>OX578152.1:60672208-61379708 GCA_951213105.1 Amaurobius ferox
TTCTGCAGTGAGACTCAGTTTCAAGCATCATGAAATCAAAAATAAGAAAACGAACTTGAATTTGTAGCGAAAGTGTCATTTCATGCTATTTCAACAAATTGCTTTCAAATTGGTTGCAGCACCATTTTTAACATTTTTTATATGTTGCACATGTATTTATACATGTTTAGAGAGTTCAGAACCATTTTTAGAAAAGAAAATTTTTTTACCCTGTGGCAAAAACATGTACATTTTTGTGATTACAACCATATGCGCAAAATGGTATAACTTTCCTCTTAACTGAGCAAATTGAAAGATTTGAAAAAGCTTTTACTCAAAATAAAGTGCTGATAATTTTGGATCAACTTTGTTTCATAACTTGATATATTTTTGAAGATTTGATGGTAGCTAAAATTTACCATTGAGATTTTCATTTTCTCATTTTCCGAGCCTGTTTATTACTAAGAAGGGGGCAATACACTCAAACCAAATTTATTTTGCAAGTACTGTAGTAACAGTAGATTTTATATGAGGGGAGAAAACTGGAGTGTTTTGAACCCATCCAAATATTTTTCTGTGGTGAAAATGGCCGTTTTCAAAAAATTCAGATATTTCAAAAGCTGGATCTCCAGTGGGGTTCACAGTAAGCAACTGAAATTCATATAACTGAGGCTTCTATTAGGTAGCAACAGCATAAACATTTGATCACTTTGTTTTGCATAGTAACAAAAATATTTGAGTTAAAAGTTGTGAATAAAATCAATGTATTTCCATTTGCTTTGGCATTAATTTTTATGTATATATACAAGAAAATTATCATTATAGTTAAATAGAAAACATCATTATAGTTAAAAGAAAGGCACTAAATGTTACTTGCTGACATATTGTAAACAATTGAACAAACAAAAATTATATGTTTATACAAAATTTATCATTATGATTACAAGAAATGCATATTACTTACTGCTTAGGCCTATATGTTGTAAGCAATTGAACAAACAAGCAAAAATTATATGACTTAGCTATTTTTTTAGCTTGTTTATTTTTATGTTATGTTGTAAAATTTCCGTAAGCTTATTGCACAACCTGGGTTCAATATCCCATGTTCGTCCAGTAGCAGTTAACAACTCGGAATTAGTAAGAACACGTAAGACATTGTCATACGGCAACCAAATAGTATATGCTTTAGATTTTTGAAATGATGATAATGGTCCCACTGGATGGAAGAAATGTACATTGCAGTCCTTCTCCGATTTCTGCACCTCAATAATTTGTGCAAGCTACCAATGAGGATCATAAATGAATGTAATATAAACCCTTTCTGTAAGTTCAAGAGAAAGGCCTGTTGACACTTTGGTGATGTTTATTTCTTCAAAATCTTGTGAATTGGACAGTCTTGTGAATTGAGTCTTTTTGATTTGCTTCCTTTTGACCATCTGTATTCCTAACAGAAACACAGTCTTTTGCACCAGGGCACATCCTACTGTCTTCATCACTTTCATAAGAATGTACAACTTTATCATTTACTTCCTCTGGAAAAGTTCTGGACTTCCTTTGCTCTATATTGGGAAGAATGTCATAGCTGGTAACTAATGCCTGTGTGTTTATTACTAAGTACGGTCTTGCTCCAAATTCATGACATGTTTCTGCTACTGACCAGGACTCAGGCACTAAATATTTTTACTTTCTCTGAAACTATCGAACTTCCTTTAATTTTTCTTTTAGCTGATTTAAGAGAATAGTATATTCATCTTCCTTCAGACAAGCTTCGTTATTTCCGAAAAACTCATTCAAACTTACATCAAAACTTGCATTTCGTTTATTTTTCATTGCTGATGTAAATTTTTCTACTTTTTTAAAAAAGCGTTTAGCCTTTGTTTAATGTTAAGCTTCTGAATTTTAATAGGTAAAACTCCCAGAGTCTCACATGCAACATTTATGTTATCTAATGTCTGATACACTGGACTAAATGTCTTGGTTTCAGCTTTGTTAAAACTATAAATTGTTTTAAAGAAGAAATGCATAAAATTTTACCTAGAACTAATCCTAGGTTTGGATGGCTTTGAGCTACATGTAAAGATATTTCAGTAAGACATTATTGTAACTTTTGTATGACATCTAAAAGAACAGTTCTTCCCATATAAGTGATTGCATTTAACAAGATAATTCTTATCACACTGGCAAATATTTTCAAAGTATCCTAATCTTAATTCCAAAATAGTTCTTTCTTCATTGCTAAATTCTTTAAAATCCTTTAGTATTAGTGAAATTGGCCCATAAGTAGTGTTATGACAATCCTCATTAACTTGAGCTCCAACGGAACACATCATCTTTACCTTCACTTTATCACACATGCATACTATACTAATCAAAAGCCACTGACACACAATACAAATGCAGTACCCACACTTGCCTGTGAAAGTAAGTTTTTTCTGGATCAAACAGGCTATATCTTGTTTCAGCTTGTACACTATTCCACTAAACAAGATTGTACAAGTTGAGACTTTCCATGAACTCAATTGCTTTAGCAGTTATGAATTGTGTAGTATATATATTTATATATATATTTTTTTCTCTTTAATACTTTCAGTTAGTTTTTATTATAACAAATAAAAAAGAAAATTTATTCAGGGTTCATTAGTTATAAAAGAGGTTATAACTAATGAAGCATGTTTCGAAACAAAAAATGTCCTTCAAAACAAAAAACCCAGCAGATTATGTTCACAGATATTTTTCTTACTATGCAAAACCAAGTGACTAAATTTTATTATATTGTTACCTAATAGAAGCCTCATTAATATAAATTTCAAATATTTACTACGAACACCAATTGAGATACAGCACTTGAAAAATCTGAATTTTTTTAAAACGCTCATTTTCACCAGTGAAAAATATTTGGAAGGGTTCAAAACACTCGAGTTTTCTCTCCTCAGGTAAAATCCACTATTACTATAGTACTTGCAAAATAAATTTTGTTTCAGTGCATTGTCCACTTCCCAGTGAAAAACAGGCTCAGAAAGTGTAAAAATGCAAATTTCAATGGTAAATTTTGACTACCATTGAATTTTCAAAAATATATCAAATGATGAAACAAAGTTGAACCAAAATTATTAGCAATTTATTCTCAATAAAAGGTTCATTAAAATTTTAATTTGCTCAATTAAGAGGAAAGTTATACCACTTTGCGCAAATGCTTGTAATCACAAAAATGTACATGTTTAATTAAAGCGCCATCCAGAGACCTCTCTGCCACACTATAAGAAATTTTTCTTTTCTAAAATTGGTTTTGAACTCTATAAACATGTATAAATACCTGTGCAAAATATAAGAAATATTAAAAATGGTGTAGCAATAAACCTTTGTTGAAATAACATGGAATGACCCGAAAGTCACATGCTGCCCACTTCAGCTTTTTCAATTTCAACCTGGACCAGTAAAAATGGCCGCAATTTGCCTAGTATGTCCAGTTTTTGTTTGGGAATAAAATATAAAATTGAAGAAAACTTTAGCAATATTTCGCTTAAGAAACAAAAGAATAATGATGCTGTTTCCAGGATACACTAGAACACCTTCGACAGTGCAAGAACCAGTAAATCTAAAATCAAAAAAGCGGAATGAAATTTCGTCAGAACTTAATTCAAGAACTGGACTATTCGCAAAATAAAATGGCACGATTAATACAATCTGTGATTATTGGAACTCCAATGACTTTAAATGCTATCAAATGATCCCCACCAATTTCCGAATGAATTATTGAAAAAATCAGAACTTTTAATACTGTTTTATATATAGCAATTTTCTAAGTAAATTAACAGTAGGAATCAAATAGCACCCTCGCTAGAACGCTCGAAAAAACTGCCCTCGAGATATATTATGGTATTCAGATAAATTTATCGAAAAAGTTACATAAAGATACAATAAGCAGAACCAATAAATAGGTTGACCTGGATGATAAAATTGGCGAAATATTGTCGAATTTTTGAAAATGTTGCCAAACTGACAAAAATATCGCCAAATTAGCAAACATAATATTTAAAGAAAATGTTTTCAAAATAAATAACATTTCAGTATTTTCTAATGAACAAAATCTTTGAACATAGGACTATTGCGTAGCAGATGCTAGCCACATTTCAAATTTGGTAGAATTCAGCATAAAAACAATGTGTCATGGTACATACTCAGTTTGTTTTTGAAAGCATTATGTAGAGAAAATCATGTGCTGCCCACATGAAGTTTTTTTTATTCTTTTAGACAAGGTTCTGAATTGAAAAGGCCGTAATGAAAATTATTTTTAAACTCAAAATTGTAAACAAAACATCCTATAAAATTAAAATATTTAAATTTACGTTATTTTTCTGAAACTGCAAACGAAGACATTTTTAACTTATTTCTTTTTTGTAATTTCTTAAAATTGATATTTGCTTAGCATTTCTATATACTATATTAGTTTGGAGAAAAAATAAGTATTAAAGTTTTCGAAAATATTCGGGAAATTTCAACACTTCTTGAGCACTGAAGATTAAGGATTTAGAATCCCTGCCACAAATCTGTTTTCAATATAACAGCCACACATATATTCTATTTAGAACATCCATGAAAAAACATTTACTGTAGTGGATTTCATCTAAATTTAGGACATTCCCTTTATTAAAATGTATAATAATGTCAATTTTCTTGGCATTAAAAAATAGTTCATATATCATGTATATCTGAGCATGTAATTTAAAAAAAAAGAAAAAGAAAACCAAATCAATAATAACTTTATGTGATGCTGGTTATTCACAGAATATCTTATTTTAATAAAAGACAACTTCCAATCACTGTCTGTTCAGCCACAACACAAAAGGAGTTATTTTATTATCAATAGTAAGTAAATTAAAAGAGTCCAATATCTCGCGTCGTTTTCAATACGTAATGCCATATGCAACGTAAAGCTACAGAAATTTACATTGTTGTATATCAGTTAAAAATTAATCCAAAATCTGGCTTCATTTCAGTACTTGAGGTCATTCAACATAGAACTCGAGCATACTGTTCTTTATATATAAGTAGTACCATAAATTCAATTTAGTGAACGGCTCATGTACCCGAAAATTTAATTTTTAGAAGTATAAAACACAATGAGTTCGGTCAATAATAACTCCATGTGATCCGGCTGCACACACTTTGCTCAGGAAAAGAGTAGCCGATTAATTTTTGGAAAAACATCATAAATTTTACTTTTACTCATATACAGAACGGAATGAAGAGATAAAGAACTTACTTGGATTATCCTTGAATTTTACTTCGTCGCTGATTCTGCACATAGTTGTGTACGCTTCAACACCTTCCTTCTTTTTGAAAATCCCCTTGAAAAAATCCATAGCGCAAATTTAAATATAGAATATACTAAATGAAACAACTCCTCAGAAAATTCTACACCAAACTCAACATGCAAATGGCACAACACACAAGCACCAGGCCTCTTTGTGGATACAGCACAGATGATAAAGTTTACTCCAGCTAATGGCTCTACTCAGCAAAACAGTAAGTAATCTTTGACCAATCAAATTCAATTTTACTGAAAATAGTAGCAATGCTCACCTGCTGAATATTCTAGATATATCCATGGTTAATCCCTAAGTAACAGTACAAAAGTGGGCTTGTACATAAATGAAAAAGGGGATTAACCATTGTAACTCCAACAAGACGATTGCCACTGATTGACAGCTATAGGAATTCTTCATTGTTTTCTATTCTTGACGATTTCACACTTTTGAGTTCCATAGAAAGACACCATGATAAAGAATTGAAGCCTATGTATGTGACACGATACCGATATATCACTGTTAGAAAAAAATTAAGGGTTTGACTCTGTTTATTCGATTTCAAATTCCACATGGCTGATTAACTGAACCAAGACATTATGCAGAACATATCAGTGTTTACCTACTGAAATAAGATATTAGTCAATTTAAAATTTCTTGTACTGTTTTTCAGTTTGCACGTTGTAAAGGGTTTATCATTATAGGTGTTAAATAAAGGATACACTAAAACGGAGGTATTTTTATATCTATTACCATATTTCGATATGAATGGTAGTTTTGTTGGATAACTGAACAAATAAAATGAAATATAAAAGCTTGCTGAGCCTGCATCGTGCCGCCTTCTTTTAAGAACGATTGCTTACTGCATTACGAACAAACGGCGAAGTTTCATAACTGTATGTTTTTGCCGTTTGTTCGCAATACAGTGACAAAATATCGTGTTACGCTTTCAGTATAGGGAGATTAATAACAATGAAACATATAATTGTTGTGAAATATAACAGGTAAATTGTAATATTCATGACAATAGTTTCAAATTTTCGTCCGTAAAGAAGAAAATTTTGTGTGAAGAATGCATAAATAATTGAATAATTCATTAGCTGAATCGAAATTCAAAAAATAACCCCCGTCCTGCAAAAACTCAACTATGGTACATGCCACCAAATATTCGAGAACTTGCTATGGCTAGTCTGTCCAGGACGCGAACTCGCAGCTCAAAAACTCTTCCTTTGATTTTGACATTAAATATTTCCTAAACTAAATTTAAAATTGAGAAAGGGTTTATATCAACGTGTTCTCTTAATATTTCTCTGCAAATGTACTAAATTTCACATTTTTGTATGCTATAGAATTTGCTCTGCGTGACAGAGAATCTTGAGAAACCCGAAATGTGTCAAACATCGGCAGCTGCCTTTTTTTAATATAGAGAGATTTAATTTTCATCATTGAGCACGCTGTTCACTTTAAGAAACGAAGTAGTATTTATATTTTTGATTTAAATAGTCTGTAAGACTGCTATACGCAGGCGTAGCGAAAGGACTTGCGAAGTCAGCTCCGGAGATCAATGAGCTGTGACCACAAACAGCGGAGGGGGGGGGGGGAATTAAGGCTTGGGAGTTGGCGAGCAATTACCAGCAGGGAATGCACAGGTGACCGTGTACACCTGTCGGGTTGAAAAAGCTTGTTGAACGACATACGGGAGTTTGTGAGCGTCAACGATATAGGGTCGACACCAAACTTCTCATTACTATGCGGCAAGCGGCATGAAAGATCTCGCGAAGCAAACTCATCAATTCATAAACGTGACCAGATGACATTTTTTAAATGTTTGATTTGAAAATCTTCTTTCGGTTCCCATTGTGGTCACAGATATCGTTAACAATATTCTCATGACAATTGTAAAATTCAGAATCTCAAATGATATTTTTATACATTCCAATGGTGTCATAATAAATATTCCAGCAAATGTTTAAAACTACAAAATAAACAATCCAACTCAAGTTTATTTCACCGTTTTATCACTCAATTAATACTCTCGACAAATGAATTCCAATTATACAGCAAATAATAATTGATACTTAGCCGCAACGGCTAGATAGCATCTCACATAATTAACTGGAGTTGAATTTCTGGTACCAGAATTCATTTTTTTCCCCCAAATTTTACAAGAAAAGATTTGAAAAATCGGTATCGTGGGTCCCAATGATTACACCTACAGCATGTTACCCTTCACTTTAAATGACTTATACAAGTCTTTCGATTGATATCATACTTGACAATGTACCCTCAGGGGGGCGAGGAAATCCCCCCCCTAATTTTTGATTGACTCCCCCCCCCTAATTTGGATAAACCACGGAGTTTGAGAGTAGCACTCCTAGGAAAAAATTTCGTTTTTCTTTAATATCTCGACAATCCCTCGTCTTAGATACTGGGAACGTGGGCAAAATTCTAAAAAGAAATTCTAAAAGCCAAGCAACTGAACTCGTATAAAACATCAGCGTAGAAGATTAACCAGATAAACAACTCAACAGTTCCAAAACAAATATTTTCACTTCATGTGAAGTCACACACACCACGTGCTCTGACGTCACAAGCAACCCCCATTTTGATGACGCCCTTTTCACTGTTCCAGCGCCCCTTTCATTGTTCCAGCTGCGCCTCCCCCCCCTTACAACTATGTTTTATAGCTATTATTCTGACAACTACATATTTTCAATGGATTTAGGTAGCCACATATGCTTCTTAAATACGGGTAACTTGTTTATTCTGCTCTTCGTGTTGCCAATTCATAGAAATTAATCTTTTTATATCAATCCAAAAACTTTCTTGCTATTTTTCTTCGTTTTAATGATATCGCTTAATTTATGCTATATAAAAATTCATACTGTTTATAACAAACTTTTAAATCATAGTTAGTAAAATGTTCACATCTAAAAGTTCATGAATATGGCATAAATATATTTGGAATTTTGGCAGTATGTTTTATTTTAAAATATGCCACATTACAAATAAGGAATGTGTTTTAAATGTGTTTCTTCTCCGTAGTGTCAAATAACTACCTATTCCATGCGTTGTTTAGTGCGATAAAGATTAAAATAATGTTTAAAAAAAAATTCAAATTTATTTGAGTATGGTCAAAAAATCTTGTACTGCTCATATAAGATTTTTTTATGCTATGCATTCTTGGAAAAAAAATGAATATAAAACTTAAGAATATTTAATTAAGTTGATCGAATTAACTTTTCAATTTTCATTTTAGGAAACTAAAGATGTAACTTCAGTACAATATCATTTGGTTTATGACATTCATGATATGAATCTAATATCTGATGCGATAAATACATGGCAATATGAGATAGAAACAAGAAAGATCAATCATGCATAAGCATTGATTATGAAACACTTTCCAACTGAAATGTAATTTCATTTAAAAATTTCTAAAATGTGATTCATTCAGTGGTAATATATTTTACATTATCACAGTACTACAGTAATTTATTATACTTAAATATTTAAAACTGTATCGAAATATAAATCATCTGATTCTTTATGCAAAATCAATGAATATTTCATTCATATAACTTGTATTCCAGACTCCAGAGCTAAATAATTTTGTGTGAAAAAAATTCAGCAATTCTTATGTAATTCATCTTACAATCGCTTGAGATATTTGCATTCTGCATATGTTAAAATTAGGCTTCCTTGAAGAAATAATAAAAGTTTAGGGATCATTTAAAATCACAACTATTGTAATTGCATAGGCACGGAATTTAGATACACAGATAATACACAGATAATATATATGTGTATGTGTATGTACTCAAAGTATTGGAATCGTGCCGAAGATCGGAACTCGAATTTTCAAAGTATCTACACGTTTTGGGACTTCTAGAACACGAAAAAACTACTTTTAGGAAGACGTCTGTGTGTGTAAGGGTGTATCTGTGTATATTTCTGTGTGTCTGTGTGGATATTACATCCACTCTAATTGAAAAACTAATGGACCGAATTTCATACAATTTGGTAGGTATGTTTTTTGTGGGAAATCCTGATGTTCATTAGATTATAGTACGATTCGTAATAAAAGAATCTGCCTTTTTTGCGAAATGGCCGCAGAAATTTCCTTTATCCACTCTAGCTAAAAACTAATGAACCAAATTTAACAAAATTTGGAGTATAATATTTCAATAACCTACAAGTGATTTATATACCAAATTTAACAAAATTTTGTATATAAATCATTTGTAGGTTATTCTACTACGATTCGGGAAAAAGGAACGGGCTATTTGCGAAATGGCCAGCAAAAATCGTTATATATAAAAATAAAAGACTACGTGTGCTCAATTATATCAATTAAATTCCTATATTATATGTGATTTTTGACAACAAAAAGAATAAGACTAACCCCATTACTCTAGGACTAGCCGTTCTTGAGATATTCTAGTTTTTTCGCGTTTTCGCTACGCCACCTTTGACAATAAGTCTAGCTATCAAATGAGAACCAAATTTAAGTTTAACGTGTAAATTCAATGTCATTTAAAATACTTATGTTGTGCAGATAAACTCAAATTACCATTGAATAAATAAAGAGAACGAATATGAGTCTGCAGGGAAAGACATGTGCTGTCCACATCAGAATTTTTAACAATATTACACCAATGATTTATAGAAGTGAACGGGGATTATTTTCAGGCCATTTCGAAAAAAATGTATGATCTATATTTAAAGATCCATCAAATTTTTGTCGAATAAAATGTTCAACAAATTTAAGCTGTGTACCAAATTTTAACTCTCTAGGACGTAGGAAAGTGCATTTAAAATGCCATCAATTAAATTTATCATGAAGAGTTATATAAAATTTAAAAAAAATGAAAAATTGTTATCTACCAAATTTGTTTTAAAATATGAAGCCACTCCCATATGCAAAACGTTTAAACAAATGGAGAGATATTTATTATATAATATCTCTCTCTTTTCTTTCTGGAAGATATCCCAAAGTCAGAATTTAATTGAATTTGTTTTTTTCCCTATATTAAATAATTTTTTTAATTAAAAAACTACTTAACATATTTTACTGAATTTTTTTTTATATATTCTATGGGATAATGTGAATATTTCCTAAAAATTTCGAAGCAATTCGTGAATTTTAAATTTACTTAAAAAATGTTTGAAAAATTAGGTCCCATAGGGTTCAATGTATTTCATTTTTTCAACCCGGGTTCAATAAAAAACTAATTGGGTGATATTATTTATTTATATTCCCATAGGTCCTACAGACCGTCTGAACAACATACTAAAATTTCATTTTGATAAACTCATTTTTACGGCAGTTATCGTGCTAACGGACAGACAGACAGACAGACAGACAGACAGACAGAATGAACAAAGTCATAAACACTTTTCAACTTTGTTGTAAAGTGTTAATAAAATTTCATTTTGATAAACTCATTTTTACGGCAGTTATCGTGCTAACGGACAGACAGACAGACAGACAGACAGACAGACAGAATGAACAAAGTCATAAACACTTTTCAACTTTGTTGTAAAGTGTTAAAAATTCTATATTATAGGGAAATAACAACCCGCTTAAGTGCTTCCATACAACTTGATCTCACTGCAAGTTAAACATTTCTTTGTTAACCTTTAAAATAAGCGAATATAAGTCAAGGGAAATATTTTGATTCTAAAATTTAACATTGAATAAATTTCATCTATAATTCTTAATTCCGCAATGGTAGTACTGCATGAAAAGCTCAGTGGTTAGGACAAGAAAATCGTACGTAATTTTCCTGGGGTCTATCCACGACGACGCCCAAAATTGTGCCTGTGTTTACAAAAGGGCATGAGCACGATAAATCCGTTGGTTTGAAAGTCCAATCGAGATGTAATGGACCAGAGGATGTATTGTACTGTCACTGTGGCTGCCATCCCACTGGGTTTTCAGCCTAAATTGGGTGGTATTAAGCAAAAGACAGACTTCGATAGTGGTGTGCCTGGTGTCGTCGGACCAACAGATGATGCAACATTTCTCTGTAGATTCCCGTAGATTTTAGTCTGGGACTTGTTCTGGCCCAGTTCTGGACAAGTAAAATTGGTAACTACAGCTACTAAAAAAGCACAATAGGTCTCTTATGGTTAACAATAAATATAGTCTGATGTGGGTATCACATGACTTACTCAACATAATGCAATGGCCTTACTTCCTACACAACACATAAAATGGTGTAGAAGATTTACAAAATATTCTGGAAATTTTTCTGAAATAACATCACTTAAATTAAAATTGGGCGCCTTTGTAATTTATGTGTGCATACACAATGACTTATTTATACTCACATGCAAAATCTGTATCAAAATGCAATGATCTGTTAAAGACTGTTTCACGAAATAAATGATTAATGGAGAATTCTTTGGAATTAAAATACAAAACTGTTACATGAAGTATTTTCTCTCATGAATGCAATAAACTAGATCCACGGGTATGATGCTGAAGAATTTGTCGCATCATTTTGCATGTGGAATTGAGCCTATTGTATGATATTTATTACTTTTGTTTTTATTTTCTGTAATTTTTGTTATATTTATTTGAAAAATATTGAAATATCTCGAGAACGGTTCATGCAAGCTTCATCAAATTCATTTCATTCGTTTTTTAATAAAAAATTACATTGCTAATCAATATTTATCTCTCATTATTGGAGGCCCTGACTTTCTATGATTTTTTAAAAAATTCATTTCGAGATTTGGGATTTTCCCGAACGTTCTATCAAAATCAATTTCGATTATTACAAACACCGATTATAGTAATCGAAATATATTTTTTTCGTAACTCTGCATTTCATCGTGAGTTATCTTGTCCCCAAACTAACATACATGAATATAAATATACGCACAGACATCCCCTCAAAAATATCAATTCGAGTTCAGGGATACTTGAAACGTCCTCTTCCGACGAAAATGTGATTTTAAATTTTCAACCCCGTTACAATACTTACTTATCCTATACATTATGCTATGTATATAGTTAAAGTAATATTCTAAGCACATTGAATTTGATTTGCTCAATGTATTTGGGTCATATATCGTAAAAATTCTGCGGCCATACACATAGAGATAATAATATATTATAAAATGCATCATTTGATTCCAGAAAGGTTCAAAATGTATAAGTCCATTGAAATGCAAACGTACTGTATATAAAGTATCTTGTTTAGAGCAACAAGATGGACCGGTCGTCCATCTTGTTGCTTCAAATCTTCGGGCAACCCGGACGGCCTTGGCTGTGAAAAGTAAAGTATGATTCCTTTTATTAATTTAAGTTGTAGGGAAAGAAACAATGTATAAATGGTTAAGCACCTACTCTTGTACTAAAATATTCATGATTTTCTAGAACTATTAAAGTTAGAATTTTTATCCCTAGACCAAGTTGGACAGCCCTGTCTTCGCGATGAAAATACAACAAAAATTACAACGTAGATATTAAATAGGCAAATTGCACGAAATAGAAAACAAAAGCCCATTCCTCCCAACAATTTTTGCTTCCTTTAGAAACGGTTGAAATTTTTTTAGTTTTGCTAAGGTTTCAAAACGTGTCTTGAAGCATACTGGATAAATTCCAATTTCTTTACGAGCATTCAAGTTAACAAAAATTTCAAGTTACTTGATATCCTGAAAAATGAATTTGCTTCTCAAACAAGAATAAAACAAAGTTCAAAGAAAAATTCTACGATACGTGAAACGCCGAGTATAAAATTAAAAGTCACATTCACCACGGAAAATTAGGAATCAAATTAAAAAACGCAAATGATATTGTTGTTCATACATTTAGAAGCAATATAAGTAAAATAATATAAGAAGCAATATAGTAATTCTTTCATAATATTGCTAATTATAAAGCAATATATATAAATACATACATATATATGTGTGTGTGTGTGTGTGTGAATTCAACTGCTTAATTCAAGAATAAAAACCCCGAATTTGCAAAAAATACTTTATTACACAGGGGATGATATTTACACTAAATGATATGTACACTTTACAACAATCAACTGAACTAGAGTTTCTTCAACTTCACGTCTTCACGTTTTTTCCTGCGGAGCAGAAAAGTGAAAATAACCAGTAGGGTCGAAAAACTTTAAGACGCCTTTGAAGTCTGTGGCCCTTAGGTTAAAAATTTGGTCAATAAAGCGGGCGTCCCTTTTGGCTTGACGCCTTCTGTCCTGATCCCTAATGGAACACCAGTAATGGTGACACACTGGATCGTCCGGCTCGAGAGCTAAGCGATATACGAGATGCGTACCATGATGGTAAATAAGTCTTGCCAACAGCTATGATGTTATTGGAGCTGGAATCGTCAAACCTTCTATCATCATTCCTCCTCCTACAGAAAGAAGGAAAACTGATTTAAAATACTCGATATTTACGTAACATAAATTTTGAAGAACACTACATGCATTAAAGGTATTTTCGAATTGGGATTAAAATATTGTGATTTAAATACATAAAATACATATAAGGGGGCTATTTATGTACACATTTTTAAACAAGATTTTATTTTTATTGTGTCTTCGATAAAAATGAATAGGTCCATAGAGTCCACATTGAAGAACAAGAAAAATATCCCCTCGTAACTCGAAACCCCTGTAAATCGTTAAACCCCACACACATATAGTTCAAGTTCTTGACTATGACTACGGCCATCTTTACAGAATTATTAACACGAACGACGTATCGGATAGTATCTATAGATCCTTGGTTCTCAATGAGCAGCTCTCCTGGCCAAATGCTTTTCGTGAAGGATGTCAGTCTAGCCTGTGTGTTAGAAAATTAAACTGAATGAAGTATAAAATCCACAGATGAAAACAAGAATGCGTATCAATATTTCAGGAAACAGATTAAATATTTTATTTAATGCAATTCCCTATCTGTGTATAAAGTTTTCAGAATATGCATTAAATCATGATTCAATTTATAGCTTTCTGCACGGTTCTATAACGGTGCTGCACAAGCCTGTGTTTTCTTACTTGTCTGGTTGTCACGACTTACTTGTCTAGTAACACGGTGCTGCAGAAGCCTGTGTTTGTCGCCGCGGGAGCTAAATTTTAAAAGATATTGTTGAAATATATCTTTCCATTATACTCATTAATTCATTCATGGCTAAATTTAAATTATTGTCTTCGTAATTTTACTTTAATCCGTACAAAGAAATTTCTGAAATTTTTTCAAAATTAATTTCATATTTCTTACATTGCATTCAATGTGCAAATTTAAAATAATTCACTTGAGTAGCAATATAATTGATAACCTACATCTTACAAAATAAGTATCTACACCCACTGGTATGGGTTCACGAAAAAAAAGTAATGATTATAACTTAGCTCCTTGTAAAACATAATAATGATCCACTTCAATTAAATCTTTAAATGACAATGTGATATTGTTAGATCACTACTTACTTGTCTACTTTATTATAACGTGTTTTTTCTTCTATAGGCTCACGAAAAGACATTGATTCTTTCAAGAATTTCAATCCCGTCTCATTCGAATCTTCAATAATGTTCGCTCCTCCAACAGCTGTCCTCCTTTTGAGGATGCTTTCCCGGGGAGTCTCCCTGGCGTCAGGTATGACTTGAATCACTAGCGGATTAGATGGATGAGCGGCTTCATGTTTCATGACCGTCGGTAATGGTGATGCATTTGGCACTATACTTTGATAACTAAGCGATATCTGTGATGCATACCAGGATGGTAAATAAGTCCTGACAGAAGGTATGGTGTTACTAGTGCAGGAGTTGGATCTCACGTATGAGTTCTCGGATCTCACGTCCACCGCGTTCGAATCTTTAACACCGTTCGCTCCTCTGTCAGACGTCCTAGTTTTAAGGGTGCCTTTCCGGGATGTCTCCCTGTAGTCAGGTTCTCCGTGAACCACTATAGGAATAGATGGATGAGGCATTTCATGCTTCATGACCGCCAGTGATGGATGAGGCATTTCATGCTTCATGACCGCCAGTAATTGTGAAGCATTGAAGATTCTGTTTTGAGAGTTATGCGATATCCGGGATACATACCACGATGGTAAGTAGGTCCTGACAGCAGGAATTATCTCATTACCGCATGAACTATCGGAATTTCGATCACCTTCTCCTTTCCTGCATAAATAAGAAAAACTGATTCAAAATACTTTAAAATCACAATTATTAATTTCTATTAAACATTATTTATCACATAATTCAAAATACAATTCTGAAACAATCTGAAAAAATTTTACTTCTAAATTTCAGTTTCTATCTTTACAAAAATTTGTCCAGAAACATACCCGTCATTAGTGGCGCATGCAGAATACCATAACTCATCCATTGTCTAAACAATTACAATAACTCTACATAGGGTTAATGCGCTAGAACAAGAAAAATCTCCACTCGAAATCCCCGTCCATCCTTAATCCCCTCCCACACACACATATATTTCCACTCTCAATAATCTAACTCAAATAATCGACTAAATTTTTTAAAATTTGGTAGATGAGTTACTTATGGTTGACCCTGGTGCTGATTAGATTTTGGTACTATTCGGAAAAGAATAACCTGCCTCTTTTATGAAATGGCCAGCAAAAATTACACATTTCCACTCTAACTCAACTAATCGACTAAATTTCATAAAATTTGGTAGATAAGTCACTTGTGGTCCTTCCTGGTGCTGATTAGATTTTGGTACTATTCGGAAAAGAACAACCTGCCTTTTTTACGAAATGGTCCGCAAAAATTGTATACTTTCACTCCAACTTAACTAATCGAGTAAATTTCATAAAATTTGGTAGATAAGTCACTTGTGGTCGACCCTGGTGCTGATTAGATTTTGGTACAATTCGGAAAAGAACAACCTGCCTCTTTTTACGAAATGGCATGCAAAAATCGCCAAAATCGAAAAAAAAAGACTATATATATGCTCAAATATACCAAATGAATTTTTGTTTTATACGCAATTTTTGACGAGGAAAAGAATATAACACACTCCATTATACTTTAGGACTAACCGTTCTCAAGATATTTGAGATATCTTGCATTTTTGTTACGAGGATTTCAGAAAAATGTCCAATTACCAAATAAAACCAAAATTGAATTGAAAATGGAAATCTAGTGTTATTTGATGCAATAAAACTCAATCTAACGAATTATTAAAGAAATAAAGAAAATATGAATTTAAGTCGGCAGAGGAAGTCATATGCTGCTTATATCAGATTTTTACTTTCCCTGCAATACATGGTAATGTATAGGGGAAGTATTGGAATCATGTCGAAAATCGCAACTGGAGTTTTCGACGGATCTACACGTTTTGAGACCTCTAGAATACGAAAAAACTATTTTTAGCTTGACGTCTGTGTATGTGTCTGTCTGTGTGTTTGTGTTTCTGTCTGTGTGTCTGTCTGTCTGTGGGTCTGTGCAATGTATTTATCCACTCTAACTCAAAAACTTATAGACCGAATTTCATAAAATTTGGTAGGTAAGTCACTTGGGTATGACCCTGGTGTTGATTAGTTTATGGCACGATTCGTAAAAACAGAACCCGCCTTTTTTTTTGCGAAATGGACCGTAAAGATTTCATGTATCCACTCTAACTAAAATACTAATTGACCAAATTTCACAAACTTTGGTAGATACGTAACTTGTGTGATACTCTGGTGCTGATTAGATTTTGGTATTATTCGGAAAAGAACAATCTGCCTTTTTTTACAAAATGGCTCTCAAAAATCGCAAAATCTAAAACAAAGCTACGTATGTTCAAATATATCAATTAAATGCTGGTTTTATACGTAATTTTTGATGAGGAAAAGAATAAAAACAACTCTATTACTCTAGGACTAACGGTTCTCGAGATACTTGAGATTTTTCGCATTTAGTTATGCCACTTTTGGAAAAATCTTCAATTACCAAATAAAAACAGAAATTAAATTAAAAATGCAAATTTAGTGTTATTTTGTGTAATTAAACTCAATTTAATGAATTATTAAAGCAATACAGAAAATATGAATTTAAGTCTGCAAGGAAAGTCATGTGCTGTCCGCATCAGAATTTTACTTTCTCTGCAATACATGGTAATGTATAAGGAAAGTATTGGAATCATGTCGAATATCGCAACTCGAGTTTTCGACGGTTCTGCACGTTTCAATCCCTCTAGAATACGAAAAAACAATTTTTAGCGTGACGTCTGTGTCTGTGTCTGTCTGTCTGTGTGTCTGTCTGTCTGTCTGTGCAATGTATGTATCCACTCTAACTCAAAAAACTAATGGATCGAATTTCATAAAATTTGATGGGTAAGTCACTTGTATATGACCCTGATGCTGATTAGTTTTGGATACCATTCTGAATAAACCAACACACCTTTTTTTTTTGCGAAATGGACCTCAAAAATTGCCTGTATCCACTGTAACAGAAAAACTAATTGATCAAATTTTAGTACATACATCACTTGTAGGTCATCCTGGTGCTGATTAAATTTTGATACGATTCGGAAAAGAACAACCTGCCTTTTTGTACGAAATGGCCCGCAAAAATTTCATGTATCCACTCTAGCTAAAATACTAATTTACCAAATTTCACAAAATTTGGTATATAAGTTACTTGTGGGATACTCTGGTGCTGGTCAGATTTTGGTACAATTCGAAAATAAAAATCTGACTGTTTTTACGAAATGGCCCGCAAAAAGCACCAAAATCTGAAAAAAAAAGAAAAGACTACGCATGCTGAAATGTATCAATAAAATTCTTATTTTGTAAGCAATTTTTGATGAAGAAAAGAATATAACGCACTACATTTTACTTTAGGACTAACAGTTCTCAAGATATTTGAGATTTCTTGCATTTTTGTTACTCCGCTATGGAAAAAATGTCCAATTACTAAAGAAAAACAAAAATTGAATAAAAAATGCAAATTTAGTGTTATATGGTGTAGTTAAACTCAATCTAATGAATTAAGATTTTTTTTTTCAAATGGCCAGGCACTTGACTGAATTATTAAAGAAATAAAGAAAATATGAATTTAAGTTTGCAGGGAAAGTCATGTGCTGCCCACATCAGATTTTTTCATATATTTTATGGGATAATGTGAATATTCCCTTAAACTTTCGAAGCAATTTGTGAATTTTAAATCCGTTAAAAAATATTTGAAAAATTCGGTCCTATAGCGTTCAATGTATTTCAATTTTTCAACCCGGGTTCTATCCAAAACTTATTGGGTGATACAATTCATTTATATTCCCATAGGTCCCACAGACCGCCTGAACAACATACTCAAATATCATTTTGATAAAGTCATTTTTACGGCAGTTATCATGCTAACGGATAGACCGACAGTCAGACAGAATGAACAAAGTCATAAACAATTTTCAACTATGTTGTAAGGTGTTAAAAAAAGTATTAACCTTTTGATAGCGGCCATCCCTAACGAAGGACATCTCAAAAAGACAGGTATTTGACATATCCTATCCCAACAGTTGGATACCCCTTTGCAGCTAATGACGCCAATGCCTGCAAAGGGGTATCGAATTGTTTGGAATAGGGTACGCCAAATACCTGTCTTTTTGAGAGATTCTTCATTAGGGATTAAAGCTGTCACACCCGTAGGCAAAAGGTTAATAATAACGTAGACCCTAGTGAAAAATAATTATGAACCTCATGTATTAAATCATTAAATGACAATGAGATGTTGTTAGATCAAGTCTTACTTGTCTGGTTTATAATAACAGGTGTCTTCTCCTGTGGTCTGACGAAAATACACTGTTTTTTTCTCGGATATCACGTCCGCCTCATTCGAATCTTCAACAGTGTTCGCTTCTCTGTCAGACGT
This sequence comes from Amaurobius ferox, assembly GCA_951213105.1. Classification (NCBI taxonomy): domain Eukaryota; kingdom Metazoa; phylum Arthropoda; class Arachnida; order Araneae; family Amaurobiidae; genus Amaurobius; species Amaurobius ferox. The sequence continues at coordinate 60,691,341 of OX578152.1, forward strand.
CATAATTTTAAGGGTTGTCTTCTTGTCGTCAGATGCTCCTTGAACCACTATAGGCATAGATGGATGAGGTATTTCATGCTTCATGACCGTCAGTAATTGTGACGCATTGAAAATTCTGTTTTGACAGCTATGCGATATCTTGGATGAATACCATGATGGTAAGTAGGTCCTGACAGCAGGAAATTTGTCATTAAAGCTGGAATCATCGGAACTTCGATCATCCTCTCCCTTCCTGCATAAATAAGAAAAACTGATTAAAAATACTTAATAATTATACATTGAACAACAGTGCAAGTATTTTTTTATGGTATTTTCGAAATATGATTGGAAGAGCAAAATATCTCTTGAATGGCGCATTTTCTCTTTCTTTAAATGATGCAATATTAGCTTTTAAATACTTAAAAGAGCATATAAGATGGCTATTTATGTACACATTTTTAAACAAACACATATTTTTATGGGATCTTAGATAAAACAAATAATTTATTAATTGAGCGCCTGCTGCTGGAGTGATCTCTCCAGAAATCAACAGTCCACTAACATTTATCAATTTATATAATGGTATCAAATTTCATTCGAATAGCTCTAGGCAATTTGTCAGGTAATTTTCTGATCACAGGCTGGCATATGGAAGAGCGGCTGGATTAAGGGTCCTAAATGTATAATATATTTAGGAGCCTTATCATAGATAACCGACTGGGGAAATGGTGAATAGACCTTGTTTAAATGGAATTTTATTATTTTAGTTCTTTTAACCAAATGCGTGAATACTTGAGTCCAAATTAATCTCAATATAGTTCAGTGTACAAATTTTCTTCCTTGATTTATTGATTTCCATTGAACATTATTTAACTCATAATTCAAAATACAGTTCTGAAACAATTTGCAAAAGTATACCATCTAAATTTTAGTTTCTATCTTTAGAAAAATTCATCAAAGGACACACCCGTCACTAGTGGCTCATGCAGGGTTGTTGTTGTTGCGACCCAGACCGTCCGACCTACCAGAAATGTGTAAGGTAACTGTTTGGACGGCCGGGAAGTGCCACCCAATTTAGACCGGAACCCAGTGGGGGAGGCATCCACAGGGACCGTACCCTCCTTCCCCTACCACCAACCTCTCGGAAGGACTTGCGGACCCACATGTTTAACGTGATCGTTCTCCGCATGAACACGACGGCAGTTGTGGCAGCGTGCAAATTCAGCGCGCAAACCACCGGACTACCGCGCCCGAAATGTGCCAACAGCTCGCGGTTTTCCCAGGTGGTCACCCACCCAAGTACTAACCGCGCTCAATGCTGCTTGAGTTCGGTGTTTTTCGGTCATTTTCAGCATGGTATGGCCGTTGGCTGGTTCATGCAGGGTATCATAACTCTTTTTTTGTCTGAACAATTACATTAATCCTCCATAGAGTCCATGTTGTAGATCAAATAAAATCACCAGAACTCGAAACCCCAGTTCATCGTTCCCCCAACCACCCCCACCCCACACATATTTTAAGTTCTTGGCTATGCATATGTTCACTTTTACAGAATAAAGTTCACGAATGACGTGTGGGGTAGAAACTATAGTTCCTTGGTTCTCAATGAGCGGTTAACGGGCCAAATGCTTCTCGTGAAGGATGTCAGTCTAGTCTGCATGCTAAAAAAGTTAAACATAAAAAAGTATAGAATCCACAGATGAAAGAAATAAAGGATTATGCATCTATATTTTATAAAACACTTTAAATATTTTATTTGAATTAGTTCATTATCTGTGTTTAAAAGTTTCAGAATATGCATTAATCCATGAGTAAATTGATAGCTGTCTGCGGAATTCTCGGACGCTGCTACTCAACCCTGTGTTAGGCGCTGCAGAAGCTGAATTTTTAAACTCCCTAAGATTGGTAACTACAACCTATTATCCAGTTTTAAAAGGTATTCTAGAAATATTCTCTCTAAGTATACTTATTACTTACTTGACGACTAAATTAAATTGTATTCGTAATTTTACGTTAATCAATACCAATTTCTGAATTTTTTTCTATTTGACAGCTGTGAAAGATGAATTTTATAATTTTTTAATTACATGTAACATAAAAATGTAAAAAACATCACATGAGTAGCAATATGCTATGTTGCTTACATTTAACAAAACAAGTATTTATACCCTCTGGTCCAGTTCCACGAGAAATCAATTTAATAGTAATAATAGCGTAAACCCTAATAAAAAATAATAATTAATCCCTTCTGTTAAATGTTTAAATGACATTGACATGTTGTTAGATCAAATCTTACTTGTCTGCTTCATAATAACGGATGTCATCTCCTGTAGGCTCACAAAAACACACTGTTTTTGTTTTGGGTCTCACTTCCGCGTCGTTCGAATCTTCAACAGTGTTCGCTTCTCTGTCAGACATCCTAGTTTTAAGGATGCCCTTCCGTCGTTGAACCACTACAGGAATAGATGGATGAGCAGCTTTATAACCTAAAAATAAAACATAGATGTTAACTCAGTCAAATATAGGACAGTAGGCATATAGAAATACATTTGCGTGGCCAGACAGAATTTATAGGAGTTGATATAACATTAAATAATGTATGCGTCATTTTTGTTCATTTAGAGTCATTTTATGTAAATTTGATCATATCTTTATCAATTTGATGCCATTATGAAAAAAAGGTCGCCAATTTATTTCATTAAAGTATGCGTCATTTTCGTTAAATTAGAGACATTTTTTGCAAATTTTATCATATTTTTATCAATTTGGAAGCATTATAATAAAGCTCGCCAAGTTCACGATTCTTTCCCTAATTAGTAACCACGTTTGTCACATTTAAGTACGCCAAGTATTTTTTTTCACGCCAAGTATTACAGTCAGATGGTCCGAAGCTGTTTTCTTATATATAAATGACTATTGGGCGTCGAAGTACAGAGCTACTACATAAAGTATCTTATCTTGTGAATAAAATGAAATAGACCCACGATGTTACAAATTTGTTGCATAATACTCCATAAAAATGAACCTATATAATGATAGTCAATACATTTTTGAATTTATGTTTTTATAAAATTATTTGAAAAAACTGCAATATCTCGAGAACGGTTCAAGCTAGTGTTTTATACTTTGTGTCAAACTTTATATAATGGAAAGTTACACAAGAAACGATCAATTACAGGACATTATGAAAGATTAGTTGTAATGATTTTTCAAATTTTCTTTCGAAATATGCGGGTGGGGAGATCTGCAGAACATTCGATTGAGTTTAAAATAAATATGGTACCAGTATTCCCCAATTGTACCATTTGTATCAAATTTCATTCGAAACGTACGGTTCCTCAGATATCTCATTCACAGAATCAGGGACGGACACACACACACACAGATATTACTCCAACAACGTTCAATTCGAGTACAGGGATGCTAGAAACGTGCTCTTCGAATTCGAAATTTCCCTATCATTAAACTATGTGTGAAGGAAAAGTAATAACATGGATGCCTCGGGTCGATTAGAAATATATGGAGATCATTTCAATTTATGTGTGTGGAGGCTGCAAATAATCATGCTGCACAATCCGGGAATTGAACCACGGATCTTCGCACTGGACAGCCAACGCGCTACCATTGCTACTGGGGCGGGACTGTAAACTCTTGTTGACGATGTGAACTCTGTATTTCCCATCCTCTAACGTTAAATTAATCTGTTACTGACAAACTGATTCACCACCTTCTGCTATTTATACCTCAGGTAGCCTCCTGGTTCTATTTTATCCTCCAGAATAGTTTACTAGAGTTTTCGCTGTTCTTCCGATGGTAAAACATGTCATCTTTGCACTGGCCTACAGTGTTGAATTTTTTGGACGCCATGTAAAGAACGCTGCTGCCCCAACCGGCAATCGAATTACAGATCTTCGTACTGATCACTGACGCTCTACGGCTGAGCTACAGTGACGGAATTGCAAGCTCTTATTGTCGAAGTAACAATGCAAGGTGAAAGAAATATATACCAAAAATGTATGAATAAATCGAAGGAACGAAGAATAAAATTACTGAATTTTTTATTTTGTCAACCGCTGGGAGAAGAAGTTGAGATTTATACCATTGAAATTTAGTGTTTTCTTAGATGTAGTGTAACTATTGAACAATTATAAAACATTTTCAGGGATGCATCATTTTAAATTAAATACATTAAAAAAATATTTTCTATGTGGGCATCACATGACTTTCCTTACATAATGCAATGATTTCACATTTTTCACAGTGAAATAATGTTTTTGGCATATAAATAATAGCATTTAAATTAAAATTGTTCGCTTCTGGCAAATTATCCAAATAGAATTACTTATTCACCCTCACGTGCAGATTTCTCTTTAAAATGAATTAATTGACATACATATGTCGTGAAATAAGTAATTATTAACAAATTCTTTGGCATTAAAATACAAAACTATTTTGCAAAGTATATTTAATAATTATATAAAAAAATCTTGAGTATATAAGGTATGATGAACATTATTTTGTCCTTTGTAATTAGTTATAATTAATGTTTTTGATTTAGAAGAAACAATTTTCAATCGCCTGTTCAGTATCGCCGGTAATGTATACTTGCATACTTCCTGTTAGCCTATCTAAATAAAACTTTATATATCATGATTCACAAGTTAATTTAAGTTGCGTTTTATCTCATTTTTTACAATTTAGGAATTTAAAGATTAATTAATTTTGGTTAATTAATAAAATTTTATCTGATGTATTATAGAAATTAAAGGGGGGGGGGGCGTGCAAAATATATTTTGTTATGAAGTCAAATATCGATCATATATATCATTAAAATAAAACTTAGATTAAAGATTAGTCTTGAAAGTCATGCATTTTTAATACATATAAATCCCTTTAAAATGCCAATGTTACTATTTAACTAACATAAAGGGTTTGTTTATTTCAAGTAAAATGTATGACAAATGCATTGGAAATTCAATCCAGTTCAACACTCAGCAGTGTTTAATGCCTTTAAAGGAATTTTGTATTGTGAATGTATTTTGTATTTAGAAATTTTTAAATTTGAACAGTAATTTGTAATTTATGCCCTGAAACCTATGTATTTTATATCGAAAATACATTTTCAATGTATTTTCCCTAACTCTTCGATTGCGTGTTTAAAAACAATAGGCTTCCCGTATTCACAAATTGTAATTTTTATACCAATTTTCACTCAAATTGCTCCATTTGCTTGTGAGATATTATCTCCACAGATTTACTGGCACAAACATACACACAGAGACATCAAGTCAAAAACGTTCGATTCGTGTTTAGGGATGGTAGAAATATGCTCTCTCGTCGAAAACTCGCATTCGGAATATCGGCCTCGTCCAATACTTTCCTTATACATTATATTATGTATCTAAGGAAAGTAAAAGTAGCATAAATATTATTTTTATTGAGAAAAACTAACACATAAAGCTGATTATTATATGTTTAAATGAATATGAAATGTTTATATAAATTATAATTTTTATACTTTTCCGTAATATTCTTAAAGAAATCTAAAACTAACAAGAATTATAATAGTCGAACAATTTAATGGAGAAAAAAATATTTTAATATTTCCTTTCAATTTTCCTTAAAACTTGCATTCAAAGTTGTTGTATGCTTTGAAACATTGAAGAAATAAGAATGAGATATATATATAAACACTCACCTGTTACATCTCTAGACTTTATATCATCGGAGATTCTATTTGTATGATTGCAGTCCATAACAATCTCAGCTTTATTGAAGATCAGTTTTCCCTTTCAATTTTTTGGCGAAATCAATCAAAACGTCGCAACTTAATCCAGTAAGCATGCAAATGAATTTTAAATCACACAAGAAATATCGTGACAACAGCACACTAAACAAGCGGAAGATCGCTTCCTATGGGATACACACGTGGCAATAAAACAGGCATCAACTAGTTCTCTACAACTAAATACCTTAACCAATCATTTCCGCTTTTTGCCCACAGAATGCTAAATTCATAAGGCTCACTCCCACAGGACCCTGTGGCGACATTTTTAACATGTAATGTCCCATAGACACTAGCGCTCGTGAGTTGGACCAACTGAACTACGATTTAAACAAAGTACGTCTGCCAGATTTGGCGCGTTATCGCTCGCTTGGCGATTTTTTTTTATAGCGGGCGGGGGAAAAACATGTACAGGACTGTACTTTTACACTTTTTGAAACTATGGAAGTGATCAGGATTTAAAAATACATTAAACTGCAACATAAATATATTCATTAATTTAAGTAAATTTGAATAAACATAGATATATATTTAATTCAAATTATCATAAAATGGATTTAAAAATAGACGCATTGCATTGTTTCACTGTAAAATATAATGCACAAAAATTACAAGCTAACATACTCAAAAGACTGAAATATTATATAATATTTTCAGTCTAAAAGGTATACTATCGTATTGATCTTTAAATTAGTTGATCCTTAATTTGTTCTGGGATACTGATAATAGGCTATTTATTTTTAAATATAAAAATATATTTATAGTAAATATCAAATTTACATAAATGCACTATCAAAGTTGTTGAACTCAATCATTAATTCCCCGGGGATGGGGTGAATATTCCACCATAAGGCACTTAATAAAAATTTTACATAAATATATGCACATACAATATCATATTCAACTAAGAAAAAGCTAGCCAAATATCAATTATTATACATTTTATAAAAATACGGAAAATATTTTTTAACTAATTATACCACTACCACTTAGAATTTAGTCTAATCGTCAGTAATAACACAACACTAATTTCGTATGATGAACATGTGCATACTTATAAACACGTGTATACTTATAATGAACACGTATATAGGATAGTGATAACGAATATTATTTCAATTTTAATGAAAATAAATTACATACCCTGTAACTCAACCAGTTTTCTTCTGGCAATTAATCCATTTCTTGAAATGATCTAATCACATAACAAACAATCCTTTTGCACGCTACTCAAACCATGCTGCAATATATGCTATACATTATAACATTGAAAATCGTCTTGGATCCAAACGAGACCATCGCCAAGAGCTCAGACCAAACCAGACCATCGCCAAAAGCGCGCCAACCCTCATTTTGTTCCTATTTTGGGCCATTTCTGGGGGCGCTGCGTAATCGAGAATGACAGGTCTGCATAAATTAATCTGTGCACACGTGGTAACAAAACATGCATCAACTAGTTCTCAACTATTAAATGGTTGAAATGACTAGTGTCTTCTCGTTGCGTTGTATGGCTGTGGAAGGAACTTTCGGATTCATATATTTTCTGGCAACCCCAATACTTAGCGCTTTGGCGATATTTTATGGTATTGGACCATCGTAAGTTGGCATTGGAACGAAGCTCTGTTGTTTATGCCTATTGTTTATATTAGAGTAGAAGTATTTGAAAAGATATGTTTTTATTGAAGATATAATATTAACATAGCAACACTATGGGGGTCATAGAGTATAGTGTCATATAGAACTACTAAACTTATTTATAGCTATATATATATATTATATACTTTTTGGTCTTTTATCTAAGAAATAACACATCTACTTCATCTTATATAGAAAATAATTTTTATTAAATAGAAAATTATTTTCTCATTTATTTACCGACTTGTACCAAATTAAAATACAAAATATATTTTCAATATAATGTTATTTGTGTTGGATACATGCTGATGATAATGTTTCACATCGCATCTTTAAATTGTTACATGAAGATATAATATTAATATTTATATAGCAATACTAAGGGCGTCATAGAGTATGGTGTCAAATAGAACTACTAAACTTATTTATAACAATATATATATAATATATATTTTTTAGATATTTCATCTAAGAAATAACACATCTGCTTCATCTTACATGGAAAATAATTTTTTTTAAATAGAAAATTATTTTCTCATTTATTTACCCACTTGTACCAAATTAAACTACAAAATATATTTTCAGTATAATGTTATTTGTGTTGGATACCTGCTAATGATAATCATGTTTAAAAACCAGACAAATAATGTGAAATTGTGGATACTGAAAATGTGATGCTATTAGAGCACAAATAAACACCATAAAATATTTTAAAATACATAAAAATATGGAATATTATAATTCTTCGAATAGATTTAAAAGTTCCAAAATGTCGGTTTTGAATATTTTCTGGATTTTTACATTTTGTATAATCTTATTACATCCTTTAACATTAATTTCTGAGTTTAGAGGTTTAATGGATCAAGTACAACTAAAGAATTGTTTAATTCGGGAGTGTACTATCCTGTCATACATATGAAGCTAAAGAAAAAAAATCAATATTTTAAAACTGATTTAAACATTGACTGAAAAGAATCTTTCAATTATATATCAAAGATGACGCCATTGAACACTTTATTAAATATATTCATATTAAAAATATAAAAGATAATAAAATTTTGAAATTAAAACACAGAAATTGCAAATTTCAAGCTGCACTATACACAAGCATTTACATGCAACTATTATAAACTACTCTGTGAACGAACTTTTTAATTAAAGAAATTCATTACAATCCGGGAAATAGCATTTATATAATCTCTAAATAAGCAACGTCGAGTCGACATTAAAATTTCAGAAGCTGATTCTTGAAATTTTGTTTTATAGCATTAAATTTTATATTTATTTGGAATATCTGAAAGATGAACAATAACGTACTATGGAAAGTTCAAAATTTTTCTTAGTGCATACATTACAGTAAAGTAGCAGTCAAAACATGCATTGCCAAATGAGCGTTTTTGTGCCAAATGTTTTCCAGCCTGCAAAAGTTCTTTCTTTCCAACTCCATGAGCATGCGCAGTATAGGTTTTCATATCGGCCACAGCCAGCGAGCGTAACGGGCAGTCACTAGTGTTAAAATGCCTTAACCAATCATTTCCACTTTTACAGAAACATTAGCACCACTCACATTTCTAATATTCCAGGGGTTTTGTCCGACTAATCAAGAAGCAACAATACGAGAGGGTGGCTTAGTTGAAAGTTCGGGAAGTGGAATGAAGCATTCTTTGTGGCTTCAATCAGCCGTTTCTAACTGATTGACAGCTAATGGTATTCTGTTGTTACGGAATTTCAGCTCTACGGCCGGTCCATTGTTAAGCAGTAGGTACCGTGAATGCTTTGATGAATGTGTGTCACATGTTTATCTCAATAAAATTGGAGATTTAAAAGAAAAAGAGTTTAACTTTATTCTTTGGATTTCCAATTTCATTTGAATTATTAGCGAAATTAAGATATTGTTCGAAATACAGCACTGTTTGTTTAATTGGTTTTGTTTCTTCCAATATTATTAGGTTTGCTATGCACATTACCAGGTATTATCATTTTACGGATGTCGTTAAAGCCAGGTTTCTTACCAAATCTAAGTCCAAAGATAGCCCACGAGTTGCACAATTCCGGCAAGCGACTTGATGCATGCATGATAGATCATTATTACTGAGCATAATTAGAGCATTATTACTGTGCCAGAATTACGATAGATATTTTTGGACCTATTACTTTCCTTATATACATATTTTAATGAATATGGAAATTATTGTGGCGGGATCGAAAATTCGAATTCGAGTTTTCGACGGGAGAGCACTTTTGTAGCATCCCTGAATATGAATCGAACGGTTTTGAGGTGATGTCTATGTTTGTGCGTGTGTGTGTCAGTGAGTCGAAGGAAACGATATACCTCACAAACGAATGAAGCAATTCGAACGAAGTTTTGTACAAAAATTACAATCAGTGAATAATAGGAGCCTATTATTTATAAAGACAATCGAATGTGCATAAACCTCTCCTCCCCTTCCAAAATTACAGATGAAATATTGAAAATATCTTAAAAAAATCAAATCATTCAATTAAGTTACGTAAACAATCATTCCTTTTGAAATTTTTCATTAGAAAACGATTGACATAAACTTTAATACGCTAGCAGGAACTGTTCTCGAGATTTTTCACATTTTTAAAGTAAATACATAAAAAAATCACATAAAATTAAAAAAAAAGTATTAACTGTTGAGAAATATGTTCACTTTTCATATGTAATATTATGCGATAAATATGTTATCATCATTTTCGTGGATCTAGCTCGTTCCATTCATGAGACAAGAAACTTCAGGTAATAGTTTTGTATTTGCACGCCATTAGTCGTTTATTTATAACCTTGGTCTATCTAAGAATGACCTCTTTCTACGATCATAATGATTGGTGAAATTTTGGGGAGAAAATTGGCGGAATATCGTCACTCTGGTGGGGTTTTCTACATGTTGTTAAATTTGCGAAAATGCCCCCAAATTAATAAAAATGTCTCAATTGATAAAAATACCACCAAATTGATGAAAATAACGCCCAATCCATGAAAATTGAGCTAAAGCAATGGAAATGACGACTCATTGATGAGAATTCAATATCTGGGAAATAATATAACTATCTACTATAAGAAAAGATACGTTGGGTAATAGATTTGCATTTGGAAGCCATTAGTCGTTTATCTGCAATAAGAATAACCTTTTTCTTACATAACGTTTTGCGAAATTTCGGAGACAAATTTGGCAGAATATCGCCAACTTGTGGAGTTTTTTATTGTTGCCAAATTGACGAAAATTTCGACAAATTGATAAAAATATCACCATATTGATAAAAATGACGCTCAATCAATGAAAATGACGACTATAATTGTTGAAAATTCAATTTCTTGGAAAGAATACAAGAATCAACTATAAGACAAAACACTTTGGGTAATAGTTTTGTATTTGGTTACCATTAGGATTTTAACTATTATAAGAATAACCTATTCCTCCGTCTAAAAAGTTTGGCAAGATTTTGATGTCCAATTTGTCGAAATATCGCCAATTTGACCGGTTATTTAAATTTTGCCGAATTGACGAAAATATTGCGAAACTGTTAAAAATGTCACTAAATTGATAAAGATGATACAAAATCAGAGAAAGTGACGACTAATTGATGAAACTTTAATATCTTGGAAAGAATATAAGAATCTATAAAGAGAGAAGATACTTTCAGTAAAGTTTTGTATTCGGACGTCATTAGGCGTTTCTCAACTGGTAGAATAAGCTATTTCTCAGTCTATAAAGTTTGATGAATTTTTAAAGTCGAATTTAACGGAATATCACTTGGCGAAATCAGCTTCACGAGTTTTTAAATGTTGCCAAATTGACGAAAATGCCGCCATATTGATAAAAGTGAAGATAAATCAATGGAAATGACGACTAATTGATGAAATTTAAATATCCTGGAAAGAACATAATAAACGACTATAACTCATTTTTACGTCTAGCCGTAATGCTTGGCGGAAAATTTGGCTGGATGTCGCAAACTTGAGACTTTTTTAAATGTTTCCAGATTGATGAAAATGTCACTAAAGAAATAAAAATATCCCCACATTGATAAAAATGATCCTAAATAGGAGGCATTGCTTTGCAAATTTTTAATTCCGTCATAGGACGGGCAACCTCCTAGTATATAAAAATTGTGCTTCTCTCCGTTTGTAACACTTAATGATACATATGGCAAACTTGGTGAATAATCCAGCGAAATATCGCAACTTGGTGATATGTAGCTGCGGATTGACGAAAAAATCGTCAAACTTTTAAAAAATGAAGTCAAGTTAATGAAATTGAAGCCTAATTGATGAATTTAATTAGCAAACAAAATGTTTTAAGATATGTACTATATTGCTTATTGGGGATGCTATCAATATTGATAATTGTTAATTTAAAGTTGCGTGAAATAGAAGTTAATTGGGTACGATATAGCTTTGCTTTACATGTTGTCACTCAAGCGCCAAATGCACAATTCAACTTTTAAAACACTGCCGTGGATCTTTTCACCATTTTTTAACTCTGAAAAAGAAGTAAATTCATTACATTATATAAAGGATGTCATGTTCTGTCCACAACAGATATTTTAGTTTTATTTTCTTGCCCACCCCCACTCGTGGTATCCAAGAGAAAATTCACATCTGCGGTAAGTAGAGGAAGATATCAAACGTATTTTTATAACTTTCTTCAAACAAACGAATTTCTGCAAACTGAAAAGATTGCATAAGGACTTATATCTGCTATTGGTGCCACATATATTGTACAAATATCTTGTAATTGGTACAAACGTCTTGCAATATTGAATAAATTATTGGTATGATCCTGTAATCAATGATATAGACATTACTTTTCGTATTTATTTCGTCACAATCTCTTTTTACTTTTCTTACATATATAGCATTTAATGTGAAATGGGGAAAGTACTGTGACAGGGTCTAAAAATTCAAGGAGAGTTTACGAAGAAAGAGCACGTTTCAAGCATCCCTGAACTTGAATCAAACATTTATGAGATAATGTCTATGAACGTATGTATGTCTATGATCCTGTGTGTGCGATATCTCCCGAACGAATGAGGCGTTTTGAAGATAATTGGTACAAATATAGCAATCGGAGATTAATGGAAACCTCTAGACTTTAAACGCGATAAAACGTTAGAAATAACCATAACTATTTTCGTATGCATTTTTGAGAAATTCAAGACTTTAAATAATGACAAATATAACTGCATAATTTTCGCTGGCCTAATTTTACTTTCCCTACAATACATGGTAATGTATGGGGAAAATATTGGAATAGATTCGAAAATTGCAACTTTAATTTTCGACGAATCTACACGTTTTGGAACTTCAAGAACACAAAAAATCTATTTTTAACGTGAGGCTTGTGCGTGTGTCTGTCTGTGCAATGTCTGTATTTAAAACTCTGACCAAACTGTCAGTAAAACTAAAAGCAATCTCTAAAACAAAAAACTGCTTCTAAAACTAAACAAATTTAAAAAAAAATCTGATGTGGGCAGCACATGACTTTCCTTATATAATGCAATAAATTTACTAATTTTACAGTAAAATAAATAGATTATTTTTATAGTGGATATTTATATTCTTCCAAGATATCGAAATTTCGTCAATGAGTCTTCATTTTCATTGATTTGGCGTCATTTTTATCCATTTGGCGAGCTTTTCGTTAATTTGGCAACATTTAAAAAAGTCGCCAAGTTGGCGAAATTCCACCAAATTCGTCGTCAAAATCTCGCCAAGCGTTATGGTCGAAAAAATAAGTTATTCTTACAGCAGATAAATGACAATTGACGTTCAAATACAAAAGTATTACTCAAAGTATTTTTTCCATGAATGGAACGAGCTAGATCCACGAGAATGATGCCACCAAATTTATCGCATGGTATTACATCTGAAAAGATTCCACATCATTGATTTTTGATGTTTTTCTTGAACTTGATGATTCGAAATTTGTATCCTTTTCCATATGATTGAAGATTTGCTGATTTATATTTTTATTTTGTAGGCTTGTTAGAAAGTTAGGTTTTCAGAGTTACAGCTTCTCACTTTTCTTTCATTGGACTTTCAAACTATTATATATATATATATATATATATATATATATATATATATATATATACATACATATATATACATATATATATATATGTATTACCTTAACTCAGGGACGTGACCCCGAATTTGCAAAAAATACTTTATTACACACAAAATGATATTTACATTGCAATGAATGATATTTGTTCCATCCAACAACCATTTGCACAAGAGTTCGTCTTCACGTCTGTATGTGCGGCACAGGAACGTGAATGTGCCCAGTATAACTTCAAGGCACATTCTTCCAAAATAAAGACCTCGGTCCTTATGTTAATTATATGATCAAAACAGGCGTCCTCTGTCGTTCAGCGGCTTTTGTCCGGTGGTTCCCTGACGGAACGCCAGTAATGGTGATACACAGGGTCGTATATGTTGAGGGCTGGGGGATAACCGCGAAGCGTACCATGATGCTAAAGATGTCCTAACAGCAGGTATGGTGTTACTGACGCAAGAGTTTTGGGACTTTCGATCATCTTTACCCTTCCTGCAGAAAGAAGAAAAACTGATTTAAAATACTTAACATTATTCTTGAAAAACAGTACATACATTAATGATATTTTCAATTTGTGATTAAAAGAGCAAAATTTCTCGTGAACGACCTATGTTTCCTTCCTGTAAATAAAGCAGTATTTGCTTCTAATTATATAAAAGTACATATAAGATGGCTATTTATGTACACATTTTCAAATAAAATTATAATTTAATGTTATCTTCGATAAAAATATATATATATAGAGAGAGAGCGCATCCTGCTGGTCTGATTTTTCCAGAAATCAACAGTTCCATGACATTTATCAATTAAAATAATGGTACCGAATTTTCTTCGAATAGCGAATTTTTTCTTATTAGATTTTCTTATAGAATATTTTCTTCGAATCGAGTTGATTATGTTCAAAAAATATTCTGATCACAGACAGGTTGGCATTTGCACGTCTGCCTACTTTAAGGCTCGTAAAGTATATTCAGGAGCCTTATCCCAGATGACAGACTGTACTAGTGCTGGTGCTGTATTGTGTAGCGTCTATTAAAATGGTATTTTATCATTTTAGTTTTTTTAACCAAACGTGTGACTACCAGAGTCCAATTGAACTCAGTGCTTTTACTGTTCAAATTTACTTCATTGAATTATTGATTTCCATTGGATATTATTTAACTCACAATTCGAAAACACTTTTAAAATAAAATGTAAAAATTTCCCCATCAAAATTTCATATTTTTTCGTTAGAGATATTCATCAAAAGAAAAGCCCGTCATAAGTGGCGCAGGCAGATATTATTACTCTTCCAATGTCTGGGCAATTACATTATCTCTCCACAGGGTCTATGTTGTAGAACAAGAACACATTCCAACACATGAAACCCCCATTTGTGGTCTCCCCGCCCCTCTCACACTACTAAGATCTTGCTTGCGCCTATGTCCACCTGCACAGAATAATTTTCATGAACCACATGTCGAATAGAATCAAAATCTACAGATTCTTGGTTCTCGATGAGAGGCTCGTGAAGGGTGTCAGTCTAGTCTGCATGCAGAAAAATTAAACTAAAAACATGTATAGAATCCACAGGTAAGAAAATAGAACAACCTGTACCTATATTTTATAAAACAGTTTAAATATTTTATTCGATTTAGTTCCTTAAATGTGTTTAAAGTTTTCAGGATATGCATTCACACTTGAGTAATTTGATAGCTTTCTGAGGGATTATCTGACGGTGCTGCACAACGCTGTGCTAGGCGCCGCGCATGCGCATTTCTAAAAGTCCTAGATATTGGTAACTACAAATTATTTTCCAGTTTTTAAACATATTTCAGAAAGATTATCCTCCCATTATACTTAGTACTTGTTGATTACATTTAAAATATTGTGTTCTGAATTTTACGTCAATCATTACAGGTAATATTTTAAATTTGTTTAATTTATTTTCCATTTAAACACTATGAAGTATTAATTTAATAATTTTTACATTACCTTTAATATTAATATGAGAAAACTTTTATATGAGTAACAGTATGATATGTAACTTACATTTAACAAAATAAGTATTTATCCCCGCTGGGCCGGTTTCACGAAAAAAAAAAAAAAAAAATAATAATAATGTAGACCCTCGTGAAAAGTAATTTTAAACCATTTCAACTAATCCTTTAAATGACAATAAAATGTTGTTAGACCAAGGCATACCTGTCTGGTTTATAATAGCGGATGTCTTCATCTGTAGGCTTACGAAAAGACACTTTTTTTTTCTCAGATCTCACTTCGTCCACGTCCGAAAATTCGTCACCGTTCCCTCCGGCGTTAACCATCTTCGCTCTCAGGATGCTTTTCCGAGGGGTCTCCCTGGGGTCAGGTATTCCTTGAACTAGTACTACAGAAAGAGATTGATGAACAGCTTCATGACCTAAAAATGAAATATATATGTTAATTCAGCCAAATATAGACGCACAGTTGCGTCTACAGACGGAATTTTGGGGAAATGCAAAATATGCCATTAAATATAGTATGTCATTAAATATCCTTGATTATACACGGGGATAATTTCCCGAATTTGAACAGCATGTATTATTTCTAATTTTCTATCCAACCTCACATTTTATAACCCTTCCTACTCTTTTTATATTCAACTTGAAGAAACTGTGATTTTTTCACCATTTTAGAGCTCCCATATCTCCGAAAATGTTTAAAGATTTTTCCGTTCATTACTTCTATATACAAAAATGGAAAATCTCCTCCCTACTCCTTAGTAATTTCAAAATTTTAAGCATTACTATTTTTGTCTTAGCTATATGCAGCTGATGTCTGATACAATTCTCGAATAGTTTTATTCTTATTCCTTTTGCACATTTTATATATAACACCTCCCACTTTCTTCACATTAAAACTGAAGCATCTACATTATTTACCTATACAATCTACATTACTTACCTGTTGTAACTATACTATTTACCTGAAGTACACATATTGTTATTATCAAAAAATCTGATGGACGGAGACGGAGAGAAATATAATAATTTTTTAATTTTTGAAGTCACTGGCGGAGAAGGAGGGGGGGGGGGCTTAAACAAATGTAAATTTTCGCTTTTTAACACTTAACAACACAGTTGAAAAGTGTTTATGATTTTGTTCATTTTAACTGTCTGTCTGTTCGAACGATAACTGCCGTAAAAATGACTTTATCAAAATGAAATTTTAGTATGTTGCTCAAACGGTCTGTGGGATCTATGGGAATATAAATGAATAATATCACCCAATTAGTTTTGGATTGAACCCGTGTCGAAGAAATGAAATACATTGAGCCCTATGGGACCTAATTTTTCAAACATTTTTTAAGCGGATTTAAAATTCATAAATTGCTTCGAAAATTTTAGGTAATATTCAAATTGTTCCATAAAATATATAAAAAAAAATTCAGCGAAATATATTCAGTAGTTTTTTAAATAAAAATTAAAATAATAATTACACCTCTTATATGAAACGATCACGTGACCATGAAATGAAACGATCACATGACCCACTTCAAAATGATATATGGCATCCATCTTGTTTCAAAATCGTGATTTTTGTAAGTTCTTTTCAATTCATATTGAGTGTTGTATCCGTCCTAAAACTACTTTATTTTTGCTTAAATTCTGTGCATTTACATACTGAAACAACGCAATGACAATATATTTGAGTTTAAATGCTCATCTAAATTTGATTATTTCTACAACTAAGCCTATTTTTCACCTATGTAAAATGTAAACAGCAAAATATATAGAATGAGTTGTATTAGAATTCCTGTATTTTTTTAACACAAAATAATTTAGTCCATGGAGTCTGCATAGCTGATATGAATGAAATATTAATTGATTTCATAAAGAGAAGGACGATTTTTTTCGATGAAGTTTCAAGCATAGAGTTTAATTTTTTGTAGCTCCATGGTCTTAAACAAAATGTTTAAATAAAATAAATTATTATAGTACAGTGACCGCCGGTTATAAGATTCAGTGGTTATAAGAAACAGTCGTTTATAAGACCCAAAACGACAGAAACAAATACAAACTTCGTTTTAACATTAAAATTGTGTCGCTTATAAGAAACACGATTCCGCTTATAAGAAACAGTTTTCTACAGAAAATTTGTTGATTTTCTTGCGACGCGGGTGTAAAAAAAAATCGATTTGTTTAAGTTTAACTGAAAGACGAGTTGTTATCTCTTGTCTCTGGGCGTACGGGGAGGGGGTGGGAGTTTGCTATGTAACAAAGGATGACAAAGAGTTTCTCCGTAGAAAGGCTTGGGGGAACAACACCAAACCAGTAAGAAACGAGTTTTAATCTTTTCGCAGTTAAGGAAACGTACTGATAAGGAAAGGCATCTTTGCTTATGCACTCAAAAAAGATTCGTACAGCTTTAGTTAGTCATTTTATGTTTTGCTAGTGGAAGCATGTCGCAAAAGAGAAAAACCCTTACTTTGCTTGGAAAGCAAAGTTTACTTAGAAAGTATGATTCTCTACCTCCATGTAGTCAAAGAGAAGCTGCTTCTTCATTAGAAATTCCGCACTCAACATTATGTAAAATCCTGAAAGGCAGAAATGAAATTTTGACGCCAAATTGTAATCTTCAAAGAAAACGGAAACGAGAAGGAAAGACAGTTGCTATAGAGGAAGCACTCTTACAATGGTTTTCTAACGCTAGATTAAAGAACGCTCCTATCAGTAGGGCAATTTTACTGAAAAAAGCAGAAAATTTTGCGGAAAAATTAGGAGAAAAAGAGTTCTGTGCGACTGATGGTTGGTTAAGCCGCTGGAAAGAACGAAATAACATCATGTACAAAAAAATTATGGAGAGAAGCAGGACGCGGACTCCGAGTCGGCATCTTCATGGATTACGCAAAGTCTACCACCTCTATTAGAAAAATATGCTTCTCATCAAATTTTTAACACTGACGAGACTGGGCTCTATTTTAGAGCGATGCCCGAGTATACAATGATGTTCAAAAATGATCTATCCTCCGTTGGAAAAAAACAAAAAGATCGAGTTACAGTTCTGTTAACAACAAATATGACGGGAACTGTAAAAAAAAAGCCCTTTAGTTATTGGCAAAAGCAAACTAATATTTTACTTATATACATTTATCTTTTAAATTCTGTAAATCTGTGTTCAATAGTTAGTATTTACAATGGAAGAACGATATTTAAAAAAATTTCCGGATTTAAGAAACAACTGCTTATAAGAAACAAAACGAGCGAAACGAACGTGTTGCTTATAAGCGGAGGTCACTGTATTGTGATGAATGAAATGAATGGGAGAAAGTTATGAATGAAATCCTGTTTTTATAGAGAGATCCAGGCGTGTTATTTTTCCTATGACGTCATTTGAATGAATTTCAGTTGTTTTCAATAAGTTAGGAATGTATAAAATTTTAGAGATGTTTAAACCAGGCAATTTATATTTCAATGCCGTCATTTGAATGAAGTTCATTTTTTTTATGAAGGTTTAAGTTTTCAAATATAATAAATTAATGCAGTATTGTGATAAGTTTCAAAATATTACCGAGGAATGTTTTGCATTTTAGACTTGTTTAAATAAAATTGCATTGAAGTTGGAAAGTGTTCCATAATCAATGCTTTATGTATGATTGATCTCTCTTGTTGAATTTATGTTTTCATAAAATTATTTGAAAAAACTGCAATATCTCGAGAACGGTTCAAGCTAGTGTTTTATACTTTGTGTCAACTTTATATAATGAAAAATTACATAAGAAACGATCAATTACAGGACATTATGAAAGATTAGTTGTAATGTTTTTTCAAATTTTCTTTCGAAAATTGCGGGTGGGGAGATCTGCAGAACATTCGATTGAGTTTAAAATAAATATGGTACCAGTATTCACCAATTGTAACATTTGTACCAAATTTCATTCGAAACGTACGGTTCCTCAGATATCTTATTCACAGAACCATGGACGGACACACACACACACACAGATATCACCCCAACAACGTTCAATTCGAGTACAGGGATGCTAGAAACGTGCTCTTCCATCGAAAATTCGAATTCGAAATTTCCCTATTATTAAAATATGTGTGTAGGAAAAGTAATAACATGGATGCTTCGGGTCGATAAGAAATATATGGAGGTTTTTTTCAATTTATGTGTGTGGAGGCTGCAAATAATCATGCTGCACAATCCGGGAATTGAACCACGGATCTTCGCACTGGACAGCCAACGCGCTACCATTGCTACTGGGGCGGGACTGTAAACTCTTGTTGACGATGTGAACTCTGTATTTCCCATCCTCTAACGT
Source organism: Amaurobius ferox (assembly GCA_951213105.1). NCBI lineage: Eukaryota > Metazoa > Arthropoda > Arachnida > Araneae > Amaurobiidae > Amaurobius > Amaurobius ferox. The sequence continues at coordinate 60,711,112 of OX578152.1, forward strand.
TAAATTAATCTGTTACTGACAAACTGATTCACCACCTTCTGCTATTTATACCTCAGGTAGCCTCCTGGTTCTATTTTATCCTCCAGAATAGTTTACTAGAGTTTTCGCTGTTCTGCCGATGGTAAAACATGTCATCTTTGCACTGGCCTACAGTGTTGAATTTTTTGGACGCCATGTAAAGAACGCTGCTGCCCCAACCGCCAATCGAATTACAGATCTTCGTACTGATCACTGACGCTCTACGGCTGAGCTACAGTGACGGAATTGCAAGCTCTTATTGTCGAAGTAACAATGCAAGGTGAAAGAAAAATATACCAAAAATGTATGAATAAATCGAAGGAACCAAGAATAAAATTACTGAATTTTTTATTTTGTCAACCGCTGGGAGAAGAAGTTGAGATTTATACCATTGAAATTTAGTGTTTTCTTAGATGTAGTGTAACTATTGAACAATTATAAAACATTTTCAGCGATGCATCATTTTAAATTAAATACATTAAAAAAATATTATCTATGTGGGCATCACATGACTTTCCTTACATAATGCAATGATTTCACATCTTTCACAGTGAAATAATGTTTTTGGCATATAAATAATAGCATTTAAATTAAAATTGTTCGCTTCTGGCAAATTATCCAAATAGAATTACTTATTCACCCTCACGTGCAGATTTCTCTTTAAAATGAATTAATTGACATACATATGTCGTGAAATAAGTAATTATTAACAAATTCTTTGGCATTAAAATACAAAACTATTTTGCAAAGTATATTTAATAATTATATAAAAAAATCTTGAGTATATAAGGTATGATGAACATTATTTTGTCCTTTGTAATTAGTTATAATTAATGTTTTTGATTTAGAAGAAACAATTTTCAATCGCCTGTTCAGTATCGCCGGTAATGTATACTTGCATACTTCCTGTTAGCCTATCTAAATAAAACTTTATATATCATGCTTCACAAGTTAATTTAAGTTGCGTTTTATCTCATTTTTTACAATTTAGGAATTTAAAGATTAATTAATTTTGGTTAATTAATAAAATTTTATCTGATGTATTATAGAAATTAAAGGGGGGGGGGGTGCAAAATATATTTTGTTATGAAGTCAAATATCGATCTTATATATCATTAAAATAAAACTTAGTTTAAAGATTAGTCTTGAAAGTCATGCATTTTTAATACATATAAATCCCTTTAAAATGCCAATGTTACTATTTAACTAACATAAAGGGTTTGTTTATTTCAAGTAAAATGTATGACAAATGCATTGGAAATTCAATCCAGTTCAACACTCAGCAGTGTTTAATGCCTTTAAAGGAATTTTGTATTGTGAATGTATTTTGTATTTAGAAATTTTTAAATTTGAACAGTAATTTGTAATTTATGCCCTGAAACCTATGTATTTTATATCGAAAATACATTTTCAATGTATTTTCCCTAACTCTTCGATTGCGTGTTTAAAAACAATAGGCTTCCCGTATTCACAAATTGTAATTTTTATACCAATTTTCACTCAAATTGCTCCATTTGCTTGTGAGATATTATCTCCACAGATTTACTGGCACAAACATACACACAGAGACATCAAGTCAAAAACGTTCGATTCGTGTTTAGGGATGGTAGAAATATGCTCTCTCGTCGAAAACTCGCATTCGGAATATCGGCCTCGTCCAATACTTTCCTTATACATTATATTATGTATCTAAGGAAAGTAAAAGTAGCATAAATATTATTTTTATTGAGAAAAACTAACACATAAAGCTGATTATTATATGTTTAAATGAATATGAAATGTTTATATAAATTATAATTTTTATACTTTTCCGTAATATTCTTAAAGAAATCTAAAACTAACAAGAATTATAATAGTCGAACAATTTAATGGAGAAAAAAATATTTTAATATTTCCTTTCAATTTTCCTTAAAACTTGCATTCAAAGTTGTTGTATGCTTTGAAACATTGAAGAAATAAGAATGAGATATATATATAAACACTCACCTGTTACATCTCTAGACTTTATATCATCGGAGATTCTATTTGTATGATTGCAGTCCATAACAATCTCAGCTTTATTGAAGATCAGTTTTCCCTTTCAATTTTTTGGCGAAATCAATCAAAACGTCGCAACTTAATCCAGTAAGCATGCAAATGAATTTTAAATCACACAAGAAATATCGTGACAACAGCACACTAAACAAGCGGAAGATCGCTTCCTATGGGATACACACGTGGCAATAAAACAGGCATCAACTAGTTCTCTACAACTAAATACCTTAACCAATCATTTCCGCTTTTTGCCCACAGAATGCTAAATTCATAAGGCTCACTCCCACAGGACCCTGTGGCGACATTTTTAACATGTAATGTCCCATAGACACTAGCGCTCGTGAGTTGGACCAACTGAACTACGATTTAAACAAAGTACGTCTGCCAGATTTGGCGCGTTATCGCTCGCTTGGCGATTTTTTTTTATAGCGGGCGGGGGAAAAACATGTACAGGACTGTACTTTTACACTTTTTGAAACTATGGAAGTGATCAGGATTTAAAAATACATTAAACTGCAACATAAATATATTCATTAATTTAAGTAAATTTGAATAAACATAGATATATATTTAATTCAAATTATCATAAAATGGATTTAAAAATAGACGCATTGCATTGTTTCACTGTAAAATATAATGCACAAAAATTACAAGCTAACATACTCAAAAGACTGAAATATTATATAATATTTTCAGTCTAAAAGGTATACTATCGTATTGATCTTTAAATTAGTTGATCCTTAATTTGTTCTGGGATACTGATAATAGGCTATTTATTTTTAAATATAAAAATATATTTATAGTAAATATCAAATTTACATAAATGCACTATCAAAGTTGTTGAACTCAATCATTAATTCCCCGGGGATGGGGTGAATATTCCACCATAAGGCACTTAATAAAAATTTTACATAAATATATGCACATACAATATCATATTCAACTAAGAAAAAGCTAGCCAAATATCAATTATTATACATTTTATAAAAATACGGAAAATATTTTTTAACTAATTATACCACTACCACTTAGAATTTAGTCTAATCGTCAGTAATAACACAACACTAATTTCGTATGATGAACATGTGCATACTTATAAACACGTGTATACTTATAATGAACACGTATATAGGATAGTGATAACGAATATTATTTCAATTTTAATGAAAATAAATTACATACCCTGTAACTCAACCAGTTTTCTTCTGGCAATTAATCCATTTCTTGAAATGATCTAATCACATAACAAACAATCCTTTTGCACGCTACTCAAACCATGCTGCAATATATGCTATACATTATAACATTGAAAATCGTCTTGGATCCAAACGAGACCATCGCCAAGAGCTCAGACCAAACCAGACCATCGCCAAAAGCGCGCCAACCCTCATTTTGTTCCTATTTTGGGCCATTTCTGGGGGCGCTGCGTAATCGAGAATGACAGGTCTGCATAAATTAATCTGTGCACACGTGGTAACAAAACATGCATCAACTAGTTCTCAACTATTAAATGGTTGAAATGACTAGTGTCTTCTCGTTGCGTTGTATGGCTGTGGAAGGAACTTTCGGATTCATATATTTTCTGGCAACCCCAATACTTAGCGCTTTGGCGATATTTTATGGTATTGGACCATCGTAAGTTGGCATTGGAACGAAGCTCTGTTGTTTATGCCTATTGTTTATATTAGAGTAGAAGTATTTGAAAAGATATGTTTTTATTGAAGATATAATATTAACATAGCAACACTATGGGGGTCATAGAGTATAGTGTCATATAGAACTACTAAACTTATTTATAGCTATATATATATATTATATACTTTTTGGTCTTTTATCTAAGAAATAACACATCTACTTCATCTTATATAGAAAATAATTTTTATTAAATAGAAAATTATTTTCTCATTTATTTACCGACTTGTACCAAATTAAAATACAAAATATATTTTCAATATAATGTTATTTGTGTTGGATACATGCTGATGATAATGTTTCACATCGCATCTTTAAATTGTTACATGAAGATATAATATTAATATTTATATAGCAATACTAAGGGCGTCATAGAGTATGGTGTCAAATAGAACTACTAAACTTATTTATAACAATATATATATAATATATATTTTTTAGATATTTCATCTAAGAAATAACACATCTGCTTCATCTTACATGGAAAATAATTTTTTTTAAATAGAAAATTATTTTCTCATTTATTTACCCACTTGTACCAAATTAAACTACAAAATATATTTTCAGTATAATGTTATTTGTGTTGGATACCTGCTAATGATAATCATGTTTAAAAACCAGACAAATAATGTGAAATTGTGGATACTGAAAATGTGATGCTATTAGAGCACAAATAAACACCATAAAATATTTTAAAATACATAAAAATATGGAATATTATAATTCTTCGAATAGATTTAAAAGTTCCAAAATGTCGGTTTTGAATATTTTCTGGATTTTTACATTTTGTATAATCTTATTACATCCTTTAACATTAATTTCTGAGTTTAGAGGTTTAATGGATCAAGTACAACTAAAGAATTGTTTAATTCGGGAGTGTACTATCCTGTCATACATATGAAGCTAAAGAAAAAAAATCAATATTTTAAAACTGATTTAAACATTGACTGAAAAGAATCTTTCAATTATATATCAAAGATGACGCCATTGAACACTTTATTAAATATATTCATATTAAAAATATAAAAGATAATAAAATTTTGAAATTAAAACACAGAAATTGCAAATTTCAAGCTGCACTATACACAAGCATTTACATGCAACTATTATAAACTACTCTGTGAACGAACTTTTTAATTAAAGAAATTCATTACAATCCGGGAAATAGCATTTATATAATCTCTAAATAAGCAACGTCGAGTCGACATTAAAATTTCAGAAGCTGATTCTTGAAATTTTGTTTTATAGCATTAAATTTTATATTTATTTGGAATATCTGAAAGATGAACAATAACGTACTATGGAAAGTTCAAAATTTTTCTTAGTGCATACATTACAGTAAAGTAGCAGTCAAAACATGCATTGCCAAATGAGCGTTTTTGTGCCAAATGTTTTCCAGCCTGCAAAAGTTCTTTCTTTCCAACTCCATGAGCATGCGCAGTATAGGTTTTCATATCGGCCACAGCCAGCGAGCGTAACGGGCAGTCACTAGTGTTAAAATGCCTTAACCAATCATTTCCACTTTTACAGAAACATTAGCACCACTCACATTTCTAATATTCCAGGGGTTTTGTCCGACTAATCAAGAAGCAACAATACGAGAGGGTGGCTTAGTTGAAAGTTCGGGAAGTGGAATGAAGCATTCTTTGTGGCTTCAATCAGCCGTTTCTAACTGATTGACAGCTAATGGTATTCTGTTGTTACGGAATTTCAGCTCTACGGCCGGTCCATTGTTAAGCAGTAGGTACCGTGAATGCTTTGATGAATGTGTGTCACATGTTTATCTCAATAAAATTGGAGATTTAAAAGAAAAAGAGTTTAACTTTATTCTTTGGATTTCCAATTTCATTTGAATTATTAGCGAAATTAAGATATTGTTCGAAATACAGCACTGTTTGTTTAATTGGTTTTGTTTCTTCCAATATTATTAGGTTTGCTATGCACATTACCAGGTATTATCATTTTACGGATGTCGTTAAAGCCAGGTTTCTTACCAAATCTAAGTCCAAAGATAGCCCACGAGTTGCACAATTCCGGCAAGCGACTTGATGCATGCATGATAGATCATTATTACTGAGCATAATTAGAGCATTATTACTGTGCCAGAATTACGATAGATATTTTTGGACCTATTACTTTCCTTATATACATATTTTAATGAATATGGAAATTATTGTGGCGGGATCGAAAATTCGAATTCGAGTTTTCGACGGGAGAGCACTTTTGTAGCATCCCTGAATATGAATCGAACGGTTTTGAGGTGATGTCTATGTTTGTGCGTGTGTGTGTCAGTGAGTCGAAGGAAACGATATACCTCACAAACGAATGAAGCAATTCGAACGAAGTTTTGTACAAAAATTACAATCAGTGAATAATAGGAGCCTATTATTTATAAAGACAATCGAATGTGCATAAACCTCTCCTCCCCTTCCAAAATTACAGATGAAATATTGAAAATATCTTAAAAAAATCAAATCATTCAATTAAGTTACGTAAACAATCATTCCTTTTGAAATTTTTCATTAGAAAACGATTGACATAAACTTTAATACGCTAGCAGGAACTGTTCTCGAGATTTTTCACATTTTTAAAGTAAATACATAAAAAAATCACATAAAATTAAAAAAAAAGTATTAACTGTTGAGAAATATGTTCACTTTTCATATGTAATATTATGCGATAAATATGTTATCATCATTTTCGTGGATCTAGCTCGTTCCATTCATGAGACAAGAAACTTCAGGTAATAGTTTTGTATTTGCACGCCATTAGTCGTTTATTTATAACCTTGGTCTATCTAAGAATGACCTCTTTCTACGATCATAATGATTGGTGAAATTTTGGGGAGAAAATTGGCGGAATATCGTCACTCTGGTGGGGTTTTCTACATGTTGTTAAATTTGCGAAAATGCCCCCAAATTAATAAAAATGTCTCAATTGATAAAAATACCACCAAATTGATGAAAATAACGCCCAATCCATGAAAATTGAGCTAAAGCAATGGAAATGACGACTCATTGATGAGAATTCAATATCTGGGAAATAATATAACTATCTACTATAAGAAAAGATACGTTGGGTAATAGATTTGCATTTGGAAGCCATTAGTCGTTTATCTGCAATAAGAATAACCTTTTTCTTACATAACGTTTTGCGAAATTTCGGAGACAAATTTGGCAGAATATCGCCAACTTGTGGAGTTTTTTATTGTTGCCAAATTGACGAAAATTTCGACAAATTGATAAAAATATCACCATATTGATAAAAATGACGCTCAATCAATGAAAATGACGACTATAATTGTTGAAAATTCAATTTCTTGGAAAGAATACAAGAATCAACTATAAGACAAAACACTTTGGGTAATAGTTTTGTATTTGGTTACCATTAGGATTTTAACTATTATAAGAATAACCTATTCCTCCGTCTAAAAAGTTTGGCAAGATTTTGATGTCCAATTTGTCGAAATATCGCCAATTTGACCGGTTATTTAAATTTTGCCGAATTGACGAAAATATTGCGAAACTGTTAAAAATGTCACTAAATTGATAAAGATGATACAAAATCAGAGAAAGTGACGACTAATTGATGAAACTTTAATATCTTGGAAAGAATATAAGAATCTATAAAGAGAGAAGATACTTTCGGTAAAGTTTTGTATTCGAACGTCATTAGGCGTTTCTCAACTGGTAGAATAAGCTATTTCTCAGTCTATAAAGTTTGATGAATTTTTAAAGTCGAATTTAACGGAATATCACTTGGCGAAATCAGCTTCACGAGTTTTTAAATGTTGCCAAATTGACGAAAATGCCGCCATATTGATAAAAGTGAAGATAAATCAATGGAAATGACGACTAATTGATGAAATTGAAATATCCTGGAAAGAACATAATAAACGACTATAACTCATTTTTACGTCTAGCCGTAATGCTTGGCGGAAAATTTGGCTGGATGTCGCAAACTTGAGACTTTTTTAAATGTTTCCAGATTGATGAAAATGTCACTAAAGAAATAAAAATATCCCCACATTGATAAAAATGATCCTAAATAGGAGGCATTGCTTTGCAAATTTTTAATTCCGTCATAGGACGGGCAACCTCCTAGTATATAAAAATTGTTCTTCTCTCCGTTTGTAACACTTAATGATACATATGGCAAACTTGGTGAATAATCCAGCGAAATATCGCAACTTGGTGATATGTAGCTGCGGATTGACGAAAAAATCGTCAAACTTTTAAAAAATGAAGTCAAGTTAATGAAATTGAAGCCTAATTGATGAATTTAATTAGCAAACAAAATGTTTTAAGATATGTACTATATTGCTTATTGGGGATGCTATCAATATTGATAATTGTTAATTTAAAGTTGCGTGAAATAGAAGTTAATTGGGTACGATATAGCTTTGCTTTACATGTTGTCACTCAAGCGCCAAATGCACAATTCAACTTTTAAAACACTGCCGTGGATCTTTTCACCATTTTTTAACTCTGAAAAAGAAGTAAATTCATTACATTATATAAAGGATGTCATGTTCTGTCCACAACAGATATTTTAGTTTTATTTTCTTGCCCACCCCCACTCGTGGTATCCAAGAGAAAATTCACATCTGCGGTAAGTAGAGGAAGATATCAAACGTATTTTTATAACTTTCTTCAAACAAACGAATTTCTGCAAACTGAAAAGATTGCATAAGGACTTATATCTGCTATTGGTGCCACATATATTGTACAAATATCTTGTAATTGGTACAAACGTCTTGCAATATTGAATAAATTATTGGTATGATCCTGTAATCAATGATATAGACATTACTTTTCGTATTTATTTCGTCACAATCTCTTTTTACTTTTCTTACATATATAGCATTTAATGTGAAATGGGGAAAGTACTGTGACAGGGTCTAAAAATTCAAGGAGAGTTTACGAAGAAAGAGCACGTTTCAAGCATCCCTGAACTTGAATCAAACATTTATGAGATAATGTCTATGAACGTATGTATGTCTATGATCCTGTGTGTGCGATATCTCCCGAACGAATGAGGCGTTTTGAAGATAATTGGTACAAATATAGCAATCGGAGATTAATGGAAACCTCTAGACTTTAAACGCGATAAAACGTTAGAAATAACCATAACTATTTTCGTATGCATTTTTGAGAAATTCAAGACTTTAAATAATGACAAATATAACTGCATAATTTTCGCTGGCCTAATTTTACTTTCCCTACAATACATGGTAATGTATGGGGAAAATATTGGAATAGATTCGAAAATTGCAACTTTAATTTTCGACGAATCTACACGTTTTGGAACTTCAAGAACACAAAAAATCTATTTTTAACGTGAGGCTTGTGCGTGTGTCTGTCTGTGCAATGTCTGTATTTAAAACTCTGACCAAACTGTCAGTAAAACTAAAAGCAATCTCTAAAACAAAAAACTGCTTCTAAAACTAAACAAATTTAAAAAAAAATCTGATGTGGGCAGCACATGACTTTCCTTATATAATGCAATAAATTTACTAATTTTACAGTAAAATAAATAGATTATTTTTATAGTGGATATTTATATTCTTCCAAGATATCGAAATTTCGTCAATGAGTCTTCATTTTCATTGATTTGGCGTCATTTTTATCCATTTGGCGAGCTTTTCGTTAATTTGGCAACATTTAAAAAAGTCGCCAAGTTGGCGAAATTCCACCAAATTCGTCGTCAAAATCTCGCCAAGCGTTATGGTCGAAAAAATAAGTTATTCTTACAGCAGATAAATGACAATTGACGTTCAAATACAAAAGTATTACTCAAAGTATTTTTTCCATGAATGGAACGAGCTAGATCCACGAGAATGATGCCACCAAATTTATCGCATGGTATTACATCTGAAAAGATTCCACATCATTGATTTTTGATGTTTTTCTTGAACTTGATGATTCGAAATTTGTATCCTTTTCCATATGATTGAAGATTTGCTGATTTATATTTTTATTTTGTAGGCTTGTTAGAAAGTTAGGTTTTCAGAGTTACAGCTTCTCACTTTTCTTTCATTGGACTTTCAAACTATTATATATATATATATATATATATATATATATATATATATATATATATATATATATATATATATATATACATACATATATATACATATATATATATATGTATTACCTTAACTCAGGGACGTGACCCCGAATTTGCAAAAAATACTTTATTACACACAAAATGATATTTACATTGCAATGAATGATATTTGTTCCATCCAACAACCATTTGCACAAGAGTTCGTCTTCACGTCTGTATGTGCGGCACAGGAACGTGAATGTGCCCAGTATAACTTCAAGGCACATTCTTCCAAAATAAAGACCTCGGTCCTTATGTTAATTATATGATCAAAACAGGCGTCCTCTGTCGTTCAGCGGCTTTTGTCCGGTGGTTCCCTGACGGAACGCCAGTAATGGTGATACACAGGGTCGTATATGTTGAGGGCTGGGGGATAACCGCGAAGCGTACCATGATGCTAAAGATGTCCTAACAGCAGGTATGGTGTTACTGACGCAAGAGTTTTGGGACTTTCGATCATCTTTACCCTTCCTGCAGAAAGAAGAAAAACTGATTTAAAATACTTAACATTATTCTTGAAGAACAGTACATACATTAATGATATTTTCAATTTGTGATTAAAAGAGCAAAATTTCTCGTGAACGACCTATGTTTCCTTCCTGTAAATAAAGCAGTATTTGCTTCTAATTATATAAAAGTACATATAAGATGGCTATTTATGTACACATTTTCAAATAAAATTATAATTTAATGTTATCTTCGATAAAAATATATATATAGAGAGAGAGAGCGCATCCTGCTGGTCTGATTTTTCCAGAAATCAACAGTTCCATGACATTTATCAATTAAAATAATGGTACCGAATTTTCTTCGAATAGCGAATTTTTTCTTATTAGATTTTCTTATAGAATATTTTCTTCGAATCGAGTTGATTATGTTCAAAAAATATTCTGATCACAGACAGGTTGGCATTTGCACGTCTGCCTACTTTAAGGCTCGTAAAGTATATTCAGGAGCCTTATCCCAGATGACAGACTGTACTAGTGCTGGTGCTGTATTGTGTAGCGTCTATTAAAATGGTATTTTATCATTTTAGTTTTTTTAACCAAACGTGTGACTACCAGAGTCCAATTGAACTCAGTGCTTTTACTGTTCAAATTTACTTCATTGAATTATTGATTTCCATTGGATATTATTTAACTCACAATTCGAAAACACTTTTAAAATAAAATGTAAAAATTTCCCCATCAAAATTTCATATTTTTTCGTTAGAGATATTCATCAAAAGAAAAGCCCGTCATAAGTGGCGCAGGCAGATATTATTACTCTTCCAATGTCTGGGCAATTACATTATCTCTCCACAGGGTCTATGTTGTAGAACAAGAACACATTCCAACACATGAAACCCCCATTTGTGGTCTCCCCGCCCCTCTCACACTACTAAGATCTTGCTTGCGCCTATGTCCACCTGCACAGAATAATTTTCATGAACCACATGTCGAATAGAATCAAAATCTACAGATTCTTGGTTCTCGATGAGAGGCTCGTGAAGGGTGTCAGTCTAGTCTGCATGCAGAAAAATTAAACTAAAAACATGTATAGAATCCACAGGTAAGAAAATAGAACAACCTGTACCTATATTTTATAAAACAGTTTAAATATTTTATTCGATTTAGTTCCTTAAATGTGTTTAAAGTTTTCAGGATATGCATTCACACTTGAGTAATTTGATAGCTTTCTGAGGGATTATCTGACGGTGCTGCACAACGCTGTGCTAGGCGCCGCGCATGCGCATTTCTAAAAGTCCTAGATATTGGTAACTACAAATTATTTTCCAGTTTTTAAACATATTTCAGAAAGATTATCCTCCCATTATACTTAGTACTTGTTGATTACATTTAAAATATTGTGTTCTGAATTTTACGTCAATCATTACAGGTAATATTTTAAATTTGTTTAATTTATTTTCCATTTAAACACTATGAAGTATTAATTTAATAATTTTTACATTACCTTTAATATTAATATGAGAAAACTTTTATATGAGTAACAGTATGATATGTAACTTACATTTAACAAAATAAGTATTTATCCCCGCTGGGCCGGTTTCACGAAAAAAAAAAAAAAAAATAATAATAATGTAGACCCTCGTGAAAAGTAATTTTAAACCATTTCAACTAATCCTTTAAATGACAATAAAATGTTGTTAGACCAAGGCATACCTGTCTGGTTTATAATAGCGGATGTCTTCATCTGTAGGCTTACGAAAAGACACTTTTTTTTTCTCAGATCTCACTTCGTCCACGTCCGAAAATTCGTCACCGTTCCCTCCGGCGTTAACCATCTTCGCTCTCAGGATGCTTTTCCGAGGGGTCTCCCTGGGGTCAGGTATTCCTTGAACTAGTACTACAGAAAGAGATTGATGAACAGCTTCATGACCTAAAAATGAAATATATATGTTAATTCAGCCAAATATAGACGCACAGTTGCGTCTACAGACGGAATTTTGGGGAAATGCAAAATATGCCATTAAATATAGTATGTCATTAAATATCCTTGATTATACACGGGGATAATTTCCCGAATTTGAACAGCATGTATTATTTCTAATTTTCTATCCAACCTCACATTTTATAACCCTTCCTACTCTTTTTATATTCAACTTGAAGAAACTGTGATTTTTTCACCATTTTAGAGCTCCCATATCTCCGAAAATGTTTAAAGATTTTTCCGTTCATTACTTCTATATACAAAAATGGAAAATCTCCTCCCTACTCCTTAGTAATTTCAAAATTTTAAGCATTACTATTTTTGTCTTAGCTATATGCAGCTGATGTCTGATACAATTCTCGAATAGTTTTATTCTTATTCCTTTTGCACATTTTATATATAACACCTCCCACTTTCTTCACATTAAAACTGAAGCATCTACATTATTTACCTATACAATCTACATTACTTACCTGTTGTAACTATACTATTTACCTGAAGTACACATATTGTTATTATCAAAAAATCTGATGGACGGAGACGGAGAGAAATATAATAATTTTTTAATTTTTGAAGTCACTGGCGGAGAAGGAGGGGGGGGGGGGGCTTAAACAAATGTAAATTTTCGCTTTTTAACACTTAACAACACAGTTGAAAAGTGTTTATGATTTTGTTCATTTTAACTGTCTGTCTGTTCGAACGATAACTGCCGTAAAAATGACTTTATCAAAATGAAATTTTAGTATGTTGCTCAAACGGTCTGTGGGATCTATGGGAATATAAATGAATAATATCACCCAATTAGTTTTGGATTGAACCCGTGTCGAAGAAATGAAATACATTGAGCCCTATGGGACCTAATTTTTCAAACATTTTTTAAGCGGATTTAAAATTCATAAATTGCTTCGAAAATTTTAGGTAATATTCAAATTGTTCCATAAAATATATAAAAAAAAATTCAGCGAAATATATTCAGTAGTTTTTTAAATAAAAATTAAAATAATAATTACACCTCTTATATGAAACGATCACGTGACCATGAAATAAAACGATCACATGACCCACTTCAAAATGATATATGGCATCCATCTTGTTTCAAAATCGTGATTTTTGTAAGTTCTTTTCAATTCATATTGAGTGTTGTATCCGTCCTAAAACTACTTTATTTTTGCTTAAATTCTGTGCATTTACATACTGAAACAACGCAATGACAATATATTTGAGTTTAAATGCTCATCTAAATTTGATTATTTCTACAACTAAGCCTATTTTTCACCTATGTAAAATGTAAACAGCAAAATATATAGAATGAGTTGTATTAGAATTCCTGTATTTTTTTAACACAAAATAATTTAGTCCATGGAGTCTGCATAGCTGATATGAATGAAATATTAATTGATTTCATAAAGAGAAGGACGATTTTTTTCGATGAAGTTTCAAGCATAGAGTTTAATTTTTTGTAGCTCCATGGTCTTAAACAAAATGTTTAAATAAAATAAATTATTATAGTACATATTGTGATGAATGAAATGAATGGGAGAAAGTTATGAATGAAATCCTGTTTTTATAGAGAGATCCAGGCGTGTTATTTTTCCTATGACGTCATTTGAATGAATTTCAGTTGTTTTCAATAAGTTAGGAATGTATAAAATTTTAGAGATGTTTAAACCAGGCAATTTATATTTCAATGCCGTCATTTGAATGAAGTTCATTTTTTTTATGAAGGTTTAAGTTTTCAAATATAATAAATTAATGCAGTATTGTGATAAGTTTCAAAATATTACCGAGGAATGTTTTGCATTTTAGACTTGTTTAAATAAAATTGCATTGAAGTTGGAAAGTGTTCCATAATCAATGCTTTATGTATGATTGATCTCTCTTGTTGAATTTATGTTTTCATAAAATTATTTGAAAAAACTGCAATATCTCGAGAACGGTTCAAGCTAGTGTTTTATACTTTGTGTCAACTTTATATAATGAAAAATTACATAAGAAACGATCAATTACAGGACATTATGAAAGATTAGTTGTAATGTTTTTTCAAATTTTCTTTCGAAAATTGCGGGTGGGGAGATCTGCAGAACATTCGATTGAGTTTAAAATAAATATGGTACCAGTATTCACCAATTGTAACATTTGTACCAAATTTCATTCGAAACGTACGGTTCCTCAGATATCTTATTCACAGAACCATGGACGGACACACACACACACACAGATATCACCCCAACAACGTTCAATTCGAGTACAGGGATGCTAGAAACGTGCTCTTCCATCGAAAATTCGAATTCGAAATTTCCCTATTATTAAAATATGTGTGTAGGAAAAGTAATAACATGGATGCTTCGGGTCGATAAGAAATATATGGAGGTTTTTTTCAATTTATGTGTGTGGAGGCTGCAAATAATCATGCTGCACAATCCGGGAATTGAACCACGGATCTTCGCACTGGACAGCCAACGCGCTACCATTGCTACTGGGGCGGGACTGTAAACTCTTGTTGACGATGTGAACTCTGTATTTCCCATCCTCTAACGTTAAATTAATCTGTTACTGACAAACTGATTCACCACCTTCTGCTATTTATACCTCAGGTAGCCTCCTGGTTCTATTTTATCCTCCAGAATAGTTTACTAGAGTTTTCGCTGTTCTGCCGATGGTAAAACATGTCATCTTTGCACTGGCCTACAGTGTTGAATTTTTTGGACGCCATGTAAAGAACGCTGCTGCCCCAACCGCCAATCGAATTACAGATCTTCGTACTGATCACTGACGCTCTACGGCTGAGCTACAGTGACGGAATTGCAAGCTCTTATTGTCGAAGTAACAATGCAAGGTGAAAGAAAAATATACCAAAAATGTATGAATAAATCGAAGGAACCAAGAATAAAATTACTGAATTTTTTATTTTGTCAACCGCTGGGAGAAGAAGTTGAGATTTATACCATTGAAATTTAGTGTTTTCTTAGATGTAGTGTAACTATTGAACAATTATAAAACATTTTCAGCGATGCATCATTTTAAATTAAATACATTAAAAAAATATTATCTATGTGGGCATCACATGACTTTCCTTACATAATGCAATGATTTCACATCTTTCACAGTGAAATAATGTTTTTGGCATATAAATAATAGCATTTAAATTAAAATTGTTCGCTTCTGGCAAATTATCCAAATAGAATTACTTATTCACCCTCACGTGCAGATTTCTCTTTAAAATGAATTAATTGACATACATATGTCGTGAAATAAGTAATTATTAACAAATTCTTTGGCATTAAAATACAAAACTATTTTGCAAAGTATATTTAATAATTATATAAAAAAATCTTGAGTATATAAGGTATGATGAACATTATTTTGTCCTTTGTAATTAGTTATAATTAATGTTTTTGATTTAGAAGAAACAATTTTCAATCGCCTGTTCAGTATCGCCGGTAATGTATACTTGCATACTTCCTGTTAGCCTATCTAAATAAAACTTTATATATCATGCTTCACAAGTTAATTTAAGTTGCGTTTTATCTCATTTTTTACAATTTAGGAATTTAAAGATTAATTAATTTTGGTTAATTAATAAAATTTTATCTGATGTATTATAGAAATTAAAGGGGGGGGGGGGTGCAAAATATATTTTGTTATGAAGTCAAATATCGATCTTATATATCATTAAAATAAAACTTAGTTTAAAGATTAGTCTTGAAAGTCATGCATTTTTAATACATATAAATCCCTTTAAAATGCCAATGTTACTATTTAACTAACATAAAGGGTTTGTTTATTTCAAGTAAAATGTATGACAAATGCATTGGAAATTCAATCCAGTTCAACACTCAGCAGTGTTTAATGCCTTTAAAGGAATTTTGTATTGTGAATGTATTTTGTATTTAGAAATTTTTAAATTTGAACAGTAATTTGTAATTTATGCCCTGAAACCTATGTATTTTATATCGAAAATACATTTTCAATGTATTTTCCCTAACTCTTCGATTGCGTGTTTAAAAACAATAGGCTTCCCGTATTCACAAATTGTAATTTTTATACCAATTTTCACTCAAATTGCTCCATTTGCTTGTGAGATATTATCTCCACAGATTTACTGGCACAAACATACACACAGAGACATCAAGTCAAAAACGTTCGATTCGTGTTTAGGGATGGTAGAAATATGCTCTCTCGTCGAAAACTCGCATTCGGAATATCGGCCTCGTCCAATACTTTCCTTATACATTATATTATGTATCTAAGGAAAGTAAAAGTAGCATAAATATTATTTTTATTGAGAAAAACTAACACATAAAGCTGATTATTATATGTTTAAATGAATATGAAATGTTTATATAAATTATAATTTTTATACTTTTCCGTAATATACTTAAAGAAATCTAAAACTAACAAGAATTATAATAGTCGAACAATTTAATGGAGAAAAAAATATTTTAATATTTCCTTTCAACTTTCCTTAAAACTTGCATTCAAAGTTGTTGTATGCTTTGAAACATTGAAGAAATAAGAATGAGATATATATATAAACACTCACCTGTTACATCTCTAGACTTTATATCATCGGAGATTCTATTTGTATGATTGCAGTCCATAACAATCTCAGCTTTATTGAAGATCAGTTTTCCCTTTCAATTTTTTGGCGAAATCAATCAAAACGTCGCAACTTAATCCAGCAAGCATGCAAATGAATTTTAAATCACACAAGAAATATCGTGACAACAGCACACTAAACAAGCGGAAGATCGCTTCCTAGGAGATACATACGTGGCAATAAAACAGGCATCAACTAGTTCTCTACAACTGAATACCTTAACCAATCATTTCCGCTTTTTGCCCACAGAATGCTAAATTCATAAGGCTCACTCCCACTGGATCCCGTTACGACATTTTTAACATGTAATGCCGCATAGACACTAGCGCTCGTGAGTTGGACCAACTGAACTACGATTTAAACACGAGTGGATAAATAGCACCGGACCCACTTGGACGTCATGATGTGACGTCACCCGATGTCAATGTCGACGACCAATAGTAGCTTCAAAGAACTGCGCCTGTGCACGGAGATGGTAGTTTATAATACGAACTCATCATCACTCAGCTGTTAAATTTACTATCGTATACTAGTATTATTAGATAATTTAGAATATTAAATTCTAAGTTATAGTTTATGCTTAAAATGAACTACGCCAGTGCAAGGAGTATTTTGTTTTAATTACGATCTCGGTATTATTCAAGGAAATTTAAATATATTTAAATCTCCTTCGTATTATTGGATAGCATAGAATATTAAACTCTATAATTGATGGCTAGATGTGACATATAGATATAATTTAGTCATTTTGAGAGCCATGTGTCAATGCACCTAACCAATTTTCCCCATTTGAAAAATTGTTTTACATATATGCAGTTTAAAAATTATTTGCTTTGTTTATATTATGCAACTCACAAATTCAATCTCTAATGCATTAATTAGATTATCAAAATGAAACATTGTTCTTTGCAACATTCAAGTTGTCAAGTTCAATTTAAAATTCACAATCATGTGCAAATTCCTATAGTATATTAAATGACATTGTTAATCAAAATATTCTATCAAAATATTTAATTTAATGCTCCTAAAAAGAAGTTTAAGAATATCTGTTCTAGCTATACAAAATTATCTTCACGAGCAGATCTGAAGAATAAAATGTCCTGGTCTTGTTTGTAAACAAATTTACAAAATATATGAAGTTGAATAAATATATGCAAAATAAAAGAGCTAAAACTGCATAGGATCCATTCTACAACTTATGAGTTCTTAAAATCTTTACCAAAAAAAAACAGATGACGTAATAAATTGAAAATATCAATAATTCCGTAATCTTAAAACCTAAAAGGCTGTAATTGATTCCAATATATGCCAAAATATGTGCTAATATACTTATATTCTCATAGAGTAGAAGCAGCAGCGTATGTTTGGGGGGGGGGCAGGCCTCCCTACTTTTCAAGGCTTTTTATTGTTATGCGTATTTTTCATTTAAAATAACCCTGGCGTAAGCAAATGCTAAACAGTCGCCCCCCCCCCCACACACACACACTTTTTAGGGTCAGGATAAGCCACTGAGTAGAAGATATACCCATGCATTTGTAGAAGGTTACTCGGTACTACGTACAATATATGAGTTTCAAAAATTTTTGCAAAAATAAAACAATGACATAATAATCTGAAAATATCAATAATAATAATGTTTAAACCTGAAGACCATAATTGATATAATCCAGTCAAAAATGCAATATCGGTGAAATTTATTTTATATATATATCTTTATTATTTAAATCGGAAAGGATTTAATCAGCTGCCGTATAAACAAATTGGATTTAAATTTGTTGCTAAACCACATGATAAAATTTTCTTCAAATAAATTGGCGGAAAAAATATCATCTGCTTAATGCTATATGAAAGGTTTAATTGTTCGTTTTTAATTAATATCTGGGCAACCCCTGGTCTTCGAAACTCAAAACATGGACTATATTTTAAGTTAGGATATTTCAAAGCTATCAACAAAATTTCATTTAAATTCGATTCAGTTGTTCTCCCATGATAATGAGACACACATACAGACAGATTTTCAATTTTATTTATATAGATGTAGAGAAATAGCTTGAAAATAAGCAAAATGAGTAAACTTGCATTATATCTATTAAAAGTCTACATTTGGATAATTTTAATCCAGAATCAGTCATTCATAAATGATATGTTTCAGCTGACAAATGTAAATATGTCAATAGCTAGGAAGAAATTGTTATCCACTCAAAAATTTTACTCAATTTTGTATTTTTGTTATTTTCCTACATATCATTATCAGCTTATGTAGGAATGTACTAAAATTTGTATTTACACAAGACTTTACAGTTATGTGCATATTTATGTTATTTTATATTTTTGACATAGCAATTGCATAATCTATATAAAGAAAATTGAAAATCTGTCTGTCTGTCTCATTATCACGGGAGAATGGCTGAACCGAATTTAATGAAATTTTATGGGTAACATTGACCCCACTTAAAATTTAGTACAAGTTTCGAGTTTCTAAGACCAGGGGTTGTCTAAATATTAAGATATTAATTAAAAACGAACAATTAAACTTTCCATAGAGATAGCATTGTGCAGACTATATTTCTTCCACCAATTTATTTGAAGAAAATTATGTTATGTCACTTAGCAATGGATTTAAATCCAATGTGTTTATGCAGCAGAAGAGTTTTATTAAATCTTTTCCGATTTAAATAATAAAGATATGTATACGTATGAAATAAATTTCATTGAAATTGCATTTTTGACTGGATTATATCAATTACGGTCATTATTATTGCTGATATTTTTGGGGCTTATTGATAGTTTCAATTTATTATGTCATTGTTTCATTTAGGCAAAAATTGTTGTAACTTGTAGTACGGAAAATCTTCCACAAATGCATGGGTATATCTTCTAATCTATGAGAATATGTTATATCTTGTATTCATCTTACATAGGTAACATTTTAAAATCTCATGCATTTCATCCATTCTTTTTTATTTTTATACGAAACTATTTTATTTTATTCAGCAATAAATAAAACTTATTGAAATAGAAGTTATGAAAATGCGAACATACCTGAATAATTTTGAAAATCATTATCATGTTTTATTTCTTCCATGCCATGAACAGTGTGCAAATGATTGCGAAAATCATCCAACTTCAGTGTTGTAAAATTACAATTTTTTTCCTTTCACACATAATTTGTTTTTTCAGCAACTGGTTGAACATTTTTTTTTATGTCTGATAAAAGTAGATTTTCTGGAAAATATCTTTTTGCAATTGCACATTTTAGAAAACTTTTCAGTTTTCTGTGAGTTTTTGGCTTGTGAAGTGTATGGTCCATCCTTAAGCTTTGGATCAATATTCATATTTCTCAAAAAGAAAAAATACACGAAACTTAAATTTGCCGCGAATGCAAAATAAAAACTTCGCTAACCAGAATCAACGTGTATCCAACGTCATCGGCTACGTCAATCGCATCATCGTCAGTAGTGGTTCCTTGTTGGTCGAATCGGAGTGGGTCCGGTGCTATTTATCCGCTCGTATTTAAACAAAGTACGTCTGCCAGATTTGGCGCGTTATCGCTCGCTTGGCGATTTTTTTTTATAGCGGGCGGGGGAAAAACATGTACAGGACTGTACTTTTATACTTTTTGAAACTATGGAAGTGATCAGGATTTTAAAATACATTAAACTGCAACATAAATATATTCATTAATTTAAGTAAATTTGAATAAACATAGATATATATTTAATTCAAATTATCATAAAATGGATCGAAAAATAGACGCATTGCATTGTTTCACTGTAAAATATAATGCACAAGAAATTACAAGCTAACATACTCAAAAGACTGAAATATTATATAATATTTTCAGTCTAAAAGGTATACTATCGTGTTGATCTTTAAATTAGTTGATCCTTAATTTGTTCTGGGATACTGATAATAGACTATTTATTTTTAAATATAAAAATATATTTATAGTTAATATCAAATTTACATAAATGCACTATCAAAGTTGTTGAACTCAATCATTAATTACCCGGGGGTGGAGTGAATATTCCACCATAAGGCACTTAATAAAAATTTTACATAAATATATGCACATACAATATCATATTCAACTAAGAAAAAGCTAGCCAAATATCAATTATTATACATTTTATAAAAATACGGAAAATATTTTTTAACTAATTGTACCACTACCACTTAGAATTTAGTCTAATCGTCAATAATAACACAACACTAATTTCGTATGATGAACATGTGAATACTTATAAACACGTGTATACTTATAATGAACACGTATATAGGATAGTGATAACGAATATTATTTCAATTTTAGTGAAAATAAATTACATACCCTGTAACTCAAACAGTTTTCTTCTGGCAATTAATCCATTTCTTGAAATGATCTAATCACATAACAAACAATCCTTTTGCACGCTACTCAAACCATGCTGCAATATATGCTATACATTATAACATTGAAAATCGTCTTGGATCCAAACGAGACCATCGCTAAGAGCTCAGACCAAACCAGACCATCGCCAAGAGCGCGCCAACCCTCATTTTGTTCCAATTTTGGGCCATCTCTGGGGGCGCTGCGTAATCGAGAATGACAGGTCTGCATAAATTAATCTGTGCACACGTGGTAACAAAACATGCATCAACTAGTTCTCAACTATTAAATGGTTGAAATGACTAGTGTCTTCTCATTGCGTTGTATGGCTGAGGAAGGAACTTTCGGATTCATATATTTTCTGGCAACCCCAATACTTAGCGCTTTGGCGATATTTTATGGTATTGGACCGTCGTAAGTTGGCATTGGAACAAAGCTCTGTTGTTTATGCCTATTGTCTATATTAGAGTAGAAGTATTTGAAAAGATATGTTTTTATTGAAGATATAATATTAACATAGCAACACTATGGGGGTCATAGAGTATAGTGTCATATAGAACTACTAAACTTATTTATAGCAATATATATATATATATATATATATATATATATAGTATAAACTTTTTTGGTCTTTTATCTAAGAAATAACACATCTACTTCATCTTATATAGAAAATAATTTTTTTTAAATAGAAAATTATTTTCTCATTTATTTACCGAATTGTACCAAATAAAAATACAGAATATATTTTCAATATTATGTTATTTGTGTTGGATACATGCTGATGATACTGTTTCACATCGCATCTTTAAATTGTTACATGAGGATATAATATTAATATATATATAGCAATACTAAGGGCGTCATAGAGTATGGTGTCATATAGAACTATTAAACTTATTTATAACAATATATATATAGTATATATTTTTTAGATATTTCATCTAAGAAATAACACATCTGCTTCATCTTACATGGAAAATAATTTTTTTTAAATAGAAAATTATTTTCTCATTTATTTACCCACTTGTACCAAATTAAACTACAAAATATATTTTCAATATAATGTTATCTGTGTTGGATACCTGCTAATGATAATCATGCTTAAAAACCAGACAAATAATGTGAAATTGTGGATACTGAAAATGTGATGCTATTAGAGCACAAATAAACACCATAAAATATTTTAAAATACATAAAAATATGGAATATTATAATTCTTCGAATAGATTTAAAAGTTCCAAAATGTCGGTTTTGAATATTTTCTGGATTTTTACATTTTGTATAATCTTATTACATCCTTTAACATTAATTTCTGAGTTTAGAGGTTTAATGGATCAAGTACAACTAAAGAATTGTTTAATTCGGGAGTGTACTATCCTGTCATACATATGAAACTAAAGAAAAAAAATCAATATTTTAAAACTGATTTAAACATTGACTGAAAAGAATCTTTCAATTATATATCAAAGATGACGCCATTGAACACTTTATTAAATATATTCATATTAAAAATATAAAAGATAATAAAATTTTGAAATTAAAACACTGAAATTGCAAATTTCAAGCTGCACTATACACAAGCATTTACATGCAACTATTATAAACTACTCTGTGAACGAACTTTTTAATTAAAGAAATTCATTATAATCCGGGAAATATCATTTATATAATCTCTAAATAAGCAACGTCGAGTCGACATTAAAATTTCAGAAGCTGATTCTTGAAATTTTGTTTTATAGCATTAATTTTTATATTTATTTGGAATATCTGAAAGATGAACAATAACGTACTATGGAAAGTTCAACATTTTTCTTAGTGCATACATTACAGTAAAGTAGCAGTCAAAACATGCATTGCCAAATGAGCGTTTTTGTGCCAAATGTTTTCCAGCCTGCAAAAGTTCTTTCTTTCCAACTCCATGAGCATGCGCAGTATAGGTTTTCATATCGGCCACAGCCAGCGAGCGTAACGGGCAGTCGCTAGTGTTAAAATGCCTTAACCAATCATTTCCACTTTTACAGAAACATTAGCACCACCCACATTTCTAATATTCCAGGGGTTTTGTCCGACTAATCAAGAAGCAACAATACGAGAGGGTGGCTTAGTTGTAAGTTCGGGAAGTAGAAAGAAGCATTCTTTGTGGCTTCAATCAGCCGTTTCTAACTGATTGACAGCTAATGGTATTCTGTTGTTACGGAATTTCAGCTCTACGGCCGGTCCATTGTTAAGCAGTAGGTACCGTGAATGCTTTGATGAATGTGTGTCACATGTTTATCTCAATGAAATTGGAGATTTAAAAGAAAAAGAGTTTAACTTTATTCTTTGGATTTCCAATTCCATTTGAATTATTAGCGAAATTAAGATATTGTTCGAAATACACCACTGTTTGTTTAATTGGTTTTGTTTCTTCCAATGTTATTAGGTTTGCTATGCACATTACCAGGTATTATCATTTTACGGATGTCGTTAAAGCCAGGTTTCTTACCAAATCTAAGTCCAAAGATAGCCCACGAGTTGCACAATTACGGCAAGCGACTTGATGCATGCATGATAGAGCATTATTACTGTGCATAATTAGAGCATTATTACTGTGCATAATTAGAGCATTATTACTGTGCCAGAATTACGGTAGATATTTTTGGACCTATTACTTTCCTTATATACATATTATAATGAATATGGAAATTATTGAACGGGATCGAAAATTCTAATTCGAGTTTTCGACGGGAGAGCAATTTTGTAGCATCCCTGAATATGAATCGAACGGTTTTGAGGTGATGTCTATGTTTGTGCGTGTGTGTGTCAGTGAGTCGAAGGAAACGATATATCTCACAAACGAATGAAGCAATTCTAACGAAATTTTGTACAAAAATTACAATCAGTGAATAATAGGAGCCTATTATTTTTAAAGACAATCGAATGTGCATAAACCTCTCCTCCCCTTCCAAAATTACAGATGAAATTTTGAAAATATCTTAAAAAAATCAAATCATTCAATTAAGTTACGTAAACAATCATTCCTTATGAAATTTTTCATTAGAAAACGATTGACATAAACTTTAATACGCTAGCAGGAACTGTTCTCGAGATTTTTCACATTTTTAAAGTAAATACATAAAAAAATCACATAAAATTAAAAAAAAAGTATTAACTGTTGAGAAACATGTTCACTTTTCATATGTAATATTATGCGATAAATTTGTTATCATCATTTTCGTTTATCTAGCTCGTTCCATTCATGAGACAAGAAACTTCAGGTTATAGTTTTGTATTTGCACGCCATTAGTCGTTTATTTATAACCTTGGTCTATCTAAGAATGACCTCTTTCTACGATCATAATGATTGGTGAAATTTTGGGGAGAAAATTGGCGGAATATCGTCACTCTGGTGGGGTTTTCTATATGTTGTCAAATTTGCGAAAATGCCTCCAAATTAATAAAAATGTCCCAATTGATAAAAATACCACCAAATTGATGAAAATAATGCCCAATCAATGAAAATTGAGCTAAAGCAATAGAAATGACGACTCATTGATGATAATTCAATATCTGGGAAATAATATAACTATCTACTATAAGAAAAGATACGTTGGGTAATAGATTTGTATTTGGAAGCCATTAGTCGTTTATCTGCAATAAGAATAACCTTTTTCTTCCATAACGTTTTGCGAAATTTTGGAGACAAATTTGGCAGAATATCGCCAACTTGTGGAGTTTTTTATTGTTGCCAAATTGCCAATATCGACAAATTGATAAAAATATCGCCAAATTGATAAAAATGACGCTCAATCAATGAAAATGACGACTATAATTGTTGAAAATTCAATTTCTTGGAAAGAATACAAGAATCAACTATAAGACAAAACACTTTGGGTAATAGTTTTGTATTTGGTTGACATTTGGATTTTAACTATTATAAGAATAACCTATTCCTCCATCTAAAATGTTTGGCAAGATTTTGATGTTCAATTTGTCGAAATATCGCCAATTTGACCGGTTATTTAAATTTTGCCGAATTGACGAAAATATTGCGAAACTGTTAAAAATGTCACTAAATTGATAAAGATGATACAAAATCAGAGAAAGTGACGACTAATTGATGAAACTTTAATATCTTGGAAAGAATATAAGAATCTATAAAGAGAGAAGATACTTTCGGTAAAGTTTTGTATTCGGACGTCATTAGTCGTTTCTCTACTGGTAGAATAAGCTATTTCTCAGTCTATAAAGTTTGGTGAATTTTTAAAGTCGAATTTAACGGAATATCACTTGGCGAAATCAGCTTCACGAGTTTTTAAATGTTGCCAAATTGACGAAAATGCCGCCATATTGATAAAAGTGAAGATAAATCAATGGAAATGACGACTAATTGATGAAATTTAAATATCCTGAAAAGAACATCATAAACGACTATAACTTATTTTTCCGTCTATCCGTAATGCTTGGCGGAAAATTTGGCTGGATGTCGCAAACTTGAGACTTTTTTAAATGTTGCCAGATTGATGAAAATGTCAGTAAAGTGATAAAAATATCGCCACATTGATAAAAATGACCCTAAATAGGAGGCATTGCTTTGCAAATTTTTAATTCCGTCATAGGACGGGCAACCTTCCAGTATATAAAAATTGTGCTTCTCTCCGTTTGTAACAATTAATCATACATATGGCAAACTTGGTGAATAATCCAGCGAAATATCGCAACTTGGTGATATTTAGCCGCGGATTGACGAAAAAATCGTCAAACTTTTAAAAAATGAAGACAAGTTAATGAAAATGAAGCCTAATTGATGAATTTAATTAGCAAACAAAATGTATTAAGATATGTACTACATTGCTTATTGGGGATGCTATCAATATTGATAATTGTGAATTTAAAGTTGCGTGAAATAGAAGTTAATTTGGAACGATATAGCTTTACTTTACATGTTATCACCCAAGCGCCAATTGCACAATTCAACTTTTAAAACACTGCCGTGGATCTTTTCACCATTTTTTAACTCTGAAAAAGAAGTAAATTCATTACATTATATAAAGGATGTCATGTTCTGTCCACATCAGATATTTTAGTTTTATTTTCTTGCCCACCCCCCCTCGTGGAATCCAAAAGAAAACTCACATCTACGGTAAGTAGAGGAAGATATCTAACGTATTTTTATAACTTTCTTCAAGCAAACGAATTTCTGCAAACTGAAAAGATTGCATAAGGACTTATATCTGCTATTGGTGCCACATATATTGTACAAATATCTTGTAATTGGTACAAACTTATTGCAATATTGAATAAATTATTGGTATGATCCTGTAATCAATGATATAGACATTATTTTTCGTATTTAATTCGTCACAATCTCTTTTTACTTTTCTTACATACATAGCATATAATGTAAAATGGGGAAAGTACTGTGACAGGGTCTAAAAATTCAAGGAAAGTTTACGAAGAAAGAGCACGTTTCAAGCATCCCTGAACTTGAATCAAACATTTATGAGATAATGTCTATGAACGTATGTATGTCTATGATCCTGTGTGTGCGATATCTCCCGAACGAATGAAGCGTTTTGAAGATAATTGGTACAAATATAGCAATCGGAGATTAAAGGAACCCTCTAGACTTAAAGCGATAAAACGTTTTCTAGCGATAAAACGTTAGAAATAACCATAACTATTTTCGTATGCATTTTTGAGAAATTCAAGACTTTAAATAATGACAAATATAACTGCATAATTTTCGCTGGCCTAATTTTACTTTCCCTACAATACATGGTAATGTATAGGTAAAATATTGGAATTTGAGTCTGTAGCGATAGTTATATGCTGCCCACATCAGATATTTATTTTGTAATTTTGAAAAGTACAAAGTGAAAATACCTGAAATAATTTAGAGATGCATTAACCCAACCCAAATGCAGGAAAAACACAGAGGCGCTCAAATTTAATTAGAATAAGGAGTACAATACTATGTTTGGGAATGAAAATAAATATTGAATCGGTTACTACTTTCCTTATATACATAGTATAATATATAAGGAAAATATTGCGACTGGGTCGTAAATTCGAGTTCGAGATTTCGACGGAAGAGCTCGTTTCAA
This sequence comes from Amaurobius ferox, assembly GCA_951213105.1. Lineage (NCBI taxonomy): Eukaryota > Metazoa > Arthropoda > Arachnida > Araneae > Amaurobiidae > Amaurobius > Amaurobius ferox. The sequence continues at coordinate 60,738,455 of OX578152.1, forward strand.
GCATCCCTGATCACGAATCGAACATTTTTGAGATGATGTCTGTGTGGAAGTATGTGCATGTGTACGTGTGTGAAAGTATGTGTGTGTGAAATTATGCGTGTGAGTGTGTGTGTCAGTGAACTTGTGGAGACGATATCGCACGAATTAATGGAGCGATTTGAGCGAAATATATTACAATACTGTTGTTTTTAAACACAATCGAATATATGGAATCCCACTAACTTTTCGAGTAAAAAAAATCAAAACCCTTAATAAAATTACGTAACTAGATATTTTTTATATAATTTTTCCTTAGAAAACGATTGACATGAACATTAGAACGTTAGCATGCACCGTTCTCGAGATACTGCACATTTTTCAAATAAATTTATTAAAAAATCCCATAAATTAGAAAAAATAAACCGTTGAGAAACATGTTCACGTTTCATATGTAATAACACGCGATAAATTTGATGACATCATTCAGGTGAATCTAGCTCATTCCATTCATGAGAAAAGATACTTTAAGTAATGCTTTTTTATTTGAACGCATAGTTGTTGTTTTTTTCCCCTAAATGGCCAGGCACTTTGACCTTCGTCATTCGCCTTTATTACAGCGGCCAGAGTGTAAACCATTTAGCCGTCCATTGACGTTGCTCCCCAGGCGCACCAGAGGGGGGCGGATCACATTGCGCCCACAACACAAACATTCATGCCTTACGTGGGGCTCGAACCCACAACGTGGCGGTCGAGCGATTTCTACGGAAACGCTTGTCTTGACCACTCGACAACCACGTCAGATGAACGCCAATAGTCATTTATCTGCTATAAGAATAACTTATTTCTTCGTCTATAACGCTTGGCGAGATTTTGGCGACAAAGTTGAAGAAATGTCGCCAACTCAGTGACTTTTTAAATGTTGACAAATTAGCGAAATTCCCGCCAAATTGATAAAAATGACGCTAAATCAAAGAAAATGGCTACTAATTGACGAAACTTCAATATCTTGGAAAGAATATAAGTATCTACTATAAGAATAACCTAATTTTTTTACTGTAAAGGAACTAAATTCATTCCATTATATAAGGAAAGTCATTGTGCTGCCCACATCAGATTTATTAAAAATTGGACGCACCAAGAGAAAAAGAAAAATATCACTTTTTTTCTTGCTGACATAGTTGGAGCAAAGTGGTACGAAAGCCATATTTTCCTTTTTATTCACTCTTTTGAAAAATGTAATGAATAAATAATTTTGAAAAACAAAATTGAGACACATTATTCCAACCGAATTATGGATAAAAATGCAACATGGAAGCTTGAGAAGGAAAGAAGGGAAAGCGCCATAATATTTGGGGAGAGGGGTGATTTAAAAATTAATAAACAGCTATAAAAATATTCAAACATCAATATTCAGCATCAATATTCTAGTGAGTTATCGAAAATCGGAAGATGGTACAAAGATAGCAGAGGTCTGAAAGTACCCTATTACTACTAGCACGGATTCAGTGGACTCTGATGTCGAACTGGGAAGTCAACTACTACGAAGGAAGCTAACCTGGAGTATAAAAATAGCAGCAGGATGTCTAATTTCAGGTAAACATTACAGAAGGTGGTCAGACATATTGTCCGTTGCACGTCAATCTGACATTAGAGGGGGGAGAATGCAGAGTCCATTTCGACAATAACAGCTTTCCATTCTCTCTCAGTAGCTCCACATTATGGTGTCGTTAGAAATACGTTTTACCAGAAATTAAATATACACTGTTATTAACACTTTCCAATATGGTTGAAAAGTGTTTATGACTGGTCATTCAGTCTGTCTGTCCGTTTACACGATAGCTTCCGAAAAAATGACTTTTTCGAAATGGCATTTTAGTATGTTGTTGAGACGGTCTGTGGGAGGTTTGGGAATAAAAATGAATAAAATCCCCCAATTAGTTTCAGTTTTAACCCTGGTCGAAGTAATGAAATGAATTGAACCCTATGGGAGTTAGTTTTTCAAACATTTTTTAAGCGGGGTTAACATTCACAGATTGCTTCAAAAATTTTAGAACGTATTCAAATTATCACATAAGATGTGTAATAAAAATTTCAGCAAAATATGTTTGATAGTTTTTTAATCACGTGATTCATTGAAGAATAAAAGATGCTTTCCATTTTTTTTTCGCTGTGTGTTTAAACACTTTTACTTTTATATTCGTAGATGCTTAAAAATAGTTTAAATTTATATTTAGTGCTGCATCCGTCATAAAACCGCTTTATTTTTGCGTATTATTTGTGTATCTAAATTTTGCGTCAAATCCATTACAATATTTTTTGATTTTATATAATCACTGAACGTTCTTTATTCCTACAAAGAAGCCTAATTTTAACTTTAACATACAGAATGTAAACAAATCAAGTGATTGCAAGGTGAATTGTACAAGAATTGCTTATTTTTTTACGTAAAATTATTTAGCTCAGGAGTTTGAACTATTAGTGATATGAACGAAATATTCATTGATTTTACATACAGACGATTTATCGGAACAATTTTGAAGAACTAATTTAACTACTAAACAAACGATGTCGTTTCTATAATAATGGATTATTATAATTGTGACGTAATGCTGACTGCAAAAGCATCGTAAACGTTTCTCAAATTATACTTCAGATGACGTCATTCGAATAAAGTTCATTTTGTGTAACTAACATTGTCTTTTTCGACGAAGTTTGACGTTTTCATGTACATAATAAATTACTGTAGTACTGCGATAATTTAAAGAAATGTCAGCACTGAATGCATCACGTTTTAGAGATGTTGAAATAAATTTTGGGGATAATAATTGGGATATAAAATGATTCATTTAGTGTCATTAATCTTTTCGTTACAAATAAGAAATGCAAATTTTAAAGTTGAGTGACTTTTAAAAGACTGTATATAGACTTCATTCGTGAAGTCCTCTGACCAAAGTAATTGCAGATACAAAGAATTCTGTAATAACTGTTTAAGTGGGTCGTAATTGAGTAGTGCACCTGTTCCATCGAATAAATAATCGGCGATTAAACAATATTTTTGGCAGCAATTCATTTATCTTATTGATGTTTAAAACATTATTTTTAAACAGAAATATGCCTTTTCCTGATGTTTTTCTACAGAAAATTTACTGGTCTATCTTAGACCATGGATGCGTATGTAAGACTCTTCTAATATAAGCGCTCATTTCTCCAATAGTGTGTGAAAGACAGAAATTACAGATACCGTCACGATGTGGCGCGAACAATAGGAAAGAAACATTTTTAACTCTCGTGTGACATTGATAAAATAATTTGCAAGTGATGACTAAAAATATAAAATGGAAAAATATATATTTAAAATCCGTAGAAATTTCAACTAGGAAGAAAAAGTGTTATAGGTAAAAACCACTCACAGGCGTTTATGAAATATAGAACAAATGTAAAATATAGGACAATTTGGTCTGTTCTGCAAGTTACTGGAATGCCCTCAATACAAAACTGCTTTCAAACCCATCGGCCCATCGGACTTCGCCCGATCGGCCAATCTAACCCTTCTCATGGAACAAATCTAAAATCTGATACGTTGAATGTATGACAATATGAGATAGAAAAATTTCTATGTTAATGAAAGTAACAATACTAATTAGGGCTTTCATAGGCAACTTTTTAGGGCAACTTGATCTCGTTGCAATTTAATAAATATTTTGTTGTTATCCTTTAATATAAATAAATGCAATTGAATGAAATTTTTTTTATATTTTCAAGAGATATCAAACATCTGTTAGAAAAATAAATTTTCTAACAGCTTGTAATGAATTAATTGACGTCTTGCAGTTTCAATAATTGTCCATCAATTTCAATTGTCCAACTACTTCAAGTTAACAATAATTAAATATAATTTAAGAGAGATTTGGATAATTGTGAACTGATTATTATGTATGATTTTTCTTTCCTTTTTAGATAACATAATATGCATTACCTCGAGAACGACACCGGATAACTTTCTATAAAATATGTAAAAATTATCGACACCATCTAAAGTCATTTTATTTATCTTTTAAACTACCGCATAATTTATTTAAATTGTTGAGGATTGTTATCTAATTTCATTTTGTTAGTATACAAGTCAAAATTCATTATTTTAACAGAATTCGATGAATTATAAGTATAAGTACAATTTAGATTAAACATTTAATATATGTAACATGACCTTCTTCATAATTTAAATTAAATTTAGAAACTCACTTTAATATCTTAAAACAATATTTAATGTAGAGTTTAACCAATAAAGCCAGTTTTAGTCAATGCAATAGCGGACACACCTGATAATAAAGCGATCTCTCCTAATTGTAAAATTTGCTCTTATATGGATATTTTGATTAGTGGATGAATTTAGTTTTGCTGAGGCTGGAAAATTATCCGAAAAATATTGAATAATTTATACTCATGTACAAAATCTTTAAAGAAATGCAAGGAATTTTTAATGTATATCTTGACAAATAAATGACTAATGACGGATTTTTTGAGGCCAAAATACAAAAGCATTACATGAAATATGTTTTCTCTTCAATATAACGGATTGGATCCACGGGAATGATGCTAAAAGATTTGTCGAATAAATACAGCATGTGGAAAGTGAACCTATTGGATGATATGTATTACATTTTTTTTTAATTTTATGTAATCATTGTTATATGTGTTTGATAAATGTTCCAATAACTGATGAATGGTCCTAGCTAGCGCTCTCAAATTGGTGTCATTCCATTTTTGAAAAAAAAAATACATCGAAAATGAGTGTTTGCCCATTATTATTAAAGAACCTTACTTCATTTAAGATTTTTTCAAAAATTCATTCCAAAATTGAGGGTTCTCAAGAACATGCTATCAAAATCAATAAGGTTTCAGTGTTCAGTGATTGTAATAATCGAAACCATATTTTTTTAAATTTTGCATTCGCTTGAAACGTCTTCTTTTGTCGAAAACTCGAATTCAAATATTGGACTCCCTCTTAATATTTTCCATATACATTATGCTATGGTTGTTGAAAATTAATAATCTTAGCACAATGGATTTGCTTTACATTTGTGTTAAAAATTTTGTATCCTTACACAGAGCGATACACAGACATTATAAAACGCTTTATTTGATCTCAGGTAGGCTCAAAGTGGATACATGCATTACAAAATAAATGCAAAATGTGTAAAGTATTTTTTGGAGCAACAAAATGGACCGATCCTCCATCTTATTCCTTGAAATCGTCGGGTGAGCCGAATGGCCTGGCTTGTGAAACGCGAAATATACTTTCCTTTATATATACTATATACTGTAGGAAAAGAATCAATGTGTAAAAGATAAGTCTCCACTCTTGTATTAACAAATATTCAACATTTTCTAAGATCTGTGAAAGATAGAATTTTTTTCCTCACACCAGCGGGGTGGACAATTTTCTCTTGGCGATGAAAATTCAACAAAAATTACTAGATAGATAAAATTACTAGGTAGATATTAAATATGCATATTGCACAAAAATAGAACACAAAAGATTATTCTTCGTGATAATTTTGTTTCTTTTAGAAACTGTTGAAAAATTCTTAGAGAGTCACCATCACCACAGAAAATCAGGAATTTAATCAAAATATATTAACTGTGCAAAAACACGCGAATGAAATTATTTGTTAGTCTTTGAAGCTGCAATATATATATATATATATATATATATATATATATATATATATACATATATATATATATATATATATATATATATATATATATATATAAATATAAATTAATATATATATATATATATATGTATATATATATATATATATATATATATATATACATATATATATATATATATGTATATATATATATATATATATATATACATATATATATATATGTATATATATATATACATGTATATATATATATATACATGTATATATATATATATATATACATATATATATGTATATATATATATATATATATATATATATATATATACATATATATGTGTATATATATATATATATATATATATATATATATATATACATGTATATATATATGTATACATGTATATATATATATTTATATTGTTTTGGAGAAGTGAACAAATCCATTATTTAGGCCTAGCCCTTGTCCACTTGTATAGTATTAAAGTATTAATGCTTGGGTTTCATTTGGTTTTTTTTTTATCGATTCCACATCATTGATTTTTGATGTTTTTCTTTAACTTGATGATTCGAAATTAGTATTCTTTTCCATATGATTGAAGATTTGCTGATTTATATTTATATTTTGTAGGCTTGTTAGAAAGTTAGGTTTTTCGAGTTACAGCTTCTCACTTTTCTTTCATTGAATTTTCAAACTATTATATATATATATATATATATATATATATATATATATATATATATATATATATGAATATATATATATATATATATATATATATATATATATATATATGTATTACCATAACTCAGGGACATGAACCCGAATTTGCAAAAAATACTTTATTGCACACAAAATGATATTTACATTGCAATATTTGTCCTATCCAACAACCATTTGCACAAGAGTTCGTCTTCACGTCTGTATGTGCGGCACAGGAACGTGAATGTGTCCAGTATAGCTTCAAGGCACATTTTTCCGAAATAAAGGCCTCGGTTCTTATGTTAATTATATGATCAAAACAGGCGTCCTCTGTCATTCAGCGGCTTTTGTCCGGTGGTTCCTTGACGGAACGCCAGTAATGGTGATACACAGGGTCGTATATGTTGAGGGCTGGGGGATAACCGCGAAGCGTACCATGGTGCTAAAGATGTCCTAACAGCAGGCATGGTGTTACTGACGCAAGAGTTTTGGGACTTTCGATCATCTTTACCCTTCCTGCAGAAAGAAGAAAAACTGATTTAAAATACTTAACATTATTTTTGAAGAACAGTACATACATTAATGATATTTTCAATTTGTGATTAAAAGAGCAAAATTTCTCGTGAACGACCTATGTTTCCTTCCTGTAAATAAAGCAGTATTTGCTTCTACTTATATAAAAGTACATATAAGATGGCTATTTATGTCCACATTTTTAAATAAAATTATAATTTAATGTTATATTCGATAAAAAAAAAAAAAGAAATAGAGCGCATCCTGTTGGTCTGATTTTTCCAGAAATCAACAGTTCCATGACATTTATCAATTTAAATAATGGTACCGAATTTTCTTCGAATGGCGAATTTTTTCTTATTAGATTTTCTTATAGAATATTTTCTTCGAATCGAGTTGATTATGTTCTAAAAATATTCTGATCACAGACAGGTTGGCATTTGCACGTCTGCCTACTTTTAGGCTCGTAAAGTATATTCAGGAGCCTTATCCCAGATGACAGACTGTACTAGTGCTGGTGCTGTATTGTGTAGCGTCTATTAAAATGGTATTTTATCATTTTAGTTTTTTTAACCAAACGTGTGACTACCAGAGTCCAATTGAACTCAATGCTTTTACTGTTCAAATTTACTTCATTGATTTATTGATTTCCATTGGATATTATTTAACTCACAATTCGAAAACACTTTTAAAATAATATGTAAAAATTTCCCCATCAAAATTTCATATTTTTTCGTAAGACATATTCATCAAAGGAAAAGCCCGTCATTAGTGGCGCAGGCAGATATTATAACTCTTCCAATGTCTGGGCAATTCCATTATCTCTCCACAGGGTCCATGTTGTAGAACAAGAACACATTCCAACACATGAAACCCCCATTTGTGGTCTCCCCGCCCCTCTCACACTACTAAGATCTTGCTTGCGCCTATGTCCACCTTCACAGAATAATTTTCATGAACCACATGTCGAGTAGAATCAGAATCTTTAGATCCTTGGTTCTCGATGAGAGGCTCGTGAAGGGTGTCAGTCTAGTCTGCATGCAGAAAAATTAAAATAAAAACATGTATAGAATCCACAGGTAAGAAAATAAAACAACCTGTACCTATATTTTATAAAATAGTTTAAATATTTTATTAGATTTAGTTCCTTAAATGTATTTAAAATTTTCAGAATATGCATTCGCACTTGAGTAATTTGATAGCTTTCTGAGGGATTCTCTGACGCTGCTACACAACGCTGTGCTAGGTGCTGCGCATGCGCATTTTTAAAACGCCCAGAGATTGGTAACTACAAATTATTTTCCAGTTTTTAAACATATTTCAGAAAGATTATCCTCCCATTATACTTAGTACTTGTTGATTACATTTAAAATATTGTGTTCTGAATTTTACGTCAATCATTACAGGTAATATTTTAAATTAGTTTAATTTCTTTTCCATTTAAACACTATGAAGTATTAATTTTATAATTTTTACATTACCTTTAATATTAATATGAAAAAACTTTTATATGAGTAACAGTATGATATGTAACTTACATTTAACAAAATAAGTATTTATCCCCGCTGGGCCGGTTTCACGAAAAAAAAATAAAATAAAATAATAATAATGTAGACCCTCGTGAAAAGTAATTTTAAACCATTTCAACTAATCCTTTAAATGACAATAAAATGTTGTTAGACCAAAGCATACCTGTCTGGTTTATAATAGCGGATGTCTTCATCTGTAGGCTTACGAAAAGACACTTTTTTTTTCTCAGATCTCACTTCGTCCACGTCCGAAAATTCATCACCGTTCCCTCCGGCGTTAGCCATCTTCGCTCTCAGGATGCTTTTCCGAGGGGTCTCCCTGGGGTCAGGTATTCCTTGAACTAGTACTACAGGAAGAGATTGATGAACAGCTTCACGGCCTAAAAATGAAATATAGATGTTAATTCAGCCAAATATAGACGCACAGTTGCGTCTACAGACGAAATTTTGGGGAAATGCAAAATATGGCATTAAATATAGTATGTCATTAAATATCCTTGATTATACACGGGGTTAATTTCCCTAACTCTAACATATTTATTATTTCTAATTTACTATCCAACCTCACATTTTATAACCCTTCCTACTCTTTTTATATTCAACATGAAGAAACTGTGATTTTTTCACTATTTTAGAGATCCCATATCTCAGAAAATGTTTAAAGATTTTTCCGTTCATTACTTCTATATACAAAAATGGAAAATATCCTCCCTACTCCTTAGTAATTTCAAAATTTTAAGCATTACTATTTTTGTCTTAGCTATATGCAGCTGATGTTTGATAGAATTCTCGAATAGTTTTAATTCTTATTCCTTTTGCACATTTTATATATAACACCTCCCACTTTCTTCACATTGAAACTGAAGCATCTACATTATTTACCTAAACAATCTACATTACTTACCTGATGTAACTATACTATTTACCTGAAGTACACATATTATTATTATCAAAAAATCTGATGGACGGAGACGGAGAGAAATATAATAATTTTTTAATTTTTGAAGTCACTGGCGGAGAAGGAGGGGGGGGGGGGCTTAAACAAATGTAAATTTTCGCTTTTTAACACTTTACAACACAGTTGAAAAGTGTTTATGATTTTGTTCATTTTAACTGTCTGTCTGTTCGAACGATAACTGCCGTAAAAATGACTTTATCAAAATGAAATTTTAGTATGTTGCTCAGACGGTCTGTGGGATCTATGGGAATATCAATGAATAATATCACCCGATTAGTTACTCGATTAGTTTTGCATTGAACCCTTGTTGACAAAATGAAATACATTGAACCCTATGGGACCTAATTTAAAATTCGAATTTAAAATTCACAAATTGGTTTGGAAAGTTTTAGAAAATAAATATTCAAATTATCCCATATAAAATATAAAAGAAATTTCAGCAAAATATATTTGGTAATGTTTTTAAATAAAAATTAAAATAATAATTACACCCATATAATATGAAGAGGTCACGTGACCTACTACAAAATAAAATATGGCATCCATTTTGTGTCAAAATCGTGATTTGTAAAGTTCTTTGGATATATATTTAGTGTTGTATTCGTCCTAAAACCGCTCTATTTTAGCTTAATTTCTGTGCTTCTATATTCTAAAGCAACGCAATTAGAATATATTTGAGTTTAAACGATCAATAAACTTTGATTATTTCTACAACGAAGCTTAATTTTCACTTATGGAGAATGTAAATACATGCAGTAAGATGAGCTGTAACATCATGCTTTAAGATGAGCTGTATAAGAATTGTTCAATTTTTTTAATACAAAATTATTTAGCTCTGAAGTCTGTAATATAGCTGATATGAATGAGACATTTATTGATTTTACATAGAAACGCAGACGATTTTATACCTGACTTCTTAGATGAAGTTTTACGCATAGAGTTAAATTACTTTTACCTCCATGGTTTTAGGATTTTAAGTAAAAAACATTATTGTATTATTGTGATGAATGAAAGAAATGGTAAAAAGTGTATCAATTGAATATATACTGTTTTTTCATAGAGAACAAGGCGATTTATGTTTCAATGACGTCATTTGAATAAAGTTCATTTTTTTTTAAGTTTTCAAATATAATAAATTATTGTAGTATTGTGATAATTTAAAATATATTATCTCTGAATGTATCGCATTTTAGAGGTGTTTAAATAAAATTACATTGCAGTTGGAAAGTGTTTCATAATGAATGCTTTGTGCATGATTGATCTTTCTCGTTCTTGGTTTTGAAGAAATTAATGAACAAAAAGTTATGCAAAAGTTTTATCATTCATCCCAATATATAAGAAATATTTTTGATGTGGACAATACATGACTTTTCTTATACAATGCAATGAGTTTTCTTCTTTCCCAATGAAGGAATGATGTATAAGATTCACGGCACAATGTTTTTATCGTTGAACTGTATATTTGGCTCTTTTCCGGATGACAACATGTAAAACAATTTCGATGTAGCAAATTAACTCATATCTCGGGCAGCTCTAAATTGACAGTTATCAGTCTTGATAGTATTCGCAATAAGCAATTTAGTCCATATATTAAGATATGATAATAATTATTTCATCATATTCTAATGATTTCCGTTAATTTACACTGGTTTATTTTTTTTTTTTTTGTAATTTTGACGATATTTTTGTGAATTGTGTACCATTATATAGAATGTAGCTAAGTTGACGATATTTTCATTAATTTGTATTCATGTTTGTCAAATTTATCACCAATTAATACAGTTTAAAAAGGGCTTTCCTTATGTATATAAGTAAATGATTATTGGCGAAATGTTTGGCGTCGAAATACAAAAGTATTACATAAAGTATCTTCTCTCGTCAATAGGAAGGACTAAATCCACGATGTTCTTAATTTGTCGCAGAATATTCCATATAAAAAGTGAACCTATATCACGATAGTTAATACATTTTAACTTTATGTAATAGCTTTAATAATTTTTTTTAAAACGCGCAATAGCTCTAAAAAGGTTTAAGTTAGTGTTCTAAAGATTTTGTTATTCTTTATATAACGGAAAATTACATAAGAAATGATCATTTATATAACAGTAGTAAAAATAATAATTTTTTGAATATTTCATTAAAAAATTAGCGGGGGGAGGGGGGGGGGAGGGGGGGGGGAGAGGGTCATCAGAACATTCAAAAGCGGTTAAAATCAATAGAGTTTCAGTATAAACCATTTGTAGTATCTGTACCAAATTTTCTTCGAAATGTTCCTTTTCTGATATATCTCATCCATACACTCAGGGACACATTCGAATTTTCGATCCAATCACAATACTTTTCCTATCATAAAACTATGTATGCAAGGAAAATAATAACATAGATGCTTCAGGGCGATTAAAAAAAAGATGGGGGTTATTAAAATTTATGTGTCGGAGGCTGTAAAGAGCTATGCTGTCCTAACAGATAATTGAACCAAGAATATTCGTACTGGCAGCCTATAGTTGAGGTAGCGCAATGGGGATGCAAGCTCTTATTGTTGAATTGCACATTACAAGGTGAAAGTTAATGTAAAAAGGAAATATTCGAAAAATGCAACAACAAACAGGAGTTGCTGAAAATAAAAATATTGAATGTTTCATTTTACGGTCGCTGGGAGAAGAATGTGAGATTAATAGCAATAAATTTTTGTGTTATCTTAGGTGCTGTAAAAGTAATAGACAATTATGAAAACATTTTCAGGGATGAACCATTTTAAACTAAATAAGCAACACGTAAGCAACACATCATTTTCCCTATATAATGCAATGACTTTTCTTCTTCAATTGTGAAAGCATGCTTTGGCATTAAAATAACATCACTTAAATTTAAATTGGCAACTTATTTAAATAGAATAACTCATTCATGGTTACGTGCAAATGTCTAATTAAAATGAATTAATTGAAAAAAATTCGTGAAATAAGTTACTATTGACGAATGTTTTAGCATTTAAATTCATATATATTATCAAACTCCCTCAAAACTATTACCAAACTCATTAAATCCCTGGGATTGGAACGTTTCCAAACTTAGTAACAATCGAAAGATTTTTTCCAAGACTTTTAAAATAAAGCTAATGCTATAATTGCGATCATTTGGACCAACGATACAGATTTTTTAAATTTTTTCTTGCAGAATTTGCAAATTATATTAATAATAATAAATAAATAAATGGAAATAAAAAAAAAACAAGTTACTTAAAAACAGATTATGGTTTTAGAACGTTGAGTTGAGCTACACTGTAGGTTTTTAATGGGTAGAGAGGAAATGTCTAAACAATTGTTTATACATGAATGTATATGTCTTATATAGTACACGAATATATATGTTATTTCTTTTCTTTAGTACATAAATATATATGTTTTTATTTAATTTTTAATAATTTGTTTCTAAATAAAAATCAGATTTCTGAAATATTATATATAAATTATTTGATCAATAAGTATTCATTTAAAAAAAGTAAATATTTCTTGATTTCATGCATAAATAGTGTTCGGAATTTTATGTGATTATATTTTGACATTTTAAAGAAATCATGCACATATTGTTTAAAATTCAGTATCGCATGACATTTTGAGCACATGTATAAAAGCAATACATGTGTAATGTAATGAAATATTATGTTTATAAAAATATTTTTAATTATATATTAATTTATCGAAAAACTAAATATTATTTCCTCTTATCGGATTCATTCCGATTATGCCGTCTTTTAAAATATGCTGTTAGAAAGTATAGTTTAGATACATTTATGTTTTATATATATACGCTATCAAATATTCATAAGAATGTGATGAATAAAAATGAAAATATTACTTATTTCGTGATAATTCATGCATCGGAAATTTTCCGTCTGTGTGTCTGGGAGTATACTTTTAAATTAAAATGTTAGAACATTTATTTTATTTGATTAAACATTTTATTTTAACTGTAGAAACATCAAATAATGGTATATGTTAATTTTATAAGAAACATTAAGTAGATTAGTGTCATGTAATGTTAAAGTAATCTTTAACAGTGATTATCTCAAAACAATGTTTTTATGATTTGCACACATGATTTCTAAAAAAGTGGCTGGTTTGAATTGCTAAAATTTTTATATATATGTATAAACCCTATGTATGTTTAACATGACGAACTGTTATGTTTTTAAATTAACATTTTTGAATTATAATATTTCATTCGTTTAAATTCCTAAATTTTGAAGCTTTGCTTTAAAAATCATCGTTAAAATTAAAATTAATTTATTTTTTCAGAGTTCGTTACTTTGATAATACACCTCGTCTCTATCCTCTAAAAAAATTTAAGTTTAAATAAGATTTCATGTATACAGAAAGTTATGTGCAGTGCATGTTATTTATTTTTATCAAGAAAATGTTATTTTTTAAATTTATTTATTTAAAAGTATTATACAGAAATTAACCGTCATTATCTCAAAACTATGATTTTATGCCTTTTGAGCACGATATTTAAAAAGCAGTTTAGTTGAGTACTACAATATTCCATGAAGATATATAACAAACTTACCTTCAACGTTGGCTTCGTCTTTTAAGCAGCTCGACATCATTTACAATACAGAGTTAGTCTTAAACTTGACTTTATTCACGGCCGCAATCTTCTACAGTATTAAAAGCAGGAGCACACTCCAAATAACTACCTATCTAACAAGAGAACTTAGTTAGACTGAACACATCCCAAGCCGAAACAGGAGCTTTCTGGACGCTCATTGGTTATATTATCGGTGAAGTATATATTTGACCTCTATAGAAATACAATAGCACCCGATAGCACTTACTAAGACCCACAAAAAACCGCAAAGAACCCCACAAGAACAATCCCCACAAAGAACTTTATTCCCCACAAAGAACAATCCTGAAATCTTTCTGTCGTGATGGACACTGTTATTAAGTTTGCTCATATTGCTATGCGAATATGACAATATATACATAGCTTCTCCCCTCATGTTTCTCGTACTTTTCAACTCCTTCGAGTTTAGTTCTGCTTGTGTTATAATCATTATTAGAATTTAAAAAAATGTTGATATATTTCGTTCGCAAGGTATTCTTTAAAACAATTATCAAAATAATTTATACATTTTCCAAGTTGACAACACTGATACATTGCATGTGACTTTATGTGTGTTAACATTCAGTTTATTGATGCCATTAATACTCATGCTATACAATAGTGTATAATGCTATAAGTTGTTACCGGGGGGGAGTACTTATTTGTAGGGGGCGCAACAATTTGTATGGGTGGTTCCAGTAAAAACAATTAAAATCCTCAATTGTAGATGTGTGTCCATCTGTTAATTATAATAGACAAATTTTATGTTTATGTACTTTCACATAGACACAGGGCGTTAAGGAATTCATGGACAAAGCCGGACATTACACGTGTGCAAGCAGGAATCCTTCTTGAAGGTGATTATTTTGTATTTTGTGTATAATAAATTAATTTTATTTTATGGCTTTGTCTAAATGTTCGATTTGGAGGGTGGATGGGTTAGATTCTTAAAACTTGTATTTAGTGTACCTTTCCATCCCTCGTTTAAAATACTTAGTACAATTGTACAGTACTCTATACCTTAGTAATTGAATTTCCCCCCCTATCTCTAAGAGGACGTGACATATCCTCGTTCCCCCTTGAAAAACGAAATCAACCCCCTTTGTTGAATTTAATCCTATTGACATATATTTAATCCTATTGACTTATCACGCTGTGCTCTTAAGGCTTTCCTATATACCTGCATAAAATGTAAAAGATATTCCATTAACCCTTACTTCTGCAACAGGGAGGGTCAGAGATCAAAAGACCAGAATGCCGCCGTTGACAGTATTCTAGAAGGCGGACGTTATCGCCGTTCGTGACGTCACTGGGTTAGAAGGAGAAGTGCCAGTTTCTCCGACTAGCATTCATTTCTATGGGAAAACATAGACTGTTTCAGTTGTTCTTTTAATATAATTTGTAATTCTATCGTAAAAGTGAAATTTAAGTGTAAATTTGTGTATTATAGATGTATATATATTAGTATTTTCACGTATATAAAATATAATTTTGGTAAGCACAAAAATGCCTGGTTGATGCTCGGTTGCTTTGTGTTCAAATTATTATAAGAAGTCAATGGGATATATCAGTTTTCATAGATTTCCAAAAGATCCTACACTCCAAAAATTATGGATCGTGAAGTGCAAAAGAGAGGATAAAATAAACATTGCTAACTGTTTGTTCGAGTCACTTTTCTGATGAAGATTTTGAAGAAGATTTTAGGGTTAATTTTGAATTTGAAGCCGATTAAACGATTAAAACAAGAAGCCAACGGCTCAAAAATCTCACATACCATTAATACAGCAGTTAAAAATAATGTTTTTAATATAGCAGCATAAAAAATACTTATGATTGACATGTTTCATTGATATGTAAAATAGGTGGTCCTCTAAGTAATCCCAAAAAACAAAATTAATAAAATAAAAACGACTTCATATACATTATCTAAAATATATAAAAACAATTTATATTTCTTATACTAGCAATTATGGAGTTTTCTTTCTTTTTTGGAGGGGAAGGGGGGGGGGAGATATTAGCATTTTGTAAGGTAATTTACACAGTTTAGTTTATTAGAAAATGTATGCAAAATTAATTTTAAATACCTTAAGCATTTTGCTTTGTTATTAATATACATAATCATAAAACGCAATTCTTTAGTAATCATAGTAATGACATTATATGCACATCATCTGAAGTTATGGGACATTTCGTTTTGATATGTAAAAAGCTTCGAATACAAAACTAAAATCATCAAAGTTGAAATATAATGCATAAAAAAATTATTTACAATAAAACTGAAAGCCAGCGGCGCATTTTTCAGAAGAAATAAAAAAGTGGGAGCATACTTTCTTAGAAATGCATGGCGCATATATATCAAAAGAGAAATGCGTCATTAAGAACTTGCAGTCAAAGTTAGCAAACATTTCACCTTCTATACCACTAGAATCCATAACTTTGTTTTCACGAACCAGAACATTCATTCGCATTAAACACTTAAATAAGACTTTCATGCCACAATTAGTAGAGAGAAAAAAAGCAAAGAAAAGCCTCTAAATGGTGTAAAAGCAGTATCATGGCATAAAATGGTATGTATTGATTTATTATTTATGATCCACGTGAACATTGCTTTAAAATTTTAAAACTGTACATAGTTTATATATTTAAAACGCTATAAAGTTTAATAACATCAATTTTGCATGCTTAAAATATCTTTGTGAAACTGAGAGATCCAGTGGCTTAACCAAGAGTCATAGTACTCTACTAGCTTACAAAATGCATCGTCTTTTTGTTGGGTAAATAAAAAAAATCTACTGCCATTGACCATCCATTCGACCGTCAACTCCCCCCTTTTCCCAAGATCCGGTCTTCGCTTCTTAATATAATATATAGTTATGTAACTACTAGATTGATGATATTTCATAGCCATCAATATATGTTATATGTATGTGGGATTTTTTACGCAATTAGATATTTTTGAAATACATATTTATATTACATGTAGAAAGTATTATCAATGTTTAAGATAATGGATACTATATTTTTAAAAATCCGATGATTAGATATTTATTCATTTCATCATATCTGTATTAAAACACTTGAAATGTAATTTTTATATTTACTACACTTTTCACGATATATTTCAGTTTTATTATAATATTTTAATGATAGCCCTATGCATTTATGAGTAGAATCATTTAATTTCATTCTCCTAAAATTTTATTACGAATGATCTTATCTCCTTTTCGAATGATAAACGCGAACTTTCTAAACTTTATACACGTATATCTATGTCCCCTCTTCTTGACTTGTAAGTCAGTGACGTCACGCTTCAAGTTTCTCTCCCGGTCGAAAAGCAACCCCCCTTCTCTGACCTACCTTATGTTTAAAGTACCATGCTTCTGCAATAATTTGTCTAATACATACTATTCATGGACATACACCTATATAAAAGTATACTGTGATTGATTACTTTATATATTGTAGCATATAAGAAAGTATTTCACATACAGGCAAAAAAAAACGAAAATGATCAATCATGCAAAGAGCATTGATTATGAAACACTTTCCAACTTCAATGCAATATAATTTAAACATCTCTAAAATGCGATACATTCCTCGGGAATATTTTTAAAATTATCACAATACTACATTAATTTATTATATTTGAAAACTTGAAATTTCATCGATAAAAATGAACTTCATTCAAATGACGGCATTGAAATATAAATTACCTGGTTTAAACATATCTAAAACACATTCCTCGGTAATATTTTTAAAATAATCATAATAATACAACAATTTATTATATTTGAAAACTCCATCGAAATCAAATGAAATTTATTCAAATGACGTCATCGAAATATAATACGCCTGGCTCTCTCTATAAAAGCAGCATTTCATTCATAAAAAATTTTCCATTCAATTCATTCATCACAACACTATAATTATTTATTTTATTTGAAAATTTAAAACCATGGAGGTTCAAGTAATTTAACTGTATGCTTAAAACTTCACCCAAAAAAAAACCGTTTGCTTCTCTGCGTAAAATCAATGAATGTTTCATTCATATCAGCTATATTACAGACTCCATGAGTTAAATAATTTTGCATTAAAGAAATGCAGCAATTCTTATACAACTCATTCTACATGTTTTGGTATTTACATTCTCCATAAGTGAAAAGTAGGCTTCGTTGTACAAATAATCAAAGTTGGATGATCATTTAAACTCAACTATATTGTAATTGCGTTGTTTCAATATGTAGATGCACAGAATTTAAGCAAACATAAAGGGGTTTTAGGATGGATACAACACTAAATATGAATTAAAAAGAACTTTAAAAATCACGATTTTGAGAAAGATGGATGCTATATTTTATTTTGAATTGGGTCACCTGATCTCTTCATATAATAGTCATGTGATCTCTCCATATATAGGATTGTTGTTGTTGAGACCCAGACTGTTCGACCTACCAGAAAGGTGAAAGGTAACTGTTTGGACTGCCGGGAAGTGCCACCCAATTTAGACCGAAACCCAGTGGGGGAGTACCCTCCTTCCCCTACTCCATGGATGTAATTATTATTTTAATTTTTATTTAAAAAACTATTGAATATATTTTGCTGAATTTTTACTTTCCTTATATACATAATGTATAAGGAATGTATTGTGACTGTGTCAAAAATTCGAATTCGAGTTTTCGACGGGAAAGCACGTCTCAAGCATCCCTGATCACGAATAAAACATTTTTGAAGTGATGTCTGTGTGTGTGTATGTGTGTGTGTGCGTGCGTGCGTGCGTGTGCGTGCGTGTGTGTGTGTGCGTGTGTGTGTGTGTCAGTGAGTCTGTGAAGCTGTGAAGACGATAACTGACGAACGAATGGGCCGATTTGAACGAAATTTGGTACAAAAATCACAATTTGTAAACACTGGACGCCTGTTATTTTTATACACAATCGAATGTCCAGAACTCCCCTAAATTTCCGAGTGAAATTTTGAAAAAATCGTCCAAAAATCAAAACCGATAATAAAGTTACGCAAATAGACATTTCTTATGTAATTTTTCATTAGAAAACGATTGACATAACTTTTAGAACGCTAACATGAACCATTCTCGAGATATTGCATATTTTTCAAAATAATTATCAAAAAGTCGCATAAAATATAAAAAAAAATATTTCCTATTGAGAAATATTATCACTTTTTATATGTAATACCATGTGATAAATTGGGTGACATCATTCTCTCGCGGATCTAGCTTAATAAACTAATTAAGAATAACTTATTTCTTTGTCCATAACGCTTGGCGAGATTTTGGCGACGAATTTGGTGGAATGTCGCCTTTTTTTTACTGTACAAGTAGTAAATTCATTGCATTATACAAGGAAAGTCATGTGTTGCCCACATGAAATTTTTTTTTTATATACTTTAATTTGAATATTTCATAAAACTTTCAAAGCAATTTGTGAATTTTAAATCCGCTTAAAAAATGTTTGAAAAATCAGGTCCCATAGGGTTCAATGTATTTCATTTATTCAACCCGGGTTCATTCCGAAACTATTTGGGTGATATTATTCATTTATATTCCCGTAGGTACCACAGACTATTTGAACAACATATTAAAATTTCATTTTGATAAAGTCATTTTTACGGCAGTTATCGTGCTAACGGGCAGACAGATAGATAGACAGACAGACAGAATGAACAAAGTCAGAAACATTTTTCAACTATGTTGTAAAGTGTCAAAAACTGCAACTTGTGTATGTAATTAATATGTTATAAAAATATATCTGTACAATACTGTTGGGTCCTGGATGGCCTACGAAATACCTTTCGCAACCCGCAAAAGCATTTAAGTTTTATAAATTCTGTAGCTCCATAAATGAAGTAGTATATGTGTAATGAGCGATATACTGCCCAACCAGCGACATTCCGGGAGGTTATAAACTTTTTTTTTTGCCACGAGTATATGCAAAGCATCTGAAGCGATGCAAGTCGATAAATAAATTTTTAAGTTTAGCTTGGTATAAATTTTAAAATAAATTTTGTGACTTCTTTCTAAACTATATTCGCTACCAACTTAGCTGTCTGACGTGACTTAGAACTTTGCATTGCATGCTCATAGATGTGTATATACTGCTATATAGGAGCCTTAGTTTACAAAGGGCTGAAAATGGGGGAAGCGATAGCCACACCTATCTGTCAGCTAGGTTCCATGTTAGTTAATAAGCGAAGGAGAAGCGTATTTGTTGGACGATTTTAATACCATGTGCCTCCCGATATACTTTGAAGGCTGCGGTATTCTGGCATTTAAAATATTAAGAGATGGCCTTTAATGGGAAAAAATACTCATATTTTATTTCTTCCAATCTAATATTATCCATGAAATTCAAGTGAATCGAACTTCTCCTATATGGTGTTGGAATTTCACATTCAATGAGTGCATGTAACAGCAGTGAATGAGAATGCCGAGTGGAGTGGTGTCTTGCATTCCAGATATTTTTAATTAAAAATGTTTGAAAAACATTAAAGGGGGAAAGTGGGATAAGCAATCTCAGAGGCATCAAAATAAATTATGACAAAAACTGGTTTTCAATGTCGTCGCCACACAGCAGTGGCGCAATGAAAATTAAAATGATAAATTTCAATCACACACGAAATGGAACACAATTGAGGGTGTAGTTACATTCAGATCAAAATAATGCTCTAGAAATCATATTATTATCCAAACTTGATATTACTCAAAATGGTTGAAGGGAAATGAGAGTGCAGGCAGATGAATTAATTTCTACAATTTCGTATAATATCAATTTAGGATAATGTTGAGATTTTATTAGAATTGTTTAGAATTGAATTTGCCTAAACCTTCAATTTAGGTCAATTTTATATGTGATAAAAATTTGTTTTCTACTTTTTTATGTGTCACTGTTATGGAGGTGGAAATATTGTAAAAAAAAATTGTCATGATTTATTTTTCAATTTTAAATCTTTTTGACGTAATTTACTTCCATATCTAATCATTATTATTATGGATTGACGCGGAGAACCATTTTTCCATTTCATGTCAAAACCATTTCAGCCGAGGAACCATTTTATCTAAAAACACTTAACAGTAGCTCCCAAAGAAAGTGCAGGAAAAGGGGGAAAACAGATTCATGATGTGTGTAAACGACGTAACAATGTAAAATGAAGTGAAATTTGGATAGATGAAAATGTTCCCATAGATGAAACTACGTGTTAATTTTCAGCTCTTTGCCTAGGAGAATGAAATTATCAGGAGAAGCCCTTTTCGCCCCATTGTATGGGGAAGACGTGAAGCGTTACTCAGGGGTGGGAGGAGAGCATTGACTGCTAATCGAGGGAAGGCGGCCATTAATGAAGTCCTCTCTGCTGTGATTCTCTCATAGACTTTCTATTAAGAATAAATATATTTACAGCGATATTATAACGAGATAAAAAGATACAGCTGGCTCTAAATTTCAGAAGATTAATGTTTAATGTGCCTTTACAATTATTTAATGATTTAACATAAAAATAGATGATGAATTCAAGTTCTGTTTATACATGAATGTGGTCATAAATTCGGTTACTTTCAAATGGTTAAACTCAGATTTTTGTAAAATAAATATATCAATATTTAAAACAACCCCAAAAAAGTTTCGTTATGTTAATAGAAATATGTTAAATCACTAATGCATGAAATTCAGTGGTGTAGGTAGCCAGAAATTCTTCCTGGGGGGGGGGGGACTGGTCAAACCTCATTGTATATCATTACGCATGTCAAATGACAATATATTGAAATAAATCAATTTATCGCCGAATAGATTTATTTATTTAACATTACGTTTACTAAATAAGAACAGTACTGATAACTTCTATAAATGAAAGTATACAATATTCAAAGTTTAATATCAAGTCGTCTAAGCTTCTTAGCCATTTCATTTAAAACCTCTTCAGGGAACTTTTCTTTCATTTAAAACCTCTTTCTTTGTTTGGGCTTTAGAGGCAGTGAAATTATTCGTTTATTTCGGATAAAAGAATGGGAGCAACAAACGAGTGTTTTTTATTCAGATTTGTATGAAAAATATACATCAAATGGAAATTAAATATTTCTTTTATTCCTGAAAAAAGTAGATTTCTGTGCTGAATAGGTGATTTTTAGTGAATTTTTTTCAAGAGTTAGGCTTAGCGCAAAAAATGTGCCGTCCTTTGGGACCAGTTCGGAAGCGAAGCGCTCTGTCTTTTGGGCCGCGACTAACATAAACAGTCCTTTAATCTGTGCTCACCTGTTGAATTTCTTAAATAATTTTTTAAATATTGTAGGGTGGAGAAAGATCTCTCTGCGCTACACGTTGTGACTGGAAGTGTAATCATTATCTGCAGAAGTTTTCGTATACTTGGAAACATAATTTCATCACATTCATGAAAAGCTTCCAAAGCATTATATGGATATTCTGAAGTCGGATATTCTGGATATTCTGGAATCTGGATATTCTGGATTCTGAAGTCGTTCGAGTTTGCTGTGCCATATTTTTAACTTACCATACAAATTTTCACATGTGATATGACCAATATCTTCTGAATACCGGGAACATAGCGTCTTCACTGCTTCACTGTTTTCTTTTGCAAGGTCTTGGTCTTGAGCTGTTTTGCTCGGCAATAGGATTCGAAAAGAAGCTAATATATTTCTATGTTTCACAAATCTTTCATCGAGCTGTATTAGAAAATGAGCTATAAAGGGTATAAAAGCAGCTCTTCTATAATATTCCTCAGGAGTATCATAGTCGACGTTAATTCGTGTAGCTTGATATTTTACAGTTCTTGGTACTGATATGGGGATTTCATAATTTTCACAAAATGTTTCAACGTCTTTAAAAATTACGGAGAACTCTTTTTCAGAATTATCCCTTAAACTTTGTATAATTGCTCGTGTATCTTCAGCATAACCAATGGCTTTGGAAAGATCCATTTTTTCAGATCGCAAATATTTCGACAAAGGTAAACTATACGAAAATAGTTTTTTAACAATATGTAGGGAAATAACGAATTCACGTTAATTGCATTGTACAAAATGCTTACGAGTAGGGTCCGGATTTCTATGCACTTGCATAATTCTGCATATTTTCGTGCATATTGTGTAATAATTTTGAGCATATTTGCATATTATTTGAGCTAAATTTCATGCATGAAAATCCCAGCCTTGCAAACTATATTTACGATCTATTATGACAACTATATAAAAACAGCCCTTACTTTTTTTCCTACAAATAACCCAAAATCATTGGGATTCACGTCGATTTCAGATGGTGCAAATAATGATGTCTGAACGTCTATTGGAGATTTTCTTTCTGAACTGTCATCTTCAGAGCATTCAACATTTTCCAACTTATTTTTATTACATTCACTATCTTCTTTTTTTTTCTCTTTTAAAGAAATTGTATATGCTACTCTCAAATAACTTACCTTTGCTGCTATTCATTATACAATTGCTAATATAAAAGAACAAATTAAAGATCTCTTGATCGAAAAACGTATAGGTTTTATTTTTTATAGCTTCAACAACAAGACCAGAAAGACCAACAACAAGACCAACAACAAGACAGTGCTTCCAAAACAAGACCAGACATATGACAGCAGGAAATTCTTTTCGAAAGAAAATTTCCCTATCCGAAGGATTTTTCCCTTTCTGAAGGACTTTTCCGTTCCGAAGGGAATTTCCCTTCTGAAGGGAATTTCCCTTAAACCAAAAATGAAGTGTCGAGTAAACACAAAATTTTAGGGAATTAAATTTGTTTGAACGAAGTACGAGAAAAAGTAAAAATATAAATACAAAAATGAGAAAAAAAAGTAGTTATTTTCATTGTAATCAATACTTTTTTGTTTTTAATTTAAGGCTCTGGGAGGGGTCTGGTCCCCTTGGTCCCCCCCCCCGTCCCTGCGCCACTGGCACAGGGCTGGAGTCATTATACCGCTCCCTCCCCCGATGGTGAAATAATTACAACACTTCTTGAAAGGGACTTATATTGGAAGATGAAATTCAGCACTCGACCATTTCTCTAATCGAATTCTTGGCTACGCCCATGATATAATTTCAGTTTGACATTGTAATACATAGTTTAGAGGATATATTAAAAATATGCATATCCATACATATAATAAGCCGGATTTTAGATTTACCCCAAAGGATGAATAAAAAGGGGGAGGCAAATAAAATGTATACTATCGGATATTAAGGTGGACGGCAGAGCACCTGTCAAGTTCTGTTCAAAAATTTAACTTACCATGAAGGCTCTGACCGATAGGGTCAGACAGGACAGAAAGATAGACTCGGGGAAAAACAGTATGATATAAACCAACAGACATTAAAAAATTTATAATTTTAAAACTTTTATATTTTTTACTATATACATACTGGGCACCTTTTACACGAAGCATCAAAAAGATTTTCATCCCCTGTACCTCAAAGAACTTAAAGAAGTAGAATTTTGATTTTAAAATTTGGTTGGATTTTACATATGCTGAATGTATTACTGAAAATCTGTATTCAAGCATTTAGAAATAGGAAGATGGAATATATTTCATCCTCTTAAAATTCGACATACTGAATTAAAATAATCAAAAGTATAACTTTTGTTATTTGTTTCCAAATTCCACTAATAATCTATAATTCTAATAATCGATTACAATTATTCCGAATTGTGACCCTTTTGCCTTCAAAATCTTATTATTTACATCCAATGTTTCTTTTAAACCTTTTTGGCCGCAGGGGGATCATTTATCCTACCCCCTCCCCTAAATGTTTTATTTCCCTATATAAATATATTTAAATGTTGTCACATAAATAAAAACTAGGTTAACATAAATTGTCTTCGATGAAGGTATATCTGAAAGAAACGTTGTTTACACCTTCATAGTATCGAACATGGGAAGGACCTATAGGAGTTAGATTTTTGGTTCCTCTTGCTGGAGCGAATGACAAAAACAAAAAAAAAATTGAGGGGTCGAAAATGTTTCGAAGTCCTTCATCTCCTTCCCAGTGACCCAGGCGGTTGAAACTTTGCACAGTTATGGTGTCAATCACGGTGCTTAACCGAACTGAAACAATAGACGAATATTTTCGACACTAATCGACATACATTATTAAATAAAATAAAACTTATTAAGAAAACAGTTGCAACTTATTTTTTTGTTAGTTTCTCTGATTTTGACACGTTTTAATACTAGTATGGTTATATAAAACTTATAAATGAACTGTCTTATGCGTAATAGCTTGGACTACCTAAAATAATTAATTAATAGAACGAATTATCTAATTACTAGAACGAGCATTGCCCGGATCCTAAATAAGCTCCAGCTACTTAAATAACACAGAAATGCCTTTGATAGATCATAAATAAGATTCTTTGACGCGCCCTAAATAAACGTAGTTAAGAATAACAAGGAACTGTTTATTCAGCAAATAAACAGTTCGTTCTTAGTGGTTGTTAAGTACGCTTACTGTTCTAACTGTGCTTTTGGCCTGAAGAAGAGGGTTTATAACGCCTTTGAAACCATTGGCACCTAAGTAATATGCCTGCTTTCTCCAAGAAAGTTTTAAAGTCACTGCCTTACAAGCATTGTAATTTTACAACCCTGTTAACTGCCCAATAAATAAATTGTATTTTATTTTCTACTTGAAAATATGCATTTTGTATTTTTTCTTATATTTGATTTCGAAAGCATTTTGTATTGTTTATAAAATATATTAACTTCCCATCTTTGCGAAATTGGTTAAACATCATTTTATTTTTTTATTTTTTATGGAAATGACGTAATTTAAATTCATTCTAATTACACACTTTTATTTCCTCACAGCCGCCTCTAATTTGGCCAGCCTGAGCAGCCTGTCCGAAAAAACTTAAAAAAATCTATGATCACTGCTGTATGTTGTGGCACCCCACGAAGAAGTGTCGGACCAACAGATGACGCAACATTTCTCTGTAGATTCCCGTATATTTTAGTCTGGGACTTGTTCTGGCCCAGTTCTAGACAAGCGAAATTGGTAACTACAGCTACTAAAACAACAGCTGACGCAATAGGTCTCTGATGGTTAACAATAAATATTGTCTGATGTGGGCAGCACATGACTTACTCAACACAATGCAATGGTCTTCCTTCCTTCGCAACATATAAAATGGCGTAGAAGATTTACAAAATGTTCTGGAAAATTTTCTGAAATAAAATTACCTAAATTAAAATTGGGCGCTTTTGTAATTTATGTGTACATACGCAATGACTTATTTATACTCACATGCAAAATCTGTATCAAAATGCAATCAATGATCTGGTAAAGAAAGTTTCACGAAATAAATGACTAATGGCGAATATTTTGGAATTAAAATACAATCCCCCCCCCCCCAAATGGCCAGGCACTTTGACCTTCGTCATTCGCCTTTATTACAGCGGCCAGAGTGTGAACCATTTAGCCGTCCATTGACGTTGCCCCAGGCGCACCAGAGGGGGCTGATCATATTGCGCCCACAACACAAACATCCATGCCTTACGTGGGGTTCGAACCCACAACGTGACGGTCGAGCGATTGCTACGGAAACGCTTGCCTTGACCACTCGACAACCACGTCGGCATTAAAATACAATTAAAACAATTACATGAAGTATCTTCTCTCATGAATGCAATGAACCAGATCCACGGGTATGATGGTAAAGAATTTGTCGCATAATTTTGCATGTGGTAATTGAGCCTATTATATGATATTTATTACTTTTGTTTAATTTTATGTAATTTTTGTTATATTTGTTTGAAAAACATTGGAATATCTCGAAAACGGTTCGTGCAAACTTCGTCAAATTCATTTCATTCGTTTTTTAATAAAAAATTGCATCGCAAATGAATATTTATCTCTCATTATTGAAAGCCCTGACTTTTTTATGATCTTTTTAAAAATTCATTTCGAGATTTGGGATTTTCCCGAGCATTCTATCAAAATCAATTTCGATTATTAAAAACATCGATTATAGTAATCGAAATATATTTTTTCGAAACTCTACATCTGTTCTTGAGTTATCCTGTCCCCAAACTTACATACATTAATATCAATATACGCACAGACATCCCCTCAATACCATCAATTGGAGTTCAGGGATGCTTGAAACGTCTTCTTTCGACAAAAATGTGAATTTAAATTATCGACCCAGTTACAATACTTATCTTATACATTATGCAATATATATAGGGAAAGTAATATTCTAAGCATATTTAATTTGAATTGCTCAATGTATTTGTGCCATATATCCTAAAAATTCTGTGGCCATACACAGAGAGATAAAAATATATTATAAAATGCATCATTTGATTCCAGGAAATATCAAAATGTATAAATCCATTGAAATTCAAACGTAATGTATATAAAGTATCTTGTGTAGAGCAACAAGATGAACCGGTCGTCTATCTTGTAGCTTCAAATTTTCGGGCGAGCCGGATTGCCTTGGCTGTGAAAAGTAAAGTATGATTCCCTTTACATATACTATGTTTTGTAGGGAAAGAAACAATGTGTAAAAGGTTAAGTCCTTACTCTTATATTAAAAATATTCATGATTTTCTAAGAACTATTAGAGTTAGAAATTTTTTTCCCTAGACGAACTTGGACAGTCCATTCTTCGCGATAATAATACAAAAATAATTACGACATAGATATTAAATATGCAAATTGCATGAAATAGTAAACAAAAGCCCGTTCCTCCCAACAATTTTTGTTTCCTTTAGAAACGGTAGAAAATCTTTTAGGTTCGCTGAGGTTTCACAACGAATCTTGAAGCATACTTGATAAATTCCAATTTCTTTACGAGCATTCAAGTTAACAAACATTTCAAGGAATTTTATATCCTGAAAAATGAAGAGTAGCTTTTCAAACAAGAATAAAACAAAGTTCAAAGAAAAATTCTACGATGCGAGAAACACCGAGTATAAAATTAAAAGCCACATTCACCACGGAAAATTAGGAATCAAATAAAAAAACGCGAATGAAATTGTTGTTCATACATTTAGAAGCAATATAAGTAAAATAATATAAGAAGCAATATAGTAATTCTATTATAATAATGCTAATTATGAAAGAATATATATAAATACATACATATATACATACATATATAAATATATATATGTGTGTGTAACTGCTTAATTCAGGAATAAAAACCCCGAATTTGTAAAAAATACTTTATTACACAGGGGATGATATTTACACTAAATGATATGTGCACTTTCCAACAATCATTTGCACTAGAGTTTCTTCATCTTCAAGTCTTTACGTGCGGTGCAGAAAAGTGAAAATAACCAGTAGCGTTGAATAACTTTAAGACGCCTTTGAAATCTTTAGTCCTTAGGTTAAAAATATGATCAATATAACGGGCGTCCTTCTGGTTTGGCGCCTTCTGTCCTGATCCTTAATGGAACGCCAGTTATGGTGACACACTGGACCGTTGGTTTCGAGAGCCAGGCGATATCCGGGATGCGTACCATGGTGGTAAAAAGGTCCTGACAGCAACTATGGTGTTACTGGCGCAGGAGTCGTCAAACATTCGATCATCTTCTCTCCTCCTGCAGAAAGAAGGAAAACTGATTTAAAATACTCGACATTTACTTACCAGTAATTTTCAAGAATAATACATGTATTAAAGATATTTTCGAATTGTGATTAAAATACATAAAATACCGGGATGGTCAGATTTAAAGCACTCCTACTCTGAGCTCTCTATACATCGAACTACTCAGTGTAAATGCTCCAAAATTGTTAAACCCACTATTCAAGACATGGGGAAAGGGATTACGCGAAAAAAAAATTAGTTCCAGAAACACCGATAGGTGGCGCTGTACAACAGAAAATATGCTGAAAAGATACAAAATAATCACAAAAAAAACATGTGCCATGGAATTTTTCCTTTATAATTCCTTTTGCTGATGTGAAAAGAAAAGAAGATAAAAAAGTGAAGAAACTTAAACTGTCATTGTAACTGCAATTTCGCACTGTAAGCACAAAAATTTAACCCTTAAGCATAAACCCTTGGTTTGCAGCTACTATGTTCTGGGCATAAAGGGGGATAAAACTGGGAAATTTTCATTCTTATCAGCGATGGCTGTCACACTGCCAGAACGCGCTTTGCATGTGAAGATATTTTATGAATACAAAAGACATGCTGCAGCTGCACTTCGAGAGTTTCGTCGACTTAAGAATTTGTGCAAAGGTCCATTACTTCCACAAGCTCTCAGAATAATCGCTCGATTCGAGAAAACTGGACATCTTGGATTTCAGCCGGATCGAGGGCGCAAATCGACTCGTTCAGATGTCGATGTTGCCACCGCTATCGTTGAACAATCAATGGATAACTTTATACCCAGCATTCCCTGCATCGATAAGGTCCTTGTGATATGAATGTTTGGTACGTTCGAATAAAATGTGTTACAAATGTGTATTTTGTGTCTTTTCAGCATATTTTATGGTATACAGCGCCACCTATCGGTGTTTCTGGAACTATTGTTTTTCGCGTAATCCCTTTCCCCCATGTCTTGAATAGTATGTTCAACAATTTTGGAGCCTTTACACTGAGTAGTTCGATCTATTGACAGCTCAGAGTAGGGGTGTTTTAATTCTGACCACCCGGTACATATAAGAGGGCTATTGATGTACACATTTTTAAACAAAATTTTATTTTTATGGTGTCTTCAATAAAAATGAATATTTAAATAAATCGAGTTTATCATGCTGGTCTGATCTTTGCAAAAATCTACAATTCTCTGACGTTTGTCCATTAAAATAATGGTACCAAATTTCATTCAAATAGCAAAGTTTTTTTTGTTCAAAGTTTTTTTTGTTTTATTTGTTCAAAAATTTCCTGATTACAGACTGCCTAGCACATGAAGTCCAATTGAGCTGAATATTGTTCACAGTTCTTATTTATTTAGTTTATTTATTGATTTTCATTGAACATTATTTAACTCATAATTCAAAATATAGTTCTAAATCAATCTGTAAAAGTATTCCTTTTAGATTTCACTTTCTATCCTTAGAGTTCAAGTTCTTGACTATGACTATGTCCATCTTCACAGAATTATTAACACGAACGACGTGTCGGATAGCATCTATAGATACTCTGTTCTCAATGAGCAGCTCTCAGGGCCAAATGCTTTTCATGATGGATATCAATCTAGCCAGTGTGCTAAAGAATTAAACTGAAAAAAGTATAAAATCCACAGATGAAAACAAGAATGCATATCAATATTTCATAAAAACAGTTTAAATATTTTATTTGATTTAGTTCCCTATCTGTGTATAAAGGTTTCAGAATATGCAGTAAAACATGATTAAATTTATAGCTTTCTGCAGGATTCTATGACTGGGCTGCACAAGTCTGTATTAGTCGCCGCGGGAGGTAAATTTTAAAAGATATTGTTGAAATATATATTTTCATTATACTCATTAATTTATTGATGGCTAAATTTAAATTATTGTCTTCGTAATTTTACTTTAATCCATACAAAGGAATTTCTGAAATTTTTTCTATTTGACCGCCGTGAAAAACTAATTTTATACTTTTTACATTGCATTCAATATGCAAATTTAAAATAATTCACTTGAGTAACAATATGATATGTAACCTACATGTTAGAAAATAAGTATCTACACCCTCTGGCACGGGTTCACGAAAAAAAAGTAATAATTATAACGTAGCTCCTAGTCAAACATAATAATGATCCACTTCTTTAAATCTTTAAATGACAATGTGATATTGTTAGATCACGGCTTACTTGTCTAGTTTATTATAACGTGTTTCTTCTTCCATAAGCTCACTAAAAGACATTGAATCTTTCAAGGATTTCAATTTCGACTCGTTCGCATCTTCAATAATGTTCGCTCTTCCGACAGCGGTCCTTGTTTTGAGGATGCCTATCTGGGGTGTCTCTCTGGCGTCAGGTATGACTTGAACCACTAGCGGATTAGATGGATGAGCGGCTTCATGTTTCAAGACCGTCAGTAATGGTGACGCATTTGGACTTCTGCTTTGATAACTAAGCAATATCTTGGGTGCATACCATGATGGTAAATATGTCCTAACAGAAGCTATAGTGTTAAAAGCGCAGGAGTTGTTGGATCTTCGATCATCTTTTCCCTTCCTGCATAAATGAGAAGAACCGATTTAAAATATTTAACAATTATTAATTTTCATTGAACATTATTTATCACATAATTCAAAATACAGTTCTGAAACAATTAATCTGAAAAAATACTACTTCTAAATTTCAGTTTCTATCATTAGAAAAATGTGTCCTAAAACACAGCCGTCAATGGTGGCGCATGCAGCGTATAATAATTCTTCCATTTTGTCTAAGTAATTACAATAACTTTACATAGAGTTCATGTTGTAGAACAAGAAAAATCTCCTGCATTCCAAATCCTTGTTCATCGTTAAACCCTCCCACACATATTTCAAATTATTGGCTAAGCCCATGTCCACCTATACAAAATAATTTTCATGAAAAACTTCCCGCTTAGAATTTTTAGATCCCTAGTTCTCAATGAGCGCCTCGCGGGCAAATGTTTCTAGTGAAGGATGTCAGTCTAGCCTGGGTGCTAAAAAATTAAACTAAATAAAGTACAGAATCTACAAGTGAAAAAAAGAATTTGTATCTATATTTTGTAAAACAGGTTAAATATTTTTATTTAGTTCCTTATCTGTGTTTAAAAGTTTCAGAATATGCATTTACATGTGAGTAAATTGATAGCCTTCTGCGGGATTCTCTGATACAGCTACACTACCTTGAAATAGGAGACTCAGGATCTAAATTTTTAAACGCCCTAAAATTGGGAACTATAACCTATTTTCCAGTTTTAAAACATGTTGCAGAAATATACCCTCTGATTATACTCATTATTTTGTGACCGAGTTTAAATTGTCTTCGTAATTTTAGGTTAATCAATACAAGTAATTTCTGATTTTTTTTTCTATTTTCCCGCTGTAAAAGATTAATTTTATAATTTTTTGATTACATGCAGTATAAGAATTTAAAAAATCTCATGAGTAGCAATTTGATATGTATCTTACATTTAACGAAATAAGTGTTAATACTCTCTGACCCGGTCTAAAGAAAAAAAAGTATAAACCTTTTGTTTACGGGTTTGATAGCGTCAATCCCTAACGAAGGACCTCTCAAAAAGACAGATATTTAACATACCTTATCCCAAACTGTTTGATCCTCCTTTTTCTGACAATGACGCCAATGCCTGCAAAGGTGTATCGAACAGTTTGGAATAGGGTATGTCAAGGTATGTCAAATACTTTTCTTTTTGAGAGATTTTTCATTAGGGATTGATGCTGTGCCACCCATAAGCAAATGGTTAATAATAACGTAGACCCTAGTGAAACATAATTATGAACCACATGTATTAAATCATTAAATGACAATGAGATGTTGTTAGATCAAGTCTTACTTGTCTGGTTTATAATAACAGGTGTCTTCTCCTATAGGCTGACGAAAAGGCACTGTTTTTTTCTTGGATCTCACGTCCGTCTCGTTGGAATCTTCAACAGTGTTCCTTCCTCTGTCAGACGCCCTAATTTTAAGGGCGGCTTTCCAAGTTATCTCCCTGTCGTCAGGTGCTTCTTGAACCACTAGAGGAATAGATGGATGAATGATTTCATGCTTCATGCCCGCCAGTAGTTGTGACTCATTGAAAATTCTGTTTTGAGAGCCATGAGATATCGGCGATGTATACCATGATGGTAAGTAGATCCTGACAGCAGGGATTTTGTCATTACCGCAGGAATTATCGGACCTTCGATCATCCTTTCCCTTCCTGCATAAATAAGAAAAACTGATTCAAAATACTTAGCAATTATATATTGAACAACAGTGCAAGTATTTTTTTATGATATTTTCTGATTATGATTGGAAGAGCAAAATATCTCTTGAATAGCGCATTTTCTCTTTCTTTAAATGATGCAATATTAGCTTTTAAATACTTAAAAGAACATATAAGATGGCTATTTATGTACACATTTTTATACAAATATATATTTTTATGGGGTCTTCGATAAAACAAATAATTTATTAATCGAGCGGCTGCTGCTGGAATGATCTCTCCAGAAGTCAATAGTCCACTTACATTTATCAATTTATATAATGGTATCAAATTTCATTCGAATAGCTCTAGGCAATTTGCCAGGTAATTTTCTGATCACAGGTTGGAATATGGAAGTGCGCCTGGATTAAGGTCCTAAATGTATAGTATATTTAGGAGCCTTATTATAGATAACTGGCTGGGGAAATGGTGAATAGACCTTGTTTAAATTATATTTTATTATTTTAGTTCTTTTAACCAAATGTGGGAATATCTGAGTCCGATTAAACTCAATATTGTTCAGCGTTCAAATTTACTTCCTTGATTTATTGATTTCCATTGAACATTACTTAACTCATAATTCAAAATACAGTTCTAAAACAATTTGCAAAAGTATTCCTTCTAAATTTTAGTTTCTATCTTTAAAAAAATTCATCCAAAGATACACCCGTCATTAGTAGCGCATGCAGGGTGTCCTAACTCTTCCGTTGTCTGAACAATTACATTAACCTTCCATAGGGACAATGTTGTAGATTAATCAAGAAAAATCAACAGCACTCAAAACCCCCGTCCATCGTCTACTCCCTTCCCCCATCACACACACACACATATTTCAAGTTCTTGGCTACGCATATGTTTGCATATGTCAAGTACTTGGCTACGCTTAAATTCACTTTTACAGAATAAAATTAATGAACGACGTGTCAGGTAGAAACTATAGTTCGTTTGTAATCAATGAGAGTATAACGGGCCAAATGCTTCTCGTGAAGGATGTCAGTCTAGTCTGCTTGCTAAAAAAGTTAAACTTAAAATGTATAGAATCCACAGATGAAAAAAATAAAAGATTATGTATCTATATTTTATAAAACACTTTTGATACTTTATTTGATTTAGTTCCTTATCTGTGTTTAAACATTTCAGAATATGCATTAACCCATGAGTAAATTAATATCTCTCTGCGGAATTCTCGGACGCTGCTACTCAACCCTGTGTTAGGAGCCGAGGGAGCCAAATTTTTAAACTCCCTAAGAATGGTAACTACAACCTATTATCCAGCTTTAAACGCATTGTAGAAATATACCCTCCAAATATACTTATTACTTACTTCAAGACGAAATTTAAATTGTCTTCGTAATTTTACGTTAATCAATACTAATTTCTGAATTTTTTTTTATTTGTCCGCTGTGAAAAATGAATTTTATATTTTTTTAATTACATGTAACATAAAAATTTAAAAAATATCACATAAGTAGCAATATGATATGTTGCTTACACTTAACAAATCAAGTATTTATACCCTCTGGCCCGTTTGTACCAGAAATCAATTTAATAGTAATAATAACGTAGACCCTAATGAAAAATAATAATTAATCACTTCTATTAAAACTTTAAATGGCAGTTAGATGTTGTTAGATCAAATCTTACTTGTCTGGTTTATAATAACGGATGTCATCTCCTGTCGGCTCCCAAAAACACACAGTTTTTGTTTTGGGTCTCACTCCCGCGTCGTTCGAATCTTCAACAGTGTTCGCTCCTCCGTCAGCAATCCTAGTTTTAAGAATGCCCTTCCGGCGTGGAATCACTAGAGGAATAGATGGATGAGCAGCTTCATAACCTAAAAATAAAACATAGATGTTAATTCAATCAAATATATGACAGTAGGCATATAGAACTACATTTCCGTGGCCAGACATAATTTATTGGAGATGTATAATATATCATTAAATAATGTCTGCGTCATTTTTTTAAATAACAGTCCTTTTAAGCAAATTTTATCATATCTTTATCACTTTGATGCCATTGTAAAAAAAGGGTCACCAATTTATGCCATTAAAGTATGCGTCATTTTCGTTAAATTAGGGACATTTTTAGCAAATTTAATCATATTTTTATGAATTTGGAATCATTATAATAAAGGTCGCCAAGTTCACAATACTTCCCCTAGTTAGTAACCACGTTTGTCACATTTAGTGCCAAGTATTACAGTCAGACGACCAGAAGCTATTTTATTATATATAAATGACTATTGGGCGTCGAAGAACAAAGCTACTACAAAAAGTATCTTATCTTGTGAATGGACTGAACTAAATCCACGATGTTATAAATTTGTCGCATAATACTCCATAAAAAATGAAACTATATAATGATAGTCAATATATTTTTTTTTTTTTTTTTTGTTTAACTTATTTGAGAAACCTGCAATATCTCGAGAACGGTTCAAGCTAGTGTTTTAAATTTTGTATCAAATTTTATATAATGAAAAATTACATAAGAAATTATCATTTACAGGACATCATGAAAGATTAGTTGTAATGATTTTTCCAATTTTCTTTCGAAAATTTGGGGGTTAGGAGGTCTGAAGAACACTCGATTGAGTTTAAAATAAATATGGTGCCAGTTATCACCAATTGTAACATTTGTATCAAATTTCATTCGAAACATACAGTTCCTCAGATATCTCATTCACAAAATCACGGACGGACACACACACACAGATATCACCCCAACAACGTTCAATTCGAATACAGGGATGCTAGAAACGTGCTTTTCCGTCGAAAATTCGAATTCGAAATTTCAACCCAGGCACAGTATTTTCTCTATCATCAAACTATGTGTGTAGGAAAAGTAATAACATGGGTCGAATAGAAATATATGGGGTTTATTTGAATTTATGTGTGCGGAGGCTACAAATAATCCTGCTTCACAATCCGGGAATCGAACCACAGATCTTCGTACTGGACAGTCGACGCGCTACTATTGAGCTACTGGGGCGGGTTTGTAAGCTCTTGTTGACGATGTGAATTCTGTATTTCCCACACTCCAATGTTAAATTAAAGTGTAACTGACAATCTGATTCACCACCTCCATCTATTTTTACCTCAGGTAGACTCCTGGTTCTATTTTTATCCTCCAGAATAGCTTTATACATTTTCGTTGTTCTCCCGATATTAAAACATGTCATCTTTGCACTGGTCTACAGGGTTGAATTGTTTGGACGCCATGTAATGAACCCTGCCGCCCCAACCGGCAATCGAACTACAGATTTTCGTACTGACCAACTTATGCTCTACGGCTGAGCTACAGTGACGGAATTGCCAGCTCTTATTGTCGAAGTGACACTGTAAGGTGAAAGTTAAGGTGAAAGGAAAATATTCCAAAAATGCATGAATAAATAGAAGGAACCCAGAATAAAAATACTGAATTTTTCATTTTGGCAACCGCTGGGAGAAAAGAGTGAGATTGATGACATTGAACTTTGGTGTTTTCTCGGATATAGTGAAACTATTGGACAATTATAAAACATTTTCAGGGTTGTATCGTTTTAAATTAAATACACGAAAAAAAAGACTTTTCTATGCGGTCAAAACACACCAATTTCCTTATATAATGCAATAACTTTACATCTTTCGCAGTGAAATAATTATTTTTGATAGCAAAATAATATCATTTGAATTAAAATTTTTCGCTTCTTTCAAATTATCCAAATGGAATAACTTATTCACGCTCACGTGCAAATTTCTTTTTAAAATGAATTTATTGACATAAATATGTCGTGAAATAAGTAACAATTAGCAAATTCTTTGTCATTAAAGTACAAAACTATTATCCAAAGTATATTTTTACGTGAACGGTAAGAACGTGATCCAAAAGAATTTTGTTAACAGGTTTATCGCATAATATTGAATATGGAAAGTAAATTTTGATGTAGGAATCATTTTGAAGATACTTGCTACACTTTATCTATATAAAGAAGAAAAGTATGTATGCATGTATGATCCAACATCACGGGAGAATCACTGAACCGAATTTAATGAAATTTGGTGGGTAGCCTTGAAATAGCTCCCACTTAAAATTTAGTCCATCTTTCGAGTTTCTAACACCAGGGGTTGTCGCGACATTAATAAAAAGCGATACTTTCGTTTGTCTCATCTTCACGGGAGAACAGCTACACCGAATTTAATGAAATTTTGTGAGTAGCTTTGAAACAGCCCCCCCTTCCCCTCAACGCACACATAAATTATGTCCGAGTTTCCAAGACCAGGAGTTGTCGAGATATTAATGGAAAACCAAACTTTTTTTCTAGGACTTCTATTCTCTAACTCCATGATTCCCAACGAAAATGGTTGGAAATCGTTGGTTTAAAACGTGAGAGTCAATTAAATCTCGTGAAATTATGTGAGAATTTTGAGGGAGGTTATTGAACGTATTAGTCACTTTTTAAAATCGCAGGTTTGAAATATGAATTTAAATGGAACCTCTGTTACCATGATTTATTTTTCACAGGCTTACTCAAGTGTGGAAAGTGGACAAATTTGCATTTGTCATTGTGGGGAAAGTGTTTCATAATGAATTCTTTATGCGTGATTGATCTCTCTCGTTCTTGGTTTAGAAGAAAGTAATGAACAAACAATTATGAAAAAGTTTTATCATTCATTCAAAAATATAAGGGAAATTTTTGTTGTGGACTACTTATGACTTTTACTACACAATGCAAACAATTTTCTTCTTTCCCAGTAAAAAAATGATGTATAAGATTCACGGCACAATGTTTTTATCGTTGAATTGTATATTTGGCTCTTTTCCGGATGACAACATGTAAAACTATTACGCATTAAAACTACAACTTAATTCTAAATTGACAGTTATGAGTCTTGATAGTATTTGCATTAAGCAATTTAGCCCAGATATTAAGATATGTTAATAAATAATTCATCATGTTCTAATGATTTCCGTTAATTTACAGTGACTTTTTGCAATTTTGACGATATTATGAATTGTGTACCATTATGTAGAATGTAGCCAAGTTGACAATATTTTCTATAATTAGTATTTTCGTTTGTCAAATTTATCGCCAAATAATACAGTTAGAAAAGGGCTTTACTTATATATAAATAAATGATTATTGGCGAATTATTTGGCGTCGAAATACAAAAATATTACGTAGAATTTCTTCTCTGGTGAATGGAATGAACTAAATCCACGATGTTCCAAATTTGTTGCAGAATGTTCTATACAAAAAATGAACCTATATCACGATAGTTAAAACATTTGAACTTTATGTAATAGTTTTTAAAGTTCTTTTTAAAAAAAAGTGCAATAGCTCTAGAACGGTTTAAGTTAGCGTTCTAAAGATTTTGCTATTCTTTATAAAATAAAATACTGCATAAGAAATGATAATTTATGTAAGATTAGTAAAATATATGATTTTTTGAAAATTTCATTACAAAATTAGGGGGGGGGGGTGTCTTCAGAACTTTCGATAGCGTTTAAAATCAATAGGATTTCAATATTTACCAAATTCAGTATCTGTAACAAGTACGTATATCTGTTCAGTATCTGTACCAAATTTTCTTCGAAACGTACCGTTTCTGATATATCTCATCCAAAGACTCACGGACACATTCGAATTTTCGACCCTGTCATAATACTTTACCTATCATAAAACTATGTATGCAAGGAAAGTAATAACATAGATGCTTCAGGGCGATTAGAAAAAGATGGGGGTTATTAAACTTTATGTGTCGGAGGCTGTAAACAGCCATGCTGTCCTAACAGATAATTGAACCAAGAGTACTGGCTAGCCTATAGTTGAGCTACTGCAATGAAAATACAAGCTCCTATTGTTTAATTGGACACTGCAAGGTGAAAGTTAATGTTAAAGGGAAATATTCCAGAAATGCATCAACAAACAGGGGTTACTAAAATTATAAATGTTGAATGTTTCATTTTTACAGTCGCTGGGAGAAGAATGTGAGATAATCAGAAGTAAATATTTGTGTTATCTTAGGTGTTGTAAAAGTAATAGACAATTATGAAAACATTTTCAGGGAGCACCATTTTAAACTAAATACTTGGCAAAAAAGCCTTTCTTATGTGGGCAACACATCACTTTCCCTATATAATGGAATGACTTTACTTCTTCAAACGTGAAAGAATGTTTCGGCATTAAAATAACATCACTTAAATTTAAATTGGCAACATATTTAAATAGAATAACTTATTCATGGTCACGTGCAAATGTCTACTCAAAATGAATTAATTGACAAAAATATTCGTGAAATTAGTTACTATTGACGAATGTTTTAGCATTTAAATACAAATCTATTACCAAACTCCCTCATAACTATTACCAAATTCATTAAATCCCTCGGGGAGGGGAGGGGGGGGACGTTTCCAAACTTAGTAATAATCGAAAGATTTTTTCCAAGACTTTTAAAATAAAGGGTAACATGCTATAATTGCGATCATTTGGACCAACAATACAGATTTTTCAAATTTTTTCTTGCAAAATTTGCAAATAATAGTAATAACAATAATAAATAAATAAAATTAAAAAAAAACCAAGTTACTTCTTAAAAACAGATTATGGTTTTAGAATGTTGAGTTGAGACACACTGTAGGTTTTTAATGGGTAGAGAAGTAATGTATAAACAATTGTTTATACATGAATGTATATGTATTACATGGTACATGAATATGTATGTTATTTCTCTCTTTAATACATAAATATATATGTTTTAATTTAATTTTTAATAATTTGTTTCTAAATAAAATTCAGATTTTTGAAATATTATAAAGAAACTATTAGTTCAATAAATATTCATTTAAAAAAAGTAAAAATTTCTTGATTTTCAGCATAAATAGTGTTCGGAATTTTATGTGATTATATTTTGCCATTTTAAAGAAATCATGCACGTATTGTGTAAAATTCAGTATCGCATGAAATTTTGAGCACATGTATAAAAGCAATCCATGTGTAAAGTAATGAAATGTTATGTTTATAAAAATATTTTTAATTATATATTAATTTATCGGAAAACTAAATATTATTTCCTCATATCAGATTCATTCCGATTATCCCGTCTTTTAAAATATGCTGTTAGAAAGTATAGTTTAGATACATTTATGCTTTATATATTATACGCTATCGAACATTCATAAGATTGTAATGAATAAAAATGAAAATATTACTTATTTCGAAATAAATCATGTATCGGAAATTTTCCGTCCGTGTGTCTAGGAGTATACTTTTAAATTAAAATGTTAGAGCATTTATTTTATTTGATTAAACATTTTATTTTAACTGTAGAAATATCAAATAATGGTATATGTTAATTTTATAAGAAACATTAAGTAGATTAGTGTCATGTAATATTAAAGTAATCTTTAACGGTGATTATCTCAAAACAATGTTTTTATATCTTGCGCACATGATTTCTAAAAAAGTGGCTGATTAGAATTGCTAAAATTTTTATACATATGTATAAACACTATATATGTTTAACATGACGAACTATTATGTTTTTAAATGGACATTTTTGAATTATAATATTTCATTCGTTTAAATTCCTAAATTTTGAAATTTTGCTTTAAAAATCATCGTTACAATTAACATTAATTTATTTTTTCAGAGTTAGTTACTTCGATAATACACCATGTCTTTATCCTCTAAAACAATTTAAGTTTAAATAAGATTTCACGTATACATAAAGTTTCGTACAGTGCATGTTATTTATTTTTGTCAAGGAAACGTTATTTTTTAAACTTATTTATTTAAAAGTATTATACAGAAATTAACCGTCATTATCTCAAAACTATGATTTTATGCCTTGTGCGCATGAAAGCAGTTTAAAAGCAGTTAAATTTAAGTTAGCAATTTAAAAAGCAGTTTATTTGAATACTACAATATTCCACAAATGTATATAACAAACTTACCATCAACGCTGGCTTCGTCTTTTAAGCAGCTCGACATCATTTATAATACAGATTTGGTCTTAAACTTGACTTTATTCACGGTCGCTATCTTCCACAGTATAAAAAGAAGGAGCACGCTTCAAATAACTACCTATCTAACAAGAAAACTTAGTTAGACTGAACACATCTCAAGACGAAACAAGATCTTTGTGAATGCTGATTGGTTTATATTATCCGTGTAGTATATATTTGACCTCTATAGAACTACAATAGCACCCGATAGCAGCTAGTAAAACCCCGATTACACGGGGGAATTTTAACTCCCCTTCAGCAGCTCACCAATTTACTTTTAATCCCCACAAAAGAACAATCCTGAAATCTTTCTGTCATGGACACTATTATTAAGTTTGCTGCTATTGCTATGCCAATATGACAATATATACAATAGGGTCTTCCCTCATGTTTCTCATTCTTTTCAACTTGTGTTATAATCATTATAAGAATAAAAAAAAATGTTGACATATGTCGTTTGCAAGGTATTCTTTAAAATAATAGTCAAAATATTTAAAACATTTTTCAAGTTGGCAACATCGATACAATGCATGGGACTTATGTGTGTTAACATAAAGTTTATTGATGTCATTAAAACCCATGCTATAATATAGTGTATAATGCTATGCCTTTTTACCGGGGTGGGGATTACTTGTTTGTAGGGGGCGCAACAATTTGTATGGGCGGTTCCAGTAAAACCAATTAAAATCCTGAATAGTAGATGTGTGTTCATCTATTAATTATAATAGCCAAATTTTATATTTATGTACTTTCACATAGATACAGGGCGTTAGGAAATTCATGGACCAACCCATTACACAACACGTGTGCAAGCAGGAATCGTATTTGAAGGTGATTATTTTGTATTTTGTATATAATAAACTCAATTTTATTCTGTGGCTTTGTCTAAATGTTCGATTTGGAGGATGGGTGGGTTAGGTTGTTAAAACTGGTTTTTAGTGTTCCTTTTCATCCTTAGTTTAAAATACTTAATACAATTTTACAATACTCTATAGCTTAGTAATTGAGTTTTTCCCCTATCTCTAAGATGACGTGACATATCCTAGTTCCCCCTTTAAAAATGAAATCAACCTCTTTGTTGTCTCATGCATTTAATCCTATTGACTCATCACGCAGTACTCTTAGGCATCCTATACACCAGCAGAAAATATAAAAGATAATCCATTAACAATTACTTCTGCAATAATTGCTCAAACACATACCATTCATGGGCATACCTATATAAAAGTATACTGTGATTGATTGAGTTTTTACCCCTATCTCTAAGATGACGTGACATATCCTAGTTCCCCCTTTAAAAACGAAATCAACCCCTTTGTTGTCTCATGTATTTAATCCTATTGACTCATTACGCAGTACTCTTAGGCTTTCCTATACACCAGCAGATAATATAAAAGATAATCCAATAACCCTTACTTCTGCAATAATTGTCAAACACATACTATTTATGGGCATACACCTATATAAAAATATACTGTGATTGATTACGTTATATATTGTAGCATATAAGAAAGTATTTCTCAGGCAGGTAAAAAAAATTAAGAACTGCAACTTGTGTATGTAATTTGTGTGTTATAAAGATATATCTGTACAATGCTGTTGAGTCCTGGATGGTCTACGAAATACTTTTCGTAACCCTGGAAAGCATTTAAATTTTGTAAATTTTGGACCTCTATAAATTAAGTATATGTGTAATGAGCGATGTACTGCGCAACCGGCGACATTCCGGGAGGTTATAAACCCTTTTTTTTTGCCATGAGCATATGCAGAACATCTAAAGCGATGCAAGTCGATAAATTAATTGTTAGGTTTAGACTGGAACAGATTTCAAACATGTGACTTCTTTCTAAAATATATTCACTACCAACTTAGCTGTCTGACGTGACTTTGAAGTTTGCATTGCATGCTCATAGATGTGTATAGGCTGCTATATAGGAGCCTTAGTTTACAAAGGGCTGAAAATGGGGGAAACAATAGCCGCACCTAGCTGTTAGCTAGGTTTCATGTTAGTTAATAAGCGAAGGAGAAGTTTATTTGCTGGACGATTTTAATACCATGTGTCTCCTGATATACTTTGAAGGCTGCGATATTCTGGCATTTAAAATAGAGATAGCCTTTAATGGGAAAAATACTACAGTTGTTTTTAAAATTTGGTTGAGTTTTACATATGCTGAATTTATTGCTGAAAATCTGTTTTAAAGCATTTACACGTAGGACGATGGAATATATTCAATCCTCTTAGAATTCGACCTACTGAATTAAAATAGTCAGAAGTATACTTTTTGTTGGTCGTTTCCAAATTCCGTTAATAATCGATAATTCTAATAATCGATTACAATTATTCCGAATTTTAACCCTTTTACTTTCAAAATCTCATCCTTTACACCCAATGTTTCTTTTAAAGCTTTTTGGCCGAGTGGGGATTATTTATCCTCCCCCCTAAATTTTACTTTCCCTGCAATACATGGTAATGTATAGGGAAAGTATTGGAATCATGTCAAAAATTGCAACTAGAGTTCTTGACGGATCTACACGTTTCGAGAACTCTAGAATACGAAAAAACTATTTTTAGCGTTACGTCTGTGTATCTGTCTGTCTGTGTGTCTGTCAATGTATGTATCCACTCTAACTCAAAAATTAATGGACCGAATTTCATTAAATTTGGTCGGTAAGTCACTTGGATGTGACCTTAGTTCTGATTAGTTTTTGGTACGATTCGTAAAAACAGAATCCGCCTTTTTTTGCGAAATGACCCGTAAGAATTTCATTTATCCGCTCTAGCTAAAATACAAATTTACCAAATTTCACAAAATTTGGTAGATAATTTACTTGTTTGATACTCTGGTTCTGATTAGAATTTGGTACGATTCGGAAAAGAAAAAACCTGCTTTTATTTACAAAATAGCTTGCAAAAATTTCATGCATGCACCCTAGCTAAAATATTAATTGACCAACTTTCACAATATTTGGTAGATAAGTTACTTGTGGAACACTCTGGTGCTGATTGGATTTTGGTACGATTCGGAAAATAACAACCTGCCTTTTTTTACAAAATGGCCTGCAAAAATCGCCAAAATCTAAAGAAAAAAAGGCTACGTATGCTGAAATGTATCAATTAAATTCTTGTTTTATACACAATTTTTGACGAGGGAAAAAATATAACACACTCCATTATACTTTAGGACTAACCGTTCTCAAGATATTTGAAATTTCTTACATTTTTGTTACGCCGCTATCGGAAAAATGTCCAGTTACCAAATAAAAACAAAAAATGAATTAAAAATACAAATTTAGATGTTATTTGGTGCAATTAAACTCAATCTAATGAATTATTAAAGAAATAAAGAAAATATGAATTTAAGTCTGCAGGGAAAGTCATGTGCTGCCCACATCAGATTTTTTATTTCCCTATATAAATACATCTAAATGTTGTCACATAAATAGAGACTAGGTTAATATAAATTGTCTTCGGTGTTGGAGGGCGAGTATGGAGGTATGTCTGAAGGAAATATTGTTTACACCTTCATAGTATCGAACATGGGGCAGAACCTAACGGAGATAGATTT
This sequence comes from Amaurobius ferox, assembly GCA_951213105.1. NCBI lineage: Eukaryota > Metazoa > Arthropoda > Arachnida > Araneae > Amaurobiidae > Amaurobius > Amaurobius ferox. The sequence continues at coordinate 60,782,843 of OX578152.1, forward strand.
TCGGTTTCTCTTGCGGGAACGAACGACAAAAAAAAATTGAGGGGTCGAAAATGTTTCAATGTCCTTAACCCCCTCCCCCAGTGACCTCGAGGGCTGAAACTTTGCACAGTTATGGTGTCAATCACGGTGCTTAACCGAACTGAACCAATAGACGAATATTTTCGACCAATAGACTGAACAATATGACGAATATTTTTGACATTAATCGACATGCATTATTAAACAAAATAGAACTTATTAAGAAAGCAGTTGCAACTTAGTTTACAGTTATATAAAACTTATAAATGAACTGTTTTATGTATTGCTTATGAATAATAGCTTGGACTACCTAAAATAATTAATTACTAGAACGAATTATCGAGCACTACCCGGATAATAAATAAGCGCCAGCTACTTAAATAATGCAGAAACGCATTTGATATATCATATATAAGATTTTTTGACAGGCCCTAAATAAACGTAGTTAAGAATAACAAGAAACTGCTCATTCAGCAAATAAACAGTTCGTTCTTAGTGGTTGTTAAGGGCGCATATTGTGCTTTTGGTCTGAAGAAGAGGGTTTATAACGCTTTTGAAACCATTGCCACCTAAGTAACATGCCTGCTTTCTCAAATAAAGTTTAGAAAGTCACTGCCTAACAAGCATTGCAATTTTACAGCCATATTAACTGTTCAATAAATAAATTATATTTTCTTTTCTACGGAAAGTATGCATTTTGTATTTTTTCCTATATTTGATTTCGAAAGTATTTTGTATTATTCATAAAATATATTAACTCCCCATCCTTGCGAAATTGGTTAAACATCGGGGTTTTTTTTTTTATTTGTTTTTTGTGTGGAAATGACGTCCTTTAAATTCATTCTAATTATACACAATTTCATTTTCTCACAGCCGCCCCTAATTTGGCCAGCCTGAGCAGCCTGCCCGAGAAAACTAACAAAAATCTATGAACACTGTGAACACTGCTATATTTTGTGGGACCCCACACAGATTCACAGACCATTAATCGGCCCCCTCAACCCCCCCACTCCGCATGCCGAACTCCTACTTTTCATCCTCCTAGCTCTCTACATGCTCTTGGAGCAGATGACGAGCCCGTAAAATGGCATGCATAAATAACGAATCTTCTTAATAACGTTTTTGTCTTTCGGGCTTAATGACGTTCAAATTTGATGGATGGAAATGTATATTGAGTTTCAGCACTCTATGATCACCAGAAATCGAGAACGAGCCCGTCAAAGACATTGAACGATGAGACAATGAGAGTTAACTTGAAGTTTATAAGTGTAAGGAAAAAGCAAGTGAGAATAAGTGAGATAAAGAAAAACAAATTGTTATGTTTGACATCCGCAAAAGAAGTCAGTCTATTTCTCTCAAGCATGTGCTACGCTACAAAATGTTTTCGCTTCAATTCCGATACTGAGGATTAACACAATATAATTTATTTACCCAGCAAAGAGTTTCTGGATATAGTTTATCCTTTCGAAGCTTCAACCGATAACGTTACAATGGTTTTGGATCGTAAATTTCGCTGTTGGGATTAAAACTGAATTTCGCTGTTTGAAATCCTGTTCCCCGTTATCTGAAAGAAACGTATATCGGCAGTTACGCAAGAGTGGGACTGTAATGAAGTTGTTCGCCATTTCGGGTTTTCTGTTATTTCAGGTAAGATTTAATATGAAATGCATAAATTTTGTTCCCTCGGTTTCTTCCCATCATATATTTGCATATCTGTAATGGTGTACGACGCGTGCGCAGACGCCGTTTAAACATTTCATGAAAATAAATATGCCGAACTGGAAATTTAACTAGAAATGTTAAATTTTCCACTTTTATTTCATTTCTTCTTGCTTAATTTTCAAAGGAAATGTAATACTCTTTCCACATTGCTTTTGAAAAATAGGTAACTTTGCAATAAGTCTTTAATTATTTAGTTTTTAGATTTCGAGGAGGAAAGGGAATAATGCTTTATTTTAAAGAAAAAGCATAGACAAGGACTGGGAGGGCACAAGTGACATTTTACTCATTCTGATAAAACAGTGGATAATATTTTAGAATCCTATTCTTTCAGCATTAAATTCTTTAAAAATTTTAAAAATGTATTAGATATGGAATATTATTGTAAGTGATTCGACTGAAGGGAATTATTTTAGCATCACTAAATATATGCTTAACTTAATGTCCACCAAATTATCTTTTTCTTATCTTATTCATAGTTGACTCTTTTATCTCATGGAACTCGAACTCTACCATTTAATTATAAACAGATATTTTTTAAACAATTTTTAATATTATTATATATAGGAATTATTTTAAAGAAAGATCTTAATTATTAATTATTTTAATATTTTTATATATTTAATAATATATTTCTTGTACCTTTAATAAACAAAACGATTTATTTTTCCTTTTATTATTATTAATTACTTAGTAGTAGTAAAAGAGTAGTAGTCACTCAAGAAAACGGTAGATTCGCTGCTCATGCTGCGCTAACTTACGTACTATATGACATAAACAGGAGTTCCTCTCAATGATCAGTAGCAGGTTTGGCTGATTAAAACTTTATAGATCTAAACCATGCTTTTTTTTGTTGTTGTTTGTTTAAACTATGGATTTCAGTGTAAAAAACAATCCCCCTTTTTCTCCAACTCTGGTCAACAGGTATTTTTTAAGCACTGTTAGTATAATATTTAATTATTTATTTTCAAATTATAGATAATTTTTATTTTTTCCTGTAATATTTTTATATAACAATAAATAAAACTACTGCTTGTGAGAATTAAAAATTTCTAATCCTTCCTTAAAGAACGTAAGCATTTGAAAGTTTGTTTAATAATTTATTTCCTACACCTTCAATAAACAGTATTATTATGTTTCAGAAAGGGTTTAGCAAATTTTATTTATTTTTAATTTAATATTTCTTTTAGCATTTATGATTTACAAAAATATTTTTTATATTGTTATAAAAAAAATATAATTATTTCATAACTTTTCAAAAACAATGAAAATATTAAAATGAAAATATTAAATTGCTGCTACTGACTTCAATATATATGTATTAGAAATTTTATGTGCAAGTAACATTTTTATATATTTCTTCATATATATATATATGTGTGTGTGTGTGTGAGTGTGTGTGTGTGTGTATACAGGGTGACCAGTGCTATCGGTGGCCAATGGCTATTTCCTCAACCGTTAGCCACTGATGTATATGTACTTCCAATTGCAAAAATGTTTTACATTTTAGAATCTATTATCTTAGAAACACTTAAAATTAATAAATGCATATCTGTAAGAAATACGAAATATAAATTTTTATACGGTCCCCCGGTCCTATTAGTTACACTTAGGAAAATCATCCTCAAACAAGTTCATGCAAAACAAGAAAGATCAATCATCAATCATGCTTAAAGCATTGATTATGATACACATTCCAACTTCAATGCAATTTTATTTAAACATCTCTAAAATGCAACACACTCCTCGGTAATATTTTAAAACTTATCACAATACTACATTAATTTATTATATTTGAAAACTTAAACCTTCATCGAAAAAAATGAACTTCATTCAAATGCCGGCATTGAGATATAAATTGCCTAGTTTAAACATCTCTAAAATGCGATACATTCCTCAGTAATATTTTTAAAATTATCATAATACTACAATAATTTATTATATTTGAAAACTTCATCGAAAACAACTGAAATTCATTCAAATGATGTCATAGAAAAAATAACACGCCTGGCTCTCTCTAAAAAAGCAGGGTTTCATTCATAAACATTTTCCCATTGATTTCATTCATCACAGTACTAAAATAATTTGTTTTATTTAAAAACTTAAGACTATGGAGCTATAAGTAATTAAACTCTATGCTTAAAACTTCATCGAAAAAAATCGTCCTTCTCTCTGTAAAATCAATGAATATTTCATTCATATCAGCTATGCAGACTCCATGAGCTAAATAATTTTGCTTTAAAGATAATACAGCAATTCTTATACAACTCATTCTACATATTTTACTGTTTACATTTTACATAGGCTTCGTTGTAGAAGTAATCAAATTTGGATGATCATTTAAGCTCAAATATATTGTAATTGCGTTATTTCAGTATGCAGATGCACAGAATTTAAGTAAAGATAAAGCGGTTTTAGGACGGAACGGATACAACACTCAATATGAATTAAAAAGAACTTTAAAAATCACGATTTTGAGTAAGATGGATGCCATATTTCATTTTGAAGTGGGTCACGTGATCTTTTCACATCATTGTCACGTGATCGCTTCATATAAGAAGTGCAAATATTATTTTAATTTTTATTTAAAAAACTACTGAGTATATTTCGCTGAAATTTTTTTTATATATTTTATGGAAAAATTTGAATATTACCTAAAATTTTCGAAGCAATTTGTGAATTTTAAATCCGCTTAAAAATATTTGAAAAATTAGGTCCCATAGCAATCAATGTATTTCATTTTTTCATCCTGGGTTCAATCCAAAACTGATTGGGTGATATTATTCATTTATATTCCCATAGGTCCTATATACCGTCTGAACAACACACTAAAATTGCGTTTTGATTAAATCATTTATAGGGCAGTTATCGTGCTAACGGACAGACAGACAGACAGGCAGGCAGACAAACAGACAGATAGACAGACAGAGAGACAGACAGAATGAAGAAAGTCATAAAAACTTTTCAAATTTGTTGTAAAATGTTAAAAACTGTACATTAAAATTACGTCTAATTATTGTACTAGTTGCAGCATATAAGAGGAAAGATCAATCATGCATAAATCATTGATTATGAAACACTTTCCAACTTCAATTCAATTTCATTTAAACATCTCTAAAATGCGATACATTCCTCGGTAATATTTTAAAAATTATCAAAACACCACATTAATTTATTATATTTGAAAACTTATAAGTTCATCGAAATAAATGAACTTTATTCAAATGACGTCAATTAAATATAAATTACCTGGCTCCTCGGTAATGTTTTTAACATTATCATAATGCTACTATAATGTATTATATTTGAAAACTTCATCAGAAACAACTGCAATTTATTCAAATGTCGCCATCGAAATATAGCACGCCTGGCTCTCTCTATAAAAGAACATTTCATTCATCACAATACTATAATAATTTATTTTATTTAAAAACTTAGGACCATGGAGGAACAAGAAATTAAACCCTATGCTTGAAAATTCATCGAAAAATATCGTCCTTCTCTCTGTAAAATCAATGAATATTTCATTCATATCAGCTATGCTAACTGCATATTTTGCTGTTTACATTTTACATAAGTGAAAAATAATTTTCGTTGTAGAAATAATCAAATGTGGATGATCATTTAAACTCAAATATATTGTAATTGCATTGTTTCAGTATGTAGATGCACAGAATTTAAGCAAAAATAAAGCGGTTTTAGGACAGATACAACACTCAATATGAACTAAAAAGAACTTTAAAAGTCACGATTGTGAGACAAGAGGGATGCCATATTTCATTTTGAATTGGGTCACGTGATCTCTGGTCACGTGTGATCGCTTCATATAAGAGGTGTAATTATTATTTTAATTTTTATTTAAAACACTACTGAATATATTTTGCTGAATTTTTTTTATGTATTTTATAGGATAATTTAAATATTATCTAAAATTTTCGAAGCAATTTGTGACTTTTAAATTCGCTTAAAAAATGTTTGAAAAATTAGGTCTCATAGGGTTCAATGTATTTCATTTTTTTAAACCGTGTTCAATCCAAAACTAATTGGGTGATATTATTTATTTATATTCCCATAGGTCCCACAGATCGTCTGAACAACATACTAAAATTTCATTTTGATTAAGTCATTTTTACGGCAGTTATCGTGCTAACGGACGGACAGACAGACAGAATGAACAAAGTCATAAACACTTTTCAACTTTGTTTTAAAGTGGTAATAAGAAATGTCATCCTTTTACTGCCAAAATTCACAGAGATATGAAGCATTAAACTTTATGACTTACGTTGCATTTCCAAGCTTAAAAATGTCCTGTTTCAGGCAACTTTTAGGTACCGCATAAATATTGAAATTCCGTATTTTTTTTTACTTCTATTGTCAGTACAAGCTGTATTTTTGTTATTTTTTTTTTGTGTTACACATAATTATAACTTTAATGTTATGTAGTGTAATGTATATTGCTGCAATAAATAATGAAATTGCTGCGAAATATTTGTCTCTTCAATTATTTTGTGTATAACCCTCATTTCTCAGCTCAAACTGTGCTCCAACTTTAAGCAGCTATAAGTCGGTGAATTTTGGTCGTTAAAGGATGATTTTCTTTATTTTGCATGAAATTGCATGAGGATGATTTTTCTAAATATAACCGGGGGACCGTATAAAAATTTATTTTTCGTATTTCTTTCTGAAATGCATTTATTGATTTAAACTGTTTCTATGATAATAGATTTTAAAATTTAAAACATTTTTGCAATTGGAAGTATATCTCTGTGACTAACGGTTGAGGAAATAGCCATTAGGCACCGATAGCACTGGACACCCTGTATGGATATATATAACAAAAATATATAGATAAGGAAGCTAATATAGAACACGAAATATATGGCATAGAACATGAAATATATGGAATTAAATTAACAGTTTATAAAAATGATTCATACAGGCTATGTTTGTGCTTCAAAGGACTGGTAAATGCCGGTAGTCTAAAATATTTGAAATATAATGAAGAAAATATGTAAATTTGAATAAATGCAATTGGATAGAACCTCTGTGGATGTTGATATTAAGGATCCACAGAGTTTCCAAAGGTGTTTCATATTATGATACAACCACGTGATTGAAACATCATCAAAAGATCCGACACATTATAAAATCTGTATTGTCTGTAAAAATTCTGTCCGTCATGTAAAATATTTTCTTTTCAAACCAATTCCACATGGTCTAAATATCTTCGATAGGTAATCAATCGTTTCAAGTCGTATTCTTCATGTAATTCTTTTAAAATCAAATGCATCTGTGTTAAGTCTATATTATTAAATAAATCACGAAAATCATAGCTTTTAAAGCATATATCCCTGTGACAAAATTTAAGCCTGTTTATTACTTCTTGACCGTTTTTTATCATAATATTACTTTGCTTTTTTATATCAATCATAACATGTTTAAGTATATCTAAGAGTTTCAGATTTGTATGTGCTAAGTATGATCCCCATCCTATCGTAACTGTTCGGAATTTCACAGGATTCTTGTGTAGTTTGGGAATAAGAACGAGATATGGAAATTTAACAGTTTTTAAATCCACGCCTATACGCTTGTAAAGTGTCTTTATTCTCTTAGTCAGAACCATTTCGTTTCTTGACAGAAGTGCATACATTGTGCAATCTTGATAACATTGACTTAATGTGTCTATATAGAATTTTTTACATGTGATAGCATAATTAGATACAATTTTATCTGTATAAGTTATAACATAGTCTTCTTTATATTGTTTAATTGATGATGGAACTGTAGATTTCCTGAAGTTATGATTTTGCTTTAGATAGTATTGACGGAATTCATTGAAAAGATGATATTTCCATTCACTAAAAGACATGACGGGTAAACTGTATTTCACCGCCATTCTGTAAGTGAAATCTTCTAGATCACTATAAAAATCGCTATATAAATTTTCAATTTCTTGTGCTCGAAATTTGGTACCGAGTTGAAATATATGTTTTAGTTTTTTATCTTTGATAATATCCAAATCCCCGGTAACAATATGCTTGTGGATAGGATCTTTATGAATATCCTCTTGACAATTACAGATTTCTGTTTTATATGAAGCAACATCTTTACTTATTTTGTTGTAGTTAAAAAATTCCCTTCCATTGGTTCGGACAAAACGATAATTTAACATGATCTCAAGGTTTTGTATAGGTAGTTGCTTTTCAATATTTTGAAGTATGGAATTAAAGGGAATTCTTTCATACATTTTGTTCTTAAATGTGGTGATAAAATATTCTTTAGTTTTTATAATATTTTTCTTTGGGTCTAATATTATCTGATATTTTCTAGCTCTAAGTTTGATCAAATCCAACAATATATTGATCTTTTGGTTAATATCTTCTGAAAAAAGGTTGGATTCTTTAATATTAATATTTATTAAGAAAGTCCATATTCGTTGTATATATTTAAGTTTGATACTATTAACGATATTCTTGATCCAGTTGCATCACTTCTGTCAAGTAAGGAAATGGTTCAGACTAAGAGAATAAAGGCACTTTACAAGCGTATAGGCGTGGATTTAAAAACTGTTAAATTCCCATACCTCGTTCTTATTCCCAAACTACACAAGAATCCTGTGAAATTCCGAACAGTTACGATAGGATGTGGATCATACTTAGCACATGCAAATATGAAACTCTTGGATATACTTAAACATGTTATGATTGATATAAAAAAGAAAAGTAATATTATGATAAACAAGAATGATCAATCATGCTTAAAGCATTGATTATGAAACACTTTCCAACTTCAATGCAATTGTGTTTAAACATGTCTAAAATGCAATACATTCCTCGGTAATATTTTAAAACTTATCACACATTAATTTATTATGTGTGATAAGTTTTAAACCTTCATCGAAAAAAATTAACTTCATTCAAATGACGGCATTAAATTATAAATTGCCTGGTTTAAACATCTCTAAAATGTGATACATTCCTCGGTAATAATTTTAGAATTATCATAATACTACGATAATTTATTATATTTGAAAACTTCATCGAAAACAACTGAAATTCATTCAAATGACGTCATAAAAAAATAACACGCCTGGCTCTCTCTATAAAAGCAACATTTCATTCATAAATAATTCCCCCATTCATGTCATTCATCACAATACTATAATAATTTATTTTATTTAAAATTTAAGACCATTGAGCTACAAGTAAGTAAACTCAATGCGTAACTTCATCAAAAAATATCGTCCTTCTCTTTCTAAAATCAATGAATATTTCATTCATATCAGCTAAGCAGACTCCATGGACTAAATTATTTTGTGTTAAAGAATTACAGCGATTCTAATACAACTCATTCTACATATTTTGCTGTTTACATTTTACATAGGTGAAAAATAGGCTTAATAGTAGAAATAATCAAATTTGGAAGAGCATTTAAACTGAAATATATTGTCATTGCGTTGTTTCAGTATGTAGATGCTCAGAATTTAGGCAAAAATAAAGTAGTTTTAGGACGGATACAACACTCAATATGAATTAAAAAGAACTTTAAACATCACGATTTTGACACAAGATGGATGCCATATATCATTTTGAAATGGGTCATGTGATCGTTTCATATCATGGACACGTGATCGCTTCATATAAGAGGTGTTATTATTATTTTAATTTTTATTTAAAAAACAACTGAATATATTTTGCTGAATTTTTTTTTATATATTTTATGGAACAATTTGAATATTGTCTAAAATTTTCGAAGCAATTTGTGAATTTTAAATCCGCTTAAAAAATGCTTGAAAAATTAGGTCCCATAGAGCTCAATGTTTTCCATTTTTTCAACCCGGGTTCAATCCAAAACTAATTGGGTGATATTATTCATTTATATTCCCATAAGTCCTATGGACCGTTTGAACAACATACTAAAATTTCATTTTGATTAAGTCATTTTTACGGCAGTTATCGTGCTAACTGACAGACAGACAGACAGACAGAATGAACAAAGTCATAAACACTTTTCAACTTTATTGTAAATTTTGTCACAGGGATATATGCTTTAAAAGCTATGATTTTCGTGATTTATTTAATAATATAGACTTAACACAGATGCATTTGATTTTAAAAGAATTACATGAAGAATACGACTTGAAACGATTGATTACCTATCGAAGATATTTAGACCTTGTGGAATTGGTTTGAAAAGAAAATATTTTACATGACGGAAAGAATTTTTACAGACAAATTAGAGGTATACCCATGGGAGGATGCTGTTCGTCTATGCTCGCGGATATATATTTATCAAAATACGAAAAAGGAACCAATATTTTATCAGAAATGCCTTACTTCCGTTATGTTGACGATGTACTTTTGGGGTATTTTGAGCACACCCCAAACTTTGATTTCAAGTTTTATCCAAGTGAATTAGAATTAATCGAAAATCAAGTAAAAGAAGACGGAGCGGTGGATTTTTTGGCTTTGTCAATTGGAAAACATCGGCAATATGTGATATACACGACTCTACATGACAAACGAGATTCATACAAGATCAAGATCAACCCTATAATTGATTGGAATTCTAATCTCACAAAGAATGTTTTCAGAAATATCATTATCGGACCTTTCAAAAGAAACCTTATATATAATACATTCAAGAAGGACTGCATAAATAACAGCCAAAAAATAGTAAAGAAGCCATAAAAAAACATTATCCATTATACTTCTTAAAAAATTATTATAATTCCTTTTTCAAAGAAGACAAAAACATTGATTTATTCAATTGAAATTTTGAGCGTGTTTAAACGTATCTGCGATACTGTTATAAAGATATCTCAACACGCATGCGCGAATTGACTTACTAATACTGTGGAATCTGGGAACAGTAATCTATGGCGTCTTTTATCCATTCCAGGTCTCGTTTTTGATTTTGTTACTGTTGAAGTGTTTTTGTCTTTGCACATATGGAGGACTGACCATTGTATTACATAGGTACCGTGAGCGTTGCCCGGGCGGTATAAGTTACTTTAAACGGGAAAGGGGTGTCGCAATCCACCCCTACCATTTTATGAAAGACATATGGTCCCCCCGTTCTGTACTTTCCATTTATATCTTTGTATTCTACTTCGGAAATAAAGCAGCATTGCGCCTCTTCCTTGGTAGCGAAATGGTTTTTTGTATAACTCATCATATGTGGAACCTTTCCTATTGAAATCCACTCATCGTTATTTATGTATATATATGTACATATATATATATATATATATATATATATATATATATATATATATATATATATACATATATATACATATATATATACATATATATATATACATATATATATATATATATATATATATATATATATATATATATATATATGTATATATATATATATATATATATATATATATGTATATATGTATATATATATATATATATATATATATATATATATATATATATATATATATATATATATATATATATATATATATATATATGAACAAATATGTCCAAATGATTGCAATTATAGTTTGTTACCCTTCAGAAAACATTTGAAAAATATTTCGGTTGATACCATACTTGACACTATGCCCCGGGGGGAGGGTGTAACTTGGGGCTAATGACATCATGAACAAAATAAACTATATCGCGGCTATCTTTCACAACATAGATTAAAACTATTATGTCTCGTAAGTAACCCTTAGTGAACCATAAATAAACCCTATTATACAAAATTATGTCAAATTTTGTCTTATGATGCTATGTTATAAAAATATAAATTTTGAATAAATTTCAAAAGTTTTCGCTCGAATTAACAAAAATTCTATCTAGTTCTAGTTTTTTTTATAACAAGCTGGATATAAAGTTTCGTGAAAATCCATTAATATTTGGAATAGCTATCGTGTACGAAGAAAACAGCCGCAGGCAGATAAATATTCAGACAGATGGACATCGCTCCGGAAATAATGAAAATATGTTCAGAAGGTCTTAAAAGATATATTTCCATCAAAATCTGGAATACGAAAAATTTTTTTAACACAATATTTTCAATACTATGTTACATAGTATGAGATTGTAATACATTTCTCTTGCTACATAAACTCGCCGTCTGTTGTCTTTTAATATTCGCAAACAGTGTGGAAGCCAAAAATTCCTTTTCTAAATTTAGAAACGGAATATTAGCACTGCATTAAAGAAGAAAATATGAATCTCTGCAACATAATATATCACTCATATAACAGCGTTTACAACTTTTTCAGAATTTGTGGTTTATAAATGTAAGAGCGTATTAGTTTTCTTTTATTCAATATAATGCTTATTCATTTGCGTAGAAATTACTTGTGTTACTACTTCGTAATTGGTAGACTTTTCTGTAATACCTGATTAATTGTTAAATGATTCTGTTATTTCTGACTAATTGTTATAACAATAAGTCTTACACTATAGTGTAAATTACACTAAAGTGTAATTACACTATAGTGTAATTACACTTTAGTGTAAATTCTCATGCACAAACATTTAGTCGATATTGCACGATTTACCCCGCGATTGTCCAGAGAATTTTGCCGTTTTTTCCGAGAAAAAATTGCTACCCTGGATATCATTTTTACCATATTTGCAGACAGTTTACACAGATCGCTTGTCTTCTATTAAAATATTTTACTAAAAGTACATGCAATATATGAGAGGCATGTTTTTTTCGTAATGATGTTTATCCTTGTACATTTCAGGAGGAAAGACAAGAAACTGAAAGTAAATTCACCGTACAACATGCATATCCTTCTTCTGGCACCAGACATATTATTCTTGCAAAATTCCATGAGTTGAAAACTTTACGTAATAATTTTTTTCAACTTCAACTTTGAAGTGTTTGTTCTTGACGACAATGACGAAGACCGTTGGAGAGGTGCTCAACTTGAATTCTTCCTTCCAATGGAACATCGCGGAATTTTTCTCGTTAACAGAAAAGTTATGCGAGTGTTATTCCAGTCCAGAGTTCGAGTTTGGAGATGCAACTTGGTGCCTCGAAATATGGCCAAACGGCGATGAAATCATAAATTCCGGATGGATTGCAATCTTTCTGGCAAAAGTGGACTCCACCCGTTTTAACCATGTTATTACTTACACTATCAGCATAAAAGATAAAGACGGGAATGATTGCAAATGCATGAAAGATGTCAAATGTAATTTTGCCGGAAATGAAAACAGTTGGGGTTGGAATAAGTTTCATGAACTGTCTAAACTCTTCGAAGAAAAGCATAAGATCGTATCGGATGGTGCTTTGACCATCGCTTGTACTCTGGACTGGGAGCGTCCTGCTGTGAAAGATTTGAAGCCTATGATAGCATCAAGAAGTAAGTACCATATAGGCATAAGTACACCTAGCAGCATTTTAACATTTGCAGAGTCAATTTTAACGCTTGAAATTCCGTTCTAGTAGCTCAACGGTAGAGTGTTGACTGGCTAGTACGAAAATCCAGGGTCCGATTCCTTGTTGGAACAGCAAAGTTTTTTGCAATCTCGCCCGAACAAATCAACTCTGTAGGTTATTGCAAAAATGTAGATGCCTACCTGGAGACTTTCCCGAGGGTGCAAAATCCTTTAATCCCAGGTCATGAAAATTTATTGCGCAGATATCGGAGGTCTGAAAGCAACCCTTGTACGACTAGTACGAATACAGTGGACTCTGGTATATTGAGAGCCGATTTCAAATAGGGAGGCTAAAGACCACGCAGAATTATAATCTAGGTAAAGCTAGTTGATGTAAAAGACTAACCTGAAGTAAAAATAGTAGGAGGTGGTCAGTCATATAGTTAATTGTACGCCAATCTGGAATTAATGGGTGGAGAATGCGGAGTTCATTCCAACGCTTGCAATTCTGTCCCAGTAGCTTAAAGATAGAGTTTACTGGTCAGTACGTTGATATGTGGTTCGATTCCCCGTTAGGACAGCAAGGTTCCTTACACTTTTAAACAAACTCTTCATCAGACAGACTTTATTAAATTAGTTAGGGAAACGCACTTCATATCACCATTAAAATAAATTGCATTGGTGTCATATGATATACATACAGATAAGTGAGACTGACAGACTGATTATGGGACACTTACACAGCACAAACTGCTGAAGTTAGAATCTTAAAACTTTACATATATATGTAGAACATGATATATAAACAATGGGAAAAATTTTAAATCTTAAGAAATTGTTCAAAAAAAATCGCGGATTTCCTTTGGTTTGTTTTTCTATATGAAATATTTAAGTTATATTGAAGGCTGACAAAGGTATGAATTAATTGTACAGCCAAAACTTCAGAAAGTAGAAACTTTCATTTTCTTTTATTTTTTATTTATTTATTTATTTATTTATTTTTTGTAATTTTGAACACATGTGGGACTTAAATAATGTGGGCTATAAATAAGGAGCTGTATACATTTATTTTATTGGTGTGAATCAACGGGTTTGGGAAAATTTTTATTTATAGTTAGAGCAGGCGATTATTATTAACACTTTCCAACATATTTGAAAAGTGTTTATGACGTTGTTGATTCTGTCTCTTTGTCCATTCGTACTATAACTGCTGTAAAAATGTCTTTACTAAAACGAAATTGTAGCATGTCGTTGAGACGGTCTGTGGGATGTCTGATAATGAAAATGAATAATATCAAGCCATTCATTTCGGATTTAATCTGGGTTGAAAACATAAAATACATTGAACCCTATGCGACTTAAATTTTCAAACATTTTTAAGCAAAGTTAAAATTCACAAATTATATCGAAAATTTTAAGAAATATTCAAATTATCACATAAAATGTATAAACAAAATTCAGCAAATTATGTTGGGCATTTTTAAAAAATATAAATTGAAATATTAATTACACCCATCATATATGGGTGTCACGTGACACTCATATATAATGAGTCACGTGATAACCATATATGCAGTCACGTATGTAAAGAGCAGTGGCGGCTCGTAGCTAAAATTAGTGGGGATGCTGCTGCAGAAAATTTTTAGCCTTTGTTTTAAAATTGTATAAAAGGAAACAGACATGTATAAAAAGAAAATTTATTTAGAAACTTGATAAAATCCTAAAGGAACAAAATCAAACATTTTTTACTTACTTTAACCTAAATTGTTACAATTCAAGTTTCATCTATTCATTTAAAAATGAAATCCATTCTTCGGTTTTTAAGCACAGCACCCGCGGAGTAAAAAAAACTACCTTTCACCAGCACGCCAGGGTCGGTACTGCGGGAGCGACAGTGCTCTCTCTCCCTCGCAGCCTCGCGTGCAGCTTCCTATGTGCGCATGCGCACGACAGTCAAACACCACGCCACTGGAACTGTGAAGCGCACAGTTCTCTTTACTAACAACTCTTTCCTAAAGAGTCATGTGTGATCACGTGACTCATTATAAAATAAAATACGGCTTCCAATTACGCTGTAACCGTAGATGTTTAAAGATCATTTAAATTTATATTTATTGTTGCACCCGTCATAAAACCGCTTTATTTTTGTGTATTATCTGTGTATCTAAATACCGTGCTCACGCAATTAAATTTTTTTTTATTTTAAATAATCAAGAAAATTTGATTATTCCTACAATGAAGTCTAATTTTATTACCATACTGTAACATGCAGAATGTAAACAAATCAAGCGGTTGTAAGGTGAGTTGTATAAGAACTGTGCTGAATTTTTTCACTCAAAATTATTTAGCTCTGGAGTCTGGAATATAAGTGATATGAATGATATATTCTTTACTGTCATTTGAAGAACGTTCATCTTGTAACTAATATTGTTTTTATTAATGAAATTTAACGTTTCTAAAAATAATATAATACTGTAGTACTGTGATGATTTAAAAATATCATCGCTGAATGTATTACATTTGAGAGATGTTTAAACAAATTTGTATTTCAGTTAGAAAGTGTTTCATAATCAATGTTCTGCATGGTTGATCTTTCTTGGTTATATTTTGATGATGAATTTCTTTATCGTTTTTCATTCATTTGTGGTAACTATGGTTACGGACTTACATTTCAAATTCCAGAATCTTTTGTTGGCTATTTTCAAACAAAGAACTGGAAAATATTGCAACAATTAACTGATTCATCTAAAACATTGAAAACAAATGTGAAAATACAGCGATCTGAGATATAATGTTGTTTTCCAGTCCGCAATTCCCACGCTAACAGAATTATAAAATGTGAGCTATTTTCAAACTTTTTCTGATACTCAGATCTTTTATTAAAAGTGTAGGCGTTACGTTTCGTGACAACTAGCCATTCGCCCGTATGAAGTATGGGTGGACATAGCTAATATAACATGGAATTTGGACCTGCAAATGCTTAATGAGAACGTGGATTAAAATTTACTGGAGTGTGGCTGAAGTCGACTTTCTCATACTAGATTTCAATTTTTTTTTTCAAATTTTACAAGAAAAAAAAGTAAATAATTGGTAATATGGGTCCAGATAATTACAACTATAGACGTCTACCCTTCACTTTAAGGAGCTTGATGAAATCTATTGATACTATATGATTGATTGATACTATACTTAACAATGTGCCCCCTTGAGTAACTTACCCTCGAAGGGGTGCTAATGGCATCACGAAAAAAAAAGAATGTATCGCGGCTATTTTTCACAAAGATTGAAACTAAGAAGTGTCGTGATCATTGGGCCATAAATAATTTCTTTCATGCATGATTATGTCAACTTTTGTTCTGTGCTGCCATGCTAAAAAATATAAAATTTAAGATTTCGCTAGAATATAAAAAAAATCTATTTAGTTCTAGATTTTTTATAACAAAGCCAGATATAAAGTTTCGTAAAAATCCATTTATATATGTGTCTGTTATCGCGTACACAAGGAATTGACTAGAGACATCAGAAAGACAGACAGACACATGGGCATCACTCAAAAGTAGTCAAAACGTGTTCAGGAGTTCTTAAAAAAATATCATCAAAATCCCAAAAGCGACAATTTTCGCTAAAATCATACTTTCTTAATACTACGTATGAGAAAATAAAAATGCAATTGAGACAAAACAAATGTGTAAAAGTAGAAATTCATATTTTATCATCCTTGAAAATTTGGCAAAGAAAATATTTCTGATTGGAAACTATATAGGAAGAAACTTTCAAATTCAGCGAACAGGAGAAAGAATAAAACGATATGAACTTGCACGTATTTCAGGAAACTTGTTAAAACTTTTTATTTAGTTTATTACTATGAACTACAAATGAGTTACCTGGATGATATTCTTTCCCTATATATTTGAAAAAGACATCATCTAGCATTTTCTTTTTATCTATCTGTATGCTATAAGTGTGTGTCATGTAATAATCTAAAATCCAATTATCTGGAACAATTTCAGGTCCAGATATCTAACATAATAAAATATGTATGTGTGTTTATGTGTCGCACGTTGCGGAAAATCGAAGGTACAGATAGCTGCGAAATTCTATACAGTGGTAGCTGAACGCTCGGAACAATTCCCTTTGGCAATATTTAAAAAAAATCCGATCCAGTTTAAAAGTTGTGAAAGTTTAAACTCGAAATGTTACCATTTTAAAATCAAATTTATCGAGTAAACGATTTAGTCAGCAGTACTTGGTAGCGGTCGGCAGTTGTGTCAGCCGGAATGTGCATGAATAACTTAGACTTTTGGAAGTTCTTGAATCGAACATGCTAACTTCTTAAATTTAAAAGATATAGTTTAGATTTTTAAAGCGTGTCATTATTTCCTTATTTGTAGTATCGCGGCACAAAAATCTCAGAGATCCGTTAAAAACTTCCAGACATTTCATTACATATTTTCACTTCCCGTCAAAACCCGGTCACTTCAAACGTCCCGTTCACTTCCCGTCCCGGCTCTCCCGTCAAAAACTCGAATTCGAATTTTCGAACCCGTCACAATACTTTCCTTATACATTATTATATATAAGGAAAGTAAAAATGTAGTGCGGAAATGATTTTTGTTCAAAATAGGAGTTTCAGAAATTGTGTGGTATTATCTGTATTATTCACATAGTGGATTCTTGTTTAGATCCCGGGAAACGGCAGATAATTTGTTCTAGTATATGAAGAAATGAATGAAATTTATAAAATGATGTATCTGTTTTGGAAACATTGTAAGGGATCCTTCCCATCACAAAAATACAAAAAATCCATTGCACAAACCATCTGCTTAAAATTGTACAAATGCGCACAACAATGGGTGAACATATAAAATATTGTAGACATAATGATCCAGAGTAAATCTAAGAAATTACCGAAGGTAGGTACAAGAAAAATGCGTGAAACAATTGAGTTGAAAACTTCAGGTAAGTACAATAATAAAGAGCAATTCTGTTTCATATAAATATTTTCATTGATTTGAAATTTTCATAATTAGAATTGCTTTCTCCTCTACCATCAGATTTTATCTTTTGAAGTTTCATTGTATGTCTATTAATGTATGTATTTTACTTGCTAGGTGATGCTGCCTGTTCAACACCAAAGATATTGTTGAAAACGCTAAATCAAAACTTTAAAGATTTGTTCCTGAACCAAAAAGACTGTGATGTCATCATAAAGGTTCAAGACAAGGAGTTTCAAGCTCACAGGCTTGTTCTCAAAGCACGATCCACCGTCTTTGCTGCAATGTTCGAACACGACTTGACTGAGAATCGTAGTGGTGAAGTCAATATTACGGACACCGAGGCGGATATTTTTCGAGACATCCTACTTTACATGTACAGTGGGGAGATAGAATGCTTCTCCACGAAAAATGTCTGCGAACTTTACGAATTAGCGGATAAGTACAATCTCGAAGACCTCAAGGAAGAGTGCTTAAAGTTCATGGAATACTGTTTATCTGTGGATACTGTATGCGATATTCTAACCTTGTCCGATAAATACGGGGAGATGCAGCTTAATGAACTTGCTGGAACGTTCTTAAGAAGAAACAGGACATTTGTTCTGGAAACCGAAAAGTGGAAGAAGCTTGAACAAGAAAATCATTCGCTTGTCATAAAAATTCTGAAATCGATTGTCCTGGATCATGTATAGATTATTAATCGGCAGACAGTTAGAACCACTGGAATTTTTGTAGCAGATTGTGGCATCTCAGTGATATCTTCATCTAGTTCTTGTAAAATACGAAGGGAGTAAAGGGTGATAAAAGGAGGACCAAACGTGCAATCATTTGCATAATAATTAGTACTGATAAAAATATGAATATTTGCTCATTTATTTGGTTGTTCCCTTAAATTAAAAGACGCAGAACAGGACCTCAAATAATAGTACTTGAAGTGTATTGAATATTGTTTATCTCTGGAGACTGTCGGCAATATTCTTACTTTGCCCGATAAATTCGGGAAAATGCATGTTGTTGTTGAGACCCAGACCGTCCGACCTACCAGAAAGGTGTAAGGTAACTGTATGGACGGCCGGGAAGTGCCACCCAATTTAGACCGAAACCCAGTGGGGGAGGCATCCACAGGGACCGTACCCTCCTTCCCCTACCACCAACCTCTCGGAAGGACTTACGGACCCACATGTTTAACGTGATCGTACTCCGCATGAACACGGCGGCATTTGTGGCAGCGTTCAAATCAGCGCGCAAACCACGGGGATACCGCACCCGAGTGGGAAAATGCATGTGAAAAAATTAAAGTGCCCAGAACAGGTTGTATGCCAACCCAATTAGACTAGTCTACGGGTAAATACAAAACTATAAAATAAATCATTAACCCTTTAAGCGTGTCATTTATTTCCCTTCGTGCGCGCTGCAGTGGGGAAGTTTGTTTGTCTCCTATATCCTTTTCCTCATTGATTACGCGTTGAATGAGAAGGTGTTTTGCTGAAATAAGTATAAAGTAAATAAATATGTAAAATAATAGATAAGTAAACATGTATAATAACAGATAAGTAAATAAAAAACATACAATTCCTGGTGCTGTATTTTATATTTTACACCATAAACTTGACGATTTTAATTCAGCTTCTTCCTCCTCAGAATCCGTGCTATAAAAACTTGTTTCAAATTCAGAATCCCTTTCAAAATCCGAAACATTTAAAAGTTCTTCCTCTGAATCACAAGAATCATGAGATAACTTGCGTTGGTACAGATTTGATATAAAGAATTTAGTTTTCTCAGCTTTTTTCGCGAGCGATAAGTCGCCAAATGTGGCGCGAAAATAAATTTCATTTGGCGCGAAATGTCTTTTTCTGGCAACCTCTTTTAGCTTTCTGATATCGTCGGCTGCGGCCATTTTATTTTTGTTTTGTTATTGCTGTGTGTGTTAAAAACGTGAATATCATACAGGAATTAAAGATAGCACATGTTAATAGATAAAATAATGTAGAAGCAGAAAATTGACATAGAAATAATGAGAGTTCTTTGATGACCGCAATGTGGAAACAATTATTTGTGCAATTTGGATATTTACACGTGTTTTTCTTCGAGAAGTTTTGGATTTCATTAAACCAGGTACTGTGTTTTGATTTTGTTGTCCACGTAGTTGTCGCATAACTAGCTATTGCTACTTGTGACGTATAAGTATCGTTTTTTAAAATTTCTTTAAAGTACAAACTTTCTTCTAAGTATCGTTTCTTTTAAATTTCTTTAAAGTATCGTTTCTTTTAAATTTCTTTAAAGTATCGTTTCTTTTAAATTCCTTTAAAGTACACACTTTTTTTTTAAAATTGTTTTTTCTTAAATTTAGTTAAAGTACAAACTTTTTTCTAAGTATTGTTTTTTCTTAAATTTAGTTAAAGTACAAACTTTTTTCTCAGTATCGTTTTTTCTTAAATTCAGTTAAAGTACAAACGTTTTTACAAACATTTTTCTAAGTTCTGTTTTTTCTTAAATTTTGTTAAAGTACAAACGTTTTTATAAAATTTCGTGATTGGCAATTTTATGCATTTTTAATTATATATGTTTTGTTAAAGTACAAACGTTTTTATAAAATTTTGTATTTTTTCTAAGTATTGTTAAATATTGTTAATTATCGGCATTTTTATGCATTTTTAATTATATATGTTTATATTTCTTACGCGCAATGTTCAAGATGGCGTCCGTTAGGACTTTTCAAACACCGTACGCGTTAGGGCCATTCTTGGCGCCAAAAAAAAAATGGCGGATTTAGCCAAATTCTTTATATCAAATCAGTTCCCTTGCGTTTTGTTGAAATAAGATTGAAAGCACTTGAGGCAGCCATTGCTTTGAATGTGAAATCCCAACAAAGCTGAGTTTATTTTACGCGCGTTTACGAAATACTGCCTCTGATAAAATTTAGTTTGTAGGACTACTACTGCCATCTAGTGTAAAAGACTCTAAACACAGTTAATATCTCAAAAAATCATATGACATGTTATTTCCGCCCAAAACACAGGAATCTCGGCTTTAAAAGTGCATGACGAATCCACCTCTTCAAACCCGTTTAGCGGTAGTGCAGTGCATGACGAGCTGAACTCGTCAAGCACGCTTAGCATGACATAAAATATTTACAATGTACATAAAATATTTACAATGAAAAAGTATTTAGTGCGACTATCTCAGAGCCACCAATAAAATTTTTCGGGCCAATAAAATTTTACAGTAAATGTGCGTTCACCTATTACCCTCTATCTTATAAGGTATTAACATTTCTTCATAAACTGTTTATATGGCACAAACTCCTTATGCAACGCATCCCTTTGCCCCACCTCAAGGGAAATGTAAGGAAAAATCTTATTCCAGTTTTATGAGTTTTGCAGAATTAAATACCCATACGTTAGAAGACTTCCGAAAATCACAAAAATGAGACTGTACCTCACGTCACTGAACTTTCCAATCGTAAAAGCGACAGTTTTTTTTTCTGATCTCGAGAGAATAGCACTCCAAGTGCGTGGCACTTGTGTTTTTTGTGAAGCCCGATCCGGCATGCACTTTGATGCATTTCAGTCACGGTATCCGTGGCCCCTATCTAGGGAGGCCAATTCTTTCTGCTAGGATCCGACGTCGTGTGTCCGGTGATGTATGGCGACTCGTAGCCAAACGAGCCAGAGCCTAATTCACCGCGAGGGCGCAATTCTTCGGGCGGTGGCGACCAGTGAAGTAAAGAAAGTCGTCATTTTTTTGGTTTCGCAGTGCAGAACAGCTCTGCCTCTAAACGGCGTGGTGTGGGACCTTTTGCTCCCTTAGCTATATTCAAGCCGTGGCAACTGTGGTACTGCATGGACGGAGTGTTTGCGGAGCATCAATCCCTGGCTCCTATGCAGCAGACGTGCTTCAACTGGGCGTCATCGACTGGAATCATTAAGGTCCGTAGCAGATGATTTCTACTGAGCCGAGATTGCTCTTGACCTTCCGGTAACGCATGTACGCAAGTTCTTATGAACCGCTGGGCCTAAAACAACGTTAGGAGGTGGAGAATTCCCTGTCTCAGCCCTAGCCGGTCTGATCCTGCTGACGGTGATAGTTGACGCAATTGCTTTTGACCTTCCGGTAACGCCTGTACGCAAGTTCTTATGAACCGCTGGACATAAGCCAACGTTAAGAAGAGGAAAATTGAAGAGGATAGTGTGCCCATCTCCGGAATAATCCTTGTCTGAACTATCGTCACCTGTTTAACCGCAACCGAGCTGATCCGACTGACTGTGATATTTATGAAATGTCCAATACTGAACTAGCCATGCAAATAATATTGCCACCCATTTTCCAATGTGCAGAGGGGTTTCTACCAGCACCCATGTGAGTGTCATTTCTTCTGTAATGAAGGTATCGTGAATTATATTGATTTTAAATGTTTTTCTTAGTGATGTGTTAACAGTGTTTAATGTGATCTCCAGTGTTTAAGGGTAACTTTAAGCTTCATGGGATATTTGCCCAAGGAATTTTTTTTTAAAGTAATAAAATGCAAGTTTTTGAATATTTTAAAACATACAAATTAATGTAAAATTAACCATACACCCCGAGGTCAAGCTGGGTATTTTGGAAGTAAATTGTGATTGTATTTTAACATTAGTGTCAATTTAAATATTTCATGTGCTCTTTTCAATAAATTGTTAAGTGGCCACAAAAAGGAATTGACTCTTTAATTAGGGAATGCAATGTACTTAGGTCCAATTGGACCCCACTATACGATTTTGGTTGAGCGGACTAGCACTAGTGGTGAGTAATATTTATGTGTTCCATTTTGTATTTATGTGTCAAATTCACCTCACCACAGTGCATAAACTTTTGAAACAAGTTTTTTGCTGCTTTTTTTGTGTTTACTTCGTTTATTGAAACCTACAAATCAAACAGATATATATGTTCATGGTCTTATATTGTTTATTAGTCTTTAATAAATACATAGCGATGAAATTGCATTTCTTATTTTCTTCTTATTCTGCTATCTATTGGTTATACTAAAGTGCATAAACTTTTGGGACGCACCTTAATATCGCAACCATTGAAATACAAGAAAGATCAGACCTGCATAAAGCATTGATTCTGAAACACTTTCCAACTGAAATACAATTTTATTTAAACATCTCTGAAATGCGGTACATTCAGCGGTGATATTTTTAAAGTTAACGCAATACTACAATAAGTTATTACTATGTAATGTGAACTTATAATAAATGTGAGAAAATGTAACACTTTCAGCGAATTTAAAACATCTTATTGAAAACTATTCACAAGTGAAGCATCATATTAATTTTCATTTCCGTTAACTATTTTCATCTACTGCATATAGAAAAAAACTGATGTACAACAATTTTGTAAAATCACTTTCATTCGGAAAGAAACATTTTCAAAGGGGGGTAAAATACTATGACGATATACCGTGGGCACACAATATCTACCACTCTCTGATATCAAACATGGAGTAAAACACAGTAAAAATTGAAGCAACTTTTTCTAAACTCAACAAGGGATACCATGAAAACTATTTGTACAAAATACTGCTACAAACGCAATCTCCTGACATTTTCACCAAAAAAAGCATTTAAGTAATGTAATTTTTAATCAATGTACCATCTCAAATAATTACAGTAACTGCAGCTTGATTGACTTCCGTATACATTCTAAAGAAACCGACAGTTCATTTTATTCTTTGGGTGAAAAAGTGTTGTTTAAAAGATTGTAAACAGATTTTTACACAGAAAATCAAAATTCATTATTATTTAAAAGATGAAAAAATGTGGATGATTATGAAAACTAAGCAATAGCCTGTCGTTTAAAACCAATTATAACTAAACATAATTTTGTCTAAAATTTAAGTAGAGCAAAATCTGTACCAAATTTGAGTGATATGCATCAACAGTAAGTAAATACGTGATCGTCACGCTCGTTAGAAAGGGCATCTTCTTAGGGCGATATAAGTAATAAAGAGTATAACAATCATATAGTGGCAAATGTTGTATTTTAACATATATATAACATGCCAGTGTTTTAAATATACAATGTATACAATGCAATATACATAATAAAAAATAAGATCCATATAGTATGATATGTGAAAGAAAAACATTAAAGCAAAATAACATTAATATTAAACTTATTCATACCATTTTAAAAATCTGATGTGAGCAGCACATAACTTAATTTTTATATAGTGAAACAATTATGTAATATATCTAAGGGACAATGTTTTTAATGTTAAATTGTACATTTGTCGCTTTCCCGGATGACAACATGTAAAACTATTTCGAAATCACCAAATAACTTAAAGGGGGTACAATACTATGAAGATATACCGTGCAATATTTTTACGCAACTCTAAAAATTGTCAAATATAAATATTGACAGTATCCACAATAAGTAATATATATATTAAAATATTTTAATAACTTATTGATCAATTTGGTGTGATTTTCGTTAACTCAGCGTCATTTTTGCAATCATTTTAACGATATTTCTTCGCTTCGGGGCGAAATATCACCAACTTAGCCATATTTCGCCCCAAACATCCAGTAAAATTATTCGCAAAGTTTTTCGCCAAGCGTTACGGACGGAGAAATTGGTTATTCTTATATTCTTATAGTAGATTCTTATATTCTTTCCAAGATATTGAATTGTCATCAATTAGTCGTTATTTTTATCAATTTGACGACATTTTCGTCAATCTGTCAACATTTGAAAATAGCCACCAAGTTAACGATATTCCGTCAAATTTGTCTCCAAAAATTCGCCAAGCGTTGCGGACTGAGAAATAGGTTACTCTTATAGTAGATAAATGTCTATCGAAGAATTGTTAGGAGTCAAAATACAAAAATTTTACCCAAATTATCATCTCTCTTAAATGGAACGAAGTAGATCCACGAGAGTGACATTAATAAATTTATTGCTTAATATTACATGTGAAAAGTGAACATATTTCACCAGAGTTAACACTTCTTTTAATTTTATCTGATTTCTTTTTATTAATTTATTTGAAAAATGGGCAATATCTCAAGAACAATTCATGCTAGTGTTCTAAAGTTTGTGTCAATCGTTTTCTAATGATAAATTACATAAGAAATGATTATTTATTTATCGAAGGCTTTGATTTTTTGATGATTTTTTCGAAATTTCATTTGAAAATTCGGGGGTCTTCTGAACATTCGATTGTGTTTAAAAACAATAGGCTCCCAGGATTCATTGTAATTTTTGTACCAGGATTCATTGTAATTTTTGTACCAAATTTCGTTTGAATCGGTCCATTCGGTCGTGAGATATCAACTCCACAGACCCTCCAACTCACTGGCACACACAATCAGTGGGTACTGGAAGCCTATCGATTTCAAGAAAGGTCGGAAGAACCCCAGATTACAATAACCCTTACAGATGTTTTGATTGACTGTACTAAGGTTCCTATATGTGTTATGGAAGCTTTGAACTGTATACCAGTCCGTCATCCCCGATATCCGGCCAGTTCCTTTTATCCAGAGGTAATGAGTTGGATCATTTCGTCTTGTTCTATTCTTTTTGTGTTCATCCTCAAAGGGCTGTGTTCGTTTGCCGATGACATTTTAATCGCTTTTAAAGAATTTATCAATTTAGGTAGCATGTACGACTGGGATTTGGGTTTACAAAACCATTTGGTATATTTTTAAGATGCAATGTTACAATGCAGTGTTGCAGATGCAGTGTTACAGTTCATTTACAATATGTATTGTGTGTTTAAACAATAATATTATTAGTTAAACTAAAAAATTGTGAAACATTAACATTAATATATATATACCCAAGTAACACACATACGATATTACAACCGATGTTAAACCGTGTTTATACGTTATATTTTCGTATGTGTTATACGAAAAACGGTAATACATCGGTTATAATACCGTTATGAGTAAACGGTATGTAAAACTACCGTATATCAAACGTAGAAATTACCGTGTATGAACATATCGTACTGTTTTTAATATGCATGTATTACTGTTTATCATATGTTAAAATAACCATTTTTATTACGTTAAAAATACCATTTTTCATACGTAAAATTAACCATTATCTCTCCCTTCTTTTAACCCCCCTGCAGCATCCTGCTCTAATCCTCTTTCAGCTTTGTTCTTGAACCCTTTTTCCAAAGGCATTTTCATGGATTACCGTTTATCATACGTTACACATACCGTTTATCATACGTTATAAATACCGTTTATGCTACGTAAAAATTACCATTTTTCATACGTAAAAATAACCATTTCTCCTCCCTACTTCCCCTTGGGGCTTCTTACTAATCCCCTATCAGCTTTGTCTTCGAAACCCTTTACCCTCCGCAGGCGGTCAAGGTCATCTTCATGTCTATGGTCACCCTCCCAAGTAGTAACCCCGTCCGATGCTATTTGATTTCGGTGATCGGACGTGACGTCACGCAGCTCTTCAAGCAAGGATCAATTTCCTCAACTCATCTCTGCCTCGGCGGACGAAGTGCATGCATATATTATGTGTATCACTGACTAATATATACAAACCTGTGACTCGCGATTTCGCAGCGCCCTCAGAGATGGACCAGTTGGCGCGCTTTGCGATGGTCTGGTTTGGTCTGAGATGGTTTTCGTATTATATCCCTATTTTCCCCACAGTATAACAACCATGTTTTCTTGTAGCATGCATTGTAGCGTGCAAGAAACCAAAAGAAAACTGTTTACATTACAGGGTATGTAATTTATTTTTATTAAAATTGAAATAATATTAGATATCACTATCCTATGTACGTGTTTATCATAAGTATACACGTGTTCATCATAAATATACACGTGTTCATCATAAGAAATTAGTGCGGTATTATCACTGCAGATTAAATTAAATTCTAAAAGGTACTGGTATAATTAGTTAAAAAATATTTTCCGCATTTTTATAAAATGTCTAAAAATTGATATTTGGATAGCTTTTTCTTAGAGCTAGTTAAGTTAAATGTGATATTGTATGTGTATATATTTTTGTAAAATTTTTATTAAGTGACGTATGGCGAAAAATTCCCCCATACCCGGGTAATTAACGTTTTAGTTCAACAACTTTGATAGTGCATTTATGTAAATTTGGTATTTACTATAAGAATATTTGTATAATTAAAAATAAAACAGTCAATTATCAGTATCCCAGAACAAATTATAAATCAAATAATTTAACAATCAACACACTAGTATGCCTTTTAGACTGAAAATATTATATAATATTTCTGTCTTTTGAGTATGTTAGCTTGTAATTTTTTGTGCGTTATGTTTTACAGTGAGACAATGCAATGCGTCTGATTTTTAATTTGGTTTATGATTATTTGAATTAAATATATAATAGATTATTTGAATTAAAAATATAACTATGTTTATTTAAATTTACTTAAACTAATGAATACATTTATGTTACAGGTAAATGTATTTTTAAATTCTGATTATTTTTATAGTTTCAAAAATTATAAAAGTACAGTTTTGTACATTTTTCACCCGGGTTGGGTTTGGCCCAACTGTTTTCTCACTATCGGGCTCTAAGCACCTCTACTTTAATTATGGCCAGCCTGTACATAAATGTGAAATTTTTAAATGTGTCTTCTATTCTGTGGAAGTAAGAAAATGTAGTAGGTGAGATAGACCACAGAGTGACAGGAAAAACATGTAGTCACGAAAGTAACGTTGTGGTAGAGATTTTTAGCTAAGCAGCCTTCCCAATCTGACAATATTGTCTAATGCAAAAGTGTGGCTATGCTACAAACAGATGTGGTGTCGTGTCCGCCATAATACTTCAATATTTCCATGTTGTTAAATCTGATGTGGGCAGAACATGACTTTATATAATACAACTAATTAATTTACCTCTTTCACAGTAAACATATGATGTATAATATCCGCGGCAGGATGCTTTTCACTTGGCGCTTTTTTACATTTGGCGCTTTCCCGGATGACTACATGAAACAATATTTCAAAGTACCCAATAAACTGATATTTCGCTCAATTCTAAATTGACATTGATAACATCCACAATAAGCTATATAGTCGGTGTATCAACATTTTTTAATAATTACTCCCTCAATTTGGCGTCATTTTAGGTAATTTAGCGTCATTCTTGCAGCAATTTCGACAATATTCTCGTCAATCTTGGGTAACATATTGCCAAGTTGACGATATCTCGCTAAATTCGTCACCTGTCTTTCACTATACTAGAAATCCGGGGGGGGGGGGGTAACATCTCACTTTGACGTCGTGGTTTTGACGATAACGTGTCTCACCTACGAAACACCTTTGGACCGATTTTCAGGCTTCTGCTATACATCTATTCTAATAGAATATCTACGATT
This sequence comes from Amaurobius ferox, assembly GCA_951213105.1. Classification (NCBI taxonomy): domain Eukaryota; kingdom Metazoa; phylum Arthropoda; class Arachnida; order Araneae; family Amaurobiidae; genus Amaurobius; species Amaurobius ferox. Next base: position 60,811,312 of record OX578152.1, read on the forward strand.
GTACTAGGATATCTTCAGAAAGAGACTACTGGGGGGGGGGGTGCACACTGTTATCCCTTTTATCAACAGAGGAGGAGCGCAAAGCATTTAGAAAAGGGAGCATACAGGAGGACGAATTGGAAATACTTGAAGACAGGGCACCAATTGGGAATGGATGAAATCACACATCACCGTTGCGTTCAAGTTATTTAGTATACGAAAGTAGCAGTTGCAGCGACATTTTAACTAAATGACTGACGTCTCATTATATTTACAATGTAAGTAATATTTCATATCATAATATTTTGTTAATATTTAATCTGATGTAAAACAAGATATTGTAGCTCTGTTGACTTATTTTAAGATACAATCAGTGTTAGCCATATGTTTGGGTGAAACAATGAAATTCGAAAGTGTGTCATATTCCCAGGTTCCCATTCCATCAACTTCACAGAGTGTCTTAGCAAAGACCAAGAGATATTTTCTTTACCCTGATGTGAAATTCACATTATTAAACCATTTATTTATTAAAACTTTTGTCAGTATTACACACACATGTCTTAAAATTTAAAGTATTTTTTAAATTAGAATATTTTCGGGAGTTTATATTTTTTTATAATCTAATTTTTCAACTATGTGGCCCAGTCATTATAAAAAGATTTAAGTGGTTCTTATCAATTCTAGGAATTTTTAAAAAAATTTCCAGTCAAAAAAACCGAGTATATTTTTAGTTGTTCACTTAAACCTTCTAATCAAAAGCTTAGTTATTTCTTAGAAAAATATTTTGTAGTAAAAACACAGCCAAATCCAAAATGGGCAATAATGAGGTTGTCTACTACTTTAATACAATTTTTTAATCAAACAGCACGAAAGATTAATATAAAAATGGATAGCAAGTTTTTCAAAAGTTAACAACTGAAATTTTATATAATACCATCATTACATTATGCAGAACATATTAGTGTTGCAGTTTTCTAGAGGTGTTAAAAAACCGTTTTCAAAGTCAAAAAATTTTAAGAATTCTTCTGAGATTGTCTTTCGTATCTAGTTTTAGATGAAAACTAAACTGAAAATATAAATCTCCTTTGTGGTTGTTGATCAAGATTCAAAATTTTATTAATATTCAGAATAAATAGTGTGCTTTATTTTTTAAAGTTGTCGTACAAATAATATGTAACAAAAATAAAATATGAAATGAAAAAAGACACTTTAGCACATACAACTGCAAATAGAGTTCTTATCATCAGATGTACAAATTATTATTACTAAATTTACATTTGAGTAAAAAGTTATTGTCATAATTAGAGAATTCTAGTCCTTATTAACACTTTACAACAAAGTTGAAAAGTGTTTATGACTTTGTTCATTCTGTCTGTCTGTCTGTCTGTCTGTCTGTCTGTCTGTCCGTTAGCACGATAACTGCCGTGAAAATGACTTAATCAAAATGAAATTTTAGTATGTTGTTCAGACGGTCTATAGGACCTATGGGAATATAAATGAATAGTATCACCCAATGAGTTTTGGATTGAACCCGGGTTGAAAAAATGGAATACATTGAGCCCTATGGGACCTAATTTTTCAAGCATTTTTTAAGCGGATTTAAAATTCACAAATTGCTTCGAAAATTTTAGGCAATATTCAAATTGTTCCATAAAATATATAAAAAAAAATTCAGCGAAATATATTCAGTAGTTTTTTAAATAAAAATTAAAATAATAATAACACCTCTTATATGAAGCGATCACGTGTCCATGATATGAAACGATCACATGACCCACTTCAAAATGATATATGGCATCCATCTTGTCTCAAAATCGTGATTTTTAAAGTTCTTTCTAATTCATATTGAGTGTTGTATCCATCCTAAAACTACTTTATTTTGGCCTAAATTCTGTGCATCTACATACTTTAACAACGCAATGACAATATATTTCAGTTTAAATGCTCATACAAATTTGATTATTTCTACTATTAAGCCTATTTTTCACCTATGTAAAATGTAAACAGCAAAATATGTAGAATGAGTTGTATTAGAATCGCTGTAATTCTTTAACACAAAATCATTTAGTCCATGGAGTCTGCATGGCTGATATGAATGAAATATTCATTGATTTTAGAAAGAGAAGGACGATAATTTTCGATGAAGTTTTACGCATAGAGTTTTACTTACTTGTAGCTCCATGGTCTTAATTTTTAAATAATATAAATTATTATAGTATTGTGATGAATGACATGAATGGGGGAATTATTTATGAATGAAATGTTGCTTTTATAGAGAGAGCCAGGCGTGTTATTTTTTCTAAGACGTCATTTGAATGGATTTCAGTTGTTTTCGATGAAGTTTTCAAATATAATAAATTATCGTAGTATTATGATAATTCTAAAATTATTACCCAGGAATGTATCACATTTTAGAGATGTTTAAACCAGGCAATTTATATTTTAATGCCGTCATTTGAATGAACTTAATTTTTTTCGATGAAGGTTTAAGGTTTCAAATATAATAAATTAATGTAGTATTGTGATAAGTTTTAAAATATTACCGAGGAATGTATTGCATTTTATACATGTTTAAATAAAATTGGATTGAAGTTGGAAAGTGTTTCATAATCAATGCTTTAAGCATGATTGATCTTTCTTGTCTAATATGTTCTTAATAGTTTTGGCGCTCATTGGATCCATAATTAATTCTTCAAGGTAAAACCTTTGAAAGGCTTTACCAATAGAATGAACCAATATATAACAACCTGTCCTTCCCATGCTTCCATCTAATAGAACCTTTTTCACACCAGATAGATTTTCTAGAATTCCGCACACTCTTTCAACATTACCAGTAAGTATTTCTTCAAACTCTTTTGTAACCGGAATATTTATCGGATCACCTTCTTCATTAGATTCACACTCAATATTTGAAGAGCCAGAATCATTTAGACCTATGTATTTCTGATCTTGAGTGATGGCCAATGCAGCATACGTTTTTAGGGCAAAAGAATTCAAATTTATATCCCGAAATCCTTGACAATGTACACCCGTATGAAGTTCTGCTCCACACTTTCCTAGATTTGGACCTTCAGATTCTTGACTTGGAACTTCAAAAGCATAGTATTTGAAGCATTCTAATATCAAATTCATTGGCGAACAGGAAGAAACGCAGTTGCAATGACTTTCGCTGTAAGAACAACATGACATTTTAGAATCCCTAAAAGTTTTGACAATCTTTTCTAAGCAACCCTCACAAGCAATATCTTCAGCAGATGTTGAAAACATAAAAGACGACAATTCCAACCATTTTCTTAATATGTACTTCATAATTAAGACACACTTGCATGATTTTTCCTGATTTTGTTCAAACATCTGCACTGGACCTAACACGTCATTGAATTTATCTATGAAACTACTTTTTGACAATGCATTAACATCACAATGTCCATTCAGAATTTCACATACAATATCACTCACAATCCACGGGAAGCTTAGAATGGACGCTTCGGGATCTGTGTATGTAACCATATACCAAGCTGATGCCATCTGCATTTTTATCAACTTTATTTCATTTTCATTGCGATTTCCGAAATCACAATCATGAAAAAATTTGAGACGATAACGATTCATAGTGTCAATGAGGTATTTTTTGCACAACGAAACAACATTCTCCCTATCATAATCATTCGAATTATATTCGCTAACTTTGCTCACATATCCAGTAAGAGCTTCTGCCTCATTTTGCATACCATATTTTCTTAAAATATTCTTAACACGTTCCGAATAGCGACGTCTTCGAGTTTTCGCTATTTCCTCATATTTTTCCCAGCCATGAACTTCAAGTCTCGAATCTGTCACGAAAGCTAGTTCAGGATCTATGTTACTTACACTAACTTCTAAATTACGAATCATTCTATATAAAAGTCCTAAAGACTTTACTGATTTATAGTTATTGTTTATATATCCTTTTTCCATAAAGTCAGGATAACATATAGGTTTTTCCTTTGGGTCTAAGGTGCAAGTAGTACCAGATTTTGCGAAGTCAAGAGCTTTAGGATATTTTTTAGCTATAGCCTTGCATTCTTTAGAAGATATACTATCATCATTATAATCAGCCCATACCAAATATGCGTTGGCCATAGTTCCAATGTTGTCATCTTCAATGTATTTACACAGGAAATCTGCCATGTCTTCAACCTAAGAAAAATTTATAATTAGAGCTAAATTTTGAATAAGCTATTTCATAAAATTAATATTTAAAATACTACAATAAAATTTCGGGATTCAAGAACTTTCAAGAACAAAACAATTGTTGGGCATGCGAGTTGTTGGGTCTAATAAATGAACTTTTCTTTTTTAATGAATGCCTGTTTCCCCATTTCCATACTAGCAAATCTTTGACCAGTTTCAGGTAAACTTTATTTCAAAGACATAAGTGTTGAGTAGTAACAAATTAAAACTAACACAGTTACCTACATCAGTTACTTTCCATGTTTAGGGATAGTGATTACCAGGTAAGGATTTGGAACACCTTTTAGAGCACACAGAATGCCAATTGAACGCACAATAAGCTTTGCGAGTAGCAATCATCGGAAATTTTTAAAACTACATTCTATTTTTTACCCAACATTGAAAAATTTCTCATCAACATAAAACAACAACTATACAAATTCAAACAATAAATGCTGTAAATTTTTTAAAGAAAACAAATTGCAAACACCATATGCAATTACTCTGACTTATTTAAACACCCCAAAGTTTAAAATGAACATTAGGCGAATACTCCAAAATGAATGCAACTATCAAAACATGAAATATTGATTATTTAATAATTCAGTTCACAAATATTAAAGTATAATTGTTTCAGAAAATGTTCTTGATAGTGACGATCATGATTTCTAAACTAGGTGTAGGATGGGGGCGAACTCTGCTAGAGAAAACCATGTTTGGGAACAAGCATTCTGATTTGGATCAATGGTAACAGTAAGAACACCATTGCATCATATATCGGCACTTTCTTCTTTTCAGAAAAAACAGTCACTAAATGTGCGAATAAGCCTTATTTGCACTAAAGAAGAAAATCCGAGTATTTCTAAAACGGTCATCTGATTTTTATATTTTATTTGTGCATCATTTTACGTTGTGTTGTAGCTATTCAGATTAAAACTTGTTTTAGAACAGAGATGGGTGAGTCCTTCCATAAGAAAAGTCATATAAAATATTTTTCATGTATTTTTTAATATTCAAAAGTTACAGATAATATATTTTTTTAATTGTATTTATAAGTAATAAAAATACAGCTAGATATCAGTTCTATACACCAAAGCAGAAAATGTTTAATTTGTGCTTCGTTGCCAAATTATAGAACGGTTCCGGAATAAAAATTAAATTACAGAATTAAATTTCTTTCGTCAAATCTTTTATAATATAAATGTTCTAATACATTATCTGTGACGATACAAAATCTTCCATTTTCAACTAATAACGAGGATATATATCATTATCCGAACGTGCGTTGATGCGGATAAATCTGACTCGAAATTAGCATATATAAATAATTTTAAGTATAGAAGAGTGCAAGTTATTAAAATGTTACGGAAAATGACAATAAAACTCAATATTGTCCCGACAGTCCCACATTGTAGCCTCGGAAGTCTCAAAATTTTGCCCACATTTGTTCTAGAGCAATGTTTTCTAGTTACTTTCCTTATATACATAATGTATAAGGAAAGTATTGTGATGGGGTCGAAAATTCGAATTCGAGTTTTCGACGGGAGAGCACGTTTCAAGCATCCCTGATCACGAATCAAACATTTTTGAAGTGATGTCTGTGTGTGTGTGTGTGTGTGAACGTATGTGTGTGTGTGTGTGTGTCAGTGAGTCTGTGGAGACGATAACTGACGAACGAATGGACCGATTCGAACCAAATTTGGTACAAAAATCACAATCCGTAAACGCTGGAAGCCTATTGTTTTTATACACAATCGAGTATTCAGAACCCCCCTAAATTTTCGAATGAAATTTAGAAAAAATCGTCAAAAAATTAAAACCACTAATAAAGTTACTCAAATAGACATTTCTTATGTAATTTTTCATTAGAAAGCGATTGCCATAAATTTTAGAACGCTAACATGAACCGTTCTCGAGATATTGCACATTTAAAAAAAAAAATATCAAAAAGCCATATAAATAAAAAAAAAATTCCTATTGAGAAACATGTTCACTTTTCATATGTAATATCATGCGATAAATTGGGTGACATCATTCTCGTGGATCTAGCTCGTTCCATTCATGAAAAAAGATAATTTGAGTAATACTTTTGTATTTGAACGCCAATAGTCATTTATCTGCTGTAAGAATACCTTATTTCTTCGTCCATAACGCTTGGCGAGATTTTGGCGGAATATCGCCAACTTGGCAACTTTTTGAAATGTTGCCAAATTAACGAAAATCTCGCCAAATGGATCAAAATGACGCTAAATCAATGAAAATGACGACTAATTGTCGAAAATTCAATATCTTGGAAAGAATATTAGTATCTACTATAAGAAAAACCTATTTATTTTACTGTAAAAGTAGTAAATTCATTACATTATATAAGGAAAGTCATGTGTTGCCCACATCAGATTTTTTTATATGGTCGCTGATCTCATAAAAAATTTGAAGTGTCATTGCCCTTCTACTCACTATGATATAGAGGATGAAGGGAGTCATTTCTTCTCATCTCAAAAAATGTCAAGAAAATATTTTTATTTTTAAAATTAGAAAATCATATCACGAAATATTCAATAAGTACAATAAGGGTGCTAAACTGAATTTCACGCATTTTGAAAATCAGCATTTTAAGCCGAGGTTCTTTAAATTGTAACTGATATTACAAAATACCGAAATTCTTAGAAATTAAAACGAATACGAAAAGTTTACATTAAAACCACTAAATTTCAAAGGGAGTTCGCAGCGTGGGTATTATAGTATCATGTGATCTTAATGTGCTCAACTACAATTCCATGAAACGGTCGTAGCCAAAATGTTGAAAACTGATATACAAATGACTCATGATAAAATGCAGAATTATATCTGTCTATATTTTTAAAAAAAGTAGCTGATGTCGCCGCCATTGTTTGACAAATTTCTCGTTTGTCGAGATTCTTTGTTTCGTACCGCAAAAACTATTGCATATTAAGATATGAAATTTGGTTCACTTGAAGAAAAGGCACTGGGGAAGATGCTGAAATAAAAAAGTTTTTAACACTTTACAACAAAGTTGAAAAATATTTATGATTCATTCTGTCTGTCTGTCCGTTAGCACGATATCTGCCGTAAAAATAACTTTATCTAAATGACAATTTGGTATGCTGTTCAGACGGTCCGTGGGACCTATGGGAATATAAATGAATAATATCACCCAATTATTTTTCGATTGAACCCAGGTTGAAAAAATAAAATACATTGAGCCCTATAGGACCTAATTCTTGAAACATTTTTTAAGCGGTTTTAAAATTCCCAAATTGCTTTAAAAGTTTTATGAAATATTCAAATTATCCCATAAAATATATAAATAAAATTGGTCGTAGCTTTTTAAATAAAAATTAAAATAATAATTACACATTTTATATGAAACGATCACTTGACCATTATATGAAGAGATCACGTGACCCACTTCAAAATAAAATATGGCATCCATCTTGTTGTTGTTGAGACCCAGACCGTCCGACCTACCAGAAAGGTGTAAGGTAACTGTATGGACGGCCGGGAAGTGCCACCCAATTTAGACCGGAACCCAGTGGGGGAGGCATCCACAGGGACCGTACCCTCCTTCCCCTACCACCAACCTCTCGGAAGGACTTACGGACCCACATGTTTAACGTGATCGTACTCCGCATGAACACGGCGGCATTTGTGGCAGCGTGCAAATCTAGCGCGCAAACCACGGGGATACCGCACCCAAGATGGCCAACAGCACGCGGAGTTCCGAGGTGGTCACCCACCAAGTACTAACCGCGCCCGATGCTGCTTGACTTCGGTGATCTAACGAGAACCGGTGTTTTCAGCACGGTACGGCCGTTGGCCCGGCATCCATCTTGTGTCAAAATTGTGATTTTCAAAGTTCTTTTTAATTCATATTGAGTGTTGTATCCGTCCTAAAACCGCTTTATTTTTGCTTACATTATGTTGTTGTTGTTGAAACCCAGACCGTCCGACCTACCAGAAAGGTGTAAGGTAACAGTTTGGACGGTCGGGAAGTGCCACCCAATTTAGACCGGAACCCAGTGGGGGAGGCATCCACAGGGACCGTACCCTCCTTCCCCTACCACCAACCTCTCGGAAGGACTTTCGGACCCACATGTTTAGCGTGATCGTACTCCGCATGAACACGGCGGCAGTTTTGTCAGTGGCTGGAATCGAACCCGGGCCTACCAAGTGCAACTCCAGCGCGCTAACCAATGGGCTACCGCGCCCTGCTTACATTATGTGCATCTATATATATATATATGTGCATCTGCTTACATTATGTGCTTACATTATGTGCATCTATATACTGAAATAATGCAATTAATTTATATTTGTGTTTAAATGATCATCCAAATTTGATTATTTCTACAACGAAGCTTAGTTTTCACCTATGGAAAATGTAAACAGCAAAATATGTAGAATGAGTTGTATAAGAATTACTACATTTCTTTAACGCAAAATTATTTAGCTCATGGAGTCTGCAATATAGCTGATATGAATGAAATATTCATTGGTTTTACGCAGAAAAGTAAACGATATTTTTGGGTGAGAGAAGGGCGATTTTCTCGATGAAGTTTTAAGCATAGAGTTTAATTCCATGGTCTTAAGTTTTAAAATAAAATAAATTATTATAGTATTGTGATGAATGAAATGAATTAAAAATTTTTTATGAATGAAATGCTGCTTTTATAGAGAGAGCCAGGTTTGTTATATTTCGATGACGTCATTTGAATACATTTCAGTTGTTTTCAATGACGTTTTCAAATATAATAAATTATTGTAGTATCATGATAATTTTAAAAATATTACCGAGGAATGCATCGCATTTTAGAGATGTTTAAATAAAATTACATCGACGTTGGAAATTGTTTCATAATCAATGCTTTATACATGATTTATCTTTCTTGTTTAATATGTATTGTAGTTTAAAAAATATTTAAACTACAGTCAGTTTAAGTCAGAGTCAAAATATTTCAGCTGCGAGTTGGTGTCCTGGATAGACTAACAATTACAAGATAACGAATTTTTGCAGGACGGAGCCCCTTTTTAACACTTTACAACACAGTTGATAAGTGTTTATGACTTTGCTCATTCTGTCTGTCTGCCTGTCTGTACGTTACCACGATAACTGCCGTAAAAATGAGTTTATCAAAATGAAATTTTAGTATGTTATTCAGACGATCCGTGGGATCAATGGGAATATAAATGAATAATATTGCCCAATTATTTTTGGATTGAACGCGGGAAGAAAAAATGAAATACATCGAACCCTATGGGACCTAATGTTTCAAACATTTTTTAAGCAAATTTAAAATCCACAAATTACTTCGAAAGTTTTAGGAAATATTTAAATTATCCCACAAAGTATATAAAAAAATTTCAGCAAAATATATTCAGTAGTTTTTTAAATAAAAATTAAAATAATAATTACACCGTTTATATGAAAAGATCACGTGACCCACTTCAAAATAAAGTATAGCATCCTTCTTGCGTCAAAATCGTGATTTTAAAGTTTCTTTTGATTTATATTTAGTGTTGTTTCCGTCCTAAAACCGCATTATTTTTGCTTAAATTCTGTGCATCCACATTCTTAAATAGCGCAATTACCATATACTTGATTTTAAATGATCATCAAACTCTGATTATTTCTGCAACGAAGCCTAATTTTCCTTTATGGAGAATGTAAACACCAAAAGATATGTAGAATAAGTTGTATAAGAATTGCTGCATTTGTCTAATGCAAAATTATTTAGCTCATTGAGTCTGCAATATAGCTGATATGAATGAAACATTCATTGATTTTACGTAGAGATGCAGACGATTTTTTCGACGTTTTAAGCATAGTGTTAAATTACTTGTTCCTCCATGGTTTTAAGTTTTTAAATAAAATAAATTATTGTATTATTGTGATGAATGAAAGGAATGGAAAAAAGTTAATGAATGAAATGCTGTTTTTATATAGAGCCAGGCGATTTATATTTCGATGACGTCATTTGAATAAAGTTCATTTAATTTCGATGAAGTTTTCAAATATAATAAAATATTGCAGTATTATGATAATTTTAAAAATATTTTGTGGAATGTATCGCATTTTATAGATGTTTAAACCAGGCAATTTATATGTCAATGCCGTCATTTAAATAAAGTTTATATTTTTATATAAAGTTTTAAGTTTTCAAATATAATCAATTAATGTAGTATTGTGATAATTTTAAAAATATTCCCGAGGAATGTATGGCATTTTGATGTTTAAATAAAATTTTCATTGAAGTTGGATAGTGTTTCATAATCAATGCTTTATGCATGATGGATCTTTCTTGTTTTAATTTCGATGTAGTTTTTGAGATATTTTACTTTTTATGCACTTCTGAAGTGAACTTTTTCTTTTTTTCCGTTTCAGCACGTCTAGCGATTTCTCTGTCTCGTACCGTAAAAACTATAGTATACAAAAATATGAAATTTGGTACATTTATAGAGATATAATAGGGTAACAAGATGAAATAAAACGCTTATCGATTTAAGCTTTAGTTTGGCATAAAATAGCTTGCGAAGCGAGATCATGATCAAGAAATTTAGTTTTTGGATTCCCTGGGCTAAGAAAAATCCATGCTTTTTCGTCCTGCGGAAAATAGACAGGAATAGAATATAAATTTTTGATAGTAGAATTTTTAGAAAAGATGGATATAAAGCGAGCGCAGCTAGTAGGAATGAATACAAGAGAGAGTTGAATTAGCTATAGTGCACTATCACTACCAAACAGAAATGCGAACCGGACCTACCTCTCGGTTTACGGGTTCAGTTCCGCACCATTGAAAGTCGTCCGCAGACGACCCAATCAATTGTTTACATAAATGCAAGAAAAGTCCGATAAAAATAATGAACAAAATTCGAGGCCCTCTGCAAACATGAGGCCCCAAGAAGTCGCCAGGACTGCTGGGCCCTCTGGACGCCCCTGGTCTAAACTTAACGACATACGTTCTTAAAAATCTGTCAGCATCAAACTGAGTTCTTTATCTCTTTTAAATGTTTGCGACTTTATTTGGTCATTTTTTACAATTAAATTAACAAATCAATGTGCTGCACTTGGAGTGATTTTATGGCTGCGAATGGAAAGCGGCGTTTTTCTTTCACCACGTGATGCCCAAAGGGACGTGAGAGTGGGGTTACATTTCCATGTGGGTGCCTGTACTCTGTGTAAGTAAATCGCCTGGATTAGAGCTGGACTATTCATTTGCATGTTGAAGGCAAAGCTCAGCCGTTCTAGTCTAAAAACCATGCTATTTTCGGAAATCTATTTCGGGGTTGATATAGGGGCAAGAGTTAGGGTTTTGTTTTTATTAGGAGGAGAGGGTTTACGCCCCATATTTCTTCGAGTAACATACTACTTGGGGGAAGTACAGGGTTTCTATTTTGCGAGTAGGGTTTACTCTCCCTAGCGGTTTATGTCGTAGGTATCCTATATAATAGATACCGTGCATTCCGGATGACCCCTACTTCGGTGAATTAATTAAAAAAAGGGTATCGGCCCTTACGATCCGCACGGATGGTCGACGTTCGAATCTCATTAGCGTACGAAAAGAAGGCGTGGTCATAAAGTGATTAACAGTTGACAATCAGAATGTCAAAAAAAGTAGCCAATCAGAGAAGATTTTTGACACTTTCGCAGCAAAATCACGAGGTCAAAGTGAGAGTTCAGAGTGTGATGTTACCCTCGGATTTCTAGCATTGGAAAACATAGAAATACACTCTATTCTTTAGGATATATTTATGCCCATGTGGAGGGAGTGTTTTTTTTTTTTTTTTTTTTTTTTTTAGTTTATTTGCTTAAAAACTTGATTGCTGAAAATGTGTCTGCTGAAAATAGCGATAGCTGGTTGTGGTATTGCAACTAACGGACATTAAGCCTAGCCAACAAATACAAAATACACGTATCAAAAATTAACGCCTTTCAAATAATAACACCTTTCAAATAGCACCTTTCAAATAGCACCTAATAATAACACCTTTCAAATAATAAAAATATTTTTCTCACCATATGCCAAATATCTAGTTATGACACTGTTCTAGAGTTAATAAAATTAATAGAAAAATGTAAAAGCATCATACTTTTATATTAAAATAATTTGCAAGTAAATAATATTTTTACCTTAATATCTCTGTTTAGGAAAACTTCGACATTTGGTGGATAATCCATAGGAGTGTAATTCTCATGCGGAAATTTTAATTCAGGATGCCAAATCAGAACATATTCATCACCATCCAGATCAGATCCTTAAAAAATGAATAAAGTATAATTTTATATGTTTTAAAATGAAATATAAGTATATCATATCTTGAAAGATTTTTATCAAAGACTACAAAATCTGTAAACTGTATTTAAAAACACCATCTTGACGCACAGGAATATTTGTACATTTTTAAGTGCCACAGAACTTTCAGACATCATAATATCCATCATCAGTGGTAATGTTAAGGAATTGGCAATGTTAAAGACAGACATGAGCTTTATATAACCCGAAATCGTGAATACAAAATTTGCATATGGTAAATCGGATAGACCGTTACTAAAATTATCATTAATTACCTATACGTCAAGATGGTTTTTTTAAATGCAGTTTACAGACCTGTACATCAAGATGGTGTTCTTAAATACAGTTTACAGATTTTATAGTCTTTGAAAGAAAATATTTGAAGTATTTAAGACGTATTTACCATACTTATGAAAATCGCATCTTCCTCATTAAAGGTAAGTATGCAAGTATTACTTTTTGGTCAAAAAGTCAAAAACATATTTTGGTTGAATTAAAAATTTGGACCTTCTAAGGCATCATTTCACAAAGTGTAGTACGTGCATCATTTACACAAAAAGTTCAAAGAAATACGTAGCAGAATTTACCAAATTTATATTTTTACTATCAGAATCAATTATGTAAAATAGAAGGAATTAATAAAGGAGACTATTTATACAATGCATGAATATTTAGACTATGCATGAGTTTCCTAATATTCTATTAATAATGGTCTAACTTGTTTTAGTCTATCAAGACTCTCCAGAAGCTCCTTGAGGCAACCAAGAAGACTGAATTTTTGCTCATTTATAACATGGATAACGGGATAAAATCTAACTGAGACGGATTTTTTATTCATCCTCTGCAAGAGGGAAAAGGGGGAGGGGGCTTTCAAAGAAAATGTTTCAGATTATCTAGATGCCCTACAGTGACTTTGATTGCAGTTACAATAGTATCGACCAGGAAACTGATCTCAAAGTACTGGAATTTTGATTTCCCCCTTCCCGGAGGGCGGAGAAAAAGGTGGTTTTAAAAGTCTTTCTAAACACTCCAGATGATCTAAGAGGCTAAATGTTTGCATACATATAGCATTGACTACAAGACATAACTTAACGAAATCAAATTTTAGATTTCTCCAACGTGAACAGACAAAATGGAGGGGGTTTTAGATAGTCCTTCCAGACTCCAAAAGCCCCTATTATAGTATTTACTACTAGACAAAATCTGACGGAGTCAATTTTTACTTCTCTCATATTATAGAATATAGTATGAGAGAAAGAGAACACATAGAGGTTCAATAGTTTATACAACGTTTTTTGATTGCAGAATAAGATTATTTCTCTTCGGAAAGAGCGAAAACATAGACTAAAGTGTGTTTCCATGCGCAATTTTCAAAAGAGACAAAATTTCACTACAGAAAATGATAAGTTTGCTTTTATGAAATGTGCTACTGCCATAACATTTTTTGAATTAATTAAAGTTTTGTTATTTTGTGTAATAAAATCTTTCTAAAAATGTGTCAGAAATATCTGTATCTAACATTACACATATGAATAAACATTAGATTGGAGAATTCTTGAGTAATTGCTTTAAGGTATACGAATACAAATTAATAAATGTTGTACCAGCCATTTCATCAGGATGTGGCCTGTTGCCTTGCGCAGGAAAAACAATGCAATCTTTTATATGTCGCAATGCAGGCACATTCACAGCTGTCAATTTCCGGACATCTCCAGGGTGCATGCATGGATTTTTGGTCACTACAACGGTCTCTAAGAATAAAGAAATTAAAATGTAACACTGATAATGAAACATGATAGTATTTAGAGAAATAGCACAGTTTTCAAGTTCAGATCTCCTCAGTGAAATAGATTTTAGGCTGAATTTTGAGTGATACACAGTTTCCATTTATATTTGTTTCCAAGTGCTCTATGGGTTTGCTGTTGTGATTTACCTACCTCTGCAACTGGAATTTAACATAATTTTTGTTGTCAAATTATAAATTTCTTGCCACTCCTAATTAAATTACCAAGTATTAATTATTTTCATCGAAATGCCTGTATATTTTGTTGGTTAATCTCAATAAATATACAATTGGATAACTTGACTGATTGGACTAACTGGTAGAAAATCAAAGCTCGATTTAAAGTTTCTAAAAATACTAAATTCGACGTGAAGATAGATTTTTGTTTTAAACAAATATGAAAATTAAGATAACATACGTTTTATTACTTTTGATAAGAAGGCTTAATACGTTTGATAAGAAGCCCTATTACTTTTGATAAGAAGTCTTATTACTTTTGATATAAAGACTTTTAAAAAATAAAGGGGCAAAACCCTTCTTTAAAATTTTACGTAAAAGTGCAGGTATATAAATAAGTAATCTTATCGCATAACAGCTTAGCGCGTTGGTGTAAGTACCGTCTTTGATACGAAAGTCTTGGGTTCGTTCCTCGGTGTGTACTGAACTTGAATTATGGCATTTATTTAATACTTCTTTTATAACAATTTGAATATATTTCCTTAAATATCTTTGCTATATTTTTATAGTTCTTGTTTAGTTCAAACATCGAATATATAAATTTAAATCTCATATTTAACCTTTTAGAACACAAACCCGTAGACACTAGTATTACTGATAAGAGCATACACGGTTTCCCACTTATTATACGTCGTCAGTCTGGAATAAATAATATCTGCAATGACCGCAAGAAACTTGATATATGCCATGGTTTTCGATCTTCGATGGGAACTGACAATTTCAATCCTTCCACGTAACCGGCAGAAAAGACAGACATGGATGCTAGTATCTGAAATTGGAGTGCCTTTCAAACTCTATAATTCTAGTTCAGAATTTTTTAATAAATATTATCCATTATCTTTCTCTAACATACAGTATACATACAGACGGATTTGATTAACTGACTATCTGATGCAAATTCATATAATACATTGTTAGTGAGTTACACTCATCTCTACCAGAAAATTTTCTTTCTTATTTCGTATAAATAAAAATCAGGTATGTGACAGTGACTCATAAGGACATTTTTGATTAAAAGTTTTAATTTAATATCTCCAAAGAACTGATCATATCTCACGCGCGAAATCCAAATTCAAAATTAAAAAATCTGATGTGGCCAGCCAGCACATATGACTTTCCTTATATAATGCAATAAATGTACTTCTTCTACAGTAAAAACAAAATAGGTTATTCTTATAGTAGATACTTATATTCTTTCCAGGATATTGAATTTTCGACAATTAGTCGTCATTTTCATTGATTTAGCGTCATTTTTATCCATTTTGCGAGGTTTTAATTTGGCAACATTTAGAAAAGTCGCTAAGTTGGCGACATTCGCACATTGACCAAGTTGGCGACAATATCACCGCCAAAATCTCACCAAGCGTTATGGACGGAGGGATATGTTATTCTTATAGCAGATAAATGACTATTGGCGTTCAAATACAAAAGTATTACTTAAAGTATCTTTTCTCATGAATGGAACGAGCTATATCCACAAGAATGATGTCACCAAATTTATCGCGTGATATTACATATGAAAAGTGAACATGTTTCTCAACAGTTAATGAGTTTTTTTATTTATAGAATTTATTGATACATTTATTTAAAAAATGTGCAATATCTCGAGAACGGTTCATGCTAGCGCTCTAAAGGTTATGTCAATCGTTTTCTAAGGAAAAATTACATAAGAAATGTCTATTTGAGTTGCTTTATTAAAGGTTTTGATTCTTTGATGATTTTTTCAAATTTTCACTCGAAAATTTAAAGGGGTTCTGAACATTCGATTGTGTTTAAAAACAATAGGCTTACAGTTTTCACGGATTGTAATTTTTATTCCAAATTTCATTCAAATAGCCCCATTCGTTCGTGAGATATAGTGTCCACACACACACATACTTTCACACATACACACATGCTTTCACACACACACACACACATACTTTCACACACACACATACACATACATACTTTCACTCACACATACTTTCACACACACACACATACACACACACAGACATCACCACAAAAATGTTTGATTCATTATCAGGGATGCTTGAAACGTTTACACCCCTCGAAAACTCGAATTCGAATTTTCGACCCCGTCACAATACTTTCCTTATATATTATACTATGTATATAAGGAAAGTAAAAATCCAATTTAGCACAATGTATATAGAACATTTTACTTTAAACTAAAACTTCATATGCAAGAACAGTCTATTAAATAAAATACCTTCTAATATCTTTGTTGGTGATTTTATATTGCCAACTTCTGTAGAATACTGAGCGAATATTTCACCATATTTTAAAGTGTTTGTTTCATCCAAGACTCCCAACATGTTTCTTCCATATTCATGTGGAATAGCTATCCTTGTTTTACGTTTCAGTTTTTCTGAAAGGTAAAATTAATAAGATGTAGGATTGGCATCTGAAATTTGCTATAAGTATCTATAAAAAGGTCACCTTTAACATAGTCTGTACTTTCACTGCAATACATAGTATGTACTAGGTATTAGTATGACTTAATGTGGAGAGAGGGATATTTTAATTTAATAAAATATAAACGTAATTTTCAAGAAAGTGAAATAAAAAATCTTGAAGGAATCTTCATAGGAAGGCACATTGTGTATACACTTCATTTTCGACAAAGTTTTTTTATACTTTTTTGCTCACTTATTTCGTATTGTCATGTGCATTTTCGGAAAAACCGGAAGTGACATCTCCATAACCATTAGTTGAAATCCTTAGTGAACTCTTAACTCCCCTCATAAATTTGATGTTGAATCTATGTGTCATTAACTAAACTCTATATATAGACAATCTTGGGAAATATATGTTGCAAGGAAAATGTAATTTTTTAATCGGAGCTGACGTCTCTAGAACCGGATGCGGAAATCCTTATTGAGACTCCCACGAGAATTTAATGCCGAATCTATATCAGTCATCATCTAAGCTCATTCTATAGGCGATTTTGAAAAACAAAAGATGTTTCAAAGAAAATTCTTGAAGTAGGAGTGAAAAAGAAACCGAAAGGAAATTTTTAATGAACGCCAACCCCTTCCAAAGTTTGATAGCGAATCCATATCAGTTGATATCTAAACTCTTTCTGTATCTGATCTTAAAAAATAGATGTTGCAAGGAAAATGTACATTTTTTATCGAACGTGACATCTTAAGAACCGAGAGCGAAAATTCTTAGTGAAATATCCAACCCCCTAAGTCATATCTATAGCCAATCATGTGAAATAGGTGATTTAAGGAAATATCTTAAAGCAGAAGCGGAAAAACAACCGGAAGTGTAAATTCTTAGTGAACAACCTCACCTCCTCCAGAATTTGATGCTATATCCATACCAGTTATCATCTAAGCTCTATTTATAGCCAATTTTGAAAAATTGATGTTAAAAAAAAAGGAAAATTTTTGAATGGGAATAAAAGAAATAGAACCGGAAGTGAAAATCTGTTGCGAGTCATCCTTCGAAATTCACCAAGTTGTCGTGACGGAGTTGTCACTTTTATGTAAATTATATAATTATGATACTTTTTAAACTTTTATATTAATATTTATTTAATTTGTGTCCTGGAACCCTCATGTCATTGTATATATTTTATTGTCGTATTGTATCTAAATCTGTGCAGAATTGTGGCCATTTTTATTTCGTTAAATAATCACTCGTCACACTCGAGGAACAGCGCCCGTTGCTCAAGGTCGCACTTGTTTGCTGGTGGAGACAGATGTCTCCATTTTTCTGCTTTGTTTGGGTGATGCAATCTTGTGCTGAATTTCGTGTTGTTCTGCTCGTGCCTTGGATCCTTCCGTTGGATGGGCGGACCCCTGGATGAATTTGAAAGACATGTGATTTTGGATTGGTGGAAAGGAGATGATGTGAGCCCTTCGTAAATTTCCATTGGGCGGGCCTGGATCCACCTGGAATGCTTATAAGCGGTGAGAATTGTAACTCTGGGCTCTCGGCTAGCTCTCGGCTCGCTCTCTGCTCTGGCTCTCTCTCGGGACTTGCTGGTTAGACCTCGTGTAGTACGGACGCTCGACCAGACCTCTTAGCCATTTTGTCACAGCGATCTCTCTCTCAGATCATTGCCTTTCCTGACTCGATCATGGAGTCCGGAACCTCGTTGATTCCGACAGACAGAGTACTTCCTGACGATGTTGCTGCCATGCTTGAAAGATTTCGTTCCGGCGACTTTGCTAGATTACCTCCCGATTCCCCTGGCTCCATGCAGCAGTCTCAAGATCAAGTTATGACATACAAATTCCTGCAGAACGAATGGAGATGCATCCAAGCCGGAGATCCTGAAAGGAGCATCCAGACTCTTAGGGGTATGTGTTACTCTCTCTTGAATTTTTTTGAGCTGCACCCCACTGCAAATGAGCAAACCCCCTACGTAACTGAAATCAGGCTTTTTGCTGAGAAAGAAAGTATTCTTAGCCAGGACAAAACTCCTGCTAACCCTGCCTTACTAGGCTTAAACTTAGATATTCTCAAAGCAAATAATCGTCTCGGGGCTACTCCCCAAAATTTAAACTCTAATTTTAATGTTGTAGACTCAAATAGTGCTTGGGAAAATTCCCAAAATTTAAACTCAAACTTAACTCAATTTGATAAAGCACCTAATGCTCCTTGGGAAAACTCCCAAACTTCTAACAACAGTTTAAACTCTACTTCTACCTTGGGAAACTCCCAACTAAATGAAATTGCTACCTCAAATGCTTTAAAATCAATTGATCCTAATATTGTAATTGAAAATGACTCTCTCGAAGAACTGCAGGATTTGGAAGGTTTCTCTCAACCTCCCCCTAAAAAGACTTGCCGTAAGGCCACGCTTATAACTTCCTCTGTGTCAGCCACGACTACTCGCAACGCTTTCAATGCTTTAACAAATACAGAAGACCAGGATTACGAGGAAAATGCCTCCGCCAACAGGAACTCTTCCAATATGGACACCACTCCCGCACCTGACCACACCCCTGCTGCCTCACAAAATCATGTTTCGGTAAACCCTTCAAATGAATACGTTCCCCACCCTGAACCTTTTTATGTAAACAGCCCTAATAACTGGAGGGAATTAGTCAAAACTTTAAACTCAAAAACTACAAACCCTGTAAAAGCCCAACTAGCGGGCGAATTTATCAAAATCTACCCCCTGTCAATAGAAGATTTTCGCATAGTACAAAGACACCTTGTAGAATCAAACATCGAATTTCATTCCATTAACCTAAAGGCCGATAGGCCGATTAAAATTTTATTAAAAGGTCTCCCCCCAAATTCACAAATAGAAGAAATTGCCCATGAGCTTAACTCTCTAGGTTTCAGCACCCATCGCATATCACAACTCAAAGATTACCGTACCAAAGCCCCCCTACCCATCTTTCTGACGTACCTAAACCCCACTAAGGGATGGAAAAAAATCCGAGAAATCACCACCCTCCTTGATATGACAATCAAAATAACAGACTTTCAGTCCCGCGCAGTTAAAATGTGCTACCGTTGCCAGCGGTACAACCATAGTAGTGATTGCTGCCGTCTTCCCCACAGATGTGTAAAGTGTGGAGAAGGTCACCAATCTAGAGACTGTACTAAACCCATTACAACTCCCCCTAAATGCGCAAACTGCCTTGGCCCCCATACTGCAAATTACAGACTCTGCCCATCAAATCCGTACAACAAGGACGCTTACATCCCGGGACCTTATGTCCCCCCCGCAACTCGCGCCCCTGCACCGCAGCCTAAAGACTTCCCACCCTTCCGACCTTCATCCCAAAAAATCATCCCCACTCAAAATGCTACTCTAAATCAGCCCACTCCCATTTCAAACGAACAAATTCCTGCCCAACAAACCACCATTACTACTACTACAACCAAAACCTTTGCTGAAATCACCTCAAACGCCACTGAAAAATCTGCTCCCACTCCGGAAAATCAAAACTCAAGACTTGCTAAATCTCTCACGAAATACACTCCTAAAAGAACTCCCCTTACCGACCCAAATAACTTACCGCTGGCAAATCTTTCCATACATTCTTATATTACCCCCCCTCCCCCTGTTCCTGACACCACTCCACAAAAATCATCAAACCACTCTGAAAAACCAAAATCAAATCTTTCATCACATTTTACCGAGATCTTAAACATTTTCACCGAAATCAAAAATATATTTCAAAGCTTTGACATCGATATGACGAAAATTAAAAAATTCATTGCCCAAATCCGCACTAGCTTCAATGAAAACTCAAACCCCCTAAATAAACTTTTTGCGATCCTCACTGCTCTTGAAGAAGTCTTCTGTCCTGTTTCTAACACCCATGATGAATAGTACACCGCATACCCTTAGGATCCTCTTCTGGAACGCAAATGGACTTACTGGCAAAATCACGGAATTCCGCGACTTCATAAATTCGAACCCCTTTGAAATCCTCCTAGTACAAGAAATTAAACCTGGCCGTCATCCTCCCTCCCTTAAAATTCCAAATTATAAACTCTACTCTGCCTACAGATATCAAAATGCCACCTCCCCCTCCATATATGGAGGAGTCTCCATCTACGTCAAAAACAATATCCCCCACTATGAACTGTCTTCCATCAATTCCAACCTAATTGAAAACAAACTTATAAAAGTCACCCTTCCAAACCACCCGCCAATTGTTATTGGTTCTGTCTACGTCAAACACAGTGGCTCTGTCGACATTATCCCCGACCTTCAAAACATCCTAAATTCAAATCTCAGAACTATCCTAGCAGGCGATTTCAATGCCCACCACCCTTCTTGGAACTGCCGCCGCAGAACTCTTTTTGGCACTCAAATTCATAACTTCACCTCGACCAATAATATCCATATTGCCGTACCTACTAGCCCCACCCACTACTCTCTCTCGGCTGCCCCCTCCACCATTGATTTTGCCCTTTTAAAGAATATTCGCTACCCTCACACCACGGACACCCTAAATGAACTAAGCTCCGACCACCTCCCTGTCCTTCTTTCCCTAAATTTAAATACCCTCCTCCCTGTTTCCAATCTCCCAACCTTCACCAACTGGAAAAACTTCAAAAAATCACTTAAAATGTCCACCCTTCTAAATCCTCAAATTAAAAGCCCAGCTGACCTTGATTCAGCTGTAAGTAACGTAACTCTTGAAATTCAACGGGCCCTTTCGGATGCTACATCCACCCGCCCTGCCCCCCGCTACAACACACTTCCACCCCACATTATTAGCCAAATTAAAACAAGAAACGCAGGCTATGGCAATCTACCAGAAACACCCAAATTAAAACCCACCTAAATTCATTAAACCGCAAACTTAGAGCGGACATCAAAATTTTCAAACAGCAAAGCTGGAAACATTTCATTGAATCCCTTTCCCCCGAAGACAGAACCATATGGAGAGAAATAAAGCGTGTTAAGAAACCTTTTGGCCAGATTCCCCCCCTCCGCTCCGCCACAGGAATGGCATTCTCAAACCTTCAAAAAGCCGACATACTTGCTAAAACCTACAAAAATCAGTTCAAACCCAATAATTCTACTAATAACACCCATTTTCAGGCCCAGATTACCCGCCAAGTTGAAAATTTCATGAGCCCCTCCCCCCCACTTTTGGACCGCATCACCCCTACCACCCCGTCTGAACTTTTCGATATCATTAAAAGTTTTAAAAACAAAAAAACACCCGGACTAGACAGAATCACTAATAAAGCCTTAAAATTTATCCCCCTAAATATCCTCTTTTACCTCGTACACATCATTAATGCCATACTTCTCTTACACCACTTCCCCGACCAATGGAAAACCGCGATTATCATACCTATTCTTAAACATGGCGGCGACCCCTCAAACCCCTCTGCCTACCGGCCCATTTCTTTGCTTTCCTCCCTTAGCAAACTGGCTGAACGAGTTATCCACAACCGCCTTTTTAAATTTATTGACTCCAACAATATTATTATTCCCGAGCAATTTGGTTTCCGACCTGCCCATTCAACCACCCACCAGCTGTTGCGTGTTGTGGAATTTGTCTCTGACGCCTTCCACAACAAACAATCAGCTGGAGCCATTCTTCTCGACGTTGAGAAAGCCTTTGACCGTACGTGGCATAAAGGACTCATCTATAAACTCATCAAAATAAATGCCCCCCCTCCCCTTATTCAAATCATAAACTCATACCTCCAGCACCGTAATTTCCACGTACGGATCCTAAACACCCTTTCTTTTAAAAATCCTATCAAAGCAGGTGTCCCTCAAGGCTCTATTCTTGCCCCCCTTCTTTTTAATATTTTCGTTAATGATACCCCCGCGCACCCCACTCCACCCTCTGTATGTACGCAGATGATACATGTATCATCTCCGCACATCGGAACGTTAATTATCTACATGCTAACCTCCAAAATCATATAGACCTACTTGAGACCTACTACAACCAATGGAAGATAAAAATTAACCCCGTCAAATCGCAGGCCATCTTTTTCTCTTGGAAAAGATTCCCACCCCCTCCAATTGAAATCCACGATCAGCCAGTCTGCTTCGGCCGTTCTGCAAAATATTTAGGAGTGCACCTTGACAGCCGCCTCACCTTTAATGATCACATCAGCCATGTCACCAAAAAAGCCAAAAAACTTGCCGGCGCCATGAACCACCTCCTCTATTTAAAACATTTAGACCTCAAAAATAAAATCCTTCTTTTTAAAACTATTATCATCCCCCTCCTACTCTACGCATGCCCTGTCTGGGGCTTTGCCAGTAGGTCCAGTCTGAACAATATCCAAATTGAACAAAACCGCATACTTAGAACCATCAGAAGAGCTCCAAGGTATCTGCGAAACGACGTAATAAGAAATGACTTTAATATTCCAACAATCAAACAAACCATCAAGAATATCTCTTCAAACTTTTTTCAAAACGTTCCTACCATCCAAAATGAGTTACTATTTACAATAACTGATTACGACCCTCGTCGGCAAAGAAAGCGTCCGCGAGCTGTCCTCTTCGAACCCCCTTAGGCCTTATAATTCCTTATGCCTTCCATTTCCTGCCCCTTAGTGTATCTGAACCTTTTAAAATTAATTTTTTTTTTTTTTTTTTTTTTTTTTTTTTTAATTGATTTTAAATATTTATTAAACGGGAGCTTTAAATCTAGCACTGTATCTTAATCCTTGTTCGCTCCTGCTCTCTTCCCCTTTTTCTTGCCGCCACTCTCACATAGTTGGCAGCACTAGCTTTGCTCCTCTTTGCATTTTTCTCATACCTGTGCAGCTCATGAATTTCAAGAATATCATACAAGAGTATACCATGCCGGAGGTTTAGGTCTTATCGACTCGGTACTCCACTCAACAACCCACATTGCGTACGGACGGACGTACGGACGGACTCTGGGCTCTCTCCCTGGAAACATCTTCGAACCCACGAACAGATCGGGACCCATCCCTCAGGCTGGGTTTCTGTTGCTGTGAGTCGGGAGAGATGCCACCGTCGCCACTGCTGAGATCTGCTGATGCCTTGCCCTCGCCGACCGTCGACCGCCGTGTGGATGAGGGATATGTACCTCATATTACGAATCCGTGTACCGGGTCCAATAACAGCAAATTATGAAACTGGTCGACCCTTGGATTACCTGATCCGGCACCTTGCCGGAAACTGCGGTTCTGCCGTTCCTGCTGGAGCGGGGCAATGTTTGCTCCGAGGGAATCTGCCAGTGGATGCCTACGCTTTTCCTACCATGAGTCCTTTTCAAGTATATTGTGAGGTAAGCCTTGATTATTTAGACGTGCCGTTGGGCAGTCGTCTGCACTTGAGCATCGACCTCTGAAGAACTCTTCACCCTTAAGTTCTGCTGCCAACATTAAATATGTATATCATTTATCTTCAGTTTCCTTCTTTCATATTTAAGAATTAACAAATCTATAGTAATTTAAATGGAATTAATAATGTTTAGGAATACAGTTAATATTTAAGCCTTAAGTGTTCCTCGAATGTGTATCATCTCTCTGACCATACCTTAATTGTGAAAATAGAATTTGTGATATTTATATGTAATTACTAATTGATTTATTGAAATTGATATTTGAATTCCGGCAAAGAGCCGATGATTTTTAGTAGAAGTGGTCCAGTGGTTTATAGCTGAATATGAATCAGCATTTGTAGTTTCTGTGATAACTCCTTAAATTTGGCATTTAATAAATTTGGAATTTTAACGAAATTATAAGTTTTTATTTGTGTAAAATTTGTGTTGATTTATGTGTTT
Source organism: Amaurobius ferox (assembly GCA_951213105.1). NCBI lineage: Eukaryota > Metazoa > Arthropoda > Arachnida > Araneae > Amaurobiidae > Amaurobius > Amaurobius ferox. Next base: position 60,836,061 of record OX578152.1, read on the forward strand.
TCAGTTTCTGGGGAGTTCTTGAAGGTAAGGGTAATTCTTAGTTATTTTGGAATTTGTTGGGTTTCCTTCACAGGTCATCAGTTGGAGTTTTCCCAACTAACGGGAGGTGTGTTTAGAACCTGGGTTTGCTAAATTTCTCTGAGAAAGTTAGACTTTCTCGGTCGGCCGTGTCTGGCGAGAATCCGTTGCAACTTTTGATGCCCTCGGAATTCCCGTTATGACAATGTCAATCATCATCTTCCTTCGTTCTATATATGGTGGATCCCCAGAAATACATGCTTCATAAATATTTTACTAAAAACATAGATGACAAATTTTATTGCAACCAGAAAAGAATTTACACTTCAAAATTTTTCTTCACAATGTAATGAATTTCTTAAATTTATTGTAGAAATCATCCAACAATTACTATTTCACTTCTCTTTTTCAATACATCTTGATAAGTCGCTGTGTCCTTTTGTGTTATAAACATTGAAATATATCACATTTGCAAATTACATGCAATTAACTGGAATGTGACTCAACTGGAATGTGGCTCAACTGGAATGTGACTCAACTGGAATGTGACTCAGTATCGTGGGTCGAAATGATCACAAATATAGCGTTTTATCCTTCACTTTAAACGGCTTTGGAAAATCTTTGGATTGATATCATACTTCACAAAGTACTACCTTGAGGGGGGTACCTTGTCCCCCAAAAAGGGTGGCTAATGACTTCACGAACAAAAAATATTATATAGCGGCTATTCTTAACGACAATGACTGAAACTATGAAGTCTAGTGATGAATAAGCTATAAATAAACCCTTTTATGCATGATTGTATCAAATTTTGTCTTATACTGCCATCTTAAAAAGAATAAAAGAATTAAAAAAAAATTCTATCTAGTTCTAGATGCTTTTATAGCAAAGCGAGGTATAAAAGTTTTGTGAAAACCCATTATTATTTGTGGCAGATATCGTGTAATATACAATAAATCGACCACAGACATCAGACAGACATCAATCCAAAGTTAGTCATAACGTGTTCAGGAGGTCTTAAAACATATATTGGCATCAGAATCTCGAAATCGAAATTTTTCGTGAAAGCAATACTTTCGCTATACTACGCAAGAGAAAGTAAAAATTGCTTCATTTTTAAGGAGATTTTTTTTACTTTACTTTTTTTACTTTTTTTTAGATCGTACAATTTTAATCCCACCATTTCTATCAACGGACCTCATCTGCACAACTTATCATCCAAAAATCTCATTAAAATCGACTGGTTTGTAGCCCAGTTATTGTCGGCTAGTATATAGAAGTATTGAAAGCACGTCATGTGCACTTTTATCCAATCAGGCAATGCGTAACTATTGCGTGGGATTTCCAATTCTCCGATTTTGATAGATGTACTCATTGTTAGTATTCCCGTATATATAAAACAACAATTTTTAATACTTTACAACATAGTTGAAAAATGTTTATGACTTTCCTCATTCTGTCTGTCCGTTCGCACGATAACTGCCGTAAAAATGACTTTATCAAAATGAAATTAAGGTGTGTTGTGCAGAGGGTCGGGAATATAAATGAATAATACTAATTTCAAGCCTGGCGTGGTCTGGCATGACCTGGCCCAAAACAGCCTACAAGAAATCTGGCGTGGCCTCGTCAAGTAGTGTGAGGTCATGATTGGCTGAATAATTACATCAATTTTAAATGAAACATATAAAGCATTGTATTATTTACTTTGGAACTGTGTAAAGAAATTTACGATTTCAACAACCTGAAACCGTCATGTGAAGATGCATATTGTACTTACACAAAATATATTTTAGCAACATTTTAGGTAACTGATTTTTTGTCAGTGATAGTGAAAGTCAAATTGATTGGATTTGGAGTAAAGAAAAATTCAGTGGCAATGTCAGATACCAAGAAAGAGCATACTGTAAGCTATAGACAATAATATTTGACTAGAGCTAAACAAAATATGTTCAGAGTTATAAATTTTTAAAAATGAGCAGTATGCTGAAACTCCATAAAGTACCGCTATTTTCTGATAATTATAAATTTAAAAAATCATATGCAGGCAGTACATGACTTTCCCTACATACTGCAATAACTTTACTTCTTTCACAGCAAGATAATGGTATGCAAGATCTACAGAACAATATTTTGGCTTTGAATTAAGAGCACGTAAAGTGAAATCCAATAAAAAAAATTAGAAAAATAAGTTCTTCAGCTGTACAAAAAGTATCAGCCATAAAAATTATTGAGACGACCAACTATTGCTAAGATTATCGAACGTCATGAGTGAAAAGTGTTGGGAGGAAGAATTATTGGATGTATTTCGTTATAAACTTGGCAAATTTACCCAATAACGATATATAGAGATGCAATGTACAGGGTGTTCCCAAAAGATTGAAACACGCTTTAATTCTTTACATGTTGGAGATAAGTGGCCAATGTGAATTGCTAAAATGTTGACAGTAAGGTAGGAAAAAAGACTACGTTAATGAAATAGTTCTCCCATTAATTTTCAAAAAGTTACACATTTTAAATTTTTATACGCCAAATTTTGCACACCAAAATCAAATCAGCGCCAGAGTATGCCACAAGTGCCTTATTTACCAAATTTTGTAAAATTTGGTCAATTAGTTTTTCAGCTGGATGGGGATACATAATTTTTGCAATTCATTTCGCAGCGAAAAAAAATGCAGGCTTTTTTACCCGAATCATACCGAAATCTAATCAACAGCAGGGTCATCCACAAGTGACTAATCTACCAAAATGTTATGAAATTTGATCAGTTAGTTTTTCAGAGATACATACATTGTAGATACATACATTGTAGATACATATGCTGTAGATACATACATTGGAGAAATAGACAGACGTCACTTTAAAAATTTTTTTTTCGGCTTCTAGAACGTGCTGGAAACGGGTAGTTCCTCCGAAAATTCGAGTTGTGATTTTCAGCACGATTAAAATACATTCCATATACAGACTGTCCCAAAAAGAATGAAACGCTGTTTAATTCTTTACCTGTTGGAGATAAGTGGGCAATGAAAATTACAAAACTATTGAAAGTAAGATAGGAAATTAGACTACGTTCATGAAATAGTCCTCCCAATCATTTTCAAAAAGTTACACTTTTTAATTTTTATACGACTCCCTTAGATAAATTTGATCATTCAGAAAATTTTTATTTTTAATGCAACAAGATCAATAAAAAAACCCGCATATCCTTATCTTTAAAACTGGGCGAGTTATATTTAATTGAAAATTGAACATTGTGAATGGGGACCATATATCAAATTAGAAATGTTAATTTATGACATTTCACAAAAAAGATAGCTGGATGATATTACATAGGATACCTAATCGCGTAGTGAGTACCACTGCTTTATATGATCTCTTTCTGTGTAATGCTTTATTTAGATGCATTTGTGATAAAAAATTTTGGCACATATTAACGTATTTTTGATCTAAACAATTTCCATCGTCAAATAGACTACGTTAGTGAAATAGTCCTCCCAATCATTTTCAAACAGTTACACTTTTAATTTTTATACGACCCCCTTAGACAAATTTGGTCAATCAGAAATTTTATTCTTAATGCAGCAAGATCATTAAAAAAACCCGCGTATCTGTATCTTTAAAATCAACTGAATTATGATAAAGGTAAAAATCTGACTTATGCCACTTTTCCGTACCATGTGAAAGACTGTTTCATCAGTGAAAATAGGGATCATAAACAAATTGAGGATAGGATACAGTTTAGATAAAAAAAAAGTTAATATGTGTCACATTTTTTTATCACAAATGCAGTTAAATAAAGCATTACACAGACAGCGATCATATAAAGCAGTGATACTCACTAACGCGGTTGGGTATCCTATGTATTATCACCCAGTTTTATCTTTTTTGTGATATGTCGCAAATTTACATTTCTAATTTGATATATGGTCCCCACTCACAATGTTCAATTTTCAATTAAATATAACTCGCTCCATTTTAAAGATACAGATATGTAGGGTTTTTTAATGATCTTGTTGAATTAAATATAAAAATTTTCTGATTGACCAAATTTGTCTAAGGGGTTCGTATAAAAATTTAAAAGTGTGACTTCTTGAAAATGAATGAGAGGACTATTTCATTAACGTAGTCTTATTTCCTACCATACTTTCTACATTTTTGCAATTTACATTGCCCACTTATCTCCAACAAGTAAAGAATTAAAGCGCGTTTCAATCCTTTTGGGACACCCTGTATACGCAGGTCAAGTTATATCGCCCCAAATTATTTTAACTCATCTTAATTGATTGCAGCAAGAAACTGATTTGGACCAAATAGATAAATTTGCCAAGTTTATTACGAAATGCATCCAATAACCTTTTCCCTTTATACTTGGCAGGAAGGTTGATCAACTTGCCAATAGTTTCCCATCTTATACATGTTTATGGCTGGCACTTATTGTAATGCTGAAAAACTTGTCTTCCTTTTGCAAGTATTTTTTTTATGAAATATCAAACTTTTTTATAAATTTCGAGTTGTCATTAAATTTCTTTAAAATTGGAATATTTTGAATGTTATTAGTTTTTTTTATAGATTGCTAAAGGACATTCAGCATATCGAATTTGAAATGTGTATCTTTTTGTAGAATTTTGATTTAAATCATCCAATTTGAGAGAAAAACTGATAAACGCGACATTCGCAAATTGTTGAATTGTCAGTTAAGTTCCTTAAAATTAAGAAATTTTGAATTTTATAATTTTTTCTTTATAGATTTCTATGGCACACGCAACATACCAAATTTGAACTATATATTTTAAACATACTTTCTGTAGAATTTCGAAATAAATCACTCAATTTGAAAGAAACACTGATAATTTCGACAGTCGCGAATTTTAAAATAATAATTAAATTTCATTATAATTCGAACATTTTGAATTTTATACTTTCTTCTTTGTAGATTTCTGTAGGACACTAAGCATACAGAAATTGAACTGTGTACCATAACGATATTTTCTGTAGTATCTTGATTTAAATCACCCAATTTGAGATAAAAATTGATAAATGCGACATTGGTGAATTATTGAACAGTCATTACATTTAATTAAAATTGGAAAATTTTGAATTTTATACTTTTTTCTTGTAGATTGCTATATGACACAAATTTGAACTGTGTATCTTAAACAGATTTTCTGTAGGATTAAATTACCCAATTTAAGAGAGAAACTGATAAGTGAGACATTTGCAAACTTTCGAATAGTCTTTAAGGTTCCCTAAAATTTGAAAATCTTGAATTTTATAATTTTTGTTTATAGGTTGCTATAGGACACCCAGCATACCGAATTTCTACTGTGTATTTTAAACAGATATCTTGAATTAATTCATCCTATTTCAGAAGAAAATGCATTTGAAAGTTTTCAAATACTGTTACTTAAAATTTGATAAGTGAGAAACTTTTAAAAAATATTTGACACATAACTTACCTATCAACGATTTATAAATTGAGAGGAGTAAAGAGCGAAAAAATGGCTCTTGTGATATATATATTCCACAGTTACTCAGATTTTTGAAAGGAAAATCTAAAGACGTGTTATTTTCAAGCATTTTGCAAGCTTTCTTTTCATAGATGAGTGAATCAGTGATATCAAGCACCATTTTCTTTTGTAAATTCATAAATGTTCTTTCTTCTACTCCTAAATTTTCTAGAATTGTAATAAGAGGCCGATTAAGAAATACAGCACCTGTAAAGAGATGAAAGAAGTAAGGAGACACAAACAGCAATAAATTTCAAAGTTATGGATTGTCGAAATTTGCAGTCACACAAAACCGGAGGAAATGCACATCTGCTGAAAGAAATGTACACCTGCTGCCCCAACTACACATCCTGATACAGTTGAAAAGCTCAAATATCTTTCAAAAACAAAATATAAATTTTGTATTTAATATATTGCTAATCATCATGTTTTCAAAAGTGTTTTGTGTTCTCTTAAATTTTTAAAAAGTGTAAGTAAAAAAAATTGATGTGGGCAGCACATGACTTTCCCTGCAGACTTATATCCACGTTCTCTTTATTTTAATTAAATAAAATTCACTTTTAATTCAATTTTTGTTCTTATTTGGTAACTGGACTTATTTTCAAATGTGACGTAGAGAAAATACGAAAAAACTAACATACCTCGAGAACAGCTAGTCCTAGTATAATGCAGAAGCTTCTCTAAGGAAAATTTATAGCTACACAAATAAATTCTGAAAATTTCATAAATTTTTAATCGAGATCAAAGGTAGGAAAATGAACATTGCATTTGATCGTATTAAACCGGCATTTTATGTGAACGATGATGAGGTACATGTACCGACAACAACCGGCCAACCGGTTTCGATCACTCAACTTCGTCAGTGCCAAAAATGCCTCCGAAAATTACGACACGCTTAGGTTGCCGTGTTCGTTTCACGGAGCGTTATGGTTTCACTGGAAATCTTTAAGGAGGGGAGTGTGTGGCGGTTAACTATCGCCATTTATACCGTTTCCTGTTTTGGACGCCGGACTTCCGAAGACTCCCGATGGGGATTTACACATAACTTTAACGCCGGTGACAGTATGTTAGCATTTGAAAGCCATAATTTTCGTCACCGGCATGTGTGAAAAACAATACGATGGTGCATATCGAAAAAAAAGTGGCGTGCATGGGGGATACCCCTATAAATGAGCCCCAGACCGACGACGACCAATGAGAGGGTCGGTCATTCCTTTTGAGGAGTATACAAAATTCAGTTGAGAGAAAAACTTTCATCTTTTCGGACGAGACTCGCTCCTGAAATCTCGACTTGATCGGTCGAACCTCCGTTCGACTACCTCGAACTTAACGTTCCAAAAATCAGGACTTATCTGCCTGCCGCAGAATCTCTCTGCAAAGTATTACGATGATGTATATAGAGCTGTAAAATTTACTGTAAATAAATCTCATTTTATGCAATGTTAATGTTTTGCTTAGAGAACAACAACAACAAATGTCAGGGGATTGTACCGGATATTAATACAGCATGTCAGGTTTAGTCCACACAAGCAAAGCAGCAGGAAACCACGCAAATGCAAAACATTTGAAAATTCCGTTTCAAAAAAAAAATGCATTTAACCTTTTGCTTACGGGTGGGATAGCGTCAACCGCCAACGAAGAACCTCTCCAAAAGACAGGTATTTGACATACCCTATCCCAAACAGTTCGACCCCCCCCCCCCTTTGCAGCATTGGCGTCCATGGAAATCGCCGTCAGAAACATTGTACCTGCTGCATTGCAGCAGGTTCAATGTTTTTGTCATGCAATGTATGTCAATTACCTGTCTTTTTGGGAGGTTCTTCGTTTGGGATTGACGCTGTCCCACCCCTTAAGTAAAAGGTTAAATATGTAAAATAATGTTATATATTAAAAAATGTTTTAGTCGATTTTTGTCCATTTCAATGTCCACCGTCCCCTTAATATTAAGAAGACTTACGATATATACCAAGCGAGACAAAGCGCAGACTCATGGACCCCAGTTTACGACAGCCTTGGGCTGGGAGATCCCAATAAATTCAGTGCACATAAATTGTAGGTGTGGTTGGGTTAGAAATCTCCTTGTTGCCAAGGATTTATATAGTATTGTTTTAAGACTCGATATAATATAATGTAAGATTAGTATATATTACTGATAAATAATGTATAAAAAAACTTTCAGTGTTTACAACAAAACTTTTTTTAGACTTGTCTCATTTATGCATGAAAAGTTTCAGTGATGAAAAATGACAACTACACAGTTGCAAGGACACAATTTGAATGGTGTTTCTGTTTTGTGTATTTACTTGAGGGGGAGAATATGAGACCAGGAGACATTTAGGCAGTTTTAATATTAGGAATATTTACGATATATACCAAGCGAGGTAAAGCGAAGACTCGTAGATACCAGTTTACGACATCCTTGACCCGGGAGATCATGGCCCCAATAAATTCTGTGCACATTAATTGTAAGTGTGGTTGGATCAGAAATATCCTTGGGGTAAAGACTTATACCATGCAGAGTGGTTAAAAATATGTCCGATGAAGAAGTGTTGCTGCATCTCCCTGAGGACAACCAATGAGTTACAGAGGGTGTATCTTGACCTCGGGTGAAATAATGTGGCAACAAGCAGAGAAAGTTCGAACAAAAATGTTCAGAGATTTTGAGACAGTCAATTCAGAATGACCAGCCACGAGTGTTGTGCTTTACAATGAGTGAATTAAGAATGACCGTCGATGAATGTGCAATGCCGGCCAAGAAGGTGGCTTTTCGACAATTAGAGTCTGACCGTCAAGTAGCGGTTTCGTTCGATAATTAGAATGTATTTCAGTTGCCGTGACATAAAGCAATGAAGGTCCATCAGTGGTTTTCAATGTCCAAGACTACAAACAGAGGTAAATGCAAATCTGCATGTAATATTAGGTCATAATTATGATATTGAGCAAATATAAAAATCCTGGTCTCACACGTGCGGTTCTCCTCCTTAAGAGTGTATATATATAATTATAGTTAGTTAATCGTAATTATAATATGTGTAATAAATAATGTTTAAAATTTAAAAGAAAATAAGTCAATTGTGTAGTATGCTAATTAATAGTTGTATTTTAGGAACTCACACAAAGAATATAATGATGGGTTATAATGCGGCAACGATGCAATGCAACGAATTTACTATTCACAAGCAATAATAAAGAACAATAATTCAACTCAATTAAAAGATTTATGATTTAAAAAGAAACAACTTGATCTTTCTCTTTTTTGTGTACCACACAATGTTTTTAACGTTGAATTGTGCATTTGACACTATTCCCGATGACAGCATGTTAAACTATTTTGAAGTATGCAATTAAAAAAACTATTTCGCACAACTCTAAGAGACAATTATCAGTGGTATAATGATAGCATCCACAGAGAAGCAATGTAGTCCATATATTAACATATTTTAGTAATTAATTCATCAATTTGGCGTTGTTTTCGTACATTTAGATTATTTTTTGCAATTTTGACGATATTTTCTTTAATTTGAAGCGAAATATCATCAAGATGGCGATATTTTGCTAAATTAGAAAAAAACAGCCTTTGAATGAACCGACGTGAAGGAAGTCTGCGAGCTGTGAAAGATAGATACTAAATGTATTTACGCAATAGCTGTGAAAGATAGATAAATGTATTTAATATACAGGATAACGTTTACATCATAATACATGCTATGTACACGCATTGATTAGCTGTTTAAACGTTTTTATTTACTTGTTATTTATAGGAAGCTTAGTGCGCATGCGTAGTTTAGAAATGGACGATTCGCGCGGTTAGTTTGTTTTAATAATCGAAATTGTGATCCTGCGTGCAATTTCACGCATGCAAAATTGCATCTTCCAACCTATTCCTCTTCCTACCTCTTCCTCTTCCTATCTATTGTAATCTTCTTAATGTTGTTGAGAAAAAGGAATAACACAATTCAGGAACATGTGAACTCGCTTTGTTAGGAATGGAAAATGGACTTCGCTTCCCCCGCCCATAATAAGAAACGATTATTTACGCAACATAATTGGAGGTTATAATTTTTAAATGATATTTTCAAAATTTCATTCGAAATTTTGGGAGTCTTTCGGACATTCGATTGTTTTTAAAATCAATAAGGTTTCAGTATTCACTGATTGTAATATTTGTACAAAATTTCGTTCAAAACGCTCCATTCGTTCAAAACGCTTCCATGAGATATTGCATCCAAAGACTCACGGATACACGCACACACATACATCACCTTAAAAACGTTCGATTTGAGTTCAAGAATGCTTGAATCATGCCCGTTACAATACATTCCCTATACATTGTACATGGGAAAGTAAGTATAATATATTTGGTATTTCCATTTTGGAAACTTGAGCACTTTATTTATTATTTTCTACAGGGGCAAGCATTTAGTAATTTTTATGAACGTTTATTTAAAAGTATTCAACATTTTTGCCTTTTATTTGTATAGGTCTAGCCGGGGATCTAATCATGGATCTCCAGACAAGTTAGACGATCCTCTTAACTTCGAGTTACTGGGACAGAATTCTTAGTTCTTCTCGTCAAAGCAGATCTTATAATCTTCCAAGTCTGAAGTCAGTTAGGCGTACAACTGTCGATCCCAACAACCACCTACCTTTCAATAAGTATAATAAACACCTAAATTTCTCTATTTTTTATACAGGCTAACATCCTGAGTGGGTGTGGTATTGAAATTGACACCTAATCCTTAGGGTCCACTGAAAATTCGTAACTGAGTCTTTTGCTGACTTCTATCTGCATTGCATTCGTGAGAGCCATATTGGGTATACCCTGATCTCAATTTTTCCTACATGTGTAAAGTACTTGTAAGGTACTTTTCGACTACTTCCCAAAATTATGCCTTTTTTATGCACCAGTGTAATTTACTTCACTCTAACTTCAACTTCCAATAACCTAATGACTAGAGTTCGACGAAGGAATTACGACATTAACAAACAACATAATTTATTTATTCCAGCTAACTTCGCTGATAACTCAAAATACAATTACATATACAGAATATTTACAAAGCTAGCAATACCATAACTTAACCCGCTGACATAATAAACTATACCGAACTTCAGCCTTAACATCTTACTGAACTGAATCTATACTGATCAAACTATTATACCACAGATATATACTCACAACTTGTAGACGCTATAACTTCGATGCGAACTTCCACGAATGAACAGAATCACACGCGAGCGAACTCGGTAGAAAGGCAGCAGCCTAAGCTGAACGACGACGACTCACGGTTTCATGCTTCTCGACTACGAATACGAATATGAATAAGAATACGAATTATTTCTTATCCAACTTCTGCCCTTTCTTATGGTTCTGGTCAGTTGTGAGTATGTGATTATCAAAATCAGAGTTGAGGAGTTTCGTACATAAATTAACATAATGTAAAGTAAACTTAGTATGCAATAATCATGAATAATAAAATCCTCACACATGTCATTTTCATATTTCAGCATTTTTTAAGTGATAGTTATTATTTCTTAGTTTCTCATTTAACATTTTAGTTATTTAAAAAATATATCTTTTAGTTGGTGAAAGAACCCACACAAATCTTGGGTAGGCTGTAAAGGAGCCTCTTACCTTACTTTCCTCCCTGCTTTACATTTTGAGTTAGTCAAGAACGCAAATATACTAAAAACCCATTCCAATTGCCCTGCTTTGGCAGATGTGACAGCTGTTTTGACAAATATGGTGTTAGAGAAGATTGAAAGCTATTTTACAAAATTCTGCGAAATATTAACGGGGTAAAAAAAACTAATTGCAGGCCCCCTAGCATTTGTCTACTTTCACTTTAGTGAAAACTTATTTGCTTAAATGTACCCCAAAACATTCAAAACTCATTCAAATTGCTCTACTTTTCTGAGCAGGGGAGCTTGAAATACATTCTCCGGGTCCAAATGTGGCATTTAGAGATGATTTAAAGCTACACTAAAAAGTGCAACTTCAAGAAAAAACCATCATGCTATTTAAATGGAATTTATTTCACAGATTATTAATGTTACAGTAGAACTTATTACATTTACAGAGGTTTGTCCGCTTCAAAACTCTGCATCGTGTGCAGCTATCTCGAGCAGCAATAACGGATTCTACACGGCTTAAACAGAAGGGGTTTATATATCGCCTCGGGTAATAGCCTTTCAGGCTACTTTCATGCAAGTCCAGGATTTTATTGTGATAGATGGCGGGGACGTTTCGCAGGGTAGTTACTTACCATCCATCTGCCTAACATGTTCAATCAGGGACATGTCTGGAGAAATTACCGGCCAAGGAAAAGGTGGTATTTGCGGTGCATGGAGAATGTCTTGGGGATTATGGACACACGTGGATGAGCATTGCCTTGCTGGAATAGAGCGCCATTACAACGCTGAAGGAAATGCACCACTTCTGCCTGTTTATCCTTTCTGATGCATCGCTGGCTTTAGAGGGCTCCTGAATTTGTATCAGACGAGATCGTGGATGGAACCCAATGGAAAAGGAATTGAAAATCATGACACTTGCGTTGGGTCGGTATAATGATGAAAAATGCAGTTGCCGTTCACCATGATGTCTTTGAACACTCATGCAACCAACATTGTGCAGCAAGTTGAATTGTAACTCGCTAGAAACACCACCTGTTGCCATTCACCCGCCCCGTGTCTGCATTCGAGATTCCATTACGGCGTGATGTGTCTATGGTTGTGAGTCAAATTCGAAACAGTGGGCTGCCAGCGGCCAGTCCTTTATTATGCAGACGACATCGAACTGTGCTAGAAGACAAAGTCTGGCCTGTGTTCCAATACTTTGTTAATACCGTAGATGTCACAACTCAGTCAGTAACTTCCATGCAATAGAAGTGTCTGTCAGCTCGAGCAGGGGTTCAATTTTGCGTTCCAGTTTCGAATTTCTACGCGTCCGAGGCTTATCAGTCAATTGTCAAATTCGAATCAATGAACTGGCTTTTGGTCCTGTGCGCGTGGTAAGTTCGATGCAAGAAAATCCAGCTTTTCTCATACCAACAACATTTCCTTGCTCAAGCTAGTTCATTAGGCGTTCATAATGCCATCTTCTTCGCTGACAGCAAATAGCGAGATACAAGAAATATCCTTTTGACCCATTGTCAGTTCTACATTAACTGCAGCATCTTGTTTGAGCTATCTATTTATACTCAAATCAAGAAAGTTCAGAGGGCGCTGTTCTGAAACCACAAACCCATTTTCACATACATTATAAGCATTTTAATGTCCGAATTTAATGTACTTTGGAAAGTTAATAATGTTAATACCATCTGTCCTTTATTTTGTTGCAATTTTCAAAAGCAGTAATTCCCAAAAATCATATAAGAAAATTCGATGGAATAATGAAAATGGCCCGTTTAACAATTAAGCTCTCATTATTTTTTTAATTTGTACATGGTAAAAAAAACGGTACTACAAGAACATACTCGTATTAATAATTATTAATAAATGTAAAGAAATTAATAATTTTTGGAATTAAAATAAATAGTTCAAACATTTACAACTTACGTGGAGCACTTATTTTGACTATTTCTAAGGCACTTGAAGAATTACATGGGAACTTTTCCATACTAGGACGTATTACAATTTGACGCCCAGTCAAAGAACTTGATTCAGCCACCATACCTTTACAACCTTTGAAGCGAATCTGGAATGCTGAAGGGTCATACAGGTCCTCTTTACTAAAATGAACCAAATCACATTTTTTGGCCAATTCTTCTCGAACCTAAGCAAAAATGTCATGTGATAAAATTCGAACTAAACACACACACACACACACATATAATATAGTATACAAGATAAGGAAATCATAAAAAATAGGATTTCTCGTTTTACGTTTTGCTTCCGACTTATTTACTTTATTCTTACAGTACTTCCTCCCATGCTTTTACAGCTTTAATATCTTTCTCGACATGTAACGGATGTTGTTCTTTACCTCCAAACTAATACTATCAGCAACGGCCCTATAGTTTGGGTTGATTTCAATAAATTTCTGTGTATGCGTAGGGCCGTTGTCGATGTGGTGCGATTTGTCTGGTTGCTTATAGTTTGGGCGGAGTTCTTGTCTCCCGGCATCCCTTTGGAGGGGATTCATAGTAGCTAGCCGTTTGGTCCATTAACTTGTGGATGCCTTCCGACGAGGCTAGGCTTCCATTCTGTCAACCATCTAGTTGTTCTAAACCCATGGATGAGCTGGCCGGCGTGAATTTTGGAAATATAATCTTTAAGAACTTAGCAAAACAGCTAAAAATGTAAAAAATCAATGTCCGATTCAAAATATTGACATTTTAGTATTACATTGCAGAAATGTTGAATAGCCGCCTGTCCGTTCGCACTAAGTTATTGCTATACAAGTCCTGTATACGTCCCACTATGACGTACGGAGTCCCTGTTTGGGGCACTGCAGCCGAGACTAAAATTAAGAAGCTTCAAGTCATCCAAAATAACGCACTGCGTATGTTTGCTGATCTGCCGAACTACGTCCAGCTAGAAGTCCTGCACAGAGACCTCAAAATTAGGCCATTTTTGGAACATGTCAAAAAGCTTTCTCTTAAATTCCACGGAGGTCTGAGAAGCGTAAACAATCCTACGTTGGACAACATTCCTCACTATCGAATTGGGCATCCGGGCTCGCGCAAGCGCCCCCGGTCGTTACCTACCAGATCGGTGAGAGATGTTTTCTTCCGCCCTAAAAAGCGGTTCCGTCCATCATAGCATTGTGCTCTCAATTTAGACGCAGACTCTAGTATGCTGTACCCCTCCCTAGCATTTGGGAATTCGCGTTTTTCGTTGGCAAGCTACCGTTTCTGGCGTCGCTACTAGGCACTGCTCAAGCTCAAGGCCCTGCGTCCTTCGGGGCGCCCCAGTCTATCCCCCTCTTTCTTCTCTCTGTTGGGAACTCACTTGGGCCCCAACTTTTTCAGTTTTCTGAAGACTTGGGGAAGGGCACGACCTAGGTCGCGCCCCCCCCAAGCATATCTTCGACTTAAATTCCTATCAGTTGTTTAAAAGCTTTTATTTTACTCTCTCTTCATGCCTCTTTTCTCTTCGCCTGGAGTTTAAAGGGAGGAAGCTTCCTCTCCTGGGTACTCCACTAACTCCGTCCTTGAGTCCTTGAGATGCAGAAATGTTTAACAGTGATGGACTGTAAAGCAAATTTTGCGTGATCAAGATAATGTACAAATATAGAGAGCTCACTCAATTAAACGAAATTAACCACTTGTAGTTGGTATGGAAGAAACATCAGATTGTTGAAGCATTTACCGTATTTACCAGATTTGACCATGTGCGACATATTTCCAAACGTAAAATTCCTCCTTAAGGGTACCAATTTTAATAAAGTTGTGTATGTATAAGAGAAAAGAAACATTCAAAAGTAACCAGATAGGTCGATTTTAGACATTTGGGGACTATAAGCAATCATTGCAGCCATACGGTTGTATAAAAACAAACTTGATCCTCTATAAACCCTGTCACCTACAGCTGACAAGATGATAATTTCAATTTGTAAGCACATTCTCACAAAAGCCATTTATAGGGGGTGTTTTCAAAGTTAAGATGGCACTGCAATTGCAGATTACAGCATTCATGGACAGATTCCTATAAATGTTGTCAGATTCCTAAAAATTGTGGCTGACACACAACAACTGTTCTTGCCTCTATTATGTATCGTCGATTGCATGCTGAAAAGTTCATAAAAGTGGTACATAGATGCTCTTATCTGCAAAAGGAGAGCAATTCTAACTTTGGGAATTCTTTTTATAGGCAATGTCTGTGAAAATGAATTTGGCTGTTACAATCTGAAAATATTCCTTGTGATATTTGATGCCGCTTGTTGGGTAGAACTGAGATTGTCGATTTCCAAATTGTGACATATAGCAAGATTTTCTTGCTGTCATTGCAAATATTGGCTATTTCATGCTGACGAGCGTATAAAAAGCGTGAATCTGATCCATTGATACTGAAATCTACTATGGGAGTGCAATCTTAACTTTGAAAATACCCACTGCATACGTATTCTATGAGAATAAACTTATTATTGCAGCCTGAGCCTACTATTTAAGACATTTAATGCTGGCTTTCGGGTAGAACTGAGATTGCTGGTCTTCATAGAGGTTCTCAAAATGATGACACACAGCTCGGATTTCTTGCTGCGTATTGGCTATTTCATGCTGTTGAGCGTATAAAATGCGCGAAAATAGTCAATAGATGTCATTTTCTGCAATGGGAGTGCGATCTTAACTTTAGGAATGCCGGCTTAAATCGTATTCAATGAGCATGAACTTGATTAAGACCTTTTAAGACAGCTTGTGCTAACTTGTAGGTAGAAATGAGTTTGTTGTTCTCCATAGATGTTTTCACAGTATTGACACATAGCAAGGGTTTCCTGCAGCCATGGCAAGTATCGGCTACTTCAGGTGGACGAGTGTCTAAAATGCTCGAAGCTGGCCCATGGATACTGTTATCTGCAATGCAAATGAGATTCACTGTAGGCGTATTCTATGAGTATGAACTTAGTTACGGCAGCATGTGGCGAATCTTTCAGAATTTGTATGCGAAAATGTAGGATAGAATTTAGCTTATTGGTTTGCATAAAGGTTTTCAAAATTGTGACACATATTAAGGCTTTCTTTCTGCCATTGCAGGTATTCGCTATTTCTTTCTGGAGAGCTTATAAAAAGCGTGAAGTCGGTCCATGGATATTATTATCTGCAATTAGAGATGCTAACTTTGGGGCTACCTACTGTAGGTGCATTCTGTGAGTATTAACTTGGCTGTTGCAGTCTGAGCTCAATCTTTAAAAAAAAATAATGCCAGCTGCATCATGAGACTAAATTTGTCGGTCTATCGGACTATTTGTCCGTCTACTGCACTATTTGTCTGTCTATTGCACTATTTGTGGGTCTATCGGATTACATTTTTCGGTCTATTTGTCGTTAGACATACTACTAAATGAGATGTATTGATATACTACATAAGCTTGCCTATGACTCGTGGCTCTCTTTGATTGGTGTTCCTATGCAACCGCGTACATCACCTATGCCTAAAGTCGCCACTAGCAGACTTAAAATATCTCTTAGAAAAGTGGAAATAAGAATGAATCCATGCATGAAGTGCATTGTTGGCGACATGAGTTAAAATGCTATTTCTTCAAAATAAAATAACATAAATATATGAGTTTCATTATTTATATGCATATCTTAAGGAGTCTCAGGAGTCTTAAACTGCCATAAACAGAGTTAATTCCCATGTTCCATTTTTCAATCTATATAAATAAAATTGAAAATCTGTCTGTCTGTCTGTCTGTCTGTCTGTCTGTCTGTTTGTCCCATCATCACGGGAGAACGGCTGAACCGAATTTGATGAAATTTGGTGGGTAGCCTAGAAATAGTCCCACTTAAAATTTAGTCTGTGTTTTGAGTTTCTACGACCAGTGGTTCTCGAGATATTAGTAAAAAACGAAATTTTCGTTTGTCTCATCATCACGGAAAAACGGCTGAACCGAATTTAATGAAATTTTGTGGATAGCCTTGAAATAGACTTCCATAAATTTAGTCCAAGTTTCGAGTTTCTAAGACCAGGGGTTGTCGATATATTAATGAAAAACGGAACTTTTTCCTATGAGTTATACTCTCCAACTCCGTGGTTTATTCAAACGGAAAGGATGAAAATCGTTTGTTTAAAACGGCGAAATGAAATAAAACTTTATTTCCGAGTTTGGTGCAGGATTTTTGCATTAATTAGTCACTATCGGAAAACACGAATTGTTTGAAACATGAATTTAAATGGGAAAATCTACCTCCGTGGTTATATTTCACAAGCTTTTACTCAACGATTAAAAGTATAAAGAAATCAAAATGGCTATTTAATTTCGCATTTTATGAGGAAGATTCTATCTTATATCATGTTGCTCGGCAACGGAATGAAAATAAATGTGTTGTTAATATTTATTATTATTTTTTCTATTTGAATAATAAATAAATGGATGTAAAAATATATTTTTAAATGAAAGGTTTGGTTGTTCTTTTAATTATATAAATTGCGAACTGCGTACCTCATTTTCATTTATTTTAGCAAAGAGGTTTCCAGTTCATATACTGTGTTTAGCTAATAAACTCATATATTGTGTTTACCCAATAAATTCATTTAACCGATTGTTGAAGCAGAAAAAGAGTAGAACGGCTGTATCTTATAATACAATTTTAGTGTTTTCATTTAGTATATACAAACGGGAACAGAATATTTTATTCTTCAGATCTGCAAATTTAGAGCTACGAGTTTAGCGGAATATTTCTAAATAACTTGGTAACTTTTCTTAAACTTTACCAAATTAGCGAAAATGTTTCCAAATTTATAAAACTGACGCAAATCAATGATTTGTTTTTTTAGATTAGAGTACTGAAATGATGTTTCGGTAGCATTTGTCGGACAGTCCATCCATCCTACTTAGTAACACATTTAACGAATTTTTTTAATATCATTAAATTGATAAAAATATTTGTGAGTCCATAAAAATATCACAGAATTGATAAAATCGCGCTTAATAAATGAAAATAATTGTGTTTTGTTAGGGGATAGTATTGTGATGATGTTTCGTCAATTTGTCGCAAAATGGGACTATCTGTTCTACAGTCCCACTTGGCGATAAGTTTGGGGATTTTATAAGTTATCGCTAAATTGACTAAAATGTCGCCAAACCTTCCATGGAGGTCGCATTATTCAGATGATATGATTTCCATCAATTTATTTGAAGCAAATGATATCATGTCGCTTAGCAACGGATCCAATGTGTTATGCGGCATACAATTTTATATTAAATCTTTTCCGATTTGAATAATAAAGATATGTATATAAAATAAATTTCATTGACATTGCATTTTTGACTGGATAATATCAATTACAGTCTTCAGGTTTAAGCATTATTATTATTGATATTTTCGGGGACTTTTGATTCAGGGATTATTGATATTTTCAAGTTATTATGACATTGTTTTATTATGACGAAAATTGTTGAAACTCATATATAGTACGTTGTACGAGTAATCTTCTACAAATGCATTATATCTTCTAATCTACGAGAATATAAGTAGTACAGGTATATTGGCATATATTTTGATATATATTGGAATCAATTACGACCTCCTGGTAAAAGATTACGGGGATTATTGATATTTTCAATTTATTACGTCATCTCCTTTATTTTGGCAAATATTTTTGAGACTCATATTGCAATACGGGTAATCTTCTACTAACACACTGGCATATTTTCTAATCTACGACAATATAAGTAGTACGGGGTTGCATATAATGATTCAATTCCTTTTTTTTTTTGTAAATTTGCTTGCAAAAGGGGTCAGGATGTTTTATTCTTCAGATCTGCCCGTGAAGATAATTTTGCATAGTGAGAACAGATATTCTTAAACTTCTCTTTATGAGCAATAAATTTAATATTTTAACAGAATTTGCACATGATTGCGAATTATAAGTTTCTTTATATTATATACTCCGTACGAAGAACGGGTATGTTGCTAGTAATACATAAAAATTGTATGGCTAAAAAGTGAATACCTGTAGTATATAATGATAAATTGATTTCAATAAGGTGAATCTGATGATAATATTTTTAAAAGTTGTATAAATTTCATGCATTAATTAAAATTTTAACTTGATATATGTTGATTGGGCGCATGATTGCAACAAAACTATTGCTTCCAGAAAGAAAAATATTGCTGATTATGGTGCAAAAGTATCCAATCGAGAAGTTATACCTAAAAATAAAAGCATTTACATAATTAACGCATTTAAAATTTAAATTTAAAATTTAATTAAATTAATATAAAAATCTAATTCAGGAAAATTCACGTTTTAAAAAAATTATTATCACATTCACCTTATTGAAGAAATTATCGTATATGCTACAGCTATTCAGTTATTAGCCATAAAACTTGTAGGTAGTATTGATGTATAGAAAAAAAAGTACGAAATAAAATGTGAAGCATGGGAATTCATTCAGTTTATGACACTTTAAGACTTCTACTGATATCCCTTAGGAAACATATTTGCATATCATTTTTTGATAAACGAGTTACATACCTCTTGAGCCAAATCTTTAGATATCATGCCTATACCATCACTAAAAACAAACTTCTCATCTTCTGTTTTAATATCATTCTGACTGTTTACTTCCTCATCACTCAACTCAATTTGCACAGCTTCATCTGATGTAGAAAAGCATTGTCCCATACGAGCCATGTACTTTGCAACATTTTTAATGCGGCGAAAATCCCCCATCCATTCTCTAATTGATTCAACAGTGTTACCTTTATGATCTTTCGCAAACATCCACAGTCCATGTTCCCGGAGTTGACTGTTGGAAGATGCAAGCATGTGGTAGTTTCTTTGACCGATCCGTATGCCATTTTGTAGAAATGTTTTCACAACTTTAAACATAAAATTATTTTTTCTATTAAAAGCATATGGAACAGCAAAGGTAAGCTTTGAGAAGTTATCGTCTTGCACGGACACTCTGAGAAAATGTTCAACACCATATTGACGAATCACCCTGTTATCAAAATGTTCAGTTGGCTGAAGGTAAAGCAATCTTGAAGGAGAAATTATTATTCTACGAACTACACACATTCCTTCTGGAATATCTTCAATGCACTGAGCAGCGTCTTCATTTCTCCGTTCGCAATGGTATTTAAACAGAATTTTTAATGCTTTGTCAAAGATGAATACAATATTTTTATTAATCATTTCACTTACGTCATACAATGCGTAGACTAACGCATCAGTATTAATTTTAAAATAATTCTCTAATTCTCTTTTTAATGCATTCCAATGATTTAGAGAAGGATTGTTATGTTGTCTTAACAAAATCTGATCTTTTATCTCCAGAGATCTACTGTGGATAGTATTCCATGCAAATTGACATTTAAAATTAATATCTTGACGAGTATTTTCATCACATGACAGTAATGTACTTTCATTTAATGGAAAATTTTCAAAATCATAAACTGTTTGAGAACTGTTTCTGTCAGGAATAACTGTTTCGATATTAGCAAAACAAATTGTTGTGCTCGGTGGGCATCTTTGAATTAAACGATCAATAATAACACGGAATTTTTGTTCTTTTCGGATAACAACTTTAAATATGGGACATCTGCCAATTCTTTTTACTGAGCAACGAGAACTTGCGCATTTACATCCAAATGCCAAGTCTCTGTCCCATTTTACCTCTTGATAGCCCTGATCACTAGCTAAAATGCCTTCAATAGAGCGTTTTTCTCCTTTTTTCTCACTTTGGTTGATGAATAAAGACGGAATGTGCTGTAGATGAAAAAATATTTGAACGATGTCGGAATCGGGTACATAGAAAAAAATCACCCGCTGCACAGAATTATACCAGAATTGGAATTTGTTATGAACAGTTTCATATCTACAATTCTTAAAATGACTGAAACAAGTATACACTATACATTTTCTTTGACTGTGCAAAAATGTGCTACTCATTTCATTTGCATAAGAAGTAGATTCATAATTATAATGTTGCATAAAGTGCTGCATATCGGGAAAAGTTCCGAAAGCAATTTCTTTTACTGGAACATTAGGATGACATAACTTGCCAGTATTTTCCAGAATTGATGAACTGATAAGACTCATCCATAAATGTGACAGTTCATTTTTTTGGGGATTGCACCAATCTTGGACAACCTTACTAATCAAGCTTTCATAATTGTCTGGAGATGAATATTGAAAACTTACTTCAATCTCATAAACATCACTAGTATAAGTATGATCAGAACCGATGTTCTTGGGTTCTGAAATACGCACATCACTTGACACTCCTTCAAGAATCTCCTCGAAGAAAAGTTTTGCGTTTTGTGTCACAAAATTGGCGTCACTCGTCCATTTGTTGAATGTTATCGAAAATTTTAACAAATTCGACATATTCATTCTTTAAAAATACCCGATGTATTCGTGGAAATCTGAAAGAAAGAAAACAAACATCAGAAAGATTTTAGAACTATGGATTTAGAGCAGAGATTGAATGAATTTCATGATAAGATATACTCTTTAAATTTACTGGAGTGGAGATAAACTCGACTTTCTCATAGCAGAATTCAATTTTTTTTTTCGAATTTTACAAGAAAAATTTGAAAAATTAGTATCAAGGGTTGAAATGATTACAACTACAGCATGTTACCTTTGCAGTAAAGGACTTGAAAAATCTTTCGATTGATACCATACTTGAGAATGTACCACCGGGGAGGCTGATGGTGGAACTTACCCCCAAAAGCATTTAAAGACGTCACGATCAAAAAATTGTATTGCAACTATTTTACGCAACAATGATTGAAATTATTATGTCTCATGGGCATTGAGTCATAAATAAATCCTTTTATATCTGATTATGTCAAATTCTGTCCAATGATGCCATGTTAAAAAATATAAAATTTCGAACAAAATTTAAATCTTTCCTCAAATTTGAAAAAAAATTCTATCTGGTTCAAGATTTTTTTATAACAGAGCCGGATGTAGATTTAAAATCCATTAAGGGTGAGCGTCAGTAAATTTTCTGCCCTATCCGCTCTTTGTTAACTTATGCGGCACACATATTTCGCCGAAATTCTGCTCAAACAGTTGCGAAATATTTTCTTGTAGATAAAGTGCTATGCTTAGATTATATTAAAACTAAATTTAATACCCAATAAAACATAGAATATATGTTTTATTTTAATTTAAAATATTTTTGGTGCTGCCATCTGTTATCGTAATTTAATTCATACCGACTATTTTTATTTTTAATGAACATTTTTAAATGTCTATTCCTTCCAATACGCTATTAAATACAATAACAGATCATATATAATGCCATAATCACGGAAACGTAATTGAACTTGGACTTGAAGACAAAGGAACTTGAAGACAAAACTGCAGTCCTCAGTGATGTACATTCAGATCCCTTACCAAATTTATAGAATGATAAATTACCTTACCGTGATTGTGGCATTATTATATATGATCTGTTGTTGTATTTAATATTGTATTAGAAGGAATAGATATTTAAAAATTTTCATTAAAAAATAAAAATAATCGGTATGAATTAAATTACGACAACAGATGGCAGCACCAAAAATATTTTGTATTAAAATAAAAAATATATTCTATGTTTTTAGGGCATTAAATTTAGTTTTAATATAATCTAAGCATTGCATTTTATCTTTCAGAAAATATTTCTCAACTGTTTGAGCAGAATTTCGGCGAAATATGTGTGCCGCGAAAGTTAACAAAGCGCGGATAGGGCGGAAGATTTACTGACGTTCACCCTTAGTATATGTACCTGCTAATGTGTGCACAAGAAATCGAGAACAGACATCGCACAGAAATCACTCCAAAAATAGTCAAAACGTGTTCAGGGGGTCTTAAAACATATAGTGGCTTAAGAACCTCGTAATCGAAATTCTTCATGAAAGCAATACTATCCCAATACTACTTTTGAGAAAGTAAAAATTCAAGTGATAAGAAAGATATTTTTCAAAAAATTTACTTACTTTATTACTTTTCTTACATACATAATGTGGAAAGTATTGTGACGGAGTCGAAAATGCGAATTCGAGTTTTCGACGAGAGAGCACGTTTCAAGCATCCCTGATCACGAATCAAACATTTCTGAGGGGATATCTGTGTGTTGTGTGTGTGTGTGTGTGTCAGTGAGTCTTTGGAGACGATATCTGACGAACGAATGGAGCGATTCGAATGAAATTTGGTACAAAAATCACAATTCGCGAATACTGGAAGCCTATTGTTTTTAAACGTAATCGAATATTCAGAACTCCCCTAAATTTTCGAGTGAAATTTTGAAAAAATCATCAAAAAATCAAAACCTTTAATAAAGTTACGCAAGTACAAGGTCCGTAGAATATCTTATATATAAGGTTGTCTCGTTCGGGAAAAAAGTTGTTCCAGGAAGGAAAGACGAGTGACGTCACTGCTAGACCCATTCTCTGACAGAGGTGAGAAAAACTAATGAGAAACGTTGATTGGAAACGATTTAAATATTTATCTAATAGTACCTGTGTGCAAGCATTATAGAATAAGATAAAACAGTACATGCATAGTAATGTGAAGTTTGCGAAAATAAATTCAGTACATATGAAAAGAAATAGCAAATTTTTTATGAGAGTGGAAGCTTTTAAAATTTTAACGTAAGAGAAGTTTATACAAAGATTACTGAATGCTATGTTGGAAGATAATTGAATGAGCAAAGGTTATATATAAAACAAGAAAGATCAATCATGCATAAGCATTGATTATGAAACACTTTCCAACTGAAATATAATTTCATTTAAAAATTTCTAAAATGTGATTCATTCAGTGGTAATATCTTTTACATTATCACAGTACTACAGTAATTTATTATACTTAAATATTTAAAACTGTATCGAAATATAAATCATCTGATTCTTTATGCAAAATCAATGAATATTTCATTCATATAACTTGTATTCCAGACTCCAGAGCTAAATAATTTTGTGTGAAAAAAATTCAGCAATTCTTATGTAATTCATCTTACAATCGCTTGAGATATTTGCATTCTGCATATGTTAAAATTAGGCTTCCTTGAAGAAATAATAAAAGTTTAGGGATCATTTAAAATCACAACTATTGTAATTGCATAGGCACGGAATTTAGATACACAGATAATACACAGATAATATATATGTGTATGTGTACATACACATACACAAAGTATTGGAATCGTGCCGAAGATCGGAACTCGAATTTTCAAAGGATCTACACGTTTTGGGACTTCTAGAACACGAAAAAACTACTTTTAGGAAGACGTCTGTGTGTGTAAGGGTGTATCTGTGTATGTTTCTGTGTGTCTGTGTGGATATTACATCCACTCTAATTGAAAAACTAATGGACCGAATTTCATACAATTTGGTAGGTATGTTTTTTGTGGGAAATCCTGATGTTCATTAGATTATAGTACGATTCGTAATAAAAGAATCTGCCTTCTTTGTGAAATGGCCGCAGAAATTGCCTTTATCCACTCTAGCTAAAAACTAATGAACCAAATTTAACAAAATTTGGAGTATAATATTTCAATAACCTACAAGTGATTTATATACCAAATTTAACAAAATTTTGTATATAAATCATTTGTAGGTTATTCTACTAAGATTCGGGAAAAAGGAATGGGCTATTTTTGCGAAATGGCCAGCAAAAATCGTTATATAGAAAAATAAAAGACTACGTGTGCTCAATTATATCAATTAAATTCCTATTTTATATGTGATTTTTGACAACAAAAAGAATAAGACTAACCCCATTACTCTAGGACTAGCCGTTCTTGAGATATTCTAGTTTTTTCGCGTTTTCGCTACGCCACCTTTGACAATAAGTCCAGCTATCAAATGAGAACCAAATTTAAGTTTAACGTGTAAATTCAATGTCATTTAAAATACTTATGTTGTGCAGATAAACTCAAATTATCATTGAATAAATAAAGAGAACGTATATGAGTCTGCAGAGAAAGACATGTGCTGTCCACATCAGAATTTTTAACAATATTACACCAATGATTTATAGAAGTGAACGGGGATTATTTTCAGGCCATTTCGAAAAAAATGTATGATCTATATTTAAAGATCCATCAAATTTTTGTCGAATAAAATGTTCAACAAATTTAAACTGTGTACCAAATTTTAACTCTCTAGGACGTAGGAAAGTGCATTTAAAATGCCATCAATTAAATTTATCATGAAGAGTTATATAAAATTTAAAAAAAATGAAAAATTGTTATCTACCAAATTTATTTTAAAATATGAAGCCACTCCCATATGCAAAACGTTTAAACAAATGGAGAGATATTTATTATATAATATCTCTCTCTTTTCTTTCTGGAAGATATCCCAAAGTCAGAATTTAATTGAATTTGTTTTTTTTCCCTATATTAAATAATTTTTTTAATTAAAAAACTACTTAACATATTTTACTGAATTTTTTTTTATATATTCTATGGGATACTGTGAATATTTCCTAAAAATTTCGAAGCAATTCGTGAATTTTAAATTTACTTAAAAAATGTTTGAAAAATTAGGTCCCATAGGGTTCAATGTATTTCATTTTTTCAACCCGGGTTCAATAAAAAACTAATTGGGTGATATTATTTATTTATATTCCCATAGGTCCTACAGACCGTCTGAACAACATACTAAAATTTCATTTTGATAAACTCATTTTTACGGCAGTTATCGTGCTAACGGACAGACAGACAGACAGACAGACAGACAGACAGACAGACAGACAGACAGACAGACAGACAGAATGAACAAAGTCATAAACACTTTTCAACTTTGTTGTAAAGTGTTAAAAATAGTGAATGATCATAGAATAACCAATAGTTGTTAGATGGATTATATGAATCGGTTTGAGAAGGATATAAATATATATTTCTAATCTAAATGTGGCACAAATCAATCATCATTTAAATATTGACTGTATTCCGAAGTTTACAGGCATGAATAACGCAGTGTAAATTAGAATAAATATTATTTCCAGGCAATGCAATGCATAGCTTTTGTCTAGTTCAAAAATTTTACATGTTTTTGAAAAAATATATCGTCTGGATTTGAGAGAAGATCAGGAAACTTTCAAAATCATCTGAAGAAAAAACAGTAATTGATTTATATTTGAAAACACATATTTTATCAAATCATTGCAATAATAATTATTAGTCACGTCAAATGTAGTTTGTTAAGAATTTTTTTTTTGTTAGTAAATGTGTTAATAAAGTTTTTGCTGAGGCATTTATATCTTGATTCGTCAAATTGAAGGCTTCATCATGAGTAAGACGGAGTAGAAAGGGATATTCATAAGTTAAAAGAAACTAGTGTAATTATACGGATAATTTTGTAAAAACAAAATAAATTTATAGTCGCATTAAAATGATACATTTACCCCTATTTATTTTAAAGCAAACGGTGAATGGAATATTTTTAGTTTGGAGCTCCTTCCCCATAAATATTGGACAAATTTCGGAGAAAAAAAATTCGTCTTCGAATAAAACGGTAAAAATAGCCTTTGTTTCTTTTAGCATAATATTTTGGATTATACCCCCTTCCCCCCCCCTTTTATTTTCCACGATTTTCTGTCGCATTTTAAAGTGCCGATTGACGGAATTCTACGGTAATATCTGTACCATAAAAGAAATTAAATGAATTCATAAAGACTTCAAATAAACAAAATTAAACAGCAGATGTATATCATTAAATATATAGAAACGGGGTTTTCTTTAAGCATATAAAATGAAATTATTAATTACATGAATTGAGCATGCAATGATACAATCTAAATATTTTAAAATCAAATCGATGACATTTTTCAGAAAATTATAAAGTTCAAATATTTTTTGTATAGGAACTATTAGGAACGGAATGGCACGCTTACTTTTACTCGACAGAATAAGTATCATAGCATTTATATGCAGGAAATTTTAAATCATCCAATTTTTAAAGAAATAGAAATTCAATTGCAAATTGATAAAGATAATATGTAGAGTTTTATAGAAATAAATATTTAATTCTATTTTTACATATTTCTCATTAGTTATATCCTATTTCAAACATTTAATAGACACAGACAGTAAAGTGCACAGTCTCTATTTAACGAATTTGAACGGGATATTTCGTTTAAAATCTTTAATGTGTTGTAAAAGTAAGTGTTAAAAAATACTATATTAAAATCCATATTCATGCAATATATTTGTGAGTAAAAAAATTAATAAAGATTATCAGTTTACACATGAAATATGTAAATTTTGAGTAAAAAAGATGAATGTATTTGTTATACGAAATCACCCGGAAAATCATATATATCATGTCTTAGTATATAATTTGTCAAACCACTGTTTTTGACTTCTTCATCCGTTAATTACAGCAATTTAGTTCATTTTGAATTCAAATTTCAGTTCATTTGTCATATTTCAGTGTTAGCACATTATTTTCGGAAACATTTCACGTATCTCGTTGATGTTTAAAGCAAGACATTTTTAAATAAAACCGTGCTGTTTTCCAACGTTTTTTAACGAAGCGCCGCTGGTCAACAGAACGGAAGATCTAGCAGTGACGTCACAGCTCGCCCAGAAATGTTACCATGGGGGGAATAACGAACGAGACAACCTGTTAATATTCTACTAACCTTGACGCAAGTAGACATTTCTTATGTAATGTTTCCTTAGAAAACGATTGACATAAACTTTAAAACGCTAGCATGAACAGTTCTCCAGATATTGCACATTTTTAAAATAAATTTATCAAAAAATCCCATAAATGAAATAAAATATATTAACTGTTGAGAAACATGTTCACTTTTCATATGTAATATCATGCGATAAATTGGGTGACATAACTCTCGTGAATCTAGCTCGTTCCATACATGAGAAAAGATACTTTGAGTAATACATTTGTATTTGAATGGGAATAATCATTTATATGCTATAAGAATAACTTATTTCTCCGTCCATAACGCTTGGCGAGATTTTGGCGACAAATTTAGCGGAATCTCGCCAACTTGGCGACTTTTTAAAATGTTGCCAAATTAACGAAAATCTCGCCAAATGGATAAAAACGACGCTAAATCAATGAAAATGACGACTAATTGACAAAAATTCAATATCTTGGAAAGAATATAAATATCTACAGAAAGAAAAACCTATTACTTTCCTTATATACATAATGTATAAGGAAAGTATTGTGACGGGGTCGAAAATTCGAATTCGAGTTTTCGACGGGAGAACACGTTTCAAGCATCCCTGATCACGAATCAAACATTTTGGAAGTGATGTCTGTGTGTGTGTGTGTGTGTGAAAGTATGTGTGTGTGTGTGAAAGTGTGTGTGTGTGTGTGTGTGTGTGTGTGTCAGTGAGTCTGTGGAGACCATAACTGACGAACGAATGGACCGATTCGAACAAAATTTGGTACAAAAATCACAATCCGTAAACACTGGAAGCTGATTGTTTTTATACGTAATCGAATGTTCAGGAATAGATTTTCGAATGAAATTTTGAAATAATCGTCAAAAAATCAAAACCGCTAATAAAGTTACGCAAATAGACATTTCTTATGTAATTTTTCATTAGAAAACGATTGACATAAATGTTAGAACGCTAACATGAACCGATCTCGAGATATTGTACATTTTTCAATAAAATTATCAAAAAGTCATATAAAATAAAAAAAAAATTTCGTATTGAGAAACATGTTCACTTTTTATATGTAATACCATGCGATAAATTGGGTGACATCATTCTCGTGGATCTAGCTCGTTCCATTCATGAAAAAATATACTTTATGTAATACTTTTGTATTTGAACGCCAATAGCCATTTATCTGCTGTAAGAATAACTTATTTCTTCGTCCATAATGCTTGGCGAGATTTTGGCGACGAATTTGGCGGAATGCCGTCAACTTGGCGACTTTTTGAAATTTTGCCAAATTAACGAAAATCTCGCCAAATGGATAAAAATGACGCTAAATCAATGAAAATGACGACTAATTGTCGAAAAGTCAATATCTTAGAAAGAATATTAGTATCTACTATAAGAAAAACCTATTTTTTACTGTAAAAGTAATAAATTCATTACATTATATAAGGAAAGTCATGTGTTGCCCACATCAGATTTTTTTTTTTACTGTAAAAGTAGTACATTCATTGCATTATATAAGGAGAGTCATGTGTTGCCCACATCAGATTTTTTATTTATATATCAAGGAAATTCAAATGATCAGTTAAAGGTGCAACTAAAATATGGATAGTTAGTGGCTACCCAAAATACATTAATTTCATTTTTATCTCAAATGCAATTCTATTAGTAATTAAATATGTTATCCTTCTTTAGTAATATCTGAACTAGGGATCCGCAACTTGATGCTCATTATCACCACAATGTTCATCTGAATCTAAAAATTTACAATATTCAATGTATTAGTTGTTACTTTTCCTGCAATACATGGTTATGCATAAGGAAAGTATTGGAATCGTAACGAAAATCGCAACTCGAGTTCTTGACAGATTTACACGGTTTTGGGTCTCTAGAACTTGAAAAAACTATTTTCAGCGTGACACCTGTGTATGTGTCTATCTGTACAATATTTGTATCCACTCTAACGCGAAAACTAATGGACCAAATTTCATAAAATTTTATAGGTAAGTTATTTATGGGTGACCCTGGTGCTGATTAGATTTTGGTACTATTCAGGATAAAAGACCCTGCCTTTTTTGCGAAATAGCCTCTCAAAAATCTACTTTATCCATTCTATCTAAAAAACTAATTGACCAAATTTCACAAAATTTGGTAAATAAGTCTTTTGTAGGCTACCCTGGTGCTGATTAGATTTTGGTACTATTCAGATTAAAAGAACCTGCCTTTTTTGCGTAATGGCCCCTCAAAAACTGCTTGTATCCATTCTAGCTAAAAAAACTAATTGACCAAATTTCACAAAATTTGGTAGATAAGTCTTTTGTATGTTACCCTGGTGCTGATTAGATTTTGGTACTATTAAGATTAAAAGAACCTGCCTTTTTTTACGAAATTTCACCTTAAAAATCGCTTGTATCCATTCTAGCTAAAAAACTAATTGACCAAATTTCACAAAATTTGGTAGATAAGTCTTTTGTATGTTACCCTGGTGCTGATTAGATTTTGGTACTATTCAGATTAAAAGAGCCTGCCTTTTTTTAAGAAATGGCAGGCAGCTTAAAAATTGCTTGTATCCATTCTAGTTAAAAAACTAATTGACCAAATTTCACAAAATTTGGTAGATAAGTCTTTTGTATGTTACCCTGGTGCTGATTAGATTTTGGTACTATTCAGATTAAAAGAGCCTGCCTTTTTTTACGAAATTTCACCTTAAAAATCGCCTGTATCCATTCTAGCTAAAAAACTTATTGACCAAATTTCTTAAAATTTGGTACATAAGTCTTTTGTATGTTACCCTGGTGCTGATTAGATTTTGGTACTTTTCAGATTAAAAGAGCCTGCCTTTTTTTACGAAATGATACAATTGCCTGTATCCATTCTAGCTAAAAAACTAATTGACCAAATTTCACAAAATTTGGTTGATAAGTCTTTTGTAGATTACCCTGATTCTGATTAGATTGTTGTACTATTCAGATTAAAAGAACCTATTTTTTTTTTTGCGAAATGGCACCTCAAAAATCGCCTGTATCCATTCTAGCTAAAAAAATACTAATTGACTAAATTTCACAAAATTTTTGAGATAAGTCTTTTGTAGGTTGCCCTGGTATTGATTAGATTTTGGTACTATTCAGATTAAAAGAACCTGCCTTTTTTTGCGAAATGGCCCCACAAAAATTGCTTGTATCCATTCTAGCTAAAAAAGTAATTGACCAAATTTCTCAAAACTTGGTTGGTAAGTTCTTTTGTAGGTTACCCTGGTGCTGATTAGATTTTGGTCCTATTCAGATTAAACGAACCTGGCTTTTTTGTGAAATCGCCCTTCAAAAATCGCCTCTATCCATTCTAGCTAAAAGACTAATTGACCAAATTTCACTAAATTTGGTAGATATGTCCTTTGTAGGTTATCCTGGTGCTGATTAGATTTTGGTACATTTCGGGAAAATAACCTGCCCTTTTTTACGAAATGACCCGCAAAAATCGTCAAAATCTGAAATAAAAGACTAAGTATGCTTAAATGTATCAAAATGTTTATTTTATATGTAATTTTTTACTATAGAAGGAAAAATCTGATGTGGACAACACAATGGCTCTCCTTATATAATGCAATGAATTTACTACTTTTACAATAAAAAAATAGGTTTTTCTTATAGTAGGTATTTAAATTCTTTCCACGATATTGAATTTTCGTCAATTAGTCGTCATTTTCATTGAATTAGGGTCATTTTTATCCATTTGGCGATATTTTCATTAATTTGGCATAACATTTAAAAAAGTCGCCAAGTTGGCGACATTCCACCACATTCGTCGCCAAAATTTTGCCAAGCGTTATGGATGGAGAAATAGTTATTCTTATAGCAGATACATAACTATTGGCGTTCAAATACAAAAGTATTACTCAAAGTATATTTTTATTGAATGGAACGAGCTAGATCCACGAGAATGATGTCACCCAATTTATTGCATGATATTACATATAGAAAGTGAACATGTTTCTTAACAGTTAATATATATTTTTTTAATTTATGGGATTTCTTAATACATTTATTTAAAAAATATGCAATATATCGAGAACGGTTCATGCTAGCGTTCTAAAGTTTATGCCAATCGTTTTCTAAGGACAAATTACAATAGAAATGTCAAATTGCGCAACTTTATTAAAGGTTTTGATTTTTTGATGGTTTTTTCAAAATTTCACTCGAAAATTTAGGGGGGTTCTGAACATTCCATTACGTTTAAAAACAATAGGCTTCCAGTATTCATGGATTGTGATTTTTGTATCAAATTTCATTCGAATCGCTATATTTGTTCGTGAGATATCGTCTCCACACACACACACACACACACACACATACTTTCATACACACACATACTTTCACACACGCACAAACAGACATCACCTCAAAAATATTTGATTCGTGATCAGGAATGCTTGAAGCGTGTTGCCCCGTCGAAAACTCGAATTCGAATTTTCGACCCCGTCACAATACTTTCCTTATACATTATGTATATAAAGAAAGTAAAAAATTAAACATTAGTACCCGCAGCAAATTCTTTTATTAATAAGTTATATAAAATAATTTTTAATATGTTACACTTTTACTTGCAAAGTCCACTTCGAAAATAAGAGCTTGCAGTTTCGTACGAGTAGCTCAACTGTATAGCGTCGGCAGTTCAGTTCAATCCAGGTTTCGAATCCCGGTTGGCGCAGCAAGGTTCTTTACAATTACGCCCGAACAAATCATCCCTGTTGATTAGTGCAAATAATCTTAGATAAAAATAGCAGATGGTGGTCAGTCAGATTGTTAGTTGCACACCCATCTGGCATTAGAGAGTGGAGAATGCAGAGTCCACTTTGAAAATAAGACTTGCAATTTCGTCCCAGTAGTTCAACGGGTTGAGAGTCGGCTGGCCAGTTCGAAGATCCAAGGTTCGATTCCCGGTTGAGGGAGCAAGGTTCTTTAAACACTATTTTATATCCTTAGGTATTTGTTAAATTTGTTCATTAGAAATGATAAATATAGGCTTCATATAACAGTGTACCAATTGAAGGTTTAATTTTCTCACTGAAGTCGGAACCTTGATAGATGTGGGCCCCAAAATCAACAAATCATGCCAGATAAGAAATATTTTTAACAGCGGCGAAACAATTTATTTTATGTTCGTCACATTTCAAATTTTATGATTGCAGTAGCGTTTTCTGTTTAAGCTATGTCGGAATGCAGAAATTATTTTTTCCTGAACAAGTCAAAAGACGAATGAACTGAATATTCTTTAAAAATTCATCAAAAATCTGTTAAGATGCGTTACTGAAGCAGAACAAAGTTTCTTAAAATTGCGTTCTGTTTACTTCACGATGGCTTTATGACTGATGATCAGGGATATTATATCTGTTTGCAACAAATAATTTTTCGATCTTTCCGATGATGTATGTCAAGTTGGAAACTCTGTAATAATATTTTAGGCACCTAAGGAATCGATTTGTGTGAATATCGCCCTAAAACATAAAATAGTTAAGAAACTAATTAGAAATTAGAAACCGTCCGCAAAGGGTTTAATAGTGAAAGTCTTTGTGAAAGGTAGGACTTTCATTATTTGACGATCTTTTAGCATTATATCGTAATAGGTAATTTTTTAGTAATATACATATAATTATATTTGTCGAAGAGAAATCTTACAATTTGGGAGGAAAGTATTAAATGGATTAAAGAGTAGCATATTAAAATATTTATACGGTAATAACTTTTATTTTTAATATTCACCTTTTGATTCAGACACTTCAGATGTACGTGGATATCGTGCTCGTTGATACCTGCAGTTTCATGTTTTCCCTGATTTTACCAAAATCAATTATATACATTAAGTTATATCACTCTTACAGTTTAGAATTCTATATTCATTTTGCCGAGACGGGAAATTCCCGGTAAAAGCGCTACTGTTATCATCGAAGATAACACTGCCTGTCATCCAATCATTGGTGTCCAAATATACTTTTAAGATATCGTCTTGCATATTTACGTACATAACCGATTTTGATAACTCGTGTATATGCAGAAGAAGGAGATTAAAAGAACAATGAGAAAGGCTAAATGATGAAAGAATGTCTAAAATTGGCTTATGTCAGTTCATAATAGTAAGTTAGTATTTCTTTCAGGACTTTTTGGTCGGGGGGAGAGCGAATGAAACTTTGGGGGGGGGGCAAGTTTTCTATTTGTCCTATATAAATATATCTAAATGCTGTCACATAAATAGAAACTGGGTCAGCATGAAATGTCTCTGAGGGGGGCGAACAATATTTTCCGGAGGGCGAAGCGCCCCCTGCCTGAAAGAAACACTGAGTAAGTATTTAAATGTAGAAAGTAATATCCTAAACAAATCGCGTCTATGTTGAAAAATACCTATCCTTCCCTCTCAGAAAAAAAATTCTTGTGTGAGCAATATGTGACCTTCCCTACATAATTCAATAACTTCCCTCTTTTCCAGTAAAAAAATCTGATGTGGGCAACACATGACTTTCCTTATATAATGCAATGAATTTACTACTTTTACAGTTTAAAAAAAATGTTACTCTTATAGTAGATACTTATATTCTTTCCAATATATTGAATTTTCTTCAATTAGTCGTTATTTTCATTGATTTAGCGTCATTTTTATCAATTTGGCGAGATTTTTGTTAATTTGGCAACAATTAAAAATGTCGCCGAGTTGGCGACATTCCGCCAAATTCGTCGCCAAAATCTCGCTAAACGTTATGGACGGAGAAATAAGTTATTCTTACAGCAGATAAATGACTATTGGCGTTCAAATACAAAAGTATTATTCAAAGTACCTTTTTTCATGAATGGAACGAGCTAGATCCACGAGAATGATGTTACCAAATTTATCGCGTGATATTACATATGAAAAGTGAACATGTTTCTCTATAGGAAATATTTTTTTTTATTTTATATAACTTTTTGATAATTTTTTTGAAAAATGTGCTATATCTCGAGAACGGTTCTTGTTAGCATTCTAAAATTTATGTCAATCGTTTTCTAATGAAAAATTACATAAGAAATGTCTATTTGTGTAACTTTATTAGCGGTTTTGATTTTTTGACGATTTTTTCAATATTTCACTAAAAAAATTAGGGGTGTTTTGAACATTCGATTGCGTATAAAAACAATAGGCTTCCAGTGTTTACGGATTGTGATTTTTGTACCAAATTTCGTTCGAATCGGTCCATTCGTTCGTCAGTTATCGTCTCCACAGACTCACAGACACACACACACACACATACTTTCACACACACACACACACACACATACTTTCACACACACACACACACACACACACACACACACTTTCACACACAGACACACACACACACAGACATCACTTCAAAAATGTTTGATTCGTGATCAGGGATGCTTGAAACGTGCTCTCCCGTCGGAAACTCGAATTCGAATTTTCGACCCCGTCACAATACTTTCCTTATACATTATGTGTATAAGGAAAGTCATAATGATGTACAAGAATCACGAATGTTCAGTGATGCTTAAAACGTGATCTTCCGTCAAAAACTCGTATTCATATTAACCACCTGGTCACAATATTTTCCCTGTACATTATAATATGTATGTTTTTGGCATTGAATTAACACCTCGTAAATTGAAATTAGACGATTTTGGGCACTTTGAGTCCAAATAAATTACTTTTCTTTGGCGTCAAAATATAAAACCATCATAAAAAGTATCTTCTCTTGTGAATGGAACGAACAAAATTCACGAGAATGGTGGTAACACGAGCGCCTAGTTCCCGCAACGAACTCCCGCCAAAATACCACATGACAGGCACGTCAGGCGCGAATTTTAGCTCCATTTCGCCAGCCCCCCCACCTCGGAATTTCAAAATTTCAATGATGACGGTCGTTTGTACTACGTTTGTACCGGATTGTACCGTAAAAATTTTCGTTTGTACCACTTCCGGTACGGAGTTATTCTCATTTCAAAGTGGGGGGGCTGGCGAAACGGCAGCCCCCCCACCTCGGAATTTCAAAATTTCAATGATGCCATTCGTTTGTACTACGTTTGTACCGGATTGTACCGTCAAAATTTTCGTTTGTACCACTTCCGGAACGGGGTTATTCTCATTTCAAAGTGGGGGGGCTGGCGAAACGGCAGCCCCCCCACCTCGGAATTTCAAAATTTCGTCGATGCCATTCGTTTGTACTACGTTTGTACCGGTTTGTACCGTAAAAATTTTCGTTTGTACCACTTCCGGTACGGCGTAATTTTAATTTTAAAATGGGTGACCTTGAGATCCGGCAAACCCCACCTCGAAATTTCAAAATTTCGTCGATGCCATTCGTTTGTACTACGTTTGTACCGGTTTGTACCGTAAAAATTTTCGTTTGTACCACTTCCGGTATGGCGTAATTTTAATTTAAAAGTGGGTGACCTTGAGCTCCGGCAACCCTCCCCACCTCGAAATTTCAAAATTTCGTCGATGCCATTCGTTTGTACTACATTTGTACTGGTTTGTACCGTAAAAATTTTCGTTTGTATCACTTCCGGTACGGCGTAATTTTCATTTAAAAGTGGGTGACCTTGAGCTCCGGCAACCCCTCACTTCGAAATTTCAAAATTTCGTCGATGCCATTCGTTTGTATTACGTTTGTACCGGTTTGTACCGTAAAAATTTTCGTTTGTACCACTTCCGGTACGACGTAATTTTTATTTAAAAGTGGGTGACCTTCAGCTCCAGCAACCCCCCACCTCGAAATTTCAAAATTTCGTCGATGCCGTTCGTTTGTACTACGTTTGTACCGGTTTGTACCGAAAAAATTTTCGTTTTTACCACTTCCGGTACGGCGCAATTTTTATTTAAAAATCGGTCACCTTGATCTTCGGCAACCCCCCCACCTCGAAATTTCAAAATTTCGTCGATGCCATGCGTTTGGACTACGTTTGAACCGGATAATTACCGGATATTATACCATAAAAATTTTCGTTTGTACCAATTCTTAAGCTTACATGCCGTACATCTAAGCTTACATGCTGTACATCTTAAGCTTACATGATATATCTTCTTAATGTTACAGTTTAATTTTCCATCATAGTCTTTTCTGTAAGACAAAATGTCATTAGGTGATTATCAATGCCAATAAGATCTTGTACTTTGTAATTCAAATTCACCTGGATTCAAAATTATGCAAATCAATTAATCTGTCATTAAGAAATATCATATTGTTTTTATTAATCATACCATGTTTCTAGTGATATTCATATATCATATATTTATTTGTACAATTACATAGGTAATAAAATTATTTTTATAGCTTTATAGAAAATATGCAAGACATTAAATTTGAGAAGGGGGACTATTTACTAATGGAATATTATAATTTTTGAAACTAGTTGTGTACATGGACACCACCACGTTCCAGTATAAAACTGACATTTCTGTGACAAACATTGGTGTTCAACAAGATAACTTCTTATTGTTTTATGTTTTGAACTCTTTTAATTGCTTTTAATTATTAATCTTAGTTTATTATGAGTATTAATTAGTAATTTGGTCTATTTTTTCATTATTTCTGCATTTAAAATTAATCAGCAGTTTAGATTTTGAGGGAAATCCTTACGTTTCTGACAAGTGTTTTTAATTTAAAGGAATTCAAGGAAATATATTTCTATTAGGTATGAGATAAGTATGGTAATCCTGCTGGAGGAGTGTTGCCTTTTGCGGCAAATTTCAAAAGGAATCTGTTAGAAATTAAATTTTCTAATACATACTTTTGTCGCCTACTATTTATATCGATCTTTAGTTTCGAAGACATTTCGAGTGAAAGTATAGAGAATTAAAGAAATACTTGCTTGTACAGGTACTTTAATTTAAAAAAAAAAAGTTCAAAATATTACGTTAGTATATTACTAATGCTACATTGTACAACTTTTTGCTGATAGAAGTTATAATATTATTATTTTATATTTTTTGTATACAATGAGATAATTCTTCAATAGCATGCAACCTAATTACTCAATGTTACATTTTCTGAAATTTCACAAGTACTAAATTGATACTCATTCGAGAAGATGGGATTAGTCCACTGAAAGGTTGCGACGTCAGAGCGGCGGCCTTCCTTCTTTCTTGTAATTTTCTGTAAGCAGTAATTGTAATTCATATTTAAACTTTTTTCGGTGATACCCTGGTGTGCAATTGCTAATTGGCCTAATAATAAGGAAATTTGCAATGTTTTGTTTCATAGAATTGTCTAGCAAGCTGCTTGTGCAAATTAATTATCAGCTGGCTCAGAATGGATTAAAAAATCTGATGTGGGCAGAACATGACTTTTCCTACATAATGCAATGATTCTACTTCTTTCACGGCGAAACAATGGTGTACAAGGTCCACAGAACAATGTTTTTGGTAATAAAATAGTACGACGTCAATTGAAATTAGGTGCTTTGGGCAAATTACTAGTCCAAACGAATGACCTTCTCATATTCACGTTTACTTAATTACAATATCATGAAATGACATCAACATTTGTTTAATATCAATTACATGAAATAAATTACTATTGGCGAATTCATAGGCGTCAAATTACTATCACTGTCAAAATGTATTTTTCCCAGTGAATGGAATGATCTAGATTTATATGAATAATGTTGCATAATATTGTATGTGGAAGGTGTTACTACATTGTTACTAAGTGTTATATGTGGCGATACTTTCTTCCCTTTTTTTAACACTTTACAACAAAGTTGAAAAGTGTTTATGACTTTGTTCATTCTGTCTGTCTGTCTGTCTGTCCGTTAGCACGATAACTGCCGTAAAAATGACTTTATCAAAATGAAATTTTAGTATGTTGTTCAGACGGTCTGTAGGCCCTATGGGAATATAAATAAATAATATCACCCAATTAGTTTTTTATTGAACCCGGGTTGAAAAAATGAAATACATTGAACCCTATGGGACCTAATTTTTCAAACATTTTTTAAGTAAATTTAAAATTCACGAATTGCTTCGAAATTTTTAGGAAATATTCACATTATCCCATAGAATATATAAAAAAAATTCAGTAAAATATGTTAAGTAGTTTTTTAATTAAAAATTATTTAATATAGGGAAAAAAACAAATTCAATTAAATTCTGACTTTGGGATATCTTCCAGAAAGAAAAGAGAGATATATTATATAATAAATATCTTTCCATTTGTTTAAACGTAGTGCATATGGGAGCGGCTTCACATTTTAAAATAAATTTTGTAGATAACAATTTTTCATTTTTTTTTAATTTTATATAACTCTTCATGATATACTTATTTGATGGCATTTTTAATGCACTTTCCTACGTCCTAGAGAGTTAAAATTTGGTACACAGCTTAAATTTGTTGAACATTTTATTCGACAAAAATTTAATGGATCTTTAAATATAGATCTTACATTTTTTTCGAAAGGGCCTGAAAATAATCCCCGTTCACTTCTATAAATCATTGTTGTAATATTGTTAAAAATTCTGATGTGGACAGCACATGTCTTTCCCTGCAGACTCATATTCGTTTTCTTTATTTATTCAATAATAATTTGAGTTTATCTGCATAAAATAACAACCATAAGTATTTTAAATGACATTGAATTTACACGTTAAACTTAAATTTGGTTCTCATTTGATAGCTGGACTTATTGTCAAAGGTGGAGTAGCGAAAACGTGAAAAAACTAGAATATCTCAGGAACGGCTAGTCCTAGAGTAATGGGGTTAGTCTTATTATTTTTGTTGTCAAAAATCACGTATAAAATAGGAATTTAATTGATATAATTGAACACACGTAGTCTTATATTTTTATATATAACGATTTTTGCGGGCCATTTCGCAAAAATAGCCAGTTCCTTTTTCCCGAATCGTACTAGAATAACCTACAAATGATTTATATACAAAATTTTGTTAAATTTGGTATATAAATCACTTGTAGGTTATTGAAATATTATGCACCAAATTTTGTTAAATTTTTCCATTAGTTTTTAGCTAGAGTGGATAAAGGCAATTTCTGCGGCCATTTCGCAAAGAAAGCAGATTCTTTTATTACGAATCGTACTATAATCTAATGAACATCAGGATTTCCCACAAAAAACATACCTACCAAATTGTATGAAATTCGGTCCATTAGTTTTTCAATTAGAGTGGATGTAATATCCACACAGACACACAGAAACATACACAGATACACCCTTACACACACAGACGTCTGGGCCAACGGCCGTACCGTGCTGAAAACACCGGTTCTCGTTAGATCACCGAAGTCAAGCAGCATCGGGCGCGGTTAGTACTTTGTGGGTGACCACCTCGGAACACCGCGTGCTGTTGGCCATCTCGGGTGCGGTATCCCCGTGGTTTGCGCGCTAGATTTGCACGCTACCACAAAATGCCGCCGTGTTCATGCGGAGTACGATCACGTTAAATATGTGGGTCCGTAAGTCCTTCCGAGAGGTTGGTGGTAGGGGAAGGAGGGTACGGTCCCTGTGGATGCCTCCCCCACAGGGTTCCAGTCTAAATTGGGTGGCATTTCCCGGCCGTCCAAACAGTTACCTTACACCTTTCTGGTAGGTCGGACGGTCTGGGTCTCAACAACAACAACACACAGACGTCTTCCTAAAAATAGTTTTTTCGTGTTCTAGAAGTCCCAAAACGTGTAGATCCTTTGAAAATTCGAGTTCCGATCTTCGGCACGATTCCAATACTTTGAGTACATACACATACACACATATATTATCTGTGTATTATCTGTGTACCTAAATTCCGTGCCTATGCAATTGCAATAGTTGTGAATTTAAATGATCCCTAAACTTTTATTATTTCTTCAACGAAGCCTAATTTTAACATATGCAGAATGCAAATATCTCAAGCGATTGTAAGATGAATTACATAAGAATTGCTGAATTTTTTTCACACAAAATTATTTAGCTCTGGAGTCTGGAATACAAGTTATATGAATGAAATATTCATTGATTTTGCATAAAGAATCAGATGATTTATATTTCGATACAGTTTTAAATATTTAAGTATAATAAATTACTGTAGTACTGTGATAATGTAAAAGATATCACCACTAAATGTATCACATTTCAGAAATTTTTAAATGAAATTACATTTCATTTGGAAAGTGTTTCATAATCAATGCTTATGCATGATTGATCTTTCTTGTTTAATTTAACATTATGTTTTGAATAAATTTACATGAAAAATGTGCAATATCTCGAAATGTCGTATGTGGTATGTCAATCGTTTTCTAAGTGGATATTATGTATGAAATAATTAAACATTTAGCAGCATTCAGATTCTTAATTTGCTTTAATAATTTTTTCAAAAATTTATTCGAAACTTGTGTAGTATCTCGAGAATGGTTCATTTTAACATTCTAAAGTTTCTATCATTTGTCTATCAATTACGTCTGAAATGATTTTTTTTTTTTTATCATTATTGAAAGTTCTGGTTAATGATTTTTTCAAGCTTTCGTTCAAAATATGGGGGGGGGGGGGTCTTCCAAACTTTCGATTACATTTAAAATCAATTGGAATCCAGTATACACTGAGGTCAATAATCGTACCAAATTATATTCAAAACTCTTCATTCCCGTGTGAGATAACACCTCCGCGGACTCACAGGCACACACATACACTATGTACTGTCCCGATCATGAAGCCTTCAGTGGAAGCACTTTTGAGAACCAGAAGTGAAACACCGTACAGGCAGCCATTCCTATGATGTGGGTCTAGGGATGCCATTTCAGGACTGTCGAGCTATGGTTGCCAGATTTGGTGTTTCATTGGCGACATTTCGAATGTTCGAGAACCTTCTTAAAATGACGAGTATTCTACGAGATATGAGCCCCTTCTGGCAGTTTCTACTGAGAATATATAAAAAGAGTCATCGCTCAATTGGAGAGCAGTTGACGTGATACGAGCTACATTGAAATTATGAGATAAGTCATTGTTTTCAGGATAGCATCCGCTGTTTTGTGAAATTAACTGAGTATTTAATTGCTATTTTACTGTACCTAGAAGTTGTTTAGTAATCTTGTGAGATAGTTATCGAACCATTTGCTGTATCTTATTCCTGTTTATGTTGTGCTTATAAACGTGTTAGTTATCCAGAAATTTGGATTCTTTCTTGTATCCTGGACGCACACCCACGATTCCAGAGAATACGTCGTAACAGTATATTAGCGTGTATTCACACGTGCTAACACATATAGAAATGACTTCATAAACGTTCGGTTCTTGTTCTAAGATGCTTGAAACGTGTTCTTCCGTTGAAAACTTGCCCCAGTTAAATAAGTTCCCTATACTCTATAGGGGAACTAATATGCAGGACAGTAAAAGCAGTACTTCTGCAAAATAATTTCGCTAATTTTTATATAAATAAAATTAAATGAATGCAATTAAAATGATTTGCAACCAAATTCTCACATCCATGATAGCTAATTCCTACTTTACTTTTAAAACTATATTATACTCAATTGTGTTGGGTACATAACATTTTTTAATTAATCAATATTTTAAATACTTTATTTCCTGAAACCTATTTTATATACTCACAAATACCGAAATATATCTTCAAATTTTTCAATGTACATGTGCTACATATTCGTATTAGTATGTATAAGTGCAAATTGAGCTAAATATTTATATAAATGTCAATTGAGTTAAATATTTGTGAAAATGTAAATTAAACTAAATATTTATATAAATGTAAATTGAGTTGAATATTTGTATAAATATATGTTAAGCAATATATATATATATATATATATATATATATATATATATATATATATATATATATATATATATATATATATATATATATATATATGTGTGTGTATATATATTAATGGCCAGGCACTTGACTTTCGTCATTCGCCTTTCGTCAGCGGCCAGAACGTGAACCATTTAGCCGTCCTAAGACGTTGCCCCAGGCGCACCAGAGGGGGGCGGAACACACTACGCCCGCAACACAAACATCCATGCTTTACGTGGGACTCGAACCCACAACGCGGCGGTCGAGCGATTGCTGTGGAAACACTCGCCTTGACCACTCGACCACTGCGTCGGCTTAAGCAAAATATTTGAATAATATACTGAATAAATGTGCTGATTTGTAAAAATATATTTATTTGTATTTGTATGTTTTAATACATATATAAATTTTATTGTCATAAAAGCATGTTCTTTAATTATTTGATGCATATTGGAAATTCGGAACTGAGAAGGGGCGAAATGGAGTCTCCCACTTTGAAATGGGAACAACTATATATAGGAAACGGTACAAATGAAAATTTTAGCGGTACATTTCATGCAAATGAAGTACATGCGAACGACGTCATTGAAATATGAAAATTCCGAGGTCAAAGCTGCCATTTTTCCAGCCCCCAGTTTGAAATGAATATTACGCCGTACCGGAAGTAGTACACACGAAAATTTTTGCGGTACAATCCGGTACAAACGTAGTACAAACCAATGGCATCGACGAAATTTTGAAATTACGAGGTGGGAGGGTTGCCGATGCTCAAGGACACCCACATTTATATAAAAATTACGCTGTACCGGAAGTGGTACAAATGAAAATTTTTACGGTACGATTTGGTACAAAC
Source organism: Amaurobius ferox (assembly GCA_951213105.1). Taxonomy (NCBI): domain Eukaryota; kingdom Metazoa; phylum Arthropoda; class Arachnida; order Araneae; family Amaurobiidae; genus Amaurobius; species Amaurobius ferox. Next base: position 60,879,473 of record OX578152.1, read on the forward strand.
GTAGTACAAACCAATGGCATCGACGAAATTTTGAAATTCCTAGGTGAACGGGGCTGCCGTTTCTAAAGCAAGCCCACTTTGAAATGAGAACAACACCGTACCGGAAGTGGTACAAACAAATATTTTTACGGTAGTACAATCCGGTACAAACGTAATACAAACGAATGGCATTGACGAAATTTTCAAATTCTTAGGTGGGGGCTGATGTTTCTCCCCTCTCACTTTGAAATGAGAATAACGCCGTACCGGAAGTGGTACAAACGAACATTTTTTGGTACAATCCGGTACAAACGTCCCACAAATGAATGGAATCATCAACTAAATTCTGAAATTTCGAGGTGGGGGCTTGCCGAAACTCAAGGTAACCGACTTTTAAATAAAAAGTACGCCGCACCGGAAGTGGTACAAACGAAAATTTTTACGGTACAAACCGGTACAAACGTTATACAAACGAATGGCATCGACGAAATTTTGAAATTTCGAGGTGGGGGGTTACCGGAGCTCAAGGTCACCAACTTTTAAATAGAAATTACGCCATACCGGAAGTGGTTCAAACGAAAATTTTTACGGTACAAATCAGTACAAATGTAGTACAAACGAATGGTATCGACGAAATTTTGAAATTTGGAGGTGGGGGGGTTGCCGGAACTCAAGGTCACCAACTTTTAAATAGAAATTACGCCATACCGGAAGTAGTACAAACGAAAATTTTTACGGTACAAACCAGTACAAACGTTATACAAACGAATGGCATCGACGAAATTTTAAAATTTCGAGGTGGGGGGTTACCGGAGCTCAAGGTCACCAACTTTTAAATAGAAATTACGCCATACCGGAAGTGGTACAAACGAAAATTTTTACGGTACAAACCAGTACAAATGTAGTACAAACGAATGGCATCGACGAAATTTTGAAATTTGGAGGTGGGGGGTTGCCGGAACTCAAGGTCACCAACTTTTAAATAGAAATTACGCCATACCGGAAGTGGTACAAACGAAAATTTTTACGATGCAAACCGGTACAAACGTAGTACAAACGAATGGCATCGACGAAATTTTGAAATTCCGAGGTGGGGGGGCTGCCGCTTCGCCAGCCCCCCCACTTTGAAATGAGAATAACCCCGTTCCGGAAGTGGTACAAACGAAAATTTTGACGGTACAATCCGGTACAAACGTAGTACAAACGAATGGCATCATTGAAATTTTGAAATTCCGAGGTGGGGGGGGGGCTGGCGAAATGGAGCCGCGAATTTTACACACTACTCTCTTCTCAGTATTATAAGTGAATTAGAAGACAATTGTACAAAGCATTGTTCCCATGATTGCACAAAATATTTGGAAAATGTATCAATTGTTATTTGTAAAATACTTATAAATAATTACTCAAAAAGGAAGAGCAAAACTCAGATAGAAAGAAAATAAAACAGCTATCAAGTTGTAAATAATATTCTTCGACCCTATAATCGTGTTTACATCATGGTCTGTATATATTTTATTATGTATTTTTGGATCTTCAATTATGATTTATTTGTTAATGTGTATGTGATATAGACTATCTTATCTCGACAAACTTTAACTACTTTTCTTCAAAATTGTACTATTCATCAAAACTGATATTGTTCGATAAAATTTATGACTTATTTGTTAATGTGTATATCATATGTCTTCAATGATGATTTATTATTACTTTCCTTATATATACATAATGTATAAGAGGAAAGTATTGTGACGGGGTCGAAAATTCGAATTCGAGTTTTCGACGGATGAGCACGTTTCAAGCATCCCTGATCACGATTCAAACATTTTTGAAGTGATGTCTGTGTGCGTGTGTGTGTGTGAAAGTATATGTGTGTGTGTCAGTGAGTCTGTGGAAACGATAACTGACGAACGAATGGACCGATTCGAACGAAATTTGGTACAAAAATCACAATCCGTAAATACTGGAAGTCTATTGTTTTTATACGCAATCGAATGTTCAGAACCTCCTTAATTTTCGCATGAAATTTTGAAAAAATCGTCAAAAATCTAAATCACTAATAAAGTTACGCAAATAAACATTTCTTATGTAACTTTTCATTAGAAAACGATTGGCATAAATTTTAGAACGCTAACATGAACCGTTCTTGAGATATTGCACATTTTTCAAAAAAAGTATCAAAAAGTCATATAAAATAAAAAGAAAATATTTCCTATTGAGTAACATGTTCACTTTTCATACGTAATACCATGCGATAAATTTGGTGACATCATTCTCGTGGATCTAGCTCGTTCCATGCATGAAAAAAGATACTTTGAGTAATACTTTTGTATTTGAACGTCAATAGTCATTTATCTGCTGTAAGAATAACTTATTTCTTCGTCCATAACGCTTGCCGATATTTTGGTGACGAGTTTGGTGGAATGTCGCCAACTTGGCGACTTTTTTAAATATGTTGCTAAATTAACGAAAAACTCGCCAAATGGATAAAAATGACGCTACATCAATGACGACTCCTTGATGATGACGACATGGAAAATGATGACTCATTGACGAAAATTCAATATCTTGGGAAGAAATCAAATAACTAGTATAAAAATAATCTATTTACTGTAAAAGTTGTAAATTCATAGCATTATATAATGAAAGTCATGTGCTGCCCACATCAGATTTTTTGTTAATGTGTATGTGATATATCATACTGTCATATCTCAGCAAACTTGAATCATTTAGTCAAAATTGATATTAAAATAAATTTTAAGACAGTATTTGTTATTGTCTATGTCACATATCTCACAAATAAATTATACAAACAAACAGACCTGAGTTCTGAAAACGAGATGCCTCCTGCAGCAGCCGCCATGTTGGAATAGCGCGCAGGCCTTGTAATGAAGAGGGCTGTGAATTTTAGCAGACTCAGCCCTTCCGACAGATTTAGTTTCACATTTTTTTTTTCTTTTTGTCTTTTTTTTTTTTGTGTAACGTCCGTAGATGTGCGGCCGCAGATGAATGAATAAAGTTCTTTGTTTTCTTCATGTGGGAATTTACAATTCAATTAGTCTATGCACGATAAAATATTTATAATATATATATATATAATGTCAAAAATATTATACGATCAAAAAGATAGTGTGGTAATTGCAGGAGGGAGTCGACCTTAATTGAAAGAAGTAGGATTAAAGGATGCTAAAAAAACTTTTTCCTGCGGTGGTCAAATTAAAGAATGGAACGTAAAAAATTGACTAGTTTAATGTTTACATTTGTGACCTTAAACTTATAGGGGAGAGTAAATGCCCCCCCTTGCGCTTCCCTATGGGTGCCCATGGCAAAGCGCAAATAGAATTTTTCTAGGGGTGTAAACTATATGATAATATCTACAATATCGACTAGCTTGCAATCTACATTTGTGATCTTAAATGACTTAGGGGAGAACAAGTGCACCCCTTGCTTTCTCCTATGGGCGCCCATATAGCTTGTATCATGGTGACAAACTGAAGGATGGGGCATCCAATATTGATTAGCTAACATGTCTAATGAGTCATCTATGGGAGGGCAAGTGTCCTCCCTGCCTCCACTATGGGCGCCCATGTAGCATTTTCCAATGGGACAAAAACAAGGATGGAGAGTTCAATATCTACTAGCTTGAAGATTACATTTGTAACCTTAAACATCCACAGTGAGGCAAGTTTTTCCTTGCGTTCCCTTATGGGCGGCCATGGCAAGGACACCCATAGAACTAATTCTATCGGTGACAAGTTCAAAGATGAGGTGGTCCATATCGACTTGCTTGTAATCTACATGTATCGACTGTTTGTAACCTTAAACGTACACGGTAGGGCAAGTTTCACTTTGCGTTCCCTTATGGGCGCCCATGACAAGGACACCCATAGAACTAATTCCATCGGCGACAAACTCAAGGATGAGGCGTTCAATATCGACTAGATTGAGACCTACATGTCTAACCTTGAACTTCTATGGGACGGCAAGTGTCATCCTTTCCTTCCACTATGGGCGCCCATGTAACATTTTCCAGGAGGGAACTCAAGAATGACGCATTCAATATCGACTAGCTGGTAACCTACATTTGTAACCTTGAATTTCCATTTAAGATTAAGTGCTCCCTTGTCGTGCTCTATGGACGGCCATTGGATGGACTCCCTCTTATACTATTGCCCGCAGGGCAGAAACTAACGGAGCCGAAATTTTGATTTCCTCAGGGGTGGTAAACAGTTTTTCCAGACCCTTGAAAAGTCTCTGTGACATAAAAGGCTGAAACATAGCACATTTGCCATGGGCGCCCATAGGGGTGTTGAACGTCACGATATCAAACTAATGAATACTGTACGTCTCATCCTTGAGATTGTCCCCTCTGGAAAAAGTTCTATTGACGTCCTTGTCATAGGCGCCCATAGGGGAACGTAAGGGAGCACTTGCCTTCCAGTGAACATTTAAGGTCACAATAGTAGGTATCAAGCTAGTAGATATTGTAAGTCTCATCCTTGAGTACGTTCTTTTTAGAAAAAGCGCTATGGACGCCCTCGCCATGGGAGCCCATAAAAATTTTGAAAGCCACAAACGTAGGTATCAAGCTAATCGATATTGTACGTCTTGTCCTTGAGTTTGCCTCCGCTTTAATAAGTTCTATGGTCACCTTTGACATGAGCTCCTATAGGAAACAGCAAGGGGGCGCTTGCCCTCCCATGGACGTTCAAGGTTCCAAAGTAAGTATCAAGCTAGTCGATATTATACGTCTCATCCTTGAGTTTTCCCCTTTGAAAAAATTCTATGTCTGCCCTTACCATGGGCGTCCATAAGGGGACACAAAACAAAGTGAACTTGCCCTCACGTGGATATTTAAAGTTACAAATGTAGCTCCAAGCTAGCTGATATTGCACGTCTCATCCTTGAGTTTTCCCCTTTGAAAAAATTCTTTGTGTGCCCTTGCCACGGGCGCCCATAGAGAAGCGAGAGAGGCACTTGCTCTCCCGTGGACGGACAAGGTCACAAATGTAGGTATCAAGCTAGTACATAATTACGTCTCATCCTTGAGTTTGGCCATTCCAGGAAAAAGTTTTATATTCGCCCTTGAATCCTACCCCTTCGAAACAAGGTCGACCCCTTCCTGCAGTTACTACACTATATTTTTGACACGCACACACACACTCTTATTCGTGCTCTAATCTCGTTAATTATAAAATGTTATACCTAATTCTGATTTTTTTCAGAATGCATCTACATATAGAATTTCATGGCTATACGTACTCTCGCTCTCTATCTCTTTTGTAAAATCTCTAATTTTGAATAATCCGTATTTTAATCACATTGATTTCAAAATATTCTACCATTCTGTAGAAAACTAGAAACAGTTAATTAAAACACGAATAATTCGAAATTAGATATTTTAAGAGAAAGAATACGTACAGCCATGAAATTCTATATGCATATGCATTATGTAAAAAAAAATGGAATTAGGTAGAACATTTTGTAATTAACGTGATTAAAACTCGGATGAGAGAAATAATGTCAAAATATAGTGTTGTAATTGCAGGAGGGGGTTGATCTTGTTAAAAAAGAGTGGGATTCAAGGGCATTCATAAAACGTTTCCTGGAATGTCCAAATTCAAGGATGAGAGGTACACATATCTAGTATCTTGATACCTACATTTGTGACCTTGAACGCCCACGGAAGGACAAGTGCCCCTCGCGCTCCCTATGAGCGCCCATAGCTGCTCGTGGTGTTAACAGATATGTTGCATAATATTACATACGGAATGTGAACATGCGTGATGATACTTTCAACTTTTTTAATTTTATGCAATTTATTTCATAAATTTGTTTGAAAAACCTTCAATATCACCAGGACGGTTCTTGCCAGAGTTCTAAAATTAGTGTTATTCGTTTTCTAATGAAAAATTAAGTGATTGTGTAATTAACAGTACTGAAAGTCCTGATTCTTGATGATTTTTTAAAAAAAGTTATTCAAAAATCGTGCAAAATATCGAGAACAGTTGTGAAATTTCTAACGTTCAAAAATTTATGTGATTCGATCTCTAATGCAAAATTACATACAAAAGGATGCTTTACTTATATTGAAGGTATTTGCTTTTTTATGATTTTTTTCTTTAAAATTTTTTTTCGAAATTGGAGGCGGGTCTTCCGAGTATTTGATCTCGTTTAAAATCAATACAGTTCCAGTATAAACTGATTCTAATAATCGTACCAAATTGCTTTCGAATCGCTTCATTTGTTCGTGAGGTATCACGTTCACAGACTCGCCGATGAATGTACTAACATAAGCATACGCACACTAACATGTATGCACACATACTAACATACCTACACACACAAATATACATAAGCATGAACGTTACCTGAAAGACTCTCGATCCCAGTTCAGGGATGCTTGAAACGTGCTCTTGCGTCGAAAACTCGAATTCGAATTTTCAACCTCGTCACAACATGTATGTAGGGAAAGTAATTAATTACATTTTACTACAATGTTCATGGTAAAGGAGTGAAATCTAAAATATATTTTTAGAATCGTTATCCTCGTTAAATATTTTTTTTTCTTCGAAGGCTAGTTAAGAAACTGTCATACGTTTTCACTACACAAATCTAGCGAAAAAGGCATTAGAAAATGACGTCATATGGAACAACCACATAGAATCTGATAGTTGCTTGATGAAATTAATTTAATGTCGTAAAAAACATAATATATAGCCTGTATATTTATAAATCGTATTCTGACAAAGGCGGAGCTGATTCAGGACCAATGACGCGGGAAACAGGAAAGTACGAAGAAAGACACAAGGCAAGAGAACAAAGTTTATTACCAGAACGCATCACTGACGAGGGTCGGAGGGGGGGGGGTTCAGATTCACATTTAGACGAGGATCCAGAAGTCGGAAGACTGACTTTATACTCGAGAAACATCCATGCCTTATTCGGGATTCGAACCCGAGCCCACAAGACAGCAGCCGAAGAAGCTATCCACTTCACCGCCTGGGCGGCAGATTCCGGGATATAATCACTCGAAGTGTATACATTTTTCGCGCTAAAAGTTTTTATATATCCCCACCGTAGATGCTATTTACGTCTAAACATATAAATTAAATACTTTTTCTTGGGTCTTTTAATAGTAACGTAATAAAAAAAACTGATGTGGACAGCAGATGCCTTTCCCTACAGACTCAAACTCGTTTTCTCTTTATTTCTTTAATAATTCATTAAAATGAATTTAATTGCACAAAATAACTCTGAATTTGCACTTTTAATTCAATTTCGGTTTTTATTTGGTAACTGTATATATATTCAAAGGCAGAGTACCGAAAACGAGGGAAAAAAAATAAAATATCTCAAGAACGGTTCGTCCTAGAGTAATGGGGTTGATCTTATTCTTTTCATCGTTAAACATTACTTATGAAATAAGCATTTAATTGATGTATTTGAGAATACGTGGTCTTTTAGTTTAGATTCTTGCGATTTTTACATAATACATCGTAAAAAAGGGCAGGTTCGTTTTTTCCGAATCCTACCAAAATCTAATCAGAACAAAGGTATCCCACAAGTGACATATCAACTAAATTTTGTGAAATTTGGTCAGTTAGCTTTTTAGTTAAAGTGGGTACATGAGAGTTTTTTGTTCCATTTCGCAAAAAAAGCGGTTTTTTTTTATCACGAATAGCACCAAAATCCAATCAGAACCAGGGTTACGCACATGTGACTTACCTATAAAATTGTATAAAATTTGGTCTATTAGTTTTTGTGTTAGATTGGATACACACATTGCACAGAGGTACAGACACACAGACACGCACACAAATGTCATGCAAAAAATAGATTTTTTGTACCCTAGAGATCCCAAAACGTGCACATCCGACGCAAACACGAGTTGCGATTTTTGAAACTATTCTAATACATTCCCTATACATTGCCATGTACTGAAAGGAAAATAAAAATCAGAATGAAAAAACAATTAGTTTGGAAAATATAAATAAAAAATCTGATGTGGGCAGCACATGACTTTCCTTGCACACTCATATCCACGTTCTCTTTATTTTTTTTTTATTAATTCAGTAAACTGAGTTTAATTGCACAGAATAACACCAATTTTGCACTTTTAATTCAGACTTTCCTTTTATTTGGTAACTGAACATTTTTTAAAAGGTGGCGTTAAAAAAATGCCATGAAACTGAAATATCTTGAGAACGGTTAGTCCTAGAGTAATGGAGTTGATCTTATTTTATTTCTCGTCAAAAATTACGTATAAAACAATCATTTAATCGATACATTTGAGCATACGTAGTCTTTTATTTTAGAGTTTGGCGATTTTTGAGGGTCATTTCGTAAAAAACAAAGTTCTTCTTTATTAAATCGTACCAAAATCCATTCAGCACCAGGGTATCTCACAAGTGACTTATCTGCCAAATTTTATGAAATGTGGTCAATTAGTTTTTTTGCTACAGTGGATGCATGATATTTTTACATGCCATTTCGCAAAAAGAGACTGGTTATTTCATCCCGAATCGTAACATAATCTAATCAGCACCAGGATCACACACAAGTGACTTGTCTAAAAAATTTTATGAAATTCGGTCTATTAGTTTTTGAGTTGGAGTGGATACATACATTGAACAAATACACACACAGACACATTTACACAAACGCTCATACAGGCTCACAGACACACACACAGACGTCACGCTAAAAATAGCATTTTCATGTTCTAGAGGTCCCGAAACTTGTCGATTCGTCAAAAAGAGTTTCGATTTTCGGCATGATTCCAATACTTTCCCTATACATAAACATGTATTGCAGGGAAAGTAAAAACACTGTGGAAGCTAATTTATCATCAGTATCTCAAAATCTTTGCATATTCTTAATCCAGAAACGGCTAAAATAACTTGAAACTTGATACAACCTCCAATTATATTTTGATGTAGATTCTAAATCTGGCTTCAAAAATGCGTGTTGTCGATGGAAATATAGGGAAAATCATGTGCAACACGCATCAGGTTATTTACTTTTATGGTGCAATTTACGAAGAATCAATTCGAATCGCTATGTGCAACAAATTGTCACAAAATGCCATCAATAAATTATCATAATCACCAAAAGTGTGATAAAAAGAGCGAAATGCACTCATCATTTTCTCTCACGTGCTTGCGTATATGACGTAACACAATACTTCCGGTTTCGCTTCCTCAAACTGCTAAGGAAACAACCACAGTAAGTTGGAAGGGATTTTCCCTATCGAGAGAGATAGCAGTCTGTGTCCATATACGTCAATCAACAGCAACATTATAATTTGTCAACATTTCTTGCTTTCAGGTAAGCATTATTTTTTAAGGGGCACAATCACAATGTGCGATACCTGACCAGTCATACGTGTTCTGTCAGTCATTTGTATGTATTTCATTGTACTTTTATAAATTTTACCACTGATGGGCCAGGGCTGCCATTTTTCTTGTTGTTTTGGTCGAAAGCGAATGTCCGCCCGTCACACAATATTTATAAATTGTATATAAATTAATAATTTAAAACTTTCACTCACTCAAATTATGCTTGACTTTAATAATTTAGTTGTTCAGCGTTTCCTAAACTGTGTTCCGATGTGGTTTCCACTATATGTTGCTCAATTTGATGTGCGCAACATATGACTTTCCCTACATAATACAATTCCTTTGCTTATTTAACATCGAAATGGTGATCTCCAAGAAATTTTTCTGTCATTCATACATCCTGGGAGGGGGGGGGGATTCGCTATCATGGATATCTCTTTAAATTAACCTAGTTTTTATATATATAATATCATATAGATATGTTTTTATAGGGAAAATAGAAATTTACCCCCTCCCCGCCTTAATTTACATTCGCCTCCCCGATCAAAACGTCCTGAAAGAAACATTGCCTACAAGATCTGCAGCACAATGCTTTTGGCATTCATTTAGCACCACATAGTTTAAAATTGGGCGCTGTTGGCTAAGATTAGTCCAAACTAATTTACACTAAGTTGCCAAATCTTCATGGAATTGTAATTGGCATTTAATTAATATCCTGTGATATAAATTAGTAATGACGAATTCTTTGGCGTCCAAATGTAAGATTATTACAGTATCTTCACTCATGAATGGAACATTCTAAATCCACGAGAATGATGTTAACAGATTTGTTGCACATTATAGCATATGGAAAGAAAACGTATTGAGTGATACTTGCTACTTTTCTAATTTTATGTAATTTTTTTACATTTCTAATTTTATGTAAGTTTATTTCAAAAACGATATCTTTGCACTATCATAATAGTTCATGATAAAGTTCGAAAGTTTGCGTCATTCGTTTTCTTGTTCTAATAAAAAATTATGTCCCGAAATGATTATGTATATATCATTAATGAAGATATGGATTTTTTAATGATTTTTTTTTTAGTTTCAAAAATTCATTCAAAATTTGGGATATCTTCTTCCAACGATTCCATTTAATAACAATAATACGTTGTATATCAAAATGCACAAAGCTTCATTCGTAGTAGGGCATAGTATTCGTAGTAGGGCATAGTATTCGTAATAGGGTGGAGTATTATATTAGTTTGATTTTTGCAATTGCGGTATCTATCTTTGGCAGCGATCTTTTCTGTGTGACTAGCGTTCATGTACCGCATGCCTTTGTATATGACATGCTATATTAGTATAAAATGCTATTTCTGCTAGTTGAAAAATTTTCAATTTATTGAAATGTTGATAAAATTACATTTTCCCTTATTCCGCACAGTACGTAAATTTAAAAAAAAATATTTAAATGTTAGACTTTGTGAAGGATCCTAATATTGCACAAAATTTGGTTCAGTTGTATAATTTCGGTGAAAACATCTTCTTACCAAAGGAAGTAATTTTTTGTAAACAATATCATCTTTGAATTCGGTATAAAAAAAAAGCGTTTAGGAATACGTTTATGGAAACTGATAGGTTATGTAAAATGTAACTGATTAATTATTTATCTTGCATATAACGTCTAACTTTTATCTAAAATCATATTTAAATCGAAATGTTGTTTATAAATTTGCATATCCATTCAATGTGGTGATTATTTATAACTAGCAGTATACCAGTTCTTCGTATGGAATACAAAATATAAAGAAACTTAACATTCACAATCATGTGCAAATTCCTACAGTAAACTAAATGACATTGTTAATCAAATTGTTCTGTTAAAATATTTAATTTAATACTTGTAAAAAGAAGTTAAATATGTTCTCGCTATGGAAAATTATCTTCACGGCCAGATCTAAAAAATAAAGCATCCTGGTCCCGTTTCTAAACAAATTTACAAAAAATATGAAATTGAATCAATGCAAAATAAAAGCGTTAAAATTGTATGGGACCCGTGCTACTTATATTCGATATACCCTGTATTAGTAGATTACACGCATAAATTGAAAATATTAATAAACCGATAATCTTTTAATCTGAAGGCAGTAATTGGATCCAATATATATTAAAATGAAAGGGCTAAAATTGTATGGAAAGATATATTGCCATATACTTTGATATATATACCCGTACTACTTATATTATTGTCGTAGATAAGAAAATATGCCCGTGTGATAGTAGAAGATTACCCGACATATCAGTCTCAAACATTTTTGCCAAAATAAAACAGATGACGTAATAAATGAGAAATGTCAATAATCCACAGAATCTTTATACCCGACGGCCGTACTTGATTCCAATATACCGGGTGGTCAGAATTAAAACACCCCTACCCTGACCTCTCTATACATCGAACTAATCAATGTAAAGGCTCCAAAATTGTTGAACCTACTACTCCAGACATGGGGAAAGGGATTACGCGAAAAAGAAAATTAGTTCCAGAAACTCCGATAGGTGGCGCTGTGCAACAGAAAAGATGCTGAAAAGACACAAAATAATCACAAAAAGAAAACACATGCGATATGGAATTTTTCCTTTTTAATTTCTTTTGCTGATATGAAAAAAAAGGAGATAAAAAAGTGAAGAAACTTAAACTGTTATTGTAACTGCAATTAAGCACTGTAAGCACAAAAATTTGCATAAACCCTTGGTTTGCAGCTACAATGTTCTGGACATAAAAGGGGATAAAACTGGGAAATTTTCATTTTTATCAGCGATGGCTGTGACACTGCCAGAACGCGCTTTGCTTGTGAATCTGTTTTATGAAAATAAAGGACATGCTGCAGCTGCACTTCGAGAGTTTCGTCGACTTGAGAATTTGCGCAAAGGACCATTACTTCCACAAGCTCTCAGGAGAATGATCGCTCGATTGGAGAAAACTGGACATCGTGGAGTTCAGCCGGGTCGAGGACGCAAATCGACTCGTTCAGATGTCGTTGACGATGTTGCCACCGCTATTGTTGAACAATCAATGGATAACGTTATACGCAGCATTCCCTGCATCGATAAGGTCCTTGTGATATGAATGTTTGGTAAATTCGAATAAAATGTGTTACAAATGTGTATTTTGTGTCTTTTCAGCATATTTTCTGTTGTACAGCGCCACCTATCGGTGTTTCTGGAACTATTACTTTTCATGTAATCCCTTTCCCCATGTCTTGAATAGTATGTTAAACAATTTTGGAGCGTTTACACTGAGTAGTTAGATCTATAGAGAGCTCAGAATAGGGGTGTTTTAATTCTGACCACCCGGTATGTCAATATATATCAGAATATATGCCAATATAAATGTACTACTTATATTCTGGTAGATTACAAGATATACCCATGTATTTGCAAAAGATTACCCGTACTACGTAGAATATATGAGTTTCAACAATTTTTGCCAAAATAAAACAATGCGGTAATAACTTGAAAATATCAATAATTCCTGAATCAATAATCCCCGAAAATTAAAAAAAAAAATCTGATGTGGGAAGCACATGACTTTTCTTATATAATGCAGTGAATTTACTCCATTTACAGTAAAAAATTAATGTATAAGATCCACGATACTGTATTTTTATCGTTGAATTATACATTCGGCAATTTTCCAGACGACAACATGTAAAACTATTTTAAAGTACCCAATTAACTTATATTTTGCTCAAATATAAATAAACAATTATCAATATTGATAGCATTCTCAATAACCGATATACTCCATATATTAAAGCATTTTAATAATAATTTCATCAATTAATTAGGCATAATTTTCATTAATTTAGCGACATTTTTGCAATTTTGACGATATTTTCGTCAATCTGGGGTGAAATATTACCAAGTTGGCGATGGCAATATTTTTCTACATTATTCGTCAAATTCGCCAAAATGCATCACCACAGACAAACGGAGAGAAAAGTATTTCTTATATACTAGAAGGTATGCCCGTCATATTGCAGAAATTAGAATTTGCGAAGTATTACTTCCCATTTGGCTTTATTTTTATCAATGTGTCGAAATTCTTGTCACTTTGGCAACATTTAAAATAGTTGCCAAGGTGGCGACGTCCTGCTAAATTTCTCGCCAAACATTACGGACGGAGAAATGGGTTATTCTTATAATCTACTCTTATGTTCTTTCCAAGATATTGAACTTTCATCAATCAGTCGTCATTTCATTGATTTAGTGTCGGTTTCATCAATTTGACGAAGTTATATCAACTAGGTGACATTTTCATCAATTTGGCAACTTTAAAAATTCAGCAAGTTGGAGATATTCTGACAAATTCGTCAACAAAATTTTGCTAAATGTTACGGACGGAAAAATTAGGTTATTCTTATAGTAGTTACTTATATTCTTTCCAATATATTAAATGTTAGTCAATTACTTGTCATTTGCACTGATTTGGTGTCATTTTTATCAATTTGGCAACATTTAAAAAAGTCGCCAAGTTGGCGACATTCCGCCAAATTCGCCGCCAAAATCTCGCCAAGCGTTATGGACTGAGAAATAAGTAATTCTTATAGCAGACAAATGGTTATTGGCATTCAAATACAAAAGTATAACCCAAGGTATCTTTTTCATGAATGGAACGAGTTAGATCCACGATACTGATGTCACCAAATATATCGCATGATATTACATATGAAAAGGAAACATATTTCGCAATATACAAAACAATAAAGTAAACATGTTTCTTAACAGTTATAATTTTTTATAATTTATTTGATTTTTTGATGCAATTATTTGAAAAATGTGCAATATCTCGAGAACGGTTCATGGTTGCTTTTTAAAGTTCGTCAATCGTTTTCTAAGGAAAAATTACATAAGAAATGTCTATTTGCATAACTTTATTAAAGGTTTTGATTTTTTGATGATATTTTCAAAATTTCACTCGGAAATTGAAGGGGGGGGGGGGGTTCCGAACATTCCATTGCGTTTAAAAACAATAGCCTTCCGGTATTCACGGATTGTAATTTTTGTACCAAATTTCATTCGAATCGCTAAATTCTTTCATAAGATATCGTCTCCAAAGGTTCACTGACAGACACACACACACAAGCAAACATCACCTCTAAAATGTTCGATTCGTGTTCAGGGATGTTTGAAACGTGATTTCACGTCGATTACTCGAATTCGAAATTTCGACCCGTCACAATACTTCACTTATACAAAGGAAAGTATAAAGAAGAAAAAATACTTGAAATGTGAAAATGAACTGTAGTTTAGAACAATTGCAGTTGAGAACCAGCTATAGTTTAGAATAAATGAGTTGCAGTTTGACTTACATCTACAGTATTGCGTATTATAAGTATTAAAATTAGGTTTAATTCGTCCCTTACCAGATCTATAAATGTTTTCCTTACGTTTATAATTATTCAAAGAGCGGAGCTTTAAATCCACTGAATTTAAGACATACAAAAAAAAAATGAAATACGCAACATTGATATAACATCAAATTTAGGATACAATTCATCTTTGTAACATCGAAATAAGTATTAGTTCTGCCGTACACGCGAATGTTAATCACAGTGGTGCAATGGCTGTGCCATGAATGCTTATCGAAGTAATGGCACTGCATTAATCACGAAATTTTAGAGCCCAAGTCGGTCTTTCTACTAGTTAGTCGTGTTATGAACATACCAGTTTCTTTTGATTGAATACCGATTTGGGGAGAAACATTTCCTCTCTCATCCACCTCTTCCATTTTGCAATGGAAAGTTACGATTCGTGGCATATTTCATCTGAATCTGCCCGTAAATCCATCATAATTAACGAAGATAGCTGCGCATGTGTCGGTCTGTTTGTGTTTACTGTAGCAAAAATTCTAAACATCATACGGCCATGGAATTTGATACAGTGGTACCTTGGTTCGCGAGAGGTATATAATATCTTCAATATTTGTGTTAATTCAAATTAGTTTTTTGTTATCAAATGTTGATACACCATTCTAGGCGAATTTTATATAAAATCTTTTTCTTTCGATCTAAAATACTATCGTAAAGTTTCCATCTTAACATCATCGGAAAGATCAAAGAATTTATTTTCTTTCAAACAAACTGTGAACGGAATCCGTACCAGACACTCAATTTATTCTAAAAAAGGAATCACTAAACTGGCCTGTCAACGGATCGTAAATAAATCATTGGAATCTTTTTGGAATTGATATATATATATATATATATATATATATATATATATATAATAATAGAAGTTTGAAAATCCAATGAACGAAAAGTAAGAAGATGTAACACGATAGACCTAACTTTTTAAAACACCCACAGAATAAAATATAATACAGCAAATCATCACTCAAATGGATAAAAAATACAAAACACAAGCTATCAAGTTACAGAAAATCAACCAAATTAAAAGGTATGGAAACAAAAAAAGAAAAACTTAAACTAAATTCAACTATCTAACTGGCTTACAAAACAAAAGTAAAAATCAACTAATCCTCAAGCAAATGGAAAAAAAAATAAATAAAATAAATATCGAATCAACAAGTCAATGAAAAATATATAATACAAAGGTATGGAATCGAAATAAGTATAACAAACGAAATCAAGCACAAACGCCTTACACGTGGACGAGGCTCTAAGCCTAAATCATGAATTGTTAACCTCTACAAAAATCTAATCATGTCCAAGTTTTTTGTAGAAGCAAACACAAAAATGTATGTTTCTGAAGAAATTGATAGATTAAATCTATAAACTATTTCTACTTGGACGACATACATAAAGAAGGAATAAAAAAGAAAAAATGAATACCTGGATAAAGCACAGCGTATGTACAATCGATTCAATACAGGGAACACTGATAGAAGAGACCAGTGTTGCCATTCGTAAAGAAAAAATAAAAAACCATTTACTGTTGCCATTCATAAGAATTGAAAAACTGTGAAGCGAAATGTTAAGAAAAAGTATTAATATACAAAAAGAGCTACTAAACAGAGGGGCAAATAGTAGTAATGCTGAAGTGGGAAGTGAATGTAAAAAAAAAAACAAGAGAATGGAGATGTCTGGCTAATATAAGATACTATGAATAGAATTATATGATACTATGAAAAGAATTATAAAAATCCAGCTATTTTAAATTTTTTAACAATACTATTTATTAAATAAGAGGGATATTTATATAAATTACTAGTAATTTTGAGATTATTGATATGCATAGCATGAAATTTTTTATCAGATAATCTATAAATTCTAAAAAGCTGATTGAGTATAATATTTCTAAACAATTGAATCGAGTTACAGGAATTAAAAGGTAAGATTTTATTAATATTAAAATTATAAAAGTCTTTTTTATCATATAAATTTGTAACAATTCTATTAGAAGGATCAATAAAAAGATTTAAATCCAAAAAATTAACATTATATATATATATATATATATATATATACCGCTCCTCTCAAAACGATGCTGGATCCACCGTTGCTGTTATTTGAAAATTTCGAGATGAAGGTATACCAGTCTTCGGAAATGCAAATATCTTTACGTGTGCTGCACGGCTATTTGGCGAAGCGCAAAAAAGTTCTTGTGTTTAGTTAGCCAAATTTAGTATCTGAATTATTCTCCAAATTTTTGTATCTGAACTATTTTTAGAAAAAAAAACATATCCGAAAAGTATTTTTCAGTTGCCAACTCGTATATAAAATTTCAGTCAGATATACATACTCTCGTGTCAGATATACTTTCGTGACACAAACGCATATCTGAAAAATCTGCATCATATGCAAGTTTGGATCTGAAGTGAGGTTCATTTATATGTCAGCTGCTGAAATTCATATTTACAAAAATTATCTGTTTTCTAAATGTTATTTTTTTGTCATTTAGGTTTCATAATTGGACATATTTGAAATAAGCCAATTTCCTTTTGTTAAGTTCTTCCAAGTAATTCTCTGTGGTACTGTTACGAGTCACTTGCCCAAGATGGATGTTACGGGTGAAATCAGGCAAAAGTCGTGTATCTTTGAATGGGAAGTCCGCAACTTTTTCTCTCTCCCAAAGGAGGTGGGTGATGCTTGTTACAGTCCTGAGTTTGAATTTGGAGGCGGAATTTGGACCATAGACATGCATCCGAATGGTATTAGGAAACTAAATGAGGGATGGATATCGTTGTATCTACATAAACGGAGATCAAAGTGTTCAAAACACGTTGTTTCTTACGAGTTGAGCATAAAAGACAAAGATGGCCAAAATTATAGAAACCTAAACGGTGTCAAATGTATGTTTAATGGAAATGAAAGTGCTTGGGGTTGGAATAAATTTATGTTACGATCCGAGCTCTCAGAAAAAATGATCCAGATACAACCGGAAAGTGTTTTGATCGTCTTCTGCAGTGTTAGTTGGGATCGCTGTGTAGCTGAAGCTGATCAGCAGACAACTGATCCCAGTGTACCAGAAATAGCACTATACCCCACTGCGTCTAGCGTCTCAGAGGCAGCCTTATCAGCAGCAGAACGTAGTAGTAAGTAGCTTTCAACTCAATTTAAAATTTAAAGTTTTGTGATAGATTTGTTTTTTAAATTCTTGTGACAGGTGAACGACTTCATTAATTTAAGTCCGATCAGAAGTAGTCAATTTGCTAGAAATGCTATGTTTTTACTTTTCTTATATACATATAATGTGTAAGAAAAGTAGTGTGACTGGGTCGAAAATTCGAATTGGAGTTTTCGACGGGGCAGCACGTTTCAAGCATCCCTGATCACGAATCGAGCATTTTTGAGGTGGTGTGTGTGTAAGTCTGTGCAGAAAATATCTCACGAACAAATGGAACGATTCGAATGAAATTTGGTACAAAAATTACAATCCATGAATAATGGAAGCCTATTGTTTATAAACACACTTGAGTGTTCAGAACCCCCAAAATTTTCGAGTGGAATTTTAAAAAATTCATCAGAAAATCAAAACCTTTGTTACCCAAATACATATTTCTTACTTAATTTTTCCTTAGAAAACGATTGACAAACTTTAGAACGCAAGCATGAACTGTTCTCGAGATATTGCACATTTTTCAAATAAATTTATAAAAAAAATCCTATAAATAAAAGAAAATATTAACTGTTGAGAGAAACATGTTCACTTTTCATAATGAGAAACATGTTCACTTTTCATATGTAATATCATGCGATAAATTTGGTTACATCATTGTCGTGGACCTAGCTCGTTCCATTCACGAGAAAATATAGTTTGAGTAATACTTTTGTATTTTAATGGTAATCTGCTATAAGAATAACTTAATTCTCCGCCCATAACGCTTGGCGAGATTTTGGCAACGAGTTTGACGGAATGTCGCCAACTTTGCGACTTTTTTAAATGTTGCCAAATTAACGAAAATCTCGCCAAATGGATAAAAATGACGCTAATCAATGAAAATGAAGACTGAAATGTCAATATCTTGGAAAGAATATAAGTATCCACTATAAAAATAACCCATTTTCTTTTACTGTAAAAGTAGTAAATTCATTGCATTATATAAGGAAATACATGTGCTACCCACATCAGATATTTTGTTTTGTTTTACTTTTCCAGGGCTAATTCTTGGTAGTTCAAAAATTGAATGAAGTAGGCGGATTGTACTATATATTCATCTTTTTATTCAGTTTCAGGTTTTTTCTCAGAGTTTTGAGAAATGGTGGTGGCAGTTTTTTATATTCTTTAAATATTGAAGTTTACAAGGTGGTCATAATTTAAATATGTCTGTTCAAAATTTTCTAGATATCTTTCTAACTAATGAAGCTCAACCCAACGTAGAAGATATGATCTTCAAAGCATGCTGAAGTGATTTACTTGTAAAAATATTGGTTTCAAATACTCCCGCCAGGAGTCAATTTTGCTCTGCTAGTGATGAAAATTAGTCAACTTTATGCATGATCCAATTTCTACTGTCAGATTTCTGAATATACGACTTATAAACCTTCTGCAAAGGTTTTACTTGTGAGAAAGAGCACTTTCATATGACAAAAGTTTGAAAATCTGTTCAGTAAAAATAAAGGAAATAATGTTTTTTTTTCTGAAATTAATTCAAAAAGTTATTCAAATATTGTTAAGGGTAGGGGGGATTACTTAAAGGTAGGGGTGGATACTTATATTCTTTAGAGTATAAATCTCTGGTTAAATTTTCTCAAAATTACTTCGAAATCACGCATCATGTCATGTTCTACCACCTTTAGTTTCAAATTTCCTTTCGTGCTGAATATTAATCTATTAATCTCATAAAATCGCTTTACTTTGAAGGTATTGCTGATAAATATATGTATATACTGTCAAAATATAAGTCCGAAAATATGGAATGCTCGGGGTACGGATTTGCAGACTTTTCTGATTCTTTACCAGTAATTAATAATTCCGATTCAAATTTAAGAAGAAATCAAGAAAAAAAAACATATAAAATATGATATTTATTCACATTAGAATAGGGTATTTAATTTTTGTAACCATCCTTAAAAATTAACTTCCTAATAGAATACATTTTGACAAAATCAGATTTTTTTCACTAGAAAAATTCAGAGTAATATTTTAAACTCTGCATTTCCAAAGTAAATGAAATTCTTAATCATGAATGCACGTTCTAATGTACTAAAAAAAAATCTGATGTGGGCAACACATGACTTTCCTTATATAATGCAGTAAATTTACTACTTTTACAGTTAAAAAAAAAAGGTTATTCTTATAGTAGATACTTATATTCTTTCCAAGATATTGAATTTTCTTCAATTAGTCGTCATTTTTATTGATTTAGCGTCGTTTTTATCCATTTGGCGAGATTTTCGTTAATTTGGCAACATTTGAAAAAGTCGCAAGTTGGCGACATTCCGCCAAATTCGTCGCAAAATCTCGCCAAGCGTTATGGACGAAGAAATAAGTTATTCTTACAGCAGATAAATGACTATAGGCATTCAAATAGAAAGGTATTACTCAAACTATATTTCTTCATGAATTCATGAATGGAACGAGCTAGATCCAGAGAATGATGTCGCCAAATTTATCGCATCCTATTACATATGAAAAGTGAACATGTTTCTCAATAGGAAATATTTCCTTTTTATTTTATATGACTTTGATAATTTTTTTGAAAAATGTGCAATATCTCGAGAACGGTTCATGTTAGCGTTCTAAAAGTTGGCAATCCTTTTCTAATGAAAAATTACATAAGAAATGTCTATTTGCGTAACTTTATTAGCGGTTTTGATTTTTTGACGATTTTTTCAAAATTTCACTCGAAAATTTAGGAGGGTTCTGAACATTCGATTGCATATAAAAACAATAGGCTTCCAGTGTTTACGGATTGTGATTTTTGTACCAAATTTCGTTCAAATCGGTTCATTCGTTCGTCAGTTATCGTCTCCACAGACTCACTGACACACACACACACACACACACAGACATCACTTCAAAAATGTTTGATTCGTGATCAGAGATGCTTGAAACGTGCTCTCCCGTCGAAAACTCAAATTCGAAGTTTCGACCCCGTCACAATACTTTCCTTATACATTATGTATATAAGGAAAGTAATATACGGTATGTATATAAGGAAAGTAATATACATTATGTATATGAGGAAAGTAATATACATTATGTATATAAGGAAAGTAATATACATATGTATATGAGGAAAGTAATATGCATTATGTATATAAGGAAAGTAATATACATTATGTATATGAGGAAAGTAATATACATTATGTATATAAGGAAAGTAATATACATTATATATATGAGGAAAGTAATATACATTATGTACATAAGGAAAGTAATATACATTATGTATATGAGGAAAGTAATATATATTATGCATATAAGGAAAGTAATATACATTATGTATATAAGGAAAGCAATATACATTATGTATATGAGGAAAGTAATATACATTATGTATATAAGGAAAGTAATAAAGTCCACTAGTCTTGCCTAGTCGGAGGGAGAATTGTTAGCAAGCGAACACTTTTAAACATTTTCTCAAAAAAACTTTCGTTTTCTGTGCTTCTAAACATGAACTCGTACTGAATTACCAAACGTATTACCGTTCGTCTCTGTAGTCTGCAGATGTAATTGTTCCAAATGATAAGTTCTGTCCCTCTCTTTGGATTCCAATTTTTCTATTGTTTCCTATCTTCTATTGTAAAAATAACTATCTCTTTTACGAAATCTGAGTCTTCTTCATAATCCTTACACTGTAGAATTACTTTTTTAAGTCAGTCTGGAATAACTGTCTGACCCAACTCAATAACGATTAATCTAAAATCTCCGTTCTTAGCAAATTTAAACATTATGCATAGAACAATATATTTCCTACTTTGATTCAGATGTGATGTGTTGACTGTCATTGGATTCACACTTCGTCCTGCGTTCGATTTAATCCTCTCAAACGGTAAGATGTGAAAAACCCAGACCACACGACAAACCCGACCCTGTAACTATTTTGACAATTATTTCGTTTTTTATTTGATTAATTATTTATTTATTTATTTGATTAATTATTTGATTTTTTAATTATTTTGACACATTTAGTACGATTAATTCAGAGAATTCTCGGATCCTGGGTGTCCACAGAGTCACCACTGGGAGTCAATCCTGGGAGTTCATAAGTATCCTTTTCCATCCATCCCCATCCTCTAAATATTAATTATTAGATGCACTAAACTTACTTATTTTTGCATTTTGGTTACTAATTAAGGCTATTTTTTTAATCACTTTCTCATAAAGAGTGCGATTGCGTTATTCAGGTGATATTGCGTACATTCCCGAGCATTGACTAGTATATTTTTCCATCCATCTCCATCCTGTAATTATTGTACATTAAATTGACAAAACTTATTTATCTTTATATTTTGGTTTATTATTCATATTAATGTTTAAATTATTTTGAGATATTCAGTACGATTGCGCAATTCAGAGAATTCTCGTGTAGTCGTGCGAGACCACAAGTATCTTTTTATAACCATCTTCATCCTCTAAATATTAATCCTTTAATTGACTAAACTAGCTTATTTTCACAATTTGGTTAATTACAGGTTAATTTTTAATTAATTTTACATTAATAGTGCGATAGTACAATTCAGGCCCAGAGGAATTTAACAGTTTATCTAGAATAATTTAATATTATCTAGTAATGAAGGCTAATTTGTTTGTTTCCCATAATAATGCTGTGCCAAAATGTATGTTTTGTATTGTTAGAAAATATGGGGCCAATTTTAGGCTAAATTTAAGTGCAAACACATTACATTTTTTAATTACTTAAAGAACATTTGATGTATTCTTTATTTTATTTTTCACATTTTAGGAAGAAATCACCAAAGCCTGAGCTAGAGCAGGCTAAAAAAGAACTAACCAACTAAATTTAGTTTAAGCTAAGCATTTTTTATTTTCTCAGGATTTTGAAATTTCTTTTTTGCTCAGTAATGAAAACTAATGTATTCATATTATGTTTGTTTAGTTACAATGTTAATTAAATTTGAACATATAATTAAAATATAAGTA
This sequence comes from Amaurobius ferox, assembly GCA_951213105.1. NCBI lineage: Eukaryota > Metazoa > Arthropoda > Arachnida > Araneae > Amaurobiidae > Amaurobius > Amaurobius ferox. The sequence continues at coordinate 60,902,344 of OX578152.1, forward strand.
ATTTGAAATGTTTGATCAAATATTATTCTGATTATCGTTGCGAACGATTTTTTAAATCAAATCGAACCACATGTATCATTACTGAAAGATTACTGAAAATTTCTGGTCTGGATTACTTAACCTATAACTGAGAGATTGGCATCTCTGCTTTTTAAACAGTATTTTGAAACCAAATGATCTGCTTTGTGTATTTTGTTTGATTATTCAGAGCAGTTTTAATTTTCACAAACTTCTAAAATTCACAAATTTCTAATGATATTTCTAAAGTAAATTTTAGAAATTTTCACAAATTTCTAAAATTCACAAAATGGGTACCATTTGAAAAATTCGGAATAGACCCCTGCAACTACAGTTAGCAACTTAGTTTGAGAACTCATTACATATTTCACACTTATTTCATAAAAAAGAAATCGTATAACAACACATCTCAAACGCACCCTTACAGCTTCATTACCCATACGGCGTCCACTTTCTCAGAGGACGCTACATAACTTGTGGTTGAGCAATCTATAGGCACTATAATAACCAAAAAATATTTTTTTATTTTATAAAAGTAAATATATTTATATTTTAAATATTTATTTTACATATATTTCAATATATATATGTAAATCAGAAAAACATTCCAAGCGTAAACACTTTTACATTTTTAAAGATTTAAAGCTATTTTAATTTCATTTATGTCGTTAAAATCTCGGCGGTATAAGATATTCCAAACAATAAATGAATGTTCTTAGTGCAGTGACGTGTATTGGTGTGGATCAATTTCATTATATTTAGAATAATATGCAATAAATAGGCGTTAACTGCATTGCAAACAATATTAGCCGTGGTTTCAATTTTAATATCTGATTTGACTGACAAATTTAGTCCTACCACGCCTGTCGTCGAACGTTTGTTAGATGGAACTCAAACTGCACTGTAGCAGCAAAATTGCAAAAGAAATTGAATGAAATTTTGAAGATATTGTTCGATTGAAAGCATATTTCTTTATTCGTTTTAGATTGTACCAGTCATGTGGAGTCAAAAGTATTATTGGAAACTCTGTCCCGTAACCTGAAAGATTATTTTATAAATCAGAGGAAATGTGATGCCATCATCAAAGTCAAGGATCAAGAATTTCCAGTTCATAAAATGATTCTCGAAGCTCGATCTTCAGTGTTTGCTGCAATGTTCGAACACGACATGGTGGAGAATCGTAGTGGAATAGTGGAGATTTCCGAAACTGAACCTGATGTTTTTCGAGACATTCTCCTCTATATCTATAGTGGAAAAATGGAAGAGCTTTCTACCGCAAATGTCTTTGAAATGTATGGATTGGCTGACCAGTACCAACTGGAAGACGTCAAACAAGTGTGTATGAAGTTTATAGAAAGTAGTTTATCCGTGGAAACTGTTTGCGATGTCTTTTTACTTGCAGATAAATATAATGAAGTGCAAATGGATAAACTTGCCAAAGCTTTTTTAAGAACAAATAAGGCAAGTGTTCTTCCAAACGCAACATGGAAGTCATTTGAAAAAGAACATCATTTGCTTGCTTTCGAAGTTTTGAAATCGATTCTTCTCGATAATGCCTAGGTAACGGAATACGAAAATATTATTTTGTTATACAGTGCGTTTAATAAAAAGTGAACAACGAGGGTTGATTTTCACCGTTGCCTGTCGAAAAATTGTTCCAATTACAAAAATAACTTAAATATGGTTTAAAGTCATGAAATAGTAATTTAAATGATGTGGAATATTTTTGTTTGTAAAAAATTAACGTTTTACACAACCCCGCTAATGAAAAATATCAAATAACAAAAATATTAATAATGCAATATTTAGTAAAAGTGACATAAATTTAGCTGTAATCCAATGAAATTTGACATGGTTAAAGTGACCATGTCAAATTGATTAGAAAACCATGATTAAAACGTTCTTTAGGAAAAAGAGCATGTCAATTTCGATTGCAAATAATTACTAAAACTTTTATTACTTCTTAGCTTTATTTTATCCAAATATTTCAGTAAATCTATTACCTCACCATTTAATGGATTCACAGTTTGTATCTAAGCATCTAAATTACTACATATTTAGAGTTTAATTTATGACGCAATTCAGTGATGCCGAAAACAGTGTGATATAATTAGGATTTAAGGCGAATGTAACCGATCTTTTAGTTCCGAATGCAACCAATTTCCGGCAGATTTCAAAACTTAAAGGATGCGTCTTTTTCTCTATAGATTTAATTAGAAAAACATCTGACAGACCAACAAAATCACAATTATCAGTTTTTTACCTTGTTTAAGGGATATAATAACTTTTAACTAGAATTTTCTGTATGTCCTTAAAAGTTTAGAAAAAAAGCTGCTGAAGGAAAAAAAAATCATTTTTAAACTCTATTAAATGATTTCTGTAAATCAATTCTATTTGTAAATAGTCTCTTGAATAGTGCTGATTACATGAGTATCGAAAAGTCACTATTAAGTGGTGTAGGTCACGAAGTTTGGTGAATTATTTGGTCGGAAATTTGCGCTTCTTAGATCATTTTTTTTTAGTTTGGGTAAATGGAGTACGGAAACAGTTTCGTAATTTAACTTTTTTAACTTTTGTGGCTGCATAAATTTTATTTCTTTTTTTGCGAAAATGTTGCATACTTTAAAAATTACTATTGTAGAATTGGCTGCCTTATTGAGATGTTGGGTTATACTTTTGGATATTTAATAATTTTAGAAATTTTGCTATTTGTTTAAACGTGTTCAGGGGTCTTATTTACATAGTCATTCTCTTTTAGTTATCCATTTTCCAATTGTTTAGGTTTTGATATTCTTCTGTTCAAATATATTGTATTCCATAGGTTTTGTGTTAAAAACGGCGAAAGTTCGTTCTTTTTAGGTTTTAGCAATTTAAATTTATTTAAATTGGCTAATTTGTGATTTCATTTATTGCCCTTTTTATTCCCTTTAATTTGATTCCAAATTTATTGTTCTCGGTTAAAAATTCGTTAATTCATTGCAATTTTTCAGTTTTATTCTATTTTCAGCTTTTTAAATATTTCAGAATCGTCCATATTTAAATTGTTGCCGAATTCGTATTTTCCAAATCGTTTCACTTCATTTCTTTTTAATTTTCGTCTGCTCTAAAATTCCATTTCTCTTCTTTAAAGTTTCGAGTTTTTAATTGGTTGATCGTAATATTAAAATCGTCTGTCATTAATTATTTTATCGTTCATCGATAATTTTGTTTACAATCTGTGGCAGCGATGTTTGGCAGTATATAAGCAAAATCGCGCGTTTTTTCGCTCTCTTCTGTTTATTGATTAGAACCTAAGATGTGATCTGTCAAAGTTGTTTTCAGCGCTTCGGCGCGAGCCGTAGTTCGGATTCGGCATGAAATGTATCATTATTCCCGGCTGTGATGTGTGTTTTGTTTTTCAAGATGTGGATTGATTTGTTTAGTTTATAATCAATCAGCAGTCCTTTGCCGCTGTGCTCTCTGATGTTGTTTATGTCTGGAAGCTGCGACGGAATGAAGAGTCATGCTAATTAGTTTCATATCATTTAAATAATGATCCAAGATGTTTCACGATTTATGTGATGTCGGCCGAGGAAGTCTTACCGGCCAATTAGAAATATGTTTATCTTGACAAGCTGCCAGTTCTATTTTATGATGAATGGAGTTCGCATTTCCGAGCCCAATTGACGGACACATGTTAAGTTCTCCATTTTGATGTCAGTAGTCCGGTGCGGCAGTTGAGAAAGGATTTTTTATTACTCGACGTCCAGCTGGTGTGGAGAATCTCTTTGGAGTTGAATCCCGTGGAACGGCCTTTTCCGGAATTTTTGCTGGACATATTGTGATCCTGTGCCATGGATTTTCCTCTTCTGGTGTTGTCTGGATCTGCTGCACGTTTGGTGATTCTACCTCCCGCCGATTTCCGCCGTTTTTCTTGGAGCCTTGGTGATATTATTCCTTTTCCTCCAAATTCTAATATTTCTCAATAGTTAAAATATGTTTATATTCCAATTGTTTTCAGTTTAATTGTGTTAGTAGAATAAGACCCCTTTAGACTTATATATTTTAGGTCACCTGAACCTGAGGTTAAGTTTAACTTTTGTTCTAAATTTCCCTTTTGGCTAACTTATGTTCTTTTTATTCCAAATTTTAGTTTTGATAAATAGTTGTATAAGTTTAATATTGTTAACTTTAAAATTTAATATTCTAACGTTTTTTCTACCACTATACGACCGGCCATTCCATTTATTTTTATTATTTAAGATGTTTGATTTTAGTTAATGAGATGTAAAATATTTTGAAAATTATTTTAAAAGTGAAGTTTAAAATTTTAATAAACGTTAGATTTTTGAAAACCTAAAATCTGTGTTCTCTCTCTTTTATTTTAATGCATTTTTATATTTTTAGGAAAGTTCCATTTAATTACATGTAGAGTACATATTTGTACACGTAGGGAAACTGGTCAATAGGTCCACTTTCTGTTTATTTAAGAATTCAGTTATATTGTTAGAACGTTTTCAGGTTTAAGAAACTTAGAATGTTTTCAGGTTTTAGGAACTTTAGAACTTTTTCAGATATTTTTGAGTGTTTTCAGAAGAATGATTTTTAGGTTCTAAGAACTTGGAAAACTTAGAATATTTAGAATGTTGTTTAATGTTTTTGAGATTTAAATGTACTTTTTCTACCGAACAATTGTCGCCGTTTGACCAGTCTAGGGGCTTATTCATGCTAACTGTAATAGTTGTTCTTAATTTTTGTTCTTAAAAATGAAATTTCCGTAAACTGATTCCATACTTGTTTATTCTAAAAGTAATTACTATTGAGATTTTGATAAGATTTTAAACTAAGGCTGGATATTTTAGAATGTTCTTAAACTAAATTAGAGTAATTTACTTTAATATTTTGATTAAAATTGAAATTTTAGGATTAATTTAAATATTTTCATTTAGAATTTTTTTAGGAAACTTTGGAATTTTTGAATATGACTTTTTCATTTAGAATTTTTATTTAAGCATTCCTTAATGTAAGTTAATTTGATTTGGATTTTATTATTTGAAGTAGTGTAAAATTGCATTTAATTCATAAATTTAAGAGATTATAGGCATGCGAGGAACGCACTTTATGGTATTTACATTTTTTGTTCTAATCCCATCTCATTAACAATTTTTTTTATTTTGTTGTTCCTGTAACCCACGCTCCCAGCAGCACTTAAAATTGTTTTGATGAAATAGAATGAAATTAATTGAGTAAATTTAATGAGAATATATTTTTTTTTAAGTTAAATTGTATAGAACTAAAGCAGTAGTTTTTCAACTTAGAAATTTTTTTGTTCTGATTTGGAATTGAGATTTAAATGCTCACTGATATGTGAATGTAGTTGATGAAATACTGGTGATTTATTGAAAAATTGGGTAATGCAGGTGTTTTTTACACTCCAATATGAGTGTGACATAAATGTCAACTTGAGTTATCTTGTTCTTCACATTGATCATGTGTTTGGTTTTCACACTCAAATAGAGTGGTGATAAAATCAGTTTGTTTGTTCTTAATTCTAAATCTGATATTTTTAATGCTGTATTTAAAAATTTTTGGTCGTTAAAGTGGAAAATTTATTTTATTTATAGGAGAATTAAATTTTTTTTTAAGTGGAATATTTAAAATTGTGCAATGCAATTGAGTTCTTTTGGTTTTGAAATTTAAATGGGGATTTGTAACTTGATTTTTTCTTTGATATTTTGTTGAAAGTAATGGATACACTTGGCTGTTAGTGAATTTAAATGTACTACTTATACTTGATGGATATTTTTGTGCTATTTTTTTGGGTTCAAAAAAGATTCACAACCTTTGAGAGGACTCACAACCCTCGGCCCCTTGTCTTAATTTTTTTTGATTTTTATGAGAATTGTTTGAGATTACCAGAGAGATACAGTTATGATGTTTGAGATTATTATTGTTGAGAGTGCAAGATGTTGCACAAAATTTATTGGAATCGCGTTTACTGATATTAATGTAAAATGATGCATAAGGTCATTTTAGTGTATATTTGTCGTTTAAACGACCTAATTTGCCAAGTAATCAGTTTATAGTATAATTTGTAAACAAGTCGGTTAAATTTGTGTTCAGTTCCAAATTGTTAGGGAATTGAGTTTGTTATTTTGGGGTAAATATTCCACAATTTTTTTTTTGTTTGTAACTGGAGCCAACTTTGATATTATTATTTAAATTGAAAATTATGCTTCGAATAATTGTTTTCTTTGTAGATGAGGAGATTGGTGATGAATTTGTTGATTTATATTTATTGGTTGTTATTGTTGAAGGTACCATTTCAAAATTTATTGTTTAGAATATTGGAATTCTTTGGCTGGTCCAAAGTTTTCGTTAAAATTTATGTTTATTCATGACAGCTAATGATATGGAGATCTGTTTATTATTTTTCTGTTTCTTCTCTTTGATGACGTATTTGTTGGAGCATTTTAAAATGATTTGATGAATTTTCATAATGTAAAGTTATAATGAAGTTAGAGAGTTTAATGTTGAAATGTTGAATCTACATGTTTATTTTAGAGTTGAAAAATTTATGATCTGATATTATGAGAGTGTTTAGTGAAGTTATTGTTTGATTTTTGATTTATTTATAAGGAATTTGATTTTTTATGTGATTTTTATGGCTCATGTTACAGCTGTAGTTGAAATTTTTATTTTTTTTTCTCTCCTTCGTTTCGCGGAATTTTGTCATGTGTTAGCTAAAATTTTTCATTTTTCAAATGAAAAATTTTTTTGGGACGTTCGAAGGAGTTGTTGGGTTATACTTTTGGATATTTAATAATTTTAGAAATTTTGCTATTTGTTTAAACGTGTTCAGGGGTCTTATTTACATAGTCATTCTCTTTTAGTTATCCATTTTCCAATTGTTTAGGTTTTGATATTCTTCTGTTCAAATATATTGTATTCCATAGGTTTTGTGTTAAAAACGGCGAAAGTTCGTTCTTTTTAGGTTTTAGCAATTTAAATTTATTTAAATTGGCTAATTTGTGATTTCATTTATTGCCCTTTTTATTCCCTTTAATTTGATTCCAAATTTATTGTTCTCGGTTAAAAATTCGTTAATTCATTGCAATTTTTCAGTTTTATTCTATTTTCAGCTTTTTAAATATTTCAGAATCGTCCATATTTAAATTGTTGCCGAATTCGTATTTTCCAAATCGTTTCACTTCATTTCTTTTTAATTTTCGTCTGCTCTAAAATTCCATTTCTCTTCTTTAAAGTTTCGAGTTTTTAATTGGTTGATCGTAATATTAAAATCGTCTGTCATTAATTATTTTATCGTTCATCGATAATTTTGTTTACAATCTGTGGCAGCGATGTTTGGCAGTATATAAGCAAAATCGCGCGTTTTTTCGCTCTCTTCTGTTTATTGATTAGAACCTAAGATGTGATCTGTCAAAGTTGTTTTCAGCGCTTCGGCGCGAGCCGTAGTTCGGATTCGGCATGAAATGTATCATTATTCCCGGCTGTGATGTGTGTTTTGTTTTTCAAGATGTGGATTGATTTGTTTAGTTTATAATCAATCAGCAGTCCTTTGCCGCTGTGCTCTCTGATGTTGTTTATGTCTGGAAGCTGCGACGGAATGAAGAGTCATGCTAATTAGTTTCATATCATTTAAATAATGATCCAAGATGTTTCACGATTTATGTGATGTCGGCCGAGGAAGTCTTACCGGCCAATTAGAAATATGTTTATCTTGACAAGCTGCCAGTTCTATTTTATGATGAATGGAGTTCGCATTTCCGAGCCCAATTGACGGACACATGTTAAGTTCTCCATTTTGATGTCAGTAGTCCGGTGCGGCAGTTGAGAAAGGATTTTTTATTACTCGACGTCCAGCTGGTGTGGAGAATCTCTTTGGAGTTGAATCCCGTGGAACGGCCTTTTCCGGAATTTTTGCTGGACATATTGTGATCCTGTGCCATGGATTTTCCTCTTCTGGTGTTGTCTGGATCTGCTGCACGTTTGGTGATTCTACCTCCCGCCGATTTCCGCCGTTTTTCTTGGAGCCTTGGTGATATTATTCCTTTTCCTCCAAATTCTAATATTTCTCAATAGTTAAAATATGTTTATATTCCAATTGTTTTCAGTTTAATTGTGTTAGTAGAATAAGACCCCTTTAGACTTATATATTTTAGGTCACCTGAACCTGAGGTTAAGTTTAACTTTTGTTCTAAATTTCCCTTTTGGCTAACTTATGTTCTTTTTATTCCAAATTTTAGTTTTGATAAATAGTTGTATAAGTTTAATATTGTTAACTTTAAAATTTAATATTCTAACGTTTTTTCTACCACTATACGACCGGCCATTCCATTTATTTTTATTATTTAAGATGTTTGATTTTAGTTAATGAGATGTAAAATATTTTGAAAATTATTTTAAAAGTGAAGTTTAAAATTTTAATAAACGTTAGATTTTTGAAAACCTAAAATCTGTGTTCTCTCTCTTTTATTTTAATGCATTTTTATATTTTTAGGAAAGTTCCATTTAATTACATGTAGAGTACATATTTGTACACGTAGGGAAACTGGTCAATAGGTCCACTTTCTGTTTATTTAAGAATTCAGTTATATTGTTAGAACGTTTTCAGGTTTAAGAAACTTAGAATGTTTTCAGGTTTTAGGAACTTTAGAACTTTTTCAGATATTTTTGAGTGTTTTCAGAAGAATGATTTTTAGGTTCTAAGAACTTGGAAAACTTAGAATATTTTGAATGATGGAATGAGATAGAATGTATGTTTTAATATTTCATAATGCACAAAAAACCTACCGAACAGAGAGCATTTTTGCGATTGGAACTTTATGTCTACAACCAACTGTTTAAAAACACCCTCTAATAACATACAAATGTTACCATTGCACACAAGTATTATTTTTGTTTTTCATGAAATAAATAAGTTTTGAAATTGTCGTATTCTTGTTGATGTCTATATTGGTATGCAGTAATCGTAATAAAAAAAATCTGATGTGGGCAACACATGGCTTTCCCTATATATTGTAATGAATTTACTACTTTTACATTAAAAAGATAGGTTGTTCTTATTGTAGATACTAATATTCTTTCCAAGATATTGAATTTTCGACAATTAGTCGTCATTTTCATTGATTTAGCGTCATTTTTATCCATTTGGCGAGATTTTCGTTAATTTGGCAACATTTCAAAAACTCGCCAAGTTGGCGACATTCCGCCAAATTCGTCGCCAAAATCTCGCCAAGCGTTATGAACGAAGAAATAAGTTATTCTTACAGCAGATAAATGACTATTGGCCTTTAAATACAAAAGTATTACACAAAGAATCTTTTTTCATGAATGGAACGAGCTAGATCCACGATAATGATGTCATCTAATTTATCGCATGGGATTACATATGAAAAGTGAACATGTTTCTCAATAGGAAATATTTTTGTTTTATTTTATATGACTTTTTGATAATTTTTTTGAAAAATGTGCAATATCTCGAGAACGGTTCATGTTAGCGTTCTAAAATTTATGTCAATCGTTTTCTAATGAAAAGTTGCATAAGAAATGTCTATTTTCGTAACTTTATTAGTGGTTTTGATTTTTTCAAAATTTCATTCGAAAATTTAGGGGGGTTCTGAACATTCGATTGCGTATAAAAACAATAGGCTTCCAGTGTTTATAGATTGTGATTTTTGTACCAAATTTGGTTCCAATCGGTCCATTCGTTCGTCAGTTATCGTCTCCACAGACTCATTGACATACACTTTCACACACACACACTCAGACATCACTTCAAAATGTTTGATTCGTGATCAGGGATGCTTGACACGTGCTCTCCCGTCGAAAACTCGAATTCGAATTTTCGACCTCATCACAATACTTTCGTTATACATTATATATATAAGGAAAGTAATAATTAGAATGTGGCTTAACTCAATTTTATCATTCCAGAATCCATTATTTCATAGCTTGTATTTTTTGTTCAAATTTTGCCAGAAAAAATATGAAAAACTGTGTTGTTAGTCCAAATGACCACAGTTATATCATGTTACCCTTCATTTAAAAATGAAAAAATTCTTCCGAAGTTGGACAACGTACACCCAAGGGGATAAATGGTGTCACGAACGCTAAAATTGTATCACGGCTATTTTTCCCTAATGGTTGAAACTGTTGAGCTTCGTGATCATTGAGCCATAAAATAACCCCTTTTATGCATAATTATGTCAAATTTGGGCCTATGCTGCCATGTTAAGAATATATAAAATTAAGTTTTCGTTCGAATTTAAAAACATTCTATCTAGTTTTAGATTTTTCGTTAACAAATTCGGAAAAAAAATGTTTTGTGAAAATCCATTAATATTTGTGCCAGCTAATCCATTAATATGTGGGACACAAGAAATCAACCAATGAATGACATCACTCCACAAATAGTGAAGACAGGTTCCGGAAATTTTAAAACGTATATTGACATCAAAATCTCGAAATCAAACATTTTCGTGAAGACAATATTTTATTCTATATTCAATAGTATGAAAATGTAAAAATTATATAACAAGACACACGAGTATGACTCATTCTTGCCATATATCCTTACATTTTAAGTATTTCGCTTCCGTTCTTCGAAAACATTATTTTCTGTAAACATTCTTTTCTGAAGGCCAACAATTTACTTCTCGTACAGTAGACGAATTTAGGACGCTGCTGAGATGGACCTGACGCACCTAAAGTTTTACTTGATCCACTCTCATGTTTGCAACCTAAAATGCTGAAGCTTTCAATTCCATAAAAATACTACTTATTGATTGGGTAGCTCTAAGCATAGTTAGAGAGTATTCTATTTGTAAACCACAAAAGTAGATCAGTCCTCTTCTACCTGTATCCCTTCAGGACTAATGTTGAATTTTTGAATTCCTTTTGTAAAAAGAAAACATACTTTTTTTTTTCGAGAATATATTTTAAATTTTAAGAAAAATATTTTTCTATTTTTTCTAAAAGTTGTATATGAATTGCATTATTGCTTTTATTGTATTGCTTTATTGTGTGACGTCGGTTTTGGGAAACCGCATACAAGACGCAAATTGGAATTTTAAACAAATTTATTGAATTTGAAAAAATAACAGGCCAGTGATCAAAATAGTGGCGTAGTATGTGCATTTCAAAACAAATTAGCAATAACACAGAATCGTTCTCGGTAGGGTGATAATTAAGAACACCCTTGGAGGAAGAAAAACAGAGAGAGAGCACACATATACATTTCCTGACATATGATAAATACAGATAGCCTTCATAATATATTTAAATCATATATGGCATTTTAGAGTAACCGTTTCATTCTTAAGACAGATACCAGTAATTCAAATCTCAGATCGGATTGGCATTAACACGCCATTTCATTAGAAGGAAGAATGAATATAAATAAAAGTTAACCTCCATCTCTTTTGATATATATAAATTAACACTTCTAAACTATGGGAAGGAATACCCGGTGGATTTTCGGATCTTTAAACAACACAATTCTTGAGCAGAGCAATCGGGAAATTGTATGCATAATACTCCAGTAGAATCCAGCATCTTGACTGGTAACAAAGAATCTTTTCACTCACCAGGAATGAAAAGAAGAGCTTTACGGCAAAACACGTACTCGAAAATAACTGGATTTCGTTACATCACTGGAACATTCAACGACATTCTCGAACTGGTGAAGTCCAAACTCCATAGAAATTATTCCACGAAACTCAACGATATCCACACCGAAAATCCCGAAGAGAAGTCAGGCAATATCAATCGCTGTAGATTACTTTTATTAGCATTTCAAAGCCGACCCGTGGTGAGAACCTTTTATTTCATCTGCGCAAGATCCATTCCTTCAAATCCATACTGCTGCATTTAAATAAACTAAAATCTTATCCTCTCGATTAGCCAAACCGGCCCCAAACAAATCCTTTTTCACACTACATTACATTCTTAGAATCGTAATCCATTAATTTTCAATACTAATTCGTTTCATTCCAAACTCGCGATCAGACGCGAATCCAACACACACACTTACATCGTTCCAACCCCTACACTCTCTCTCTAAATTCAAACCTCGCGACTGAGAAGTGAAAAAACAAATTAATTTATTAATATTATTCTGGAAAAAAAACAAATTCACAATTTAAAATCTCGCTTCCCTCGAACGCCGATGATGTAAGTAACAATCATAACGAAATCATAGAATCCAAAACTGACTAAAGTAAGATCAGGAAAACTCTTTCCAGAGTGAGAGATGAAAGTGGGACCAGCCGCAGGGTTATTGTAAACAATGAAATTATTAGCTAAACAAAAATCAATAGGATGGATAACCCTTTGATCAATGAAATTATATCTCCACATCTGAGCCCTAGCGTTAAAATCACCAAGAATTAAATAGTTTGAGTAATAAATATATAAAGGTTTCGGAGGTCTGAAGACCCCAGACCGTGCGACTCACATATTGGGTTTAGAGTAGCTATCTGCACGGCCGGGAAAGGATACCTCCTGCATCCAGGAGGCACCCAAGATCTACCATCCCACCAAACGAACTTTTATTTAGGTCTGAATATATTACAATTTATAATAAATATTGTGATTAAACAGACAGTTTTACATTATATTTGAACTTGACAAGTACGTCCATTTTACAAAAATGGGAAAATGCTTATTACGAATATAGATAAAAAGATCATTGAAAAATAATATTTAGAGTGCGGTATAATAACATAATAAAATATAGATTAAAATGAAAGAAAATAATAAAATTTTATAAGTAAAATTTAGAAAATATATAAAAAGAAAATATATGAAAAGGAAAAAAAAAATTTGGCGTATGAAAACAAAAAAAGAAATTTAGAATAAAATTTAGAAAAGAAAAATAAGAAAAAATACAAATAAAAAGTGTCAAAAGAAAAAGAAAGATCCAAAAAAATAAGAACAGTTAACATAACTTTTTTTTTTTTTTAAAGAAAAAATAGCGGGAACACAATAAGTTCATATAAGTTAATAAGAATGAAATAAAGGGATTCATTGATCAAAATTAAGTGAGAGCAGAATCTACTCATAAGCTTAGGTCACTTTATTAGAAATTTCCGTGGAAACAAGAATACAGTTTTTAATTTTATCTACTGAAGAGGGATTTGAACGAACTTTGGAGAAACAAATTGGTTTATTAGAGGGGGAAGGTTTGCAGAGATGAAATTTTTTAGAAAAAGGACAATCGAAAATGTAATGGTCAACGTCACCGAATTTATTGCAAATACAGTTAGAGGTGGATCTAATTTTAAAAAAGTATAAGTAATCAAGAAAGGGGCCATGACCAGTAAGAAAGTAAATTAGATATTTATTAAAAATTTGTAAATTAGGATTCACGATATGGAGGTAAGACAGGATTCTAGCCGAATCACCAGTCCTGGTAATGTAATCATTAAGATAATTTTGCCAAAGATTAAGAATATGAGATTTACAAAATTTTGAGAGGAGCGAGTAAGGAAAGGGAATAGTAAGAGGGGAACCAGAGATAGCAGCAATTTTGGCATGGTAATCAGCAATTTCATTTCCAGATATGTTATTGTGAGCTTTTACCCAAGAAATATTGACAAGGTTTTTGGCAAGGAGAGCTTTGTATTTAATGGAGTTAAGATAATTAGATTTATTTTTTATTGAGTTAAGAGCTTGAATGGAAGAGAGGCTATCGGAAAAAATATTAACAGGGGTATTATTAGAGGAAGCCCAGTCAATAGCAAAGGAAATAGCAGTAAGTTCGGCTTGAAATACTGTATTCCTGTTGTCAAGTTTATAGGAGAGAACCTTTTCCAGAACATCATGTTTAAAAATACAGACTCGTATGGAGGAGTTAATGAGCAGCTTCAGTTGGACCGTGGTGAAGTTAGGAGCACCCTGGACAAGTCCACGGGTGAAGTCTGTCTTTGTTCCAGATGCTTGCAGGCCTTGGCTGAGCATAATGGAACGGCCTTCACGCCTTGGGTGACCCTACCAGGAGATTACTCTCCCGACGTACTTTGCCCGTTCCGCCCAGGTACACACCCTCGCCGGCAGTGAGCACACTTTGAGGCGACCTGCAGGACTTGAGGGAGCACAACAATCAAAGACTAAAGAAATCCAGCCCGTTTAGCTTGGCGGAAACTCAAAACGTGATCTCTCGTGAGGTTGAATCTCAATCTTTAAGATCTTGTATTGATCCCTCAGAGGGGATGCCAGGAGTTTTCTTCCACTTTGATTTGAATTCCACTGCAAACAAGCAAACGCATCTTGACGACTATCTTAGGCAGCTGGCCCTAGAAGTTATTAGTTGCATTCCTAAGGATGCAGTGCAGGTCTATACTGATCGTAGTCGTACAGAAAACCGTACTGGCGGGGGATATATTAGAATCCCTCATCTTGAGACTTCACTAAAACAACGTAACCCGGACACTTGTTCTGTCTTCAGGAGCGAGTTAATTGCGATCAATGTAGGGCTTGACGCCATCATATCTCTTGATAATAATTTTGGTGAACTTTGGATATTGTCGGACAGCCGCAGAGAGTGCACTTCAACATCTTAGTGGCTGTTCCTCTGCAGGCGATGATACCAGTATATCTATTCTGCTCAAGCTAAAGAAGATTTCTCAAAACCACAATGTCCATCTCCAATGGATTCCATCACATGTAAACATTAGTGGCAATGAGGTTGCGGATAGATTGGCCAAAGAGGGCAGTGAGGATGAAACGGCCACTGGTTCTTCGCTTACTTATCAAGAACTGTACTCAAATGCAAGATCTATATTAAATTTAATTTGGCGTACTCCACCTGCGCACCAATGGCACACCGGAACATCCCCTGGCGCTCTTCTGGAAATTAAATGTGATCGTGGCTCCCAGGCTGCACTTGCTAGACTTAAAAGTGGCCACCTTAAATGCCTTTCTTTTGAACACGGTGGAAAAATCCATCCCACTTGTAATAAATGCTATGACCATCAGGCCTCCCCGGAGCACATATTGAGTTGCGTCGGACTTTCGAAGGAGGACTTGACATCTGCCCCCTTTTTAGTTATTGATTTTCTGGCATTCAACAACCTTCTGGAGTTGATCTGACTTATGTCAGATCTGTTAAAGAGGATAAGCAACAACAACAAAAATACAGACTGAAAAACCAGTGTTATTGTCAATATTTGAACCATCAGTATATATATTATAAATGGCAGAGTTTTTATCCATTCTGTTAACTAAATTTACGGACCATTTAGAGGGGTGAAAGTTAGAGAAAGGAACAAGGAAATCAAAATCAGAGGGAGGCGGGAGGGAGGGCGAAGAAAAGGAATCAATTTTTTGTTTCCAAAAATTAAATTTATTATAGAGGATAGAAATTGTAAAATGAATGGGGGAATACCAGTGAGGGAAAATAAGGAGATATTAGATGTTGTACGATAGCCTGGGAAGATTTTTAGAAGGAAGATCCTTTGGAGTGAAAGAAGTTTTTTTTATTTGCATTTTTTTAGTTTTTTACCCCATATAGCAGAAACGTAAGTAATAACTTTTTCCACAACACATAGATACCAGCATTTTAAGAAACATTTTTTGACACCCCAATTTTTCCCAGATATTTGGCCAAAAGTAGTACAAAATTTTAGACATTTTTCTTGGAGATATCGAATATGAAGGTCCCAATTTAATTTATTATCAATGATTAAACCTAAAAATTTTAAATGATTTTTAATTTTAATGGATCTATTATTAAATTTGAAAATGGGATTTCTTTTCATACTAGAGTAAATTTTAGGGAAAATAACGGAGCAACTTTTATCAATAGATATTTCTAATATCAGATTATTAAGGGAAGTAGAAAGGGAGTTAAGGAGGGAATTGATATTAGTTTCAAGGACATTTCTATTATTGCCAAATGTAATAATAGCAAGGTCGTCCGCAACGGCTTGAAGATAAAATAAATTACTATTAAGGGAAAGAATTTCATTGAAGTAAAGGTTCCAAATGAAGGGAGCGATAACTGAGCCTTGCGGAGCGCCTTTCGAAATAAATTTTGAGATAGATAAAGACCCTTCAGAAAAAGTAACAGTTCTATGGCTAAGATAAGTATAAATAAAAATTCTATAAGGAATAGGAATGTTTAATTTGACAAAAGTAAGAGGGAGGATGTTCCAATTAAGATTATCGAAAGCTCCTTGTATATTTAAAGTAGTAAGTGCTACATGATGTAATAGTCTAAGGTTCTCAATAGTGAGTAAAAGATTATGAGCAGCGTCTTCACAACTGTGAAGCTCGCGAAACCCAAATTGCAAGGGATGGAGTAATTCTATCTAAAAGTTAAATCTATTAATAAAAATTTTTTCTATGATTTTGCCAAGAGTAGGAAGGAGATAAATAGGCCTAAAGGAGGACAAATTAGAAGAGTCCCTACCAGGGTTTAAAAGAAAAATAATTTTTGCATTTCTAAGGCAGGCTGGAAAGTATCAAAATTTAAAGCATAGATAAAATAATTTTAAAAAGAAATTTGGATTAAATTTATAAAGATCTTTCCAAATTTTGAAATCTAAATTATCAAACCCAGAAGCTTTTCCATTTTTGAGATTTTTAAAAACTGAAGACAACTCAGAATGAGAAAGGACCCCCAACCCACCATCAGGAATTGAGTGAAAAGGAAAAGAGTCAAAATTGGGATCATCATTAATGCAATGGTTTAAAAGACGGGTCATTTTTTCGGAGTAACTAAGGTTAGGGTTGTCCTGAAATTGGATGTTGATACTGTTATTCTTGATAAGTTTTTTAAAATCAAATTTGAAGTGAGTGCCAAATTTTGAATTACAGTTATTGCAGAAAGTTACCCAGGAATCTAATTTGGCCTTGTTGATCATAAGTTTATATTTAGCTTTATTGAGCTTATATTTGGATTTTGCCTCCGTGATATCCTTCAGTGTTGCAGAGTTCTTGACAAGAGATTTGATTCTACGAGATAAGGCTGTTAAAAAATTCCTAAATTTTGAGAGGTCTTTTGACCACCAAGAAAATCTAACTTGATTATTTTTTTCTTTTTTCTGATAAATTTAAAAGCACAGCTCTGAACATTACTAAGAAAATTAACAAAGAAATCATTTAAGGAGGAACAATTGTCAACTTTAGAAAGGAAGAAATAAAAATATTTAAATTTGGATTTGAAATTATAAATGAATTTACCAGTGCTGAAAAAAGATTTTAAAAAGAAAGAATTGTCAGAGGGGGAGTTAAAAGAGAGGGAAATTTTGACAAATTTATGATCACTGAAAGATTCCCTATCAAAAACAGTCCAATCCTGAACGAAATCATAGAATCCAAAACTGACTAAAGTAAGATCAGGAAAACCCTTTCCAGAGTGAGAGACGAAAGTGGGACCAGCTGCAGGGTTACTGTGAACAATGAAATTATTAGCTAAACAAAAATCAATAAGATGGATACCCCTTTGATCAATGAATTTATATCCCCACAACTGAGCCCTAGCGTTAAAATCACCAAGAATTAAATAGTTTGAGGAAGGGAAATTAAAAGAGGAAAATTCAGAAATATTAGTGGAGCTATCATCATTAGGGGGGAAATAAATACTAGAGAGGGTAAAGTTAATATTATTTGGAAGAATAATTTCGACAAAAACGGAAGAAAGGGTTTTAAATTTAAAATTAACAACGAGAAGAGGGTTGCAAATAATAATGGAGGATTTATTGGAAATTGAACAATATTGAGTAAAGCCAAAAGGGGGATCCAAAATTTTGCCTTTAATAGTATGGGGTTCCTGAATACAAATAAAGTCTATTGAGAGATCTATTGCGGTTTGAAAAGCATAATTATGGGCTGAAAGGGAATTATTGGTATTAATATGGAGTCCTGAGATGACCATGGAGGCAAGTGCTCAGATGTGGGGAAGAGGAAAAAGTCACTGGTCCTTTTGCAGAGATTGAATTTCTTTAAGGGCAGAAGCATAAACAGGGCAATATTTTCGGTCAACGGCACAGTGATCTGTTTTAAGATTAGCATCTGGGTGATGATAATTATAATCACCACAGTTTATACATGATCTAATGGTTGAAGTACATGTTGCTGTAGAATGCTTTTCCCCACATTTGCCACAGAAAGTCAATCTGTGTTAACAAAAATTTGATGTGTGGCCGAACCCTTGACAGTTGTAACAGATTTTTAAGGATATAAATTTTTTGATTAGAAAACTATTGAAGTGGATATAAATTCCTTTATTCTTCACCATATTATTAGCCAGGAGGTATGGAAGAAGTAAGACCCAGTTCACATTTCCATTTTTATTTTTAAAGTTCGTTTCGGAGGTCTGAAAGTGACCCTAGTACGATTAGCATGGATTCAGTGGTCTCTGGGATATGAAGAGCTGATGTCAAGGCGAGAGGATAACGGCCACGCAGGAAACTAAACTGGAAGATAAATATAGCATCTAGAGTCTAATCCGAGGTAAAAATAGCAGGAGTTGGCTTATCAGCGCACGCCAATCTAAGATTAAAGAGTGGAGAATGCAGAGTCCACTTCGACAGAGCTTGCAATTTCGTGCCAGTAGTTCAACGTAGAGCGTCGGTTGGTCAGTTCGAAGATCCAGGATATGATTACCGGTTGGGCCAGCAAGGCTCTGTAAGGGGAGGTTGTGGCTGGGAATCGGTGGAAGGAAGTTCCCACCTGATTTTTCGGAGGAGAGCCTCTACTCTCGTATGGCACTCCGACACTGGAAGGTCTTTCCTCTAGTGTTCCCTACTTTTGTAGATCTTTCTTTCCTCCTCCCTTCTCCTCTTCCTGTCCTTCTCGCAGGTATCCCTTTTGTTCAACCCTCCTTTGCCTGTGAGATCCCTTTTTACTCTATTTTTCAGGTTTTTGGCCCTTTGTTTCCCTCTGGGGGATTGTCCCAGTTCTTAAATTTTGTTGTCTGTCACCACAGCTGTGACTCGTTTTATTTTTCAGCATTTGGCTCTTCCCGGGTGCGACTCCTCCTTAGTAGAGACTAGCGCACCTCCAGCTTGTATTTTTTTTCCATCTTAGTTGTGGTTGGCGTCTCCACCCTAGTTGTGGACTGTTTCTCCACCTTAGTTGTGGATGGTCTTACTTGTAAGGTCGGGGTATTGTCCCGTACCTATTCCCGTACTTATTTTTGGTGTCAACCTTCATAGGTTATCTCGAGCGAGATATTGAAAAGAGTTTATTGTGGACGGACCGCGATGTCTTGAAAAGCAAGGCGTATGCGTTGCGTTCAGTGAACATGCAGGAAAACCCGCCTTTGATGCTGAAACGGGATCAAAGGGGATAGCGACACGTTTTTCGCGCGCTTTTGAGGCTATATAAGTATGAGCGTCCCAAAAAGGGGGGGTCTTTAAAGATAATTAGTAAGCATGATCATATCGATTTCAGAGTTGGTGCCAGAGAGACTAGTAGAAGGTGGTGCGAGGAGTTTGCGATGTGCAGACGGGATTAACAGTGAGTAGTGCTAGTGAAGGTTGAGAGTCGAAGTAGAGACAGCCGAGTCACGATACCCCGAGAACTTCTAAAAATTGGTAAGATGATTTTAATTGCATTTATTAATCTCCCTATTCAAAATCTAAGTAGTGCTGAGGAGCACATAGCAGTGAGTCCTCTCACTCTCTCTCTCTTTTCGCATCGAAGGGTTACAAAGGCGTTTAGCCGCCCATGTTTAGATAACGAACAATTGATGGGAGGGAATGCTTGTTTTTGTGACTGAATAAAGTTGTTACTGTTTAACCAAAGAATCTTATTTTTTTGTGTGTTTAAGATGTGAAGCGTTTTATTTTCAGAGAACTTAATTATTACTGAAACTCTGTTACAGGCTCTGACGACAACTAAGTCGACCGAGCGACGATCCGGGAGTTCAACGGCCACACCCAAATCAGATTGTTTTAAGGGAAGTTATCCCTGAGTAGCCCCGGCTCGGTAACATGTTTGTGAATTTTAAGTTTCTTTATATTATATACTCCGTACAAAGAACGGGTATGCTGCTAGTCTTTATATAAATTTTACTAAGAAAAGAAAAATTAAAGTGCTTGTGAATATTTTATTTCAACCACTTCCATTTTATCTGACAACTTTTATAAAAATTAGTCATTTTATTTCTCTAAAAATAGTATCCCGTTAAACTAAATATTCGTTAATTTTACAACTATTACGTTTCCTATACACATGCGTATAATTGGAGCTGATCTTTCATGGCTCTCGCTCAAATTATGAAACCCGTATTTCAAATTTTGAACTCGTAAAAAAGTTGTAATTAATTCAAAGTGATTTGACATTAACGGGAAATTTTTATTTGCATAGAAATGCACGTAAAACTAATGCAAAACAGCATCTTTGTGTACATTCATGTCATACCTTACTACTTTCAATACATTGTCTCCCACCAGTTGCACGTTGCGTTCCGATCTGGTATGTTGAAGCAAGTTACAAGATAGTCATCTATCGCAAACTTAGTGCACGTAAAATTCAAATTTTAGTGAGCCAGATTTTCGCTAGCCACATGTGTTGGAGGATAACATTTTCTAACGGAAGATATTTTAAGCTCTTTATTCGGAGCTGGCAGCACAATTATGTAGTTACATTGTCAAGTTTTCATGTATTTGACTACACAGTCAAACATGCACGTATTTAGCTACCGAAGAAATAAACTTTAAGATTCAAAAGATGCCACATATTACATCTCGTCATTAAAACGGGCGTTACAATATGCAAATAAATTCAACTACTAACTAGGACAGTGCTGCTCCACCCGTTTATCCTCGCAACATATTCAGCCAATTTTCATGTATTTTTTAAATGGATTATATATATATATATATATATATATATATATATATATATATATATACTATTACGATAAAGTGAGACTAAAATAGGATATATCCCAAATAAGCCTGAAATTAAAAAAACGATTCACTACAAAGGAGGAGGCGCAAATGCTGCTCAAATTCCCTAGTAGAATACAAGAAAGAAAGTAGAAAAGAACGGGAGTGACCATATGAATTACATAAGAATGGTAGAGGTGGATTGCGACACCCCTTTCCCGCTTAAAGCAGCTTTTACAACCCGGGTAACGCTCACGGAACCAACATAATTCCATGGTTAGCCTCCCAAATGTGCGAAAATAAAAGCACCAGAACAGACTCAGAACCAAAGAAGTAAACGAATCCATGAAGGAGAAACATCCGCTAGTCCAACCCGATGGAACGTCTCTTTATATAAGTAAAA
This sequence comes from Amaurobius ferox, assembly GCA_951213105.1. Classification (NCBI taxonomy): domain Eukaryota; kingdom Metazoa; phylum Arthropoda; class Arachnida; order Araneae; family Amaurobiidae; genus Amaurobius; species Amaurobius ferox. Next base: position 60,923,608 of record OX578152.1, read on the forward strand.
TTGCTCATGCGCAGAGAAATATCAGGATAATAGTTTCGCAGTCATGAATATTAAATCTCTATATCAACAATCAAATTACAAATTTTCTTTAAAAAACGATTTGTAATAATGTTGTACAAAATTGACTGGATAACTTCTTTTTATAGCTTCATCTGCAATTTTTTTACATTTGCAAATGCAGTCTTTCCTAAAAGTATTATAATTTTGGTTTCTTCTAAAATGTCCAATTATTATATTTCTGAAGACATACTTTGCAAGGTTTGAGTTCCAATCGATTATATGATTTACCTTGATCCTGTATGAATCTCTTTTGTCGTGTAACTCTGTGTATATTCCATATTTCTTGTGTTTTTTGATAGCTAAATCCAAGAATTTTACCGATCCGTCCTCACACGCTGGATTTTCAATAAGGTCCAATTCGCTTGGGTAGAATGAAAAGTCAAAACATGGGGTGTTTTCATAGCCCCCAATTATCACATCATCGACATAACGGAAGTAGGGCATTTCCGATAGGATATGAGTGCCTCTTTCGTATTTAGATAGATATATATCTGCTAGTATTGACGAGCAACTCCCTCCCATAGGTATGCCCTTGATTTGTTTGTAAAAATTGTTTCCGTCGTGTAGTATGTTTTCCTTCAATACCAATTCCACCAAGTCCATGTATCTTCTATAAGTTATAAATTGCTTTAGATCGTATTCTTCATGTAGATCTTTCAGAATCAATTGTAAATTATCCAAATCAATATTGTTAAAAAGATCTCGAAAGTCGTAACTCCTAAAGTTGATATCGTTATGACAAAACTTTAGTCGGTTTATCAGTTCCTGTCCGTTTTTTATCATAATTATGTATGATATTAAAACAATAAAATATCCATATTTGGTCCTGATCCCCAAATTACACAAAACTCCTGTCAAGTTTCGAACTGTGACGGTGGGATGTGGTTCATATTTGGAAATAGCAAACAAAAAACTTTTGGATTTACTCATAATAGTTATGCATGATATCAAAAGACATAACTCTATTAATTAAAATTTGTAATTTGATTGTTGATATAGAGATTTAATATTCATGACTGCGAAACTACGAGTATTATCCTGATATTTCTCTGCGCATGAGCAACTTTACTTATATAAAGAGACGTTCCATCGGGTTGGACTAGCGGATGTTTTCCCTTTATGGATTCGTTAACTTCTTTGTTTCTGAGTCTGTTCTGGTACTTTTATTTTCGCACATTTGGGAGGCTGACCATGGAATTATGTTGGTTCCGTGAGCGTTACCCGGGTTGTAAAAGCTGCTTTAAACGGGAAAGGGGTGTCGCAATCCACCTCTACCATTCTTATGTAATTCATATGGTCACTCCCGTTCTTTTCTACTTTTTTCTTGTATTCTACTAGGGAATTTGAGCAGCATTTGCGCCTCCTCCTTTGTAGTGAATCGTTCTTTTAATTTCAGGCTTATTTGGGATATATCCTATTTTAGTCTCACTTTATCGTAATAGTATATATATATATATATATATATATATATATATATATATATATATATATATATATATATATATATATATATATATATAATCCATTTAAAAAATACATGAAAATTGGCTGAATATGTTGCGGGGATAAACGGGTGGAGCAGCACTGTCCTAGTTAGTAGTTGAATTTATTTGCATATTGTAACGCCCGTTTTAATGACGAGATGTAATATGTGGCATCTTTTGTATCTTAAAGTTTATTTCTTCGGTAGCTAAATACGTGCATGTTTGACTGTGTAGTCAAATACATGAAAACTTGACAATGTAACTACATAATTGTGCTGCCAGCTCCGAATAAAGAGCTTAAAATATCTTCTGTTAGAAAATGTTATCCTCCAACACATGTGGCTAGCGAAAATCTTGCTCACTGAAATTTGAATTTTACGTACACTAAGTTTGCGATAGATGACTATCTTGTAACTTGCTTCAACATGCCAGATCGGAACGCAACGTGCAACTGGTGGGAGAAAATGTATTGAAAGTAGTAAGGTATGACATGAATGTACACAAAGATGCTGTTTTGCATTAGTTTTACGTGCATTTCTATGCAAATAAAAATTTCCAGTTAATGTCAAATCACTTTGAATTAATTACAACTTTTTTACGAGTTCAAAATTTAAAATACGGGTTTCATAATTTGAGCGAGAGCCATGAAAGATCAGCTCCAATTATACGCATGTGTATAGGAAACGTAATAGTTGTAAAATTAACGAATATTTAGTTTAAAGGGATACTATTTTTAGAGAAATAAAATGACTAATTTTTATAAAAGTTGTCAGATAAAATGGAAGTGGTTGAAATAAAATATTCACAAGCACTTTAATTTTTCTTTTCTTAGTGAAATTTATATAAAGACTAGCAGCATACCCGTTCTTTGTACGGAGTATATAATATAAAGAAACTTAAAATTCACAATCATGTTACCGAGCCGGGGCTACTCAGGGATAACTTCCCTTAAAACAATCTGATTTGGGTGTGGCCGTTGAACTCCTGGATCGTCGCTCGGTCGACTTAGTTGTCGTCAGAGCCTGTAACTGAGTCTCAGTAATAATTAAGTTCTCTGAAATTAAAACGCTTCACATCTTAACGACATTTCCACAACTTCCTACCTCGGAAAAAGAAAGCCTAGACACCTTCTTTCCGGGCCAGCGGCGCCCCCGTGGAAGCGCCCCAGATATTCTACGCCCCAGGCAGGCGTTTCCTAACCTTGTTCGCCGGACGGCGTTGAAGGCGCACGTTTTCACTCTGGAGCTGCCTCGGCAGACCCAGAGTGGAACGGAGCGTTCTGATTCGTCCTCCCCGGCGAGCCCTCAATCCACTCTTATAATTGCTTTGCTCGCGTTTTTCAATGCCAGCCCGGTCTTCTCCTGTGCAAGCCATGCTTGCCCTGCACAGAACTTATTTAAATTGCACAGATAGTATACTGTAACTCATTTTATTTAAACCTTTTTTCATTTGTAAATCTAAAGTAAATTTAATTGTAAAAAGTTTAATTGTATCGGAAGATATACCCGTACTACTTATATTGTCGTAGAATAGAAAATATGCCCGTGTGTTTAGTTGAAGATTACCCGTATTGCAATATGAGTTTCTAAAATCTTTGCCAAAATAAAACAGATAACATAATAAATTGAAATCCGCAATCTTTAAACAGATAACATAATAAATAGAAACCCGCAATCTTTAAAGCAGAAGGCCGTAATTGATACCAATATATGACAAAATATATGCCAATATACTTGTACTACTTATATTCTCGTAGATTAGAAGATATGCCCGTTATTTGTAGAAGGCTGCCCGTACTACGTACAATATATGAGTTTCAACAATTTTTGTCATAATGAAACAATGGCATAAGAAATTGAAAATATCAAAAATCATCGAAAATATCAATAATAATAATGTATAAACCTGACGACATGAACTGATATAAACCAGTCAAAAATGCAATATCGATGAAATTTATTTTATATACATATCTATATTATTTAAATTGAAAAATATTCAATAAAAATCGTCGCCGCATAGGCACATCGGATTTAAATCCGTTAGTAAGCGACATAATATAATTTTCTTTAAATAAATTGACGGAAATATATCGTCTACATAATGCTATCGCTATTTAAGGCTTAATTGTGAGTTTTTAATTGATATCTAGGCGAACCCTTGTCCTAGAAACCCATGATATGGACTAAATTTTCAGTAGGGCTATTCCTAGATTTCCCACAAAATTTCATTTAATTCGATTCAGCCGTTCTCCCGTTATGATGAGATAAACAGACAGATCTTCAATTTTATTTATATACACTGCTCATAACTGAAATCGCAACACTATAAAGTTGCAAGTGTAGCTTTATGTAAATCAGGCAATAGAAACAGCTAGGCGAGATATGCAAATGATCACAGTTTCGTTAGTGAAGTAACACCTTGCCGAGCAGCATAAAAGCGTCAGGACAAGGAGAGCGATATCACAGCTAAATTGTAGCGTCATTGGTGTCAGGGTGTAAAAATCATCACAGTATGCCAGGAGTATGTCGGCGTACCTCATACGTTCAGTTGTCGTTAACGGAACTGCAACAAATCTTTGTTTTACGTGAGGGTGGAATGTGCTTTCGAAGGATCGCTGAACTATTGGATCGTGATGTGAGCACAGTTCAACGGTGTAAATTACGGTTTGTGAGGGACAACGAAACGACACGAAGATCAGGTAAGCTTCCAGGAAGGTGGAGCTTCCAGGTGTACCACACGACGTGAAGATCGTATGCTTCTGGAAAGCGTTGTCCAGGAACCGTTTACCACAGCAACCGTGTTACAACGACATTTATCCCACACTACAGGTATGACGCAGGACTGTATGACGCAGGACTCCGAGGCAGACGATCTTTTCGACACGTACCGTTTCAACGTCTTCACCAGTTATGTCGCCTCCAGTGGTGTCAAATGAGACGCGATTGGTCGACAGGATGACGATGCATCGTGTTCACGGATAAATCACGATTTTGTTTTGGTATGCCAGATGGCCGTACTCGCGTATGGCGGCGCTTTCAACAGCGTCATCAGGGAGCCATTTCTATCAGTTGCCACACAGACCCCCTAAGTGGTACCATGGTTTGGGGTGGTATAGCATTTGGTGCACGAACACCTTTGGTCGACGTTTCTGGCAGTATCACGGCACAACGATACGTCTCTGACATTGTGAGACCTGTGGTACAGCCATATCTGTCAACCAGGACGGGACTGCTTTTTCAGCAGGATAATGCCAGGCCACATACTGCACGGGTAACTATGAATAGTCTATAATGCTTTGATATCCTGCTTTGGACAGCATAATATCTGGATTTGTCCCCGATTGAGCATATCTGGGACATCATGAGTCGCCAATTAAGAGAACTCCCAATTCCAGCAAACTATGTTCAGTTACAAGCCTAATTGCGTGCTGTATGGATTGCCATCACTCAGCACACTATTGACCATCTCATTGACGGGATGCCTCCTCCAATCCTGCATAGCTGCTCGCGGTGGGCCTATTCCATATTGAACTATAATATCAATAAAGTTTCATGCTTTCATTTTAAAGGTATTATTTTTTGTTCATTTATACATCTCACCGGTTCACTTATACATCTCATTTATACATCACACTCAATATCTTCACCGGTTACGTCGCCTCCAGTGGTGTCAAATGAGACGCATTTGGTCGACAGAATGGCGAAACATTCAGCTCATGAATGAATCACAATTCTGTTTTGGCATGCCAGATGGTCGTACTCGCGTATGGCGGTGCTTTTAACAAAGCCACCAGGAAGCTTTTTCTATTAGTCGCCACACAGCCTCCTAAGTGGTACCATGGTTTAAGGTGGTATAACATTTGGTAGACGAACACCTTTGGTCCACTATTCTGGCAGTATCACGGCACAACGATACGTCTCTAACATTGTGAGACCTGTGGTACAGCCGTATCTGTCAACCAGTCCTAGTCTATTTTTTTTTCAGCAGGATAATGCCAGGCCACATACTGCATGGGTAACTATGAATAGTCTACAAGGTTTTGATATCCTGCCTTGACTAGCATATTCTCCGGATTTGTCGCCAATTGAGCATATGTGTGACAGGGTCGCTGATTAAGAGAACTACTAATTCCAACAAACCATGTTCAGTTCCAAGCCCAATTGCATGCTGTGTAGAATGCCATCTCTCAGCACACTATTGACCATCTCATTGACAGGATGGCTCGTCGTATTCAATCCTGCATAGCCCCTCGCGATGGGCCTATTCCATATTGATCTGATGTCAATAAATTTTCATGCTTTCATTTTCCAGGTATGATTTTTTGATCATGTGCACATCTCCATGTTACAATTATATTTTGTAAATTTCATAGGGATACATCAATTTCTTCATGGTGTTGCGATTTCAGTTATGAACAGTGTAGATAAGCTGTATACTCGTTCTTCGTACGGAAAATATAATATAAAGGAACTTAACATTCACAATTATGCATAAATTCCTAAAGTATTCTAAATGGCTTTGTTATACAAAATATTCTATTAAAATAGCTAATTTATTCTTCTAAAAATGTATAAAATTCTATGGGCTGGATATACAACATTATCTTCACAGGTAGATCTGAAGAATAAAGCATCCTGGTTGAGTTTGTAAACAAATTTTAAAATAATATTTTTTAATTCTCACAAAACGAAAGAGATTATCTAGAAAGTCGTACTTAATTAAACAAATTATTGAATTTTCATCCATTCAGAGTCATTTTGATAAATTTAACGTCATTTTATCAATTTAGCAACATTTTCGTCAATTTAACAACATTTTAAAAATCGCCGAATTTATCGCCAAGTGAGACTGTAAAACAGACAGTTCCACTTGGTGACAAATTGACGAAACATTATCAGAATACTATCTTTTTTTGAGAAAATATGTTGCGTATATGCTACGCCGCTCAGCATATAAGCAAGAGGGGCTCCACGTGCACCCCTAATCTTTCGAAAATTTAGAAGATTGATGCAGAAACATAGCATTAAAAATTGCGACCATTTAAAAAATTTTTAATTTGAATGCAAAATTAAAAAAAAATTTCCAAGAAAGCTAATGAAACTATTTTCAAGTTATTGAAACCAACCGTTCCCAAGAACATCATTACTGGTTTTTGGAATTTTTAATGAATATTTGTGATTTGGCATCATTTAAACAACATCAAATATGCATTATTTAATTGTAGTTTCGCACGCGAAATTAAGGAGATTTCTGGAATGCCATAAATAACAGTTTAAAGATATTGCTGCATTTTTGTAATTTTTGTAGAATACTTTCTGCACACCGTGACTAACGCCTTGGTGACAAAGAGTGAGAACCATCACCTTCTCCTTGGAATGCACAGTGGAACCTACGCTGTTAAATATCTGAGCTACTTTATACTTAAAAGTGGCTACAGTTGTATTGCCCACACATTTTGGTGCAACATTGCACCAATGGGTTGGGGAAGTGAATAAACTTTATTTAAGGGATACATTGTAAGGAATTTTGGTGTAAAGTCATATACAAAACTAGAACATTATTTCACTTAAAATGGTAAAGTTATGACTCTTAATTCTGGGATATATTGCACCAATTTTAGAGCATTTGCATGGAAAATGTACACTATTATATAGTGAAAGTTCTACAACTTTACATCTTTCTGGTAGGTCGGACTGTCTGGGTCTCAACAACAACAACCGCAGATGAGCCAATTGGATGTGCAATGTACTACTTAAAATAAGATTTTTGAGTTCACCAATTTAAAGCGAAATATTGCTGTAGTTTTCAAAGCAACCTCAAGCCAAAGTTACACCAAAAATAAGTGCAATGTCTCACTCTTTTTAAATACTGAATGATATACAATGCTACCCGAAAATAATAGGCAAAACAACTGTAGCCTCTTTTTAGTGCAATGTTGCATAACATTAGCATCAGAGACTGATGCACATTTCCACTTAAATTAAGCGTATAAACTAACTTCATCAAGCAGCATAAATGACTTGCAGTGCATTATTGCCAGAATTAAATACATTAAACAAACGTCCAACCTTATTTTCTTTTAGTCCAGTCATAGATGGATGGAATGAAAGAAAATTGCTGTTGGGAATTTCTTGCCTGTATTTCTTTTATCAGATAATGCTGCTGTAATATAAGTTTTCATACTGCCTTGAAGCAGACATGAGAAAGTTTGGTGAATACACAATTGTTTCAAGAGCATTGTTAGCCTTCTTTATGAGGTCAAGAACAGCGTTTTCTGATTGAAGGAAACAAATACAACTGCAAAGTAACAATCAAAAGAACAAATGATTCGATCTAGAACTATTAAAGAGGAAAAGACGCTATCAGACTTTGAAAGTGAAACTGAACACAAAATTCACAATGAAGATTATTCTTCCTAATTTTAGCTATTTTAAAACAAATTGAAAATTTTAGCGCTTTCAAACAAAATAGCATATTTTAGCATTTTTAAGTAAAACAATAAATTTTAACTCTATTTTGAAAAATCGCCAACTTAAGCCTCTTTTATCAAACACTCTTGAAATTTCGCGCTCTTTCTCACAAACTGCGACATGTAATTTCCATATGGAATCGCCCATTTCGAGAACGGGCACTAAATTAGATATTTTATTTTACAAATCGCCAAATGTCGCATTTTTTCAAAAATTTTTTCAGCAATTTAACTTAAGTGCAAATTCGCGATTTGTATGTCGCTAATGGCTACTAATCATTTTACATTATTTTGAGTAGTACATTTTAGTTAATGATTTTATTGCACCTGTTTCTAATCTTTCCTTTTTAGATTAGTTTAGCGACTTGTGTGAATTTGCTTGTCCCTGAGCCGCAATATAACAAAATGTTGTGTTTTGTGATTATATTCTGTTTTTCTTGTCAGTAGCTCTTGTCTGTAGTGCTTGTTTGGTGTATTAATACATTTGATTTCCGTTGATTTGCTTAAATTTCCCATTTCTAATGCAACTGTCACATTATAGATTAAAAAGAACTTATCAAAACTTAAACAGAAGCAAACTTAAACACTTAGCAAAATTTAAGAGGTCCAATATCCAAATTGCATTTAAAAATTGCAACAAAAAATTATGAATAAAATTTAAAATTACATTGAATAAATTCACCCAAATTGGCAAAAGTCAACCAAACCTTATGTTATGCGGAGAGTAAACTGATCAGAAACATGCATTTATTTTAATTTTATTTTATTGAATATTTTTTTTTTGTTAATCCGTAATTTGAACTGTCTCATGTCAATAGACCTTACTGCCAATAGAGATAAACTTTTTTAAACTCCCGAATATGTATCTTTATTATCATTTTACCTCAAATATGTATATTTGTATCAATTTGTATTCGCTTTCTCTTATTCCCATATACTGACTAATTTATTTCCACATACTGCAAAACAAAGAAAAAGTTTATCGGTTATTACAAAAAGTTTTTCGCGTACCTCCAGTTGGGGAATCGCTGTTCTAAAGAATCAGTCACAGGACTGGCTAAATTGATATTTTCTTATTATATTATTTTCTCTTTCAGTATCTAATGTACGATTTAATTAATTAATTTATTTGCTTTTTAAATTATGCAAACTGTCTAGCTACCTGTGATGTTGTTTTAAATGCAAAAATGTTCATTGATGTACGACTTTGGTGCTCCTCCTAATACTCTCAGTTCTTAGTATTTCTAAGTGACCGGATAAATTCATATTTTGTTCAATGAAATCAAATTGGAATAAGCCATTGACGACAGTTCGAAGTCAGCCACGGGTGACTGAACATAACTTATATGGTATATTTATATACTTATATACTGGATATACTTATATTTTTGCTCTTTCTATTTGGCCGTGGAAGGCTGCACATTCAGTTAATTTTTGTAACAGAAGTATGGCCAATAAAATAATTAACAGACACATTACCATTTTTCAACAAAAAGGGAGGAGGAGGGGTATTTTCTTTAAAAAATTGAGGATAGAAAATGTTAACAGAAAAGTTTTTAAAAAACGTGAATGAATATAATTAAACAAATAGAAGAAAAACCATTCCTTAATAAAAACTTTTTATCTTATTTCCAAAGAATACGTATATCTTAAATATTAGTTGATTGCGAATTATATCCGTGTTAGTTATTTAATAACTTAAATTATTTAGTAATTTCCTCTAAATTTTGTTCAACTTTAGGCAGAAGGTATGTGGCGGAAAACTTTCTTTCGTAGTGAGGGTAATCGTCTGTTGCCCTGAGACGCAGTGTGTCAATCATAAATAGCTGAATAAGCAGAAAATGGTAGAGAAAGACTATACGTCAAAATTCCAAAACGGAGCCTGGTTGTCTGGTTGGGCCTGGCTCGTTTCATTAATTAAAAGTTTGGTCCGAAACCTGGCCCACATGCTTTCCCAATTTCTAGTTAAAGCCCCAGGTTGACCCGCGTGATGAGCCTGTACAGACCTCTACTTCAGTTTCCCCACAGTCCTTTAAAGTCCCTAAATTGTTCTTGAATTCTATTTTGGTTTTTGAGTGTCCTTGAAAATGTTTCAATTTTACAATAGGTCCTTGAAAATCCATGATTTTTTTATATCATTTCAAAATTTTAGTTTGGTCGAACGTCCTTAGACTCTGATTGTGTGAGTAGGATTCAGCAACAATAGGCGATCATTCTCTGGCGCCATCTGGAAAGCCAAACAAACATACAGCAAAGAATCACCCCCCTGTACATATCGGTCCTTAAAAGCACTTGGTTATATGAACCTTTAAAAATAAAATTCAAGTCCTTAAAGAGTTTTTTATTTTTGGATAACTGTGGGAACCTTCAATATGAAAGAAAACTATTTTAATTTCAATATTTTTTGTTTCTTTTAGGTGATACGAAACTTAGAAGTTCGGAAATAGTACAATAGATCCTGAACCGCGACTTGAGAAATTTATTCCTAAAACAAAAAAATTGCGACGTCACTTACAAAGTTAAAACCCAAAAGCTTCAGGCTTATAAACTTATATTAGAAGCACGATCTCCAGTATTTGCCGCTTAGTTTGAGCATAACATGGTAGAAAATTGAAGCGGTATTGTCGAAATTTTAGACGCCGAACCTCAAGTTTTTCGAGATTTACTTTTGCACGTGTAGGATGTACAAAATATGTTCTCAGTAAATGTTTTTAAACTCTATGCTCTATCGGAAAAATACCATTTTAACGCTGTCAAACAAGAATACGCGAAGTTCATAAAATTTAATATATCTGTTGAAACTGTCTGGATGCTCTTTATTCTAACGCATAAATACTGTAACGTGCGATTGAATCAATTGGCTGAAGCTTTCTTCAGAAACAGTAGATCAGCTGTTCTGGAAAATGAAAAATGGAAGAATTTGGAAAAGGAAGATCTATTGTTTGTCATTGGAATTCTGAAATCTATAGCCCTCGATGATGTATAGAATAGCGCATTGAAATGCACTTTTATGCAATGTATGTATTATTTTTTTTATTTAATATGCAATAAAAAGTTAGACTTTGCAAATGCTTTAGTTCTTCTAAGAGTCAGTGCCTAGATAAAAAGTTCGTACTTCAAAAGACGTGTCATTTTACTGCAAAATAGGACCACATCTGGCTTCCCCTTCATGAGCAACCGTAGAGTCATTTCTCATGGGCCATTTTTGAAAGAGTTCAAAACAGTAAACTATATTTTGAGTTTTATTAGTTGAATTTTCTTTCAAATATAGCATACATTTTGTCCAAATGAAAGATATTTATCATTTACTTGTTGCGCATAACTCTCTAAAATCCTCTTCGAATATAAAGAGAATATAATCTTTACACAAATTCCATAAAGAAAGAAATAAAAGTGTTTGTAAATATTTCAACAGCTTCCATTTTATGACAGCTTTTTATTAAATCATTTTATTACTCCAAAGATAATGTCAGGTCAGGGACACCCTTTAAACTACATATTAGTTAATTTTACGACTATCACATTCCTTATACACATACATATAATTGGAGCTGAGTTTTCATGGCTCCCGCTCAAATTGTGAATCTCGAATTCTAAATTTTAAACTCGTAAAATATTTATAATTAATTAAAAGTGATTTGACATTAATAAAAAATTTTCATTTGCATAGAAATGTATGTAAAACCAATACAAAGCAGCATCTTTGTTTATATTCTTGTCATATCTTTGCATTACTACTTTTAAGAAAAATTTCTCAGACAAGTTACACGTTGCGCTCCAATATGTTCAAGTAAGTTGTAAGATATTGCAAATCTAGTGTATAGCAGTCTTTTTCAAACTTTTAGGATCTAAAAGTCAAATTTCAGTGAACAAGATGTGTTGGAAGGTTCCGCAAGATGTATTGGAAAAGAAAATTTTCTAACAGATGATATTTTTCACTCTTTAGGCGGAGTTGGCAGCATATTTAATTAGTTACATTATCAATCTTTTGTGTATTTGACTACCCAGTTAAACGTGCAAGTATTTAGCTACCGAAGAAACACATTTTACGATACAAAAATGCCACATATTGCAACTCGACCTTGAAACGGGCGTTACAATATGAAATTAATCCAACTGCTGACAAACCCAGTGCCGCTCAACCCGTCTATCGCCACAACATCTTAAGTCACACTGCATTTGTTTTCCAAGCAGATTTTATATACAGGGTGCCCACTTATATCCGTTACATCCCTCTTAACTTCTAAACAGTGACATCTTAGGCCATAAAGTTGGTGTCTAGGTATAGTAAAAGGGCTATGCGCTACTCGATGAGACACCTTACAACGCCATCTATCGGCAAATTTTGGAATTAGCGGTCCTATCTTGTAAACGGTGATAGATACGTGAAAAAAGTGAATTAGAAAGTTGTAGAGCACTCTCGATTTAGTACGGAAGGATACCTTGCGCATACTAATACTCAAAACAGAATGCAAAAAATGAACGTATGTTTGATTGTGAAGCGAAGCGAGAAAAGACCACCTTACGGACTAAATACGAGCCTGTGTTGTTACGCAGGGGAAACGCACGTGATTCGCATTCATGAGGACCATGGTTCTGTCCCCACCGGTTGCGTGTTTTACTGAATGTTTCTACAAACCATGAAAACTTTCTGCTGATCTTGCAAAATCGTCTCTTCAAACACACAGTTCAACTCAACCATGGCTGGTATAAAAATCACATGGATCTCATGTATTATGCAAATGAGGATTGAACGTCAAATTTGGCAGTAACGAGTATTGCGAGATGTTGTTAATTTTCGGTGAATGTGGGCGTAAGGCAAAATCAGCTGCAAGGCTGTATCGTGAACGTTTCCCTCAAGGCCCGCATCCTACACGGCAGACCATCTTAAAAGTTGTAAAACGCTTAAGGGAGACGGGCTGCTTGACCAGCCGACCTCGAATTCATACACCTCGTAATGTAGGACGCGAAGTGCAACCTGAAGATGTGCTAGCATACGCTCTCGCCCATCCTCAGAGCAGCACAAGAATGATCAGTGAAAGTCGTGGCCGCTCAAAAAGCCGCGTCTGGAAAATCCTGAATGAATCAGGTGCTCATCCATACCGATCCACACCTGTGCAGGGATTGCTGCCAAAAGATTCTGAGAGACGTTACACGTGGTGCAACTTTGTGATGAATAATTTAGAGGTCCACCCAACATTCCTGGCAGACATAATATGGACGGATAAGGCATGTTTTTCGAGGAACGGAATGTTTAATAGACAGAACTTTTATACCTGGTCGCTGTAAAATCCGAGATATGCCGTCGAAGTTCGACATCAACAACTCTGGTCGATTAATGTTTGGTGCGGAATTTTTAAGGACAGGCTCATTAGACCAGTATTTTACGAGGGCACGTTAACGGGACAACGGTACTTGCAGCTTCTGCAGGATGTAATAATAGACTTTGCTGAGAATCTACCGTTGCACCAATTCCTAAATGTATAGTTCCAACATGACGACGCACCTCTGCATAAGATTTCAAACGTTCAGCAGTATCTAATAGAGACATTCCAGAATCAAGTCATCGGGTATGGTGGTTCCGTCGAGTGGCCCCCGCGCTCACCTGACTCGACACCATTGGATTTCTTATGGGGACACATATAAGGGCAGGTATATGCAACCCTTCCGCCAACATTGCAGGATCTTCGACGACGCATTACTGATGCTTGTGCATCCGTAACACCTGCCATGTTGCACAATGTGCAGTGAGAAATCCATTCCAGTGTGCAAATGTGTATAGTGGCTAACGGAGAGCATTTTGAGCAACAAACTATTGTAAATAAATGGTCCTGAAGACAGGGAAGTGTCTCAGTTTCTTTCTTCCACTCTTTATGACATGACAATTTTCGAAATCGTGACCAAACTAATGTTCCTTTTTTGCATTCTGTTTTGAGTATTAATGCGCGCAAGGTATTTTTTCGTACTAAATTTTGAGTGCTCTACAACTTTCTAATTCACTTTTTTCACGTATCTTTCACCGTTTACGAGATAGGACCACTAATTCCAAAATTTGCCGATAGATGGCGTTGTAAGTTGTCTCATCGAGTAGCGCATAGCCTTTTCACTATACCTAGACATCAACTTTATGGCCTAAGCTGCCACCGTTTATAAGTTAAGGGGGTGTAAAGGATATAAGTGGGCACCCTGTATATACTAACCGAATACCTCTTAACAATCAACAGTCTCGCAATAAACAACACATGAATATTGTCATTTTTTAATAATTCGCGTTTCACATTTATTCGGCAAATCGAATATTTTAGTGTGCGGAACCTCCTAAAGAAGAAAATATTGTAAATTTTAAATTGCGCACGTCTTCCTTTCGAACTATCTACCAGTACACCAAATTAAAGTCTGTATCTCATCCCGAAGCATACTATTTTATCATCTCCCCTTTCGAACGTTTTTCTGTGGAGCATACCCATAAATGAACATTTTTGAAAAACTCTGTTCGCCTTGGGTTTCCTATCAGATGATTGGCTTACACCAAATTTGTCGTCTCTATCCTACCGTGAAGCATGTTTTTCAATCACTTCATATTTCGAACGTTTTTCTATGTTGCATACCCATAAATGATCATTTTTGAAAAACCGTAATAATCTTAGGGATTTTTATCAAATGATTACCCCATATATTGAATTTCAAGCCTCTATCACATTGTAAAGGCGGCTATTTCAAATCGAACATTTCAGTGTGTGGCACCCCCTATAATAACAAATGTTGCAAAACTGAAATTACACACTTTCTTCCTTTCTTGCTATCTACAAGTATACCAAATTTGAAGTCTCTATCTCATCGTGAAGCATGCTTTTTCTACCATTTCACCTTTCGAATGTTTTTCTGTGGCGTACCCCCCTCCCCCCCTTAAATGTACATTTTGAAAAACTCCATTCTTCTTGGGTTTTCTATTAAATGATTCGGCCATATACCAAATATCAAACCTCTATCATGTTCTAAAAGGGGTGTTTCTACTTTATTCCGAAAATCGAACATTTTCCCTAAATCGAACACACTCCCTAAAGTAGAAAATATTGGAAAACTGAAATTGTACACTTTCTTCCTTCCAAACTATCTACCAGTTCACCAAATTTGAAATCTCTATCTCAACGTAAAGCATGTTTTTTTTTTATCAATTCACCTTTCGAACGTTTTTCTCTGGAGCACCCCCTTAAACGAACATTTCTGAAAAACTATATTCGTCTTGGGTGTTTTCATCAAATGATTAGTCCATATACCTAATTTCAAGCCTCTATCAAACTTTAAAGGAGCCGTTTTTCATTTATTCGGTGAATCGAACATTTTGGTGTGCAGAATCCCCTCAAGTAGAAAATATTGGAAATCTGAAATAGCACACTTTCTTCCTTCCGAACGATTTACCCATACACCAAAATTGACAAAACCATTTGAAGTCTCTACCTTATGGTAAAGCATGCTTTCCTATCATTTCCCTTTTCGAACGTTTTGGTGTGGAGCACCCCCTCTAGAGAACGTTTGCGAAAAATTCGATTTTTCCAGGGAATTTTATCGAACGATCGAGCCGTGTACCAAATTGCAAGTCTCTATCTATTCAGGAAGTGCCTAAAAAGCGTGACAGACACACGGATACTTGGCAGTTAATATATATAGATATTATCTGAGTGTAAAGTAATCTACTTTCTGACACTGCCTTACTATCGGACCTTTCAGATTGTATAAGATTGGCCTTAACAGGCTGTTAAAATTTAATGTAGAAATTGAAAAGTAATTTGCCATCCCAACCGGGCATCGAACCCTGGATATTCTAAATCGCCAGCCGACGCACTACTGGGATGAAATTACAAGTTCTTTTTGTCAAAGTGGACTCTGCATTCTCCACTCTTTAATGTCGAATTGGCGTGCAACTAACAATCTGACTGACCAACTCCTGCTATTTTTACCTCAGGTTAGCGTCTTGATACTATTTTTATCCGCAAGGTTATCTTCCTTCATGGTTGTTATCCCCTCGCTTTGAAATCGGCGTTCCATATCTCAGAGACCACTGAATCCGTGCTTGTCTTACTAGGATCGCCTTCAGACCTCTGACACCTTTGACACCTCAGACCCCAATCTCACAGGGTTGATTTGTCCATTGTAAAGAGCCTTGATGCCCTAATCAGGAATCAAACTTTGGTTCTCCAAACTGGCCATCCGACGCTCTACCTTGAAGCAACTGGAAAGAAATTACAAGCTGTTATTGTCGGAGTGAACTCTGCCAGATCCCAAACTAACCATAGTATCAAATTTGTTATAATTGTTTACGTCGAGTGTACAATATACTGTATACGATATATATAAAGTGTCTCTTGGATATTAATTTATTGTACTTACTATTTATGTTTAATACATATTCAGAGTAAACGAGATTAGGGTCAGCTAAATGCTCATATATTTAATTGATCTAAAAAATTTGCATAATTTACATAAAAAGATGAGTTCTTATCAAGTAATATTAAAGTTATGCTAACTTAACATTAGGATGGATTACAGCAACAGCTAAGCAACAAGTTACATTGTATTAAAATAATGCAAAGTATTAAAAACTTGAGTACCCCTGGGCTAACCTATTACTACATATCTTTTGGTTTAGGAGTTATTTATGTCATATTACGTAGGGACAAGGGAGGAGATTAATACGGCACAACATTTTTATGTTGACAAGATTTCTGGAATTTTTCTGTTACAAAATTAATCTAAATGCTATTTGGAACCAAATGGCAAGCCATATCTTTTTCTACAACCGCAGCAGGAAGTGTAATATCAGATTTAAAAGATTACGAAAAAGTAATTATGTTTTAAATTGCACGTATGTATGCAAATGCCAGCCTTACAATACGTTTCCGAAGTGAAACATATAGAACATGGCTTTAGGGACATACACAGCACGTGCTCTGTGTGTCCCTAGTGTTATTATGAGCTAATTCGGGCCCCCTAAATAATTGGTTGGTATCCCTATCAAATGAAATGTTAATATCGATTCATAATTTCGAAAAGTCAAGTAGAACTGAAAATGAATGATTTACAAAAAGATCAAGTATCCCTTAATCTTCAATGATTGTACTTTATTTCAAAGCAAAAATGTATCCTTATTGAAACATTAAATCGAAATTTAAAATCTAATATGGGAAGCACATGACTTCCCTTATAGAATGCAATGCATTTACTTCTTTCACAGTGAAAATATGATGTATAAGATCCACGGCACAGTATTTTAACGATAAATTGTACATTTGGCTTTTTCTGGCTGGTAACATGTAAAACTATTTCATACCCAATTAACTTGTATTTCATACAATTCTAAATTAACAATTATCGATATTGAAAACATCCGAATTAGGTCATATATTAAAATACTTCAATAAATGATTTACAATTTGTAGTCATTTTTGCAATTTTAACAACATTGTCGTCAATTTGGGGCTAAATATATAAATATTACCAAGTTGTCGATATTTCGCTAGATTAACCACCAAGTTTCTAAATATATCGCCAAGTGTTACAAGAAAATGGAGAGAAGAACATTTCTTATATACTAGAAGATATGGCCGTCAGATGACGGAATTAAAATTTTGCAAAACTATACCTTCCATTTAGCGTCATTTTTTTATATGTATTTGGCAACATTTTCGCCAATTTGGCAGCATTTAAAAAAATCACCAAGTTGGCGACATCCCTCCAAATTTTTCGCCAAGCATTACGGACGGACAAATGGGTTATTCTTATAGTCGGTTCTTATGTTCTTTTCAAGATATCGAATTTTCATCTGTTAGTCGTTTCAAATGATTTAACGTTATTTTTATCAAATTGGCAACATTTAAAAAGTCACCAAATTGGCGTCATTTCGCTAAATTGGTCGCAAAATTTTCGCCAAGCGTTACAAACGAACGAACAGAGAAATGGTTTATTCTTACAATATAGATTCTTATATTCTTTCCAAGATATTGAATTTTCACCAATTACTCGTCATTTTAACGGATTTAGCGTTATTTTTAACAATTTGGTGACATTTTCCTTAATTTGGCACCATTTTGAAAAGTCCACAAGTTGGCAATATTCTGACAAATTCGTCGCCAAAATTTCGCCAACCCTTGTGAATAGAGAAATAGGCTATTCTTATAGTAGATAAATGACTAATCTCGCCTAAATACAAAACTGTTACTCAAAGTATCTTCTCTCGTGAATAGAATGATCTAGATTCACAAATATAATGTTAACAAATTTTTTGCACAATATTACATATAAACAGTGACCATATTTCGCAATAGTTAACATTTTTTCGTAATTTTATGTGATTTTCAATAAATGTATTTGAAAAATGTGCAATATCTCGACCAGAGTTCATTCCAGCTTTTTAAAGTTTGTGTCAATCGTTTTCTAATGAAATTACATAATGAATAGTTATTTACATAACTTTATTAAGGGTTTTGATTTTTGATGATTTTTCAAAATTCCGTTTGAAAATTTGGGGGATGTTCTGAACATTCGATTGTGTTTAAAAACGGCTTCTTCCAGTATTCACTGAATGTAATTTTTGAACCAGATTTCGTTTGAATCGCAAAATCGGCGCATACTAATTTTTAAAAGTGCTATATATATTAGTTTTTAAAATGTGATACTCATACCATCTATTCAAATTTACTTTGTAACAATATATGTTTCAAGGTTGATATTAATCTCTAAATTTTGAATGCAATCAATTTTAGCATCCCCCCCCCTGGAAAAAATCCTTCATACGTTCATGTATGCAACGTAGATATGAGGATATCCCATGCTTGGAGTCATTTGACAGATTTAGTGGTTTTGTAAAATTCCCTGATTATTTCATTTTTATAGGTGGACCTCCAGGTGCGAGATAACCAACAAATTTCAAACAGCGTTCTCATCCAGAAGATGTTGCTTGCTTGATTAGAAAACGAATTACTCGTAAATTAAGATTTTCGTACCATAGTCCTCCATGGAGAAACGTTAATAGTAGTGTCTGTACCATACATTGGAATGATAATTTGAATTGCACTTTGCAGGAAAAGGGGTGATAAATTAGTATGAAGTTATAAAAATAAACCAAATACATTGAATACATTGGTTTTGTTGACTTGCTGCCTGATTAAAAATACTCCATAAAATAAAACTTGGGATTGATGCATGTTGACATGATTTTTAAGGAACAGGAATATATGAGAAGGCCGGATGTAGCTTTAAAAATCCACATTTTTACTTTCCCTACATGCATGGTCATGCATAGGAAAATAAATTGGAATTGGATTTTTCGACGACTGAAGAGCACGTTTCAAGAATCCCGGAACTTGAAAACAAATCTCAATAACGAATGGAACGTTTCGAATGTAATTTGGTACAATTATTACAATCTGTGAATACTAAAACCCTGTTAACTTTAAAAGTGATCAGACGTTTAAAAGACTCCCAAATTTTCGATGAATTTTTGAAAAGAATCAGGCCATTTAATAATTAAAAAAGTAACCATTTTATACGTAATTTTTTATTCTAAAACGAATCTCACAAACTTTAGAACGCTAGCTAAAACCGTACTCGAGATATTGTACATTTTTCAAAATATTTTTATCAATAATTTACAATATTTTCAAATATGTAACACTTAGCGATTTATTTGGCGACTAATTTGACGAAATATCACCAAGTGAACAACTTTTTTTAAATTGTGCCCAATTTTCAAAAATGATGCTCAATATATGAAAATGACGCCAAATTGATGAATTAAAAATTAGCATATTTTAATATAACAGTGTATATTGCTTAACAGATGTTAGCAATATTTCCAATTGTTATATATATATTTGCTCAAACTATAAGTGAATTGGTGCTTCAAAATCATTTTACATGTTGTCACCTAGAAAAGCACCAAATGTCAGTGTACTTTTCAAAGTCAAAACATAGTGCCGCAGATCTTGTCTATCATTTTTCCAATTGAAAAAAGTAAAGTCATTGTATTATCTAGGGAAAGTTAAATGTTGTCCTCGTCAGCTATTTTTGTTGTTTATATTGATTTTATTTCTCTATACTTAGATACAATTAAAAAAACATGTCAATCAACAAAGATCATTTTGTCTTAAAACACTGCACTGCAATGTAAGATTATTTTCTAGTAACAACACAGAACGCAGTTTCTGTTGTTCACATTGGTGAAATGATTTTGGAGGAATAGCAATTTGTTACCTTCTTCCTAACATTCATAAAACACTGTTAGCACTGGCAAATTTTTCTTTCAGTCATTATTTTTATAATTTATACTTACCAATTATTAAAATCTGCAACGGATATTTCTTTTAGATAGGTGAAACAGACTTAATAGCCGCGTTATACAATAGCGCTAAAATAGCGATATCACCCAAAGAATGAGAATCCACTAGTAGTTGCTCTTTTATAAGCTTCCTTATAAAGTTCGTCTGCTATTATAGGATTTTTCTTCAGGAATGATTGCCACTTAACGGTTTCAACAATTTGTCGTAAGTTTTTTGTAAAAAAAGCTGTTACAGCTTCTTTCAACACTCTTTCGTTGTCTCGTAGTGCTAAGGCAACTATATCGCAGAAAGTTTTCACAGTCAGGTCTTTCTTCATAATAAACGCACATGCCGTCTTCAGCGTTTGTACACCGTATTTATCCGCTAAAGTGTACAGATCATATACACTACTTGAACTCGTTTTCTCCACCCTTCCGGTATAAAGGTAGAGCAGAAAGCTTTGAAAAATGGTTGGATCGCAGTCGTCGATGCAGATGATACTGGCACTTCTTTCTGTCATTTGGTCTTTGAACATGGAGTTAAAGATCGGCGACCGAGCTCCCAGTATCAGCTTGTGTGCCCCAAACTCTCGATCTTTCATTTTCAAGATGACATCACTGTATTCTCCTGTAAGAAACAGTTCCCCAAAATTTTGGGACAGTTTCTGGTAATCTAGGTATAGGAAAAAAATAAAGGATAATTACTTCGTTAAGAATATTTATTGTAAATTTTTCGCTAAACTTTAGACTTATTAAGAAATACAAATTCGGTATTACCGAATATTACAGCAATCCCAAATTTACTTGATGCATCTGCACTGTTAACAGTTAAAAGCACAGATACATCCCTCAGCTAGCCGTTTACCTTAAATCTGAAACCAATAATTGACCTAGAACCTTGCGTTTTTTTTTCAATGTAGCTTTTGATCTGAGAACGAACTCATTTTTAAATATTCGAGATTTTGAAAAAACTGAAAGATTTTTATATATTTGTAAACCCTTTCCCCCCTCTGAATGAAGAGTAAAAAAAGGGGTGAGAGGGTTCGTGAAAATGTATATTCGCCTCAAACAAAAGTTTGGTTCTTCATTTTTTTATTTGAACGCGAGCGAGATAAATTTTCAAAAGTCTCTAGAAGTCAGATTTTTCAAAAATGTGGACAGTTTTGTACATTAAATGAAATTAAAATCAAGTATAAAACGAGTTTTTCAAATATTTTAGAGTATTTTTCGTATGGCTCATTTTAAAACTGACACCAATAAAACAATTTTCAAATTACTGTCTTCACAATTTTTCATCTTGAATCCTCATTCCTTAGTTTAGCGAGCTTCAATTGTTTTCGTTGTCTCATTATTTGTTAAAATTTGACAATTTAATTAAAGATTCAATAATTTTCTTTCAAAGTTCCGTAGCATACGTCTGTAAAAGAAGTATTCATTTCACTTTCGACTTGAGTTTGGGTCTTCCATTACCGAAAAGACATGCTTAACTTTTAAAACATTATCTTTGAGTGATTATTCACTCGTATTTTTAACCTATCGGAAGGGAATTAAACCGTGGCAGAAGGGAGGGGAGTGACGAGAGAAAAGAGGTAGCCACTTTGCAATTTTACTCTTATTTTGACCCTTGAAGGAAGACGGCGTCCCCATTTTCAAAATCTTCGTTTTTATCTGCCTCAGCTACTCTAGCTCCAATTTTAATGCAAACCCAGACCGAGGGTCCTAACCCTAGAGTTTATAGGGCATTAATCCCCGGTCGGGAAGGAAACATCACCAGCACAGAGGAAGAACGACGAAACCCCCGAGCCCCACCAGACAAAAAAACCGCCAACTCCATCACGCACAGCCCAGGACACCAAGGGAACAGTAGACCCGCGCCCCGCCGAGCGGGGACAAGCTCCACCTTTCCCGGAGAAGAACGCCGACAGAGACGGCCGAAACCCCCATCCAGCAAGCCAGAGACCCGCCCGCAACGGAACCAAACAGGCCAGACGCGCCACCAAGAACCGCGACGCACCCCCACCCCCTAGAAATTTATTATTCTTTATAAGGGGTGTCTGGCCAGGGCAATTACAGGAGGCCTACAAGAACATCCGCAGCATTATGCGGGTAATAATAATAAAATCCATAATAAATTATCAAAACAATAATATATAGTCCATAATATAATCAATTTATGTAATCAATAATATAATCAATAATTAATAATAGATATAAAAAATAAAAAAAGTAGCAGGTCACCGTTACATCAACTAGATGAAAACATATACATACAACCAATATAATTAATAACATAATATGCCCCACCTTCACCCCCAGAAAGGGGAGAAATCCCAAATCCAAGGAAAGCAAGAGGGGAAAGTAATCAAACCATCTAAAGCAAAAGAGAGACAACCTCAAAAACCAACCACAGAAAAATAAATAAGGACACAATCCTCAAATACTCGTATATCCAAAGACAAAGACTCTCAACAATAAAAGAAAGGGGGGACGGGGCTGGTCCCCGTGACTCCTGCCTAGCTGCAACCAGAAGACCGGGGCTCAGAATTTAAACAAAACCAAAGAACTATTACAACAATCAAACTAGAGGCGATGACAAATAAAATTTTCTAAATCTATGAAAAATACACCCCATTAAAAAGTTCCACATAAAATGAAAACAAAGTCTCAACAAAATATTCCAAAATAACCTCCACTACATACAATTTAAAAACTCCTCCAGAAAAAGAAAGAAAAACCAACGAAAAGAAAAGAGAGTGGGGGGGGGGGGGGTATAGCAATTTTACTCCAATTTTAATGTAATTATTATGTTATATTTTCTATTCTCCAATGAATCCGATCAAGGTAAACTGCAACGTACTTTTATTGCTTTGCATATTTTGAGCTCTTTCATCGGCGCAGAAATAACTAGAAACTGAATGTAATAGAAATAACTAGAAACTGAATGTAATAGAAACTGAATGCAATAATTGAGGTCTAAAAAAGACCATAATTCGAATTTTTGAAAGGATCCTAAAAATTCAAGGATTATTACTAGAATTAGTTGAAATTCATGATATGATATAACAGCGTGGATAACAGTGCCAGAATTTGAAAGTTTTATAAGTATCAATTGAAAACAATGCAAGAAATGCATGTTGAATGGCGTAGCAGTTATTTGTATTACTACTTGGTAGCTGGTAAACATTCTTTGAAAATGTTCCATCGGCCATGAAATTTAGCGATTTATCCCGCTACTGCCCCGGGAATTTTGCCTTCATTTTTTCCAATAAAATTACTGCACTAACTTTCAGTGTCCATCTATAGCAATCTATTACTTTAGATAAAGCAGTGGTTGTTCGCATCAAATTTGCTTTTGGTATTACTTATTTTGGTGAATCAAGAGTTAGAACACTGAAAGGGAGGTTATTTGACCCTTCATTCAATTTAGATAGACTTAAGAAAATGGTTAAAAAAGTGCCTGTTTGGAAATACAAGAAATATGCCGCATTGAAAATTTGTAGAACCATTCTAGTTGGTATCACTTTGAGTTAATACTTCGAGTTTTTCACTACTTTCATGAATTAAACAACTACTTTGTAAATAGGCTTGCTGCCCCAACAGGGTGTCGAACCCTAGATCTCCGAACTGGCCAGCCGATGCTCTACCGTTGAGCTACTGGTACGAAATTGCAAGCTCTTATCGTCGAACTGGACTCTGCATTTTCCATCTTATCATATTGGCGGGCAACTGACACATGACTGACCATCTCCTGCTATTTGTACCTCAGGTTAGCCTCCTGATACTACTATTTTTACCCAGGTTAGTAGCCTGCGTGATCGTTATCTCTCAATTTGAAATCGGCCGCCAATCTTTCGGAGTCCACTGAATCCGTACTAGTCGTACTAGAGTCACTTTTAGACCTCCGACATCTTTACACTAACCTACAGAGTTGATTTATTCGGGCGCCATTGTAAAGAACCTTGCTGTCCCAACCGGAATTCGAACCCTGGATCTCCGTACTGGCCAGTCAGAGCTACTGGGACGAAATTGCAAGTTCTTATCGTCGAAATGGACTCTGTAAGTTATTTATTAAACATGTATCTAGATAATTTTCTTAACTTCAGTTTTGGGGTTGCGATAGACAGCCTACTTATACAAGTTCTTATTTAAATTACTGCAATATTTCAAATGTCATTTAATTTACAATATCATAAAAAGGACCATTAAAGTGCTTACCTAATACATCAGTGTATATTTCGGTGTATACCACTGGAGATCTGTCAAAAATAAAAATTTATTTTATTTAAAGAAAACTTTGACTATTTCGTAAAAAATAAAAAAAGCTTGTGTTTATATGGTTGGATCGAGAGAGAAAGTGAACATTAAAAAATGTTTTAAATACACAAATAGGGATCTAAGTTTTCCAATAATTTTTGGGAAAAAATAGCAGCATGGTCAAAAGATTCGACCTACTATTTTTACGATATACAACAGACAAGCAAATTCAACAGGCTGCAATGTCTTGGCTTCAGAACATTGACACTCATTTCTTCAGATCTTAAATCCATGATTTGGTGTTACAACGGAACAAATGCCTGGACAAGTATGTAGATTACATGTAAAAGTATTTAAATAAAAGTGTGCCACGTTACTGTTTATCTCTATGTTCATATAAAAATTTAGAAAAATATCCCCCAATTTTGCTAATCAACCTCTCTATTTCGCTAATTATCTTCCTGTATTTGGGTTAAGTTGATGTGTCTATGAAAATTGTTTCGGTTTCTAGCGTTCAATAATATTTGAAAGGTTAATGATGCACAAAGCATTGATTATGAATCACTTTCCAACTGAAATGCAATTTTATTTAAGCAGATCCAAAATGCCACACATTCAGCGATGATATTTTTAAAATTATCACTGTACAATCATTTATTTTACTTGGTAACTTAAAACTTCATCAAAAAATCCGATGTAGGCAGCACATGACATTCCTTATATAAGGCAAAGAATTTACTACTTTTACAGCAAAAAAAAATAGGCTATTCTTATAGTAGCTACTTATATTCTTTCCAAGATATTGAATTTTCGTTAATTAGTCGTCATTTTCATCGATTTAGCGTCATTTTTATTCATTTGGCGAGATTTTCGTTAATCTGGCAACATTTAAAAAAGTCGCCAAGTTGGCGACATTCCATCTAATTCGTCGCCAAAATCTTCCCATGCGTTTTGGACGGAGAAATAAATTATACTTATAGCAGATAAATGACTATATTGGCCTTCAAATACAAATATATTACTCAAAGTACCTTTTCTTATGAATGGAACGAGCTAGATCCACAAGAATGATGTCACCCAATTTATCGCATGATATTACATATGAAAAGTGAACATGTTTCTCAACAGTTAATATATATTTTTTTAATTTATGGGATTTTTTTATAAATTTATATGAAAAACGTGCAATATCTCAAGAACGATTCACGCTAGTGTTCTAAAGTTTATGTCAATCGTTTTCTAAGGAAAAATTACATATAACATGTCCATTTGTGTAACTTTTTTAAAGGTTTTGATTTTTTGATGATTTTTTCAAAACTTCACTCGAAAATTTAGGGGGGTTCTGAACATTCGATTGCATTTAAAAACAACAGGCTTCCAGTATTTACGTATTGTGATTTTTGTACTAAATTTCATTCGAATTGCTCCATTCGTTCGTGAGATATCGTCTCTCCACAGACTCACTGACACATACACACACACACACATACTTTCACACTCACACACACACATACCTTCACACACACACACATACTTTCACACACTCATACACACACACGCACACACACACACGCACGCACGCACACACACACGCACACACGCAAACACACATACTTTCACACACTCACACACACACATACACAGACATCACCTCAAAAATGTTTGATTCGTGATCAGGGTTGCTTGAAACGTGCACTCCTGTCGAAACTCGAATTCAAATTTTCGACCCCGTCACAATACTTTCCTTATACATTATGTATATAAGGAAAGTAAAAAGGCAATGCTATAATATCGTCTGCTTCTCTATGTAAAATCAATGAATATTTTATTCATATCACTTATATTCCAGACTCCAGAGCTAAATGATTTGGCGTTAAAAAGATTCAGCAATTCTTACAGTTTTACAATCGCTTGTTTTGTTTACATTTTGCATATATTAAAATTAGGCTTCGTTGTAGAAATAATCAAAAACAACGGATTATTTAAAATAAAAAATATTCTAATTTCGTCGGCACAGAATTTGGATACACATATAATATGAAAAAAAAATCTGATGTGCGCAACACATGATTTTCCTTATATAATGTAATTAATTTACTACTTTTCAGTAAAAAAAAGTAGGTTTTTCTTATAGTAGATACTAATATTCTTTCCAAGATATTAAATTTTCGACAATCAGTCGTCATTTTTATCCATTTGGCGAGATTTTCGTTAATTTGGCAACATTTCAAAAAGTCGCCAAGTTGGCGACATTCCGCCAAATTCGTCGCCAAAATCCTGCCAAGCGTTATGCACTAAGAAATAAGTTATTCTTACACCAGATAAATGACTATTGGCGTTCAAACACAAAAGTATTACTAAAAGTATATATTTTCATGAATGGAATGAGCTAGTTCCACGAAAATGATGTAACCCAATTTATCGCATGGTATTACATATGAAAAGTGAACATGTTTCTCAATAGGAATTTTTTTTTATTTGACATTTTGATAATTTTTTTTTAAATGAACAATATCTCGAGAACGGTTCATGTTAGCGTTCTAAAATTTATGTCAATCGTTTTCTAATGAAAAA
This sequence comes from Amaurobius ferox, assembly GCA_951213105.1. Classification (NCBI taxonomy): domain Eukaryota; kingdom Metazoa; phylum Arthropoda; class Arachnida; order Araneae; family Amaurobiidae; genus Amaurobius; species Amaurobius ferox. The sequence goes on from OX578152.1 coordinate 60,950,765, forward strand.
TTACATAAGAAATGTCTATTTCCGTAACTTTATTAGTAGTTTTGATTTTTTGACGATTTTTTCAAAATTTCATTCGAAAATTTAGGGGGGTTCTTAACATTCGATTGCATATAAAAGCAATAGGCTTCCAGTGTTTACGGATTGTGATTTTTGTACCAAATTTGGTTCGAATCAGTCCATTCGTTCGTCAGTTATCGTCTCCACAGTCTCACTGACACACACACACACACACATACTTTCACACACACACACACACAAACACACACACACACACATACACACACACACACACACAGACATCACTTCAAAAATGTTTGATTCGTGATCAGGGATGCTTGAAACGTGCTCTCCCGTCGAAAACTCGAATTCGAATTTTCGACCCCGTCACAATACTTTCCTTATACATTATGTATATAAGGAAAGTAATAAAGCGGTTTTAGAACGGATGCAACACTAATCTATATAAATAAAATTGAAAATCTGTCTGTCTGTCTGTCTGTCTGTTTGTCCCATCATCCCGAGAGAACGGCTGAACCGAATTTGATGAAATTTTGTGGGTAGCCTGGAAATAGTCCCACTTAAAATTTAGTTTCAATTTAGTTTCACTCAATTTTGAGTTTCTACAGAGAGTGGTTCTTGAGATATTAGTAAAAAACGAAATTTTCGTTTGTCTCATCATCACGGGAAAACGGCTGAACCGAATTTAATGAAATTTTGTGAATAGCCTTGAAATAGCCCCCCATAAATTTAGTCCAAGCTTCGAGTTTTTAAGATCAGGGGTTGTCGAGATATTAATGAAAAACCGAACTTTTTCCTAGGAGTTCCACTCTCCAACTCCGTGGTTTATCCAAACGGAATGGATGAAAATCCATTGTTTAAAACGTCAAAATGAAATAAAGCTTTATTTCCGAGTTTGGTGCAGGATTTTTGCATTAATTAGTCACGATAGGAAAACATGAATTGTTTGAAACATGAATTTAAATGGAAAAATCTACCTCCATGGTTCATCTTTCACAAGCTTTTACTCAACGATGAAAAGTATGAAGAAATCAAAATGCCTATTTAATTTCGCATTTTATGAGGAAGATTCTATCTTATATCATGTTGCTCGGCAACGGAATGAAATTAAATGAGTTGTTAATATTTATTATTATTTTTTTTATTGATTAATAAATAAATGGATGTAAAAATATATTTTATAAATGAACGGTTTGATTGTTCTTTTAATTATATAAATTGCGGACTGCGTACATCACTTTCATTTATTTTAGCAAAGAGGATTCAAGCTCATATATTGTGTTTAGCTAATAAACTAATATATTGTGTTTACCCAATAAATTCATTTAACCGATTGTTGAAACAGAAAAAGAGTAGAACGGGTGTATCTTATACAATTTTAGTGTTTTCATTTAGTATATACAAACGGGATTAGGATATTTTATTCCTCAGATCTGCAAACTCAGAGCTACGAATTTGGCGGAATATCGCTAACTTGGAAACTTTTCTTAAACTTTTCCAAATTAGCGGAAATGTCTCCAAATTGAAAAAAATGACGCAAATCAATAAAATTAAATTTGTTTTTTTTAAGAATAGAGTACTGAAATGATGTTTCGGTAGCATTTGTCGGTCAGTCCATCCATCCTACTTAGTAACACATTTAACGAATTTTTTTAATATCATCAAATTGACAAAAATATTTGTAAATCCATAAAAATATCATGGAATTGATAAAATTGCGCTTAATAAATGAAATTAATTATGTTTTGTTAGGGGATAGTATTGTGATGATGTTCCGTCAATTGGTCGCAAAATGGGATTATCAGTTCTACAGTCCCACTTGGCGATAAATTTGGCGATTTTTTAAGTTATCGCTAAATTGACAAAAATGACGCCAAACCTTCCATGGAGATAGCATTATTCAGATGATAGGATTTCCATCAATTTATTTTAAGCAAATGATATTATGTCGCGTAGCAACGGATCCAATGCGTTATGTGCTATACGATTTGTATTAAATCTTTTCCGATTTGAATAATAAAGATATGTATATAAGATAAATTTCATTGACATTGCATTTTTGACTGGATAATATCAATTACGGTCTTCAGGTTTAAACATTATTATCATTGATATTTTCGGGGACTGTTGATTCAGGGATTATTGATATTTTCAAGTTATTATGCCATTGTTTATTTATGACGAAAATTGGTGAAACTCATATATAGTACGTTGTACGAGTAATCTACAAATGCACGGATATATCTTCTAATCTACGAGAATATAAGTAGTACAGGTATATTGGCATATATTTTGATATATATTGGCTTATATTGGAATCAATTACGACCTTCTGGTATAAAGATTACGGGGATTAGTGATATTTTCAATTTATTACGTCATCTCTTTTATTTTGGTAAATATTTTTGAGACTCATATTGTAATACGGGTAATCTTCTACTAACACACTGGCATATTTTCTAATCTGCGACAATATAAGTAGTACGAGGTTACATATAATGATTCAATTCTTTTTTTTTGTAAATTTGCTTACAAAAAGGGCCAGGATGTTTTATTCTTCAGATCTGCCCATGAATATAATTTTGCATAGTGAGAACAGATATTCTTAAACTTCTCTTTAGGAGCAATAAATTTAATATTTTAACGGGATTTGCACATGATTGCGAATTATAAGTTTCTTTATATTATATATTCCGTACGAAGAACGGGTATGCTGCTAGTCTATATAAATGAAATTGAAAATCTGTCTGTCTGTCTGTTTGTCCCATCATCACGGGAGAACGGCTGAACCGAATTTGTTGAAATTTTGTGGGTAGCCTAGAGAAATAGCCCCACTTAAAATTTAGTCCATGTTTGGAGTTTCCATAACCAGTGGTTCTCCAGATATTAGTAAAAAACGAATATTTCGTTTGTCTCATCATTACGAGAGAACGGCTAAATCGAATTTAATGAAATTTTGTGGGTAGCCTTGAAATGGATCCCATAAATTTTGTCCAAGTTTCGAGTTTCCAAGACCAGGGGTTGTCGAGATATTAATGAAAAACGGAACTTTATCCTAGGAGCTCTACTCTCTAACTCCGTGGTTTATCCAAACGAAAAGGATAAACATCGTTTGTGTAAAACGTCAAAGTGAATTAAAACCTCATTTCTGAGCTTAGTGCAGGATTTTTGCATTAATTAGTCAGTATCTGAAAGCATGTATTGTTTGAAACACGAATTTAAATGGAAAATCTAACTCCATGGTTTATGTTTCACAAGCATTTACTAAACAATGAAAAGTATAAAGAAATCAAAATGGTTATTATTTTTGCATTTTATGGGGAAGAAATCAAAATGGTTATTTAATTTCGCAGTTTATGAGGAAGATTCTTTTTTATATTATGTTGCTCAGCAACGCAATTAAATTAAATGTGTTTGTTAATATTTGTTATTATTTTTTCTATTTGAATAATAAATAAATAGATATAAAAATATATTTTGTAAATGAACGGTTTGATTTTTCTTTTAATTATATTAATTACGGACTGCGTACATCGCTTTCCTTTATTTTGGCAAAGAGTTTTTAAGCTTATATATTGTGTTTAGTCAATAAATTCATTCAGCCGATTGTTGAAACAGAAAAAAAGTAGAACGGGTATATCTTCTAATTCAATTTTAATGTTTTCATTTAGTGTATGCAAACGGGATCGGATGTTTTATTCTTCAGATCTGCAATTTCAGAGCTGCGAATTTCGCTGAATATCGCTAACTTGGCAACTTTTCTTACACGTTGCCAAATTGACGGAAATGTCGCCAAATTGATGAAAACAACGCAAATCAAATAAATTAAATTTGTTTTCTTAGAAGAGAGTACTGAAATGATGTTTGGGTAGCATTTGTCGGCCAGTCCATCCATCCTACTTAGTAACACATTTAACAAATGTTTAAAATGTTTGTAAATCCATAAAAATATAAAGAAATTGATAAAATTGCGCTTAATAAATGAAATTAATTGTGTTTTGTTAGGGCATAGTATTGTGATGATGATTCGTCAATGTGTCGCAAAATGGGACTGTCAGTTAGTTCTACAGTCCCAATTGGTGATAAATTTGGCGATGTTTTAAATTGTCGCTAAATTGACGAAAATGTCGCCAAACCGTCCATGGGGGTAGAATTACTCAAACTATAAGATTCCCATCAATTTATTTGAAGCAAATGATGTCATGTCGTTTAGCAACGGATGTAAATCCAATGTGCTTATGCGGCATACGATTTTTATTAAATCTTTTCCGATTTGAATAACAAAGATATGTATATAAATTAAATTTCATTGACATTGGATTGTTGACTGGATAATATCAATTACGGTCTTCATGTTTAAACATTATTATTATTGATATTGTCGTGGACTGTTGATTCAGGGATTATTTATATTTTCAAATAAATTCTATGCCATTGTTTCATTATGACAAAAATTGTTGAAACTCATATATTGTACGTTGTGCGAGTAATCTTCTATAAATGCACGGGTTATCTTCTAATCTACGAGAATATAAGTAGTACAAGTATATAGACATATATTTTGATATATATTGGCATATATTGGAATGAATTACGACCTTCTGGTTCAAAAGACTACTATGATAATTGATACTTTCAATTTATTATGTTATCTGTTTCATTTCGGCAAAATTTTTTAGACTCATATTGTAAGAAGGGTAATCTTCTACTAACATACAGGCATATAGACACAGTACAAGTATATAGACATATATTTTGATATATATTGGCATATATTTGAATGAATTACGACCTTCTGATTTAAAAGACTACTATGATAATTGATACTTTCAATTTATGTTATCTGTTTCATTTCGGCACAATATTTTAGACTCATATTGTAAGAAGGGTAATCTTCTATTAACATACAGGCATATTTTCTAATCTGCGACAATATAAGTAGTACGGATATATATATATATATATATATATATATATATATATGTATATATATATATATATATATATATATATATATATATATATATATATATATATATATATATATATATATATATATATATATATATATATATATATATATATATATATATAAATATTATATATATATATATATATATTCCCAAATAATTTTAGTGCTTTTATTCTGGCATATGTTTGAATCATTTACGGGTTTATTGCTATTTTCAATTTATACATGTAATCGACTAATACAGGTTATATCTTCTAATATTCGAGTATATAAGTACTACGGGTCCCATACAATTTTAAGCACTGTTATTTTGAATATATAGATTCAATTTCATATTTTTTGTAAATTTGCTTTTAAAAGGGCCCAGGATGTTTTATTCTTCAGATCTGCCCGTGAAGATAATTTTGCATGATGAGAACATATATTCTTAAACTTCTCATTAGGAGCAATAAATTTAATATTTTTACATAATTTGCATATGATTCTGAATTATAAGTGTCTTTATATTATATACTCCGTACGAAGAACGGGTATGCTGCTAGTCTATATAAATAAAATTGAAAATCTGTCTGTCTGTTTGTCCCATCATCACGGGAGAACGGCAGAACCAAATTTGGTGAAATTTTGTGAGCAGCCTTCAAAGAGTTCCACTTAAAATTTAGTCCATACTTCGAGTTTCTGCGACTAGTAGTTCTCGAGATATTAGTGAAAATCGAAACTTTCGTTTGTCTCCTCATCATGGGAGAACGGCTGAACCAAATTTAATGAAATTTTGTGGGTCGCTTTGAAATAGCCCCCCTTAAATTTATTCCAAGTTTCGAGTTTCTAAAACTAGGGATTGTTGATATATTAGTTTAAAACGAAACTTTTTCCTAGGAGTTCTACTCTCAAACTCCCTGGTTCCTCCAAACGAAAAGGTTGAAAACCGTTTGTTTGAAACGTGAAAATAAATTAAAATTTTATCTCTGTGTTTGGTGGCAGATTTTTGCGTTAAATAGTCACTTTCTGAAGTCATGAATTGTTTGAAAACATGAATTTAAATGGAAAATCTATCACGATGGTTTATTTTTCTAAAGCTTTTATTCAACGATGAAAGTATTAAGAAATCAAAATAGTTAATTAATTTTTAGAATTTTATGAGGATATATCATGTTGCTCGGCAGCGCAATTCAATTAAATGTGTTTGTTAATGTTTAATATTATTTTTCGATTTGAATAATACATAAATGGATATAAAAATATTCTATCTTATAAATGAAAGGTTTTATTTTTCTTTTAATTATATTAATTGCTCACTGCGTACATCACTGTCATTTATTTTGGCAAAGAGTGCTGGTTAGTTTGGCCAAGCTTATATATTGTGTTTAGCTAATAAACTCATATATTGTGTTTAGCCAATAAATTCATTTAACCGATTGTTGAAACTAAAAAAGAATAGAACGGGTATTTTAGTGTTTTCATTTAGTATATACAAACGGGATCTGGGTATTTAATTCAGATCCGAAAATTCAGAGCTACGAATTTGACGGAAAATCGCTAACTTGGCAACTTTTCTTTTTTGCCAAACTACTACTTAGTAACACATTTAGCGAAGTCCTACTTAGTAACACATTTAGCGAATTTTTAAGATGTCACTAAATTGATAAATATGTTTCTAAACCCACAAAAATATCTTGAAATTGATAAAATTGCAATAAATATATGAAATTTATTGTCTATTGTTATTGGATAGTATCGTGATAATGTTTCGTCACTTTGTCGCTAAGTGGGACTATCAGTTCTACAGTTCCATTTGGCGATAAATTTGGCAATTTTTTAAAATGTCTCTAAATTGAGGAAAATGTCGCCAAACGTTCCATAGAGATAGCATTATTCAGACGATATTTTTTCCATCATTTTATTTAAAGGAAATGATATCATGTCGCTTAGCAACGGATTTAAATCCAATGTGTTTATGCGGCAGACGATTTTTATTAAATCTTTTCCGATTTCAATAATAAAGATATGTATATAAAATTAATTTCATTGCTATTGCATTTTTGACTGTATAATATCAGTTACTGTCTTTAGGTTTAAACAGTATTATTATTGATATTATCGGGAGTTATTGATTCAGGGATAATTGATATTTTCAAGTTATTATGTCATTGTTTTATTGCGGCAAAAATTATTGAAACTCATATATTGTATGTTGTACGAGAAGTCTTCAACAACTGCACGGGTATATCTTCTAATCTACGAAAATATAAGTAGTACAGGTCTATTGGCATATATTTTGGCATATATTGGCATATATTGGAATTAAGTACGGCATTCTGGTATGAGAATTACGGGGATCATTGAGATCTTAAATTTAAAACGTCATCTGTTTATTTTGGCAAAGATTTTTGAGACTCAAATTTTAATACGGGTAATATTTTACTATCACTCGGACATATCTTCTAATCTACGGCATTATAAGTAGTACGGGTATATCTTCCCATTTAATTTTAGCACTTTCATTTTAGCATATACTGGAATCAATTTCTGCCTTCAGGTTCAAAAATTACGGGTTTATTGAAATTTTCTATTTATACATGTAATCTACTAATACAGGTTATATATTCTAATATTCGCGTATATAAGTAGTCCGGGTACCATACAATTTTAATGCTTTTATTTTGCATATATTGATTCAATTCCATATATTTTTTTAATTTGCTTACAAAAGGGGCCAGGATGTTTTATTCTTCAGATCTGCCCGTGAAGATAATTTTGTATAGCGAGAACAGATATTCTTAAACTTCTTTTTAGGAGCATTACATTAAATATTTTAACAGAATATTTTGATTAAAAATGTTATTTAGTATACTACAGGAATTTGCACATGATTGTAAATTTTAAGTTTCTTTATATAGTCCGTACGAAGAATGGGTATGCTGCTAGTCTATGTAAATAAAATTGAAAATCTGTCTGTCTGTCTGTCCCATCATCACGGGAGAACGGCTGAACTGAATTTGATGAAATTTTGTGGGTAGCCTGGAAATAGTCCCACTTAAAATTTAGTCTAAATTTTGAGTTTCTACAGCCAGTGGTTGAGATATTAGTAAGAAACGGAACTTTCGTTTGTCTCATCATTACGGGAGAACGACTGAACCGAATTTAATGAAATTTTGAGGATAGCCTTGAAATAGGCTCCCCTATAAAATTTAGTCCAAGTTTCGAGTTTCTAAGACCAGGGGTTGTCGAGATATTAAAGAAAACGAAACTTTTCCCTAGGGGTTCTACTCTCTAACTCCGCTTCTTATCCAAACGAAAAGCTTGAAAATCGTTTGAAAATGAATTAAAACTTTATCGCTGAGTTTGATGGGAGATTTTTTGCACTAATTAGTCACTTTCTGAAAACATGAATTATATGAAACATGATTTGAATGGGAAATCTATCTCCGTGGTTTATTCTTCACAAGTTTTTACTGAACAATGAAGAGTATAAAAGATCAAAATGGTTATTTAATTTCGCAGTTTATGAGGAAGATTCTAACTTATATCATGTTGCTTAGAAATGCGATTAAATTAAATCTAACTGTTAATTTTAATTATTATTTTTTCGATTTGCATAATAAATAAATGGATATAAAAATATATTTTATAAATGAACGGTTCGATTTTTCTTCTAATTGTATTAATTGCGGACTGCGTACATCACTTTCAGTTATTTTAGCAAAGAGGTTTCAAGCTTATATATTGTGTTTAACAAATAAACTCATGTATTGTGTTTACCCAATAAATTCATTTACCCGAGTGTTGAAACAGAAAAAGAGTATAACTGCTGTATCTTCTAATACAAGTTTAGTGTTTTCATTTAGTATTTACAAAGATCTGCAAATTCAGAGCTACGAATTTGGCGGAATATCGCTAACTAGACATCTTTTCTTAAACTTTGTCAACTTGACGGAAATGTCGCCAAACTGATAAAAACGACGTAAATCAATGAAATTAAATTTGTTTTTTCAGAAGAGAGTACTGAAATGATGTTTCGGTAGCATTTGTCGGTCAGTCAGTCCATCCTACTTAGTAACGCATTTAGCGAATTTTTAAAATGTCACCAAATTCATAAAAATGTTTGTAAATCTATAAAAATATCATGAAATTGATAGCATTGCTCTTAAAAAATGAAATTAATTGTGGTTTGTTAGGAGATAGTATTGTTGTTGTTGAGACCCAAACCGTCCGACTTACCAGAAAGGTGTGATGTAACTGTTTGGACGGCCGGGAAGAGCCATACAATTTAGACCGGAACCCAGTGGGGGAGGCATCCACAGGGACCGTACCCTCCTTCCCCTACCCCCAACCTCTCGGAAGGACTTACGGACACACATGTCTAACGTGATCGTACTCCGCGTGAACACGACGGCAGTTTCGACAGCGGAGGGAATCGAACCCGGGCCTACCGAGTGCAATTCCCGCGCGCTGACCACTGGGCTTCCGCGTCCTAGGGGATAGTACTGTGGTAATGTTTCGTCAATTTGTCGCAAAATGGGACTATCAGTTCTACAGTCCCTCTTTTCGATAAACTTTTCGATTAAACAATAAACTTTCGATTTCGATAAACTTTTCGATTCGTCCCACTTTTCGATTTTTTAAATTATCACTAAATTGACCAAAATGTCGCCACACCTTCCATAGAAATAACATTATTCGGACGATATGATGTCCATCAATTTATTTGAAGCAAATTATATCATGTCGCTTAGCAACGGATCCAATGTGTTATGTGCCATACGATTTTTATTAAATATTTTCCGATTTGAATATAAAGATATGTATATAAAATAAATTTCATTGACATTGCATTTTTCACTGGATAATATCAATTACGGTCTTCAGGTTTAAGAATTATTATTATTGATATTTTCGGGGATTATTTATTTAGGGATTATCGATATTTTCATGTTATAATGCCATTGTTTTATTATGGCAAAAATCAGTGGCGGCTCGTGAGCGACATGTAGAGGGAGGCGCTTATCTGTGTATTTATGTATATATATCCCTCAGTTTGAACTAACTACGTCGTTCAGACTTCGAGTTCGTCGTTTATTCGGCACTGATAAATTGGTTTCGGCGTTACCTCGAAACAGCCGTATGCCAAATTGTTATTTTACTTGCGTTGATATACGTTGTGCAAGTTTCCTTAAAATGAATAAGATTCTATCGTAACCATGGAAATTATTTAAATACATTTCTAAATAAATTTGTATCAAATTTGTAAAAATTAAATACTCTCAGTGGTATGCATGTGCAGTATTTTTTTATTATTAGCGCAAATATTTTTACACCCAAAATGCACACAATTTTTCTCATATACACTCTATGTTTTGCATCTCACTATGTTTTCTCTATGTTTTCTCATATACACGCTATGTTCTCATATACACTCTATGCTAATAGTTTTGTACCTGATCGTCCTTGTAACCCAAACAGTAACATAATTAGAGAGCGAAAACCAACTAAATCTACGGCCGTTTATATGTAGAAACAAAGAAACTATTTTTAATACAAGAATTAATTTGGAATTTACAGAAAATTCTTATGCGTTATGCTTATCTCTATTCATCTTTAAAATGATACTAGCGAGTTATGCCTGCTAGCAGTCACTATATATAAGAATTGGCTTTTATAACAATAAGTAGTTAACTCGTTGCGCGGGTGCAACAAAAGTGGATCAAAGTTTAGAGTGAGCAGATCGAGTGGGTCCATTGTAAAGTAGAAAATACAGTGTGAAAATTTCATCAAAATCGGATCAAGAGTCACTAAGATAGATAAAAATGTAAATATGAAAAAGAGGAGGGTCTCCCCTCTTCCACCACAATTGTTTCATATTACATAATAACAGACGATATTTGTGTGTCGACGTGTGTGTGTAAGGTCTGTAGCGGAAAACGTAAACATCGTACGGCCTTGAAATGTCGTACACGGATATTTCAGGAACCAAGGCGATGCATTTTTTGTAAAACCGAAATATGAAATTGAGGCTACTTAAAGTAAAATTTGCTTCCAGGGGGTTGATATAATAAGGTTGTATATCTAAGTGATTGCCGCCAGCAAAATCTAAATCGTTCAATTAGAAGGAGACTTAAGAAATTTGGGGGGGGGGGGCTAACCGAACTGAAAGTTACGCCCAGGGAGTTGACACAATAAATATGTATATCCAGTTCACATATACAAATAGTGCCAGGACTATAACCACCAGCGGAATCAAAATTGCTCAATTAGGAGCCGAGATGTGAAATTAGAGGAGGAGTACTTAAAGTAAATGTTGCGCCCAGGGGATTGATACGAAAAAGATGTACATTCAGATGGTACAAAGACTGTAGCTACCATAAGATTCAAAATCGCTCAATTTAGGAACCGAGATGTAAAACTTTGCGGGTTAGTTAAACTAAAAGTTACGCTCAGGGGAGTTTGAATAAAAAAATATACATGCCCAGGCGATGCACGTATAGAGAGTGCAGAGACTATAACCACCAGTATATTCAAAATCGCTTAATTAGGAAGCCAGAGGAGAAATTTTAGGACTACCTCAAGTAAAATTTATGCCTAGGAAGTGTCGGTGCAATATTGGTCTTCAATAAAATTAGAAGCAAAACCAGGGAGATTGAGTAGTGGCCGGTGAAGGGGGGGGGGAGAGATTTTAAGGAAAACAACGTCAGATCAAAGAATCAAGTATCTGGTTGAAAATTGTTTTTTAACATTCTTTAACAAATATTTATAATTTTTTCAATCTTTAATGTTAAATAGCTGAAAAAGTAAGACAGCTGAGTAAGTCAAAGAGACCCACCCCCTCAGACAACACATTTCTGAAAGTGTCACTAAAAATATCCATGGGTATGCCATAAATACAATTCTCGTGGCTTTTAAACAATTAAGAGGTGAAACGCATTGAAACTCGTCACAAACAAAGCATAGAACTGCCCTAAATCAGAAATGACCCCCTTTCCGAAGGACAGAACCACCCTACATCAGAAATGATCCCCCACCGGGCGCTTAGGGAGTGAAACATTTTCAGTAATACGGATGGGTGGGTCAAAACTAAACTGAGTGCCCCAACAATGCATTTTTCTACCGAAGGCGAAGAACAGAAACCCCCAAAATACCATAAATAACCACCATTTATTCAATTAAGTGAAAAGCACGAAATATGTATCGCAACATTTTTTAATTTCTATTTTCTGTATCTAATACTAAACTATTTCGTCCTGAACCAAAACTGAAAGGACTAGGTCAATAGAATCAATAAAATAAATCAGAATTACATACATACAGTAATTTATTTTCAAATATGTATTCAAACATCCAAATTTAATATTTTAAAAAGAAGCGACAGAGAAAACACACATTTATCAAGAAAAATTCGAGGCCAAATTAGCGAAACTTAGCCAATTCGAGTCAGTCGTTCACAGTATTTGTTTCTTCATGGCGGTTTCTTCTTTTCTTCTTGGCATTTCTCTGATGTGAGCCGCGGAAACTGCCGCGGCTCATCTCGAATTGGAATATTGCAATGTCTGTTTTTTTTAACTCTAATTTCTATTGCCGTTATATTTACATACCATTCGTTCTATCAGCCCAGAGGCAATGTAGGGACGCGGCCTCATTAAGAATCCCTCGTCTTTCCCTGTAATGCAGTATTTTTCCCTATAGATTTAATATGGTATGAAAAGAGCATAACAGACTCTTTCAAAGCTTTAGTGCTGCCATCTAGTGACAATTTCATCACTTATTTCCAATAATTCGAATTTTAATTGGAATAAAATTCAGATAATTTCCTTAAAAATTGTAATTAACCTATATAACTAAAATAATTTGAAGTGCTTATTCAAGGGGGTCCGCGCGGCCCCGCGGACCCTCTGAATCACCGCCCCTAGCAAAAATTGTTTAAACTCGTATATTGTACGTTGTACGAGTAATCTTCTGCAAATGCACGAGTATATCTTCCAATCTATGTGAATATAAGTAGTACACGTATATTGGCATATATTTTAACATATATTGGAATCAATTACGATCTTCTGGTATAAAGATTACTGGGATTATTGATATTTTCAATTTATTACGTCATCTGTTTTATTTTGGCAAAGATTTTTGAGACATATATTGTAATACGGGTAATCTTCTACTAAAATACTGGCATATTTTCTAATCTGCGGCAATATAAGTAGTACGGGGATATATATATATATATATATATATATATATATATATATATATATATATATATATATATATATATTTATATATATATATTCCCATATAATTTTAGTGCTTTCATTCTGGAGTCAATTACGGGTTTATTGATATTTTCAATTTATACATGTAATGTACTAATACAGGTTATATCTTCTAATTTTCCGTCTGATTGTTGGATTGCCGGGTTGTGGGTTCGAATCCCGCCAGCGGGCATGGATGTTGCTATGTCGAGGCCAAGTCAGACTTCCACCCTTCGGGGAGCCTCTATAAAATTGAAGCTGCAAATTTCCTCCCCTTCGCCATGGGACACCCTGGGAGGACTTGTGGACGTGGTGCGTAGGCGCCCCTTCACCACGGGGGGAATAAGTACGCACATATCTTCTAATATTCGCATATATAAGTAGTACGGGTCCCATAGAATTTTAATGATTTCATTTTGTATGCATTGATTCAATTCCATTTTTTTTATAAATTTACTTAAAAAAGAGGCCAGGATGTTTTATTCTTCAGATCTGCCCGTGAAGATAATTTTGCATAGCGAGAACAGAGATCCTTAAACTTCCTTTTAGGAGCATTGTATTAAACATTTTAAGAGAATATTTTGATTAAAAGTGTCATTTATTATACTATAGGAATTTGCATGAGTGTGAATTTTAAGTTTCTTTGTATTATATACTCCGTACGAAGAACGGGTATGCTGTTAGTCTATATAAATAAAATTGAAAATCTATCTGTCTGTCTGTCTGTTTGTCCCGTCATCACGGGAGAACGGCTGAACCGAATTTGATGAATTTTGGTGGGTGGCCTGGAAATAGTCCCACTTGAAATTTAGTCTATGTTTGGAGATTCTACAATTTGTGGTTCTCGAGATACTAGTAAAAAACGAAATTTTTGTTTGTCTCATCATCACGGGAAAACGGCAGAACCGAATTTGATGAAATTTTGTGGATAGCCTTAAAACAGCCCCCCATAAAATTTAGCCCAAGTTTCGAGTATCTAAGACCAGGAGTTCTCGAGATATTAAAGAAAAACGAAACTTCTCCCTAGGGGTTCTACTCTCTAACTCCGTTTTTTATCCAAATGAAAAGCTTGAAAATCGTTTGAAAATGAATTAAAACTTTATCGCTGAGTTTGATGGGAGATTTTTTGCGCTAATTAGTCACTTTCTGAAAACATGGATTATTTGAAACATGATTTGAATGGGAAATCTATCTCCATGGTTTATTCTTCACAAGCTTTTACTGAACAATGAAGAGTATAAAAAATCAAAATGGTTATTTAATTTCGCAGTTTATGAGGAAGATTCTAACTTATATCATGTTGCTTAGAAACGCGATTAAATTAAATCTAACTGTTAATTTTAATTATTATTTTTTCGATTTGCATAATAAATAAATGGATATAAAAAAATATTTTAGAAAAGAACTATTTGATTTTTCTTATAGCATTTTTGACTGAATAATATCAATTACGGTCTTCAGGTTTAAAAGTTATTATTATTGATATTTTCGGGGATTCTTGATCCAGGGATTATTGATATTTTCAAGTTATTATGTAATCGTTTTATTATGACAAAAATTGTTGAAACTCATATATTGTACGTTGTACGAGTAATCTTCTACAAATGCACGGGTATGTCTTCTAATCTACGAGAATATAAGTAGTACAGGTATATTGGCAAATATTGGAATCAATTACGGTCTTCTCCTTCAATCCTTCCATCAATCCTTCTGGTATAAAGAGTATGGGGATTATTGATATTTTCAATTTGTAACGTCATCTTTTTTATTTTGGCAAAGATTTTTTAGACTCATATTGTAATACGGGTAATCTTCTACTAACACACTGGCATATTTTTAAATCTGCAATAATATAAGTAGTACGGGGTTGCATATATTGATTCAATTCCTTTTTTTTTATGTAAATTTGCTTAGAAAAGGGGCCAGGATGTTTTATTCTTCAGATCTGCCCGTGAAGACAAATTTACATAGTGAGAGCAGGTATTCTTAAACTTCTCTTTAGGAACATTAAATTTAATATTTTAACAGAATTTGCACATGATTGCGAGTTATAAGTTTCTTTATATTATATACTCCGTACGAAGAACGGGTATGCTGCTAGTTATAAATATAAACGTTCCTTAAAAATCACAATTTTCACTAAGCGAAAAAAACATGGATGCCATATCTTATTTTACAATGAGTCACATGATCTCTTCCATATGATATGGATTTAATTATTATTTAAATTTTTATTTAAAAAACTACTTAACATATTTTGATAAAAAAAATTTTTACAGTTTACGTGATAATTCGAATATTTCCTAAAATTTTCAAAGCATTTGGTGAATTTTAACTCCGCTTAAAAAATATTTGGAAAATTAGGCCCCATAGGGTTCAATGTATTTTACTTTTTCTACCCGGGTTCAATACAAAACTATTTGGGTAACATTATTCTTTTACATTTCCATATATCCCACAGACCGTCTCAACAACATACTAATATATAATTTTGATAAAGTCATTTTACGGTAGTTACCGTGCGAATAGACAGACAGACAGACAGACAAGCAGACAGATAGAATGAAGAACACTTTCCCTACAATATATGGTAATGTATATGAAGGTATTGGAATCATACCAAAAATCACAACTCGAGTTTCCGACGGATCTACACGTTTCGAGGCCTCTAGAATACGAAAGAACTATTTTTAGCGTGACGTCTGTGTGTGTGTCTGTCTGCCTGTGGGTCTGTCTGTCTGTCTGTCTGTCTGTGTGTCTGTGCAATGTCTGTATCCACTCTAACTCAAAAACTAATGGACCGAATTTCATAAAAATTTTTAGTTAAGTCACTTGCATGTGACCCTGGTGCTGATTAGTTTTGGTACGATTCGTAAAAACAGAACCCGCCTTTTCTTGCGAAATGGCCCGTAAAAATTTCATTTATCATCTCTAGCTAAAATACTAATTTACCAAATTTCACAAAATTTGGCAGATATGTTACTTATTGGATACTCTGTTGCTGATTAGAATTTGGTACCATTCGGAAAAGAAGAGCCCGCCTTTTTTTACGAAATGGCCCGCAAAATTTTTATGTATCCACCTTAGCTAAAATACTAATTGACCAAATTTCACAATATTTGGTAGATAAGTTACTTGGAAACAGCAGTGCGGACTTGGCCTACCTCTCAGTTTTACAGGATTAGTTCCGCACCCCTGAAGACTTGCGGACCCACATGTTTAGCGTGATTGTACTCCGCATGAACACGGCGGCAGATTTTTCTTTCTCCAGCGGAGGGAATCGAACCCGGGTCTACCGAGTGCAATTCCCTAGCGAATTTTGGCATTTCTGCTTTCACAGCAATCCAGTGAGCTACCAGTGAGCTGACCAGTGAGCTACCGCGCCCACGTACATAAGTTACTTGTGGGACACTCTGGTGCTGATTAGATTTTGGTACGATTCAGAAAATAACAATCTGCCTTTTTTTACGAAATGCCCCGCAAAAATCGCCAAAATCTAAAAAGAAAAAAAAGACTACGTATGCTGAAATGTATCAATTAACTTCTTGTTTTATGCGCAATTTTTGACGAGGAAAGGAATATAACACACTCCATTATACTTTAGGACTAACCGTTCGTTCTCAAGATATTTGAGATTTCCTGCATTTTCTTTACGCCGATTTCGGGAAAATGTTCAATTTCCAAATAAAAACAAAAATTGAATTGAAAATGCAAATTTAGTGTTATTTGGCGCAATTGAACTCAATCTAACGAATTATTAAAGAAATAAAGAAAATATGAATTTAAGTCTGCAGGGAAAGTCATGTGCTGCCCACATCTGATTTTTACTTTCCCTGCAATGCATGGAAATGCATAGGGAAAGTATTGGAATCATGACAAAAATCGCAACTCGAGTTGTCGACGGATCTACATATTTCGAGACCACTAGAATACGAAAAAACTATATATAACGTGACGTCTGTGTGTGTGTGTGTGTGTGTGTGTGTGTGTGTGTTTGTCTGTCTGTCTGTGTGTCTGTGTAATGTATGTATCCACTCTAACTCAAAAACTTATGAACCGACTTTCATAAAATTTGGTAGATAAGTCACTTGGGTATGACCATGGTGCTGTTTAGTTTTTGGTACGATTCGGAAAAACAATATCCGCCTTTTTTTGCGAAATGGCCAGTAAAAATTTCATCTATCCACTCTAGCTAAAATACTAATTGACCAAATTTCACAAAATTTGGCAGATAAGTTAATTGTGGGATACTCTGGTGCTGATTATATTTTGGTATTATTCGGAAAATAACAACCAGCCTTTTTTTTACGAAATGGCCCTTAAAAATCGCCTAAATCTAAAAAAAAAGCTACGTATATTCAAATATATCAATTAAATGCTTGTTTCATACATAATTTTTGATGAGAAAAAGAATAACAACAACTGATATCTCTAGGACTAACCATTCTCGAGATATTTGTGGGGTTTTCTTGGCATTTATGTAATGCCGCGTTTGGAAAAATGTCCAATTACCGAATGAAAACAAAAATTGATTTAAAAATGCAAATTTAGTGATATTTGGTTCAATTAAACTCAATCTAATGAATTATTAAAGAAATAAAGAACATATGAATTTGAGTCTGCAAGGAAGGTCATGTGCTGCCCACATCAGATATTTATGAGATGCGTTTATACGTAGTTATCTAATCTTGTAATGAATAATTTTTAGAGAACTTGACGCACTTTATAAAACTAATTTTCTTTTTTTTTTAATTAACCTTTTTCACTTTCCCTGCAATACATGGTAATGTATAGGGAAAGTATCGGAATCATACCGAAAATCGCAACTCGAGTTTTCGACGGATCAACGCGTTTTGAGATCTCTAGAATACGAAAAACTATTTTAGCGTGACGTCTGTGTGTGTGTCTGTGTGTGTGTCTGTCTGTCTGTGTGTCTGTCTGTCTGTGCAAACATTGTATCCATTCTAACTAAAAAACTAATTGACCGAACTTCACAAAATTTGGTAGGTACGTCACTTGTGGGCGAATCTGGTGCTGATTAGTTTTGGGTACGATTTGGGATAAAAGAACTCACCTTTTTTTGCGAAATGGCCCGCGAAAACCTGTATCCACTCTATCTGAAAAACTAATACACGGAATTTCACAAAATTCGGCAGATAAGTTGCTTGTGGATCTTCCTAGTGCTGATTAGATTTTGGTATGATTCGGAAAAAATAATCTGCCATTTCTTGCAAAATGACTCGCAAAAATTGTCAAAATCTATTATTCTCAAAACACAGACATATCTCATAATTCAATTCAGCTCGTCGATTCAACTCAGCGATAACTCCCTTATATACACTTCATAGAAATTTCTAGAGAGTGCTCGTATTTTTAAGAATATTTGATATTTCGATAATGTTCATGCATATTCGAAGAGTTGTCAAGTTGGCGATAAATCGCTAAATCTGGCACCGATGCTCCGAAAAGCATGCACAATCCTATACACATAATAGGCATTGCTACTATACACATAATAGGCATTGCTACTATACACATAATAGGCATTGTTACTATACACATAATAGGCATTGCATCAAAGGTTATATTTTCTTTGGGGATAAGCAAAACACAGTGAAATAATTTAGACATTCGTAACAATGTAATTGTGAGTGTTTAAAGATTATTTACTTCGTTGTTAAATTAAATAAAATTATGAAATTATCTTATCAGCTTCATTAAACTATCTAACTCGTGCTAAATATCCATCTCATAATTGTGGCCTGAATTAATACACCTAATTCAATCTATCTTTCCTTTAGTTACAGGGCTCCTAGGCAAGTGCTTAAGCAATAACTTTCTAAGGAAGGGCTGAGGTTAGGCCTATCTATAGAAAAATATCTACGTTTGATCGAATAAAAGGGATTTCAGCGCTTCTAGCGGGGAATTTGAAAAGTTAAGATAACAAACACGGCAACAAAGCGAGGTGGACGAAGAAATGTAATTACAAAGGTCCAGAGCATTGCTAAATGAGTTGGAATCTAAATTAAAGCTGTTACAGAATGCGCTTGTTTGACACAATACGCTTTTTGGCTAATGGCTGTTCTATTCAGAAATGCTAAGTACAACAACACTCATATGCACAGGAATCTGTTGTACGGCCTGTTCAAACTGTTCTCCATCACTAAAAATACACATTTGAATTCAAGTATGAATATTACAGTGTACTTCAACATGCAATAAAGGTGTCACCGCGCAGCATCTAGCAGCCGGTGAAGTATGATAGGTATTAATTTCCTTCCATACTGCGTTCCTGATACCGATTAATACTAAATAGACAATATTCTACAACTTTGTAAACTACGTTTTCCATCTATCTTGCTTTATTGCCAAGTTAATTTTCTTATCTTCTTCAATTCTCCGCTGAGGACGCTGCAGTCAATTTTATTGACGGAGGTATAGTCATTTTACTATATGTGGACTTAACGAATGCACTTAGAACCTTTTATTCCGACGTTATTTGAATTTTTGGGGACTTTACCAAGAACCCTATATTTTCGGCAAATTCATATTTTGGTGTGCAGTACCTCGAAAATAATAAATATATATTTTAAAAACTTCCTTACTTTCGAACTGTCTACCGTAGTATCAAATCCCAAGTCTATTTTTTGTTTAGAAAGTGTGTTTTACAAACAATGCAAAGTTCGAAACCTTTTGGTTTGGGCGCACACCTTCAGAATCTCTACTGCCGAATTAAATTTGCAGAAATTATAGTAATTACCAAATCACTTACTTCCATTTGATATACAGTAAGCATATTACTATGACAATGGCCGCTACTACCAACATAGTTACAGTTTGATGATGAGTGAAAGAATTATATCAGGCCCTAAGCAAGTCAGGTTCTGCAATATAAAAACAAATAGTTTTTTAAAAACTGCTAGTTTCGTATTACGTTTTGCTTCAGCTGCAGTTAATACAACTATATGATATACTCGCCGTTTCCTGTGACTAAAAATGTATGCATATTCTAACATAATTTTAAATCATATTATTCTTATAAGAAACCATTTTCATTTCATAACATTTCATTGCATATAATTAGCATGTAGACTCATATATCCGGGAAAAATATATCAAAAACCATAAGGCCTAGGCAGCTGAAATTTGGTAAACAGACAGTTCCCAATCACAAGAACCTGCCAGAAGGGGACGTTTCTAAAATATGGGAGTGTCTTTCTTATTTCGTGTACGGCCCTTTTTGGCAGGTTCTTATGATTTTTAACTTGATCTTTGTAGTTTCGTGTAGCCCGATTTAAATTGAATACGAATTTTATGCCGGCTACGCAGAAGGACTGAAATTGACAGTTTCCAATAAAGTTTGCAAACTTAAGACAAATAGCATGTTTTCTTGCTGCCATTGCAATTAATGGTTATTCCATACCGGTAAGCACATAATAAACGCGAAACGGGCCCATTTGTATTGTTATCTACAAAGTGAGCATCTTTCTAATCAGTCCTTATCTCAAAAGGTGACGTGATTACCTTAGTGACCGAAAATATTATCGAGGGAGTGAGCAACTTTCCGAGTTGGGTTCCTGTAACAGCCTATGAATAGCTCAAATACCATAAGGCAGAGGGGATTAAAATTTGGTAGATATTCAATTTTGACCCCAACAGGGTGCATGCATAGACGTAAAAAGGCGTAGTACTTTTTAGATGTAGTACTATATATGTCTATTGGTGCATGAGTATCTTAGCAACGGAGAGTTTTACCCCATAGAATGGCTTTTCAGGGGTCATGCTAGCTCCGAATTGGATTCCTTCGTCTGACTTCCAAGAGTATCTGATGCGCGGGTATTCATCACACATGCGGTCAGGTCTCAAATTTTTATTGTTAATCTCCATTTTTTACAAGACTCGATATTGGCCATATCGGAAAACGTTACCTGTAAATCAATTGTGCTAAAATCTTAGGATAATGAGGACACTGAATAATTAGAAAGCAATAACAATTTATTTACGAGATCAAAAATTAAAAATTCCAATTAACATATATAAACACAATACTAGTTGGCATATATAGCTTATGCTTCAACATCTTATATTCAGCCTATTAATGCTTTCCAAAATCAGTCTTATTCAATTATCTAAGTCCCCTCCCCAAAACATCCTCTAAAACATTTCAATTACTTCATTGTATACAAAACATATTCATTTAATCCCTCAACAGGTTACATTAAAAATTAAAATAACATTACACTGACAATCATAACTGAGCCTCTTTAATTATAGGCCTGAACTCTTAACTTAATTAAGATCGGCCCATTATACAGGCGAGAGTAAGTATGAGAGAGAGCGTACGGTTCAAGGGAATGCGTTCCATGTAAATAGGTTTACCTCCTCCGCTGTTCGACCGGAGCGCAGCGGCTACGTCGAGAACCGTTACTCTGTATTTTCTTTCTAACTACACACCATCCACTCCCGAACTCTTTTTTAAAAATTCTGCTCTCTCTCGAAAATCCCAAAAACACGTTCTCCTCATCCACACGTCGGCTTACCTCATCCACACGTCGGCCGGAGCGTAGCGGCTACGTCGCGGAGTGTTACTCGGTGTTCTCGTTCTAACTACACATCGTCCACTTTAGAAACTTAAAATCCACTCCCGAACTCTTTTTCAAAAATTCTGTTCTCTGTCAAAAATCCTCAAAACAATTTCTCCTCCCCTGTCCGGTGATTCGTTCGAACATCGGAGCCCCAGCTATATCATTGGTAAGTATAAAGTTGCATATTTTCTATTGAAAAAAAATTGACACAGGGGCTTGACTAACTACAGGTCCTGAAATTATTATACCAGGTGGCCAAACTCTCAAGATGCCAAGGGCAGCTGTGAGTCAGTGGCGACCCAAAGGTTAGTCCTTCACAGAACCGCCCGCCAGGGCACCCGTTTGAGGATCCAAACTTTTCAAATGACAAATGTCCGGTGCGTGTGTAGACTTCTGTTCCAGGTGGTCAGCCGGAAACCTTATGCATATTATCTGAAAATTCAGGGACCAACTTTCTAGGTAGCAAACATATACCAAAATTCTATGATATTACATTCCATGGGGAAAAACAATGTAACATTTATCCCTTTCCCTTCAGTTTTGGCCGAAAAAAACAAGGTATGTCCACAACACCTGAAAATAATACTTATACATACATATAAAACACAAGGGTACTAAAATATGAAACATGTTAACATTGTATAACACCTTGGATTGGCCCTGCAATACTGAAAATCAAAAATTTCTGACATAGTTCACTGCATTCAAAAGTTCTGTGTAATGGAAAGTTTATCGTAATCTACGTTTCTTTGCAATCAAAATGTTCCCTTGAATCAAAGTTCATTGTAATCAATATCCCCGAAATCAAAAAAATTCACTGTATTCAAAAGTTCTATGAAAAAGGAAAATTCATTGTATCAATTTCTCCGAAATCAAAAAGCTCACTGTATTCAACAGTTCTATGAAATGGGAAGTTCATTGTAATCAGTTTCTCCGAAATCAAAAAAGTTCACTTTATTCAAAAGTTCGATGAAATGTCTGTTGAATCAATGGTTCGTGCGGTTAATCTCAATTGCAAATTTGTGGTTGTAACCTGTGCTCGTAGTACTTTCTCGTACTGTGTAGAATATGACAAGCTGTAAGTATTAAAAGCATAAAGGCGACCGATGGTTTTTCAGCATTCTCTTGTAATGTACACACGTGAAAATTGTATGCACTTGGAACTGTTAATGAAGCTCCATTACATCACTTCACCGTAAGGTAAACTTATGTAAAAAAAACATAAACTTGGACGTCTTCGATGACACACGCCACTGCGTCAGTTAGCTGCAAGGCAGATATATGACAATATTGTATTTTTGAATGTCTTTAACAACACACGCCACTGCGTCTGTTGACTGCAACGAACGTGTATAGCAAAATTTCGAGGGATTGAGAACTGAGAAGTGTTTAGACGTGGCACGTCACTGCGTGTGTTTTCTGCACCTGGTCGTATGGAGCGTCGCTCTCTGAAGCCTTGTTCTCTGTTGTCTCCCTGACTTCCGAGCTTTTTGCCGAGCCTTCCTTCCTTTTTACATGTTTTTTTCACTTTGTATATTTCTATTTTTCTATATATCGTATATATATATATATATATATATTTAGTTCCATCATATTTTGTATAGCCTAATACGCATACATATACATTCCATTACCAAAACTCTCTCTCAGATATCTTAAACAATTAGTTATTTGGATTAAAAAAATATATCTATATTTTTAACCTGAAATCCTCAACACTTTATATACATTACTTCCTTTCTTTATTGAAAAAAAATAAATATAAACGATAATTTCTCCTATACCATTACTTCACTCCTTGCTCTACATATATACAACTATTACTCCCGAATAGACATTATTTTCCCCCATATTATTAATTTCTACCTTTCTCTATCTATTTATCTTATAATCATTATATATATACCTTCTGTACACAAAAATTTCTCAACGCTTACCTTATTTCTTAATATTTACAAATGCACCATAATACCTCATTAAAACTAAAAATGTATCAATATTGCCACGGATTGCCATGACATATTAAATTTCACAGTAAACTCGTAACTTGTACAAACACATTAAACATTTTTTCCAAATTATTAATTAATTTCTATCTCTATTCTCTTATACACGTAACCAAAACTTTCTATTTTATCCTCCCGTAACATTTTTCAATACGTACATATCAAATAAAACTTATCAATTATTAATTTACTGTGGATCCCAAATTAGTTTTTTTTTATTCTCCCTTCTCTTATAAATTCAGTGAAATTTTCCGTTCGAAATCCATTCCGTTTCTCTCTGTCCTTCTCTTCCTTACGAAAATCGTGGTTCCTAAAATTCGTGATTCCCTTATGTTTAAATTCTGTCATATTTTTTTGACAACCAAATTCATGATCCCTTTTCCCATTCATTCCGTAAAAAGTAAGTATTTATTTTATTTTTTCTGTCGTACGTGCCTTAGACGATTTTTCTCTTTCAACCTGAGGGTACAAATGATCCCTCTATCTTTTGGCTTCCTGTTTAGAACCCTCGTGTATCTGGACCAAGATTTCCCTGTCCCTCTGGAATGAACATAGGCTGCTCTCTCTCAGCGGGATCCGTATGAAAAGCCGGTTTGGACAAATTGTTTTACGAGGGAACAGCCTTCACATGGAAAAAAATCCCCTACCTTTTCCTATGTATTCGTCCGCCCCACTGCCACTTTTGAATTTGTACACGTTCGAATGTATGTCGTGTCCTATTATGTGTTGTGTTTTACTTTAGTTTTAAATTTTCTGTGTTCCGTCAACAAAGTGTAATGCCCTGTTCTGTGGATTACCTGCTATTTCTATAACCTACCCAATGAAAAGTGTAAGTGTTTTATTAAAACATTACTTTTTAAAAACCGACCTATCTTAAATTACTGCATGTGACTAAACAAATTTTTATGTGCAAAAAAAATCACATGGTTTAAGTACCCGTGTTCCACATAAATTTAAGTAAGTTGATCAGGCTTTCTCAATTTACCCAAAACACGTAAACCTTTCCCAGAATTAAGTTTTAACTTAAAATATTCATTTATTTTTTTTATCTCAGCGTTGTTTTAAATTTTGAATTTATTATGTACCGATTATTATATTTTTCATATTATTTTTTTTTACAATTCATTTTTTATGTTATTGTACTTCTCATCGTTATTGATTTTTGAACCGATATATATATATATATATTTTTAAATTTGTAAACGCATTCTTGGAAGAAAAAAATTTTCTCTTACCCTATAACTTAACAGTTCCCATTTTACTCTAATTACTACTTCTACGTCTCCCAATTAAAATTTTATTTTCCATCTTTCTCAGTTCCATCCATAACCCGAAAATTTTCTAAACCTTATTTAAAATTTGTTCAACTTCCATATAATCAACATTCAATTAGTAATTTTAATGTAGCTTTCCTTTACCTTAACATTTAAATCTTTGTTAAGACCTATAAAAAAATTTCCGCAATATCCCTTTTTATATATTTTGGTTTATTTATCTATTTATTTATTTATTTATTTTGTTTTTCATAGTAATTATCCCCTAAAACACCTAAATTCTTGTACCTTTAAATATATTATAACATATCTATTTATTCCGCTCACAAAAAATCATCACTTGAAAATATCAGCTTATATACTAAACGGTGGTTTTCCTCTTTACTATTGTTATTTACTTTATATTTTATCTTGTTTCCTCAATTGCAATATTTCTTTAAATTCCCACAAAACATTAACGTATTTTTCTATTCTATTTCCATTATGATCTGCTCCTACCATAAAAATATTTTTTTCTTCCAATACATAAACCTTATTCTCCTAAATTTCATTATCCTGTCCAAAAGTATATTTTATACGTACTCATACGGCTACTTTAGTTTTTTAGTCCCTTATCATTTTGCTTCTTAGCGCATAATTGTGCGAGACTCCCGGCTTTTGTAATAAAGTCCTTCTCCGATATCCTCCAATTTGTACTTGGGTCCCATTCCTAGTTATTTTCTGCGCGGAATCGACCAGGGGCAAGTCCCTCTCCCTATATTTGTTTTTCCCTCATGACTGAAACTTGTCCTTGGGAGAGGGTTCTTGAAGTGGTCCCCTTTGTATGGAATAGCGCTCTTTTCGCGTTGCAAGGTTTCCCTCTGGTCCAAATTAGGGGTAATTTCGTCTCGTTGCACTTGCCACTGGTCAAAAGTGGGGGTGGGGGCAATCGCGTTTTCGCTAGCAGCTGCCCGTAATCCCTCCGACATGAGCAGATGGGAAGAGATTTCCGCTTCTGTCACGGAAATCTGTGCCGGGGATGCGATGGCATGGGCTTGCTCTTGGTCGCTCTCAATGGCATCTGTGTTTACATTTCTTGGTGGCGGTGTCTGCTCTTCGAAGATGAAAAACGGAAAAGGCCGCTCGGTTGTTATATTTTGATTTGGGGTATGGGTAAGATTAGGCGTAGGCAGCAGTGGCGAGCTATATTTTTTATTCTGTCCCCTCTCTTAGAGATGTTTCAAATGTTCCTTCCTCTCGATTATCGTTCTCAGGTGGTTTACGTGTGCTCTCTGGGTCTTAGCAAACGGTTTTCCACACAACTGAATAACATAAACAAACCTGTTAATTTAATTTACTATCCAATATGGACTCGAAAACTTTGCTATTCCAAAAGCATTTTGACCTTCCAAAAACATCCTACTGCCTACTTTTAAGTCTTGTATTTTGGTTCTCGATAATTGTTGTTCCTCTTGCTTGGTCTTTGCTTTATTCAAATTTTGTGTCGCTGCCTTAAACGCGTTTTGCCATAAGCGCGTCCCAATAAGGTGAGTTTTCTGTATAGATCGTATTTTTAATCGCTTGGTGAGTTTTTCCTATTTGGCCATTTACGAATGGGGCACGAATTGATGATAACCTCGATACTATTTGTAATCTCATAGTCATCGCTTGAAAAATAGTTGATGTAAATTGTGTCCCGCGGTTACTTAATATGGAAAAAGGTACACCTGACACTGTAAAAGACTGTAAAAGCTTATCCGCTATCATTTCTGCACGTATATCCGGGATAGGGAACACCTTCAGGTACTTGGTGAACTGACAAATCATTGTAAGCAAATATTTGTTATTATTAATACTAGTTTTGAACGGACCGCATATATCTACTGATACCTTATGTAGAGGACCGTTCGGTGTGGGATTTCTACCCATGGTTGCCACCTGTAATTTACCCTTTCTTGCACTGCATATCTCACAAGACAGCACATAATTGTGTGTGTCCCCGTACATACCTCCTCAATAGTATCTGTCTACTAAGAGTATAAAAGTTTTATCGAACCCTGAATGTGTGACGTGGGCCATAGACTAAACATTCCTTTGTAAATCATGCGGTATCACAATTGTTTTTTTAAATCCTTACGCCAAGGGCGGTCTTTCCATCTTCCTAGATGCATAACTACTCCCGTTGCTCCGTCGATATAAAACGCTTCATAATTCTTATTGTTTTTGTTTTTATAATTTCCCAAATTTTCTTTTATTTCCTTGAATTTTGGATCCTTAATTTGTTCTCTCAAAATATCCTGTGTGCTTGGAATACCCGTTATTTTATTTACATTTTTTATGTACACTCCTTCTGTACTCACATATCCATTCAATTCATTTTGCGCCAGCTGAACCATATATTATTACAGGTTATTTCCCTGGGTTGGCATCGTATTTATTCCCCCTCTTGATGACTCAGGAAATCATCTCTACTGAGGTAAGCCGCTAATACATTTTCTTTGATCGGAAGATGGATGAACTGAAACTTATATTCCGATATTTCTAATGCCCATCTCTGCATTACTGATGGCGGATTCTGGTACATCCTGTGATCTGGTGAGTCGCTGGTACATCCCCACCTTCTACCATACTGAATATTTCTTACGTCTCCCTTTACTCTAATTCCCTTGCCAAAAATTTTCTCCACTCTTGCCAATACCCGTTTACATACATGAAGCACTGATTTTCATGCAGCATATATATACACTATTACTATTTAAAATCCCCACACATAAAATCACAATTTTGCACATAAAGTATTCTCAACTGTATTCCCCGTAATATAATAAAAAACATCATTTCCCCGAATTTCTTCCCGTACTTCAGTATTTAAAATCTACACTTCCCTTTTCTATACATACACCATATAAGTATGGCCTAACAATTGTGATAACGATTTATTTTTTTATCTTAAGGTCCTCATTTCCGTAAAGAAATTTTTTAAATTTTCCTAACCACCTTTCTGGAGGAATTTTCCCAAAAGCAGAAACTGGGCACGACAACACTGTTGTCTCCTATTAACCAGTCCTGGTATAATTACCAACGAACAAGGAACTGGTCACGTCATCATTATTGATACGTGGGTTTTCACCGCACGTCCGGTCAGGACGCAAATTATTATTGTTAATCTCCATTTTTTACAAGACTCGATATTGGCCGTATCGAAAAACCTTTCTTTGTAAATCATTGGTGCTAAACTAAAATAATTACATAATGAGGACACCGAATAATTAGAAAACAATAACAATTTATTTACAAGATCAAAAATTAAAAATTCCAATAAACATATATGAACACAATACTAGTTGACATATATAGCTTCAGCATCTTATATTCATCCTATTAATGCTTTTCAAATTCATTCTTATTCAATTCTCTAAGTCCCCTCCCCAAAATATCCTCTAAAACATTTCAAAAACTTCATTATATATGAAACATATTCATTTAATCCCTCAATAGCTTACATAAAGAATTAATAATAACATTACACTGACAATCATAACTGAACCTCTTTAATTATAGGCCTGAACTCTTAACTTAATAAAGATCGGCCCATTATACAGGCGCGAATAAGTACGAGAGAGAGCGTACGGTTCAAGGGAATGCGTTCCATGTAAATAGGTTTACCTCCTCCGCTGTTCGACCGGAGCGCAGCGGCTACGTCGAGAACCGTTACTCTGTATTTTCTTTCTAACTACACACCATCCACTCCCGAACTCTTTTTTAAAAATTCTGCTCTCTCTCGAAAATCCCAAAAACACGTTCTCCTCCCCTGTTCGGCGATTCGTTCGAACATCGGAGCCCCATCTATATCATTGATTAAGTATAAAGTTATTTATTTTCTATTGGAGAGAAATTGACTCAGGTGCTTGGCTACAGTCACTGAAATTATTATACCAGTTGGCCAAACTCTCACGATGCCAAGCGCAGCTATGAGTCAGTGGCGACCCAAAGGTCAGTTCTTCACAAGATCGTCCGCCAAGGCACCCCTAATGTGGATACAAACCTCTCAAATGATAAATGTCCGGGGCATGTGTAGACTTCTGTCCCAGATGGTCAGCCGCGAACCTTATACTATTATCTGAAAATTCAGGGTCCATCTTTCTAGGTAGCAAACATATACCAAAATTTCATGATGTTACATTCCATGGGGAAAAACAATGTAACAGTATCCAATAATTTAGCAAAGTGTCCAAATATTTAGCTCTACTCTTATTAAAATTTATTATTAAAATTTCTCTATAGAAACGAAGCTTAATATTGGGCTCATTTTTAACTATCTTACAACAATGGCTATTCATATTGCCATTGTTGTAAACAATCTGTCACCCAATAAAAATGGCTTGCAGAGATTTGAAGAAAGATTGCATTCTACGAAGGGACCAGGACGGGCACATGTATTATCTTGCACCGCCATTTTTTCAACGGGTTATAAGCTAATCTATATAATAGTTTTCTAAATGAAAAACAGTAAACTGATGATATATATTTAAGGGTATATCAGTTCCACCTAACTTAAAAAAAACTGCGGTGGCTCTAATGAGATGAAGCTGAAATATTTTTTTGATTAATAAACATTTCATAAAATATAACTCCAGAAAAGTTCAATAAGTTTATTCGATTTTTGCAGACACATTTATTTCATCTACAGGCTTTCAAAGAGCTACAAATGACTCGCTAACTGTGTATAGCTAGTATTATAGTCACTTTTTGTTTTCATCCCAATTTCATCTGGATACTCCGAACATAAGACTCCAAGTCAAAATATCAAATTATTTTACTAATTTACTTTGCGGTATATAAATTAAACTTATACTTATCTGACGATTTCAGGTCTAAGTTAATCTATACACTTGCCATCGAAAACTAAGAGCTCGATCAAAAATCCAATTATATATATTTGTAATGATTTCAAAGAGGTATAAATTCTTGCTTATTGTTTACAGCTAGTGCTTTTAGTTTTGAAATATAAGCATTAAAATATTGAAAAAGAGAAAATTTCAATTTCCTTCAATTTGACAAGATGATTACTTGAAAACTATAAGATTTTTTTTATTTAAATATAGGTTTTGAAATTAAATTTCTTCATACATATTTTTGTATTTGTACTATTTATATCTGTATTTTATAGTTTCAAGATATTTTGAGTGAAAGTACGAAAATTAATAAAAAAACTTGTTCGGACAGATAACTTTTAGGATTTTCGAAAAAAAAAACCTCAATCAAAAATCTAAATATATACACTTATAGTGCTTTTAAAAAGCTAAAAATTCTTGCACTTCGTTCAGAGAACTTTCAGTTTGTGAAATATAAGCATTACAAAATTGAACAAGAAAGATCAATCATGCATAAAACATTGATTATGAAACACTTTTCAACTGAAATGTAATTTTATTTAAACATCTCTCAAATGCGATACATTCAGCGGTGATATGTTTAAAATTATTACAGTACAATAATAAATCATTTCACTTGGAAACTTTAAACTTCATCAAAAAAGCCAATGCTGTAAAATCGTCTGCTTCTCTATGTAAAATCGATAGATGTTTCATTCATATCACTTATATTCCAAGCTCCAGAGTAAAATAATTTTGGGTAAAAAAAATTCAGCAATTCTTATGCAACTCATCTTGCAATTGCTTGATTTGTTTACATTCTGCATACGTTAAAATTAGGCGTCTTTGTAGAAATAATCAAAGTTTATTGATCAATTAAATTTGACAATATTGTAATTGTGTAGGCACAGAATTTAGATACACAGATAATATGAGAAAATAAAACGGTTTTAGGACAGATGCAACACTAAATAAGCTTTTTCTTAAAAATCACAATTTTCGCTAAGCGAAAGGAAATGGATGTCATATTTTATTTTGCAACGAGTCACGTGATCTCTTCCTATATGGATGTAATTATTATTTCAAAATAAAATATTTAAAAATCTACTTAACATATTTTGATGAAATTTTTTTACACATTTACGTGGTAACTTGAACATTTCTTAAAATTTTCAAAGCAACTTGTGAATTTTAACTCCGTTTAAAATTTTTTTGAAAAATTAGGTACCATAGGGTTCAATGTATTTAATGTTTTTCATCCCGGATTAAATCCATATCTAATTGGGTGATATTTGGGAGGATTCTATTATTCATTATTATTGCATGCTAATTTTATTTTTCATTATGCTAATTTATGTACGAAACGCCTCAACTCTGTTTTCGAGAATCACGTACTCACGACTGGGCAGGACTATAAATAGAGGCAAACGTTAGACAGAAGGTGATTCGAATTCGTATTGGTATCCCAGAAAGATGAAAGTGTGAGTCGTCGTCGTGCAGTTTCGGCTGTTATATGTATACCGAGAGTGCGGGGGTGTGGTGGTGGTTGATTTGTGTGACGCAGCGAAGTGATTGCCTCTACAAGATTGTGAGTATAGATATATATGGTTTAATAGTTGGTTAGTTGTTCTAATTCAGTTCAGTAAGAAAGTGTTTAGTCTCGGTATAGATATATAGATATGGTAGTGCTAGCTTTGTAAATATTCCTTGTATGTAATTGTATTTTGAGTCGTCAGCGAAGTTAGCTAGAATAAAGTATGTGTTTGTTAATGTTGTAGATCATTAAACGAACTCTAGTCAGTTGATTTAAGAATTAAGTGAGTACACTGGTGAATAAAATCATGATTTTGGGAATAGATACCGTAAATGCTACTTTACAATGGCATACCCAGAGTAGAAACATTCACAAATTATTCTTTTACATTACCGTATGTCCCACAGACTGTCTCAACAACATACTAAAATGTCATTCAGCAGTTATCGTGCGAATGTACAGATAGACAGACAGTATCAGTCATAAACATTTTATAACTATGTGGGAAATAGTTGAAATGGAGAATTTTCAATCTTTTCACCTTAACAGGATGATTACTTGAAAATTGTAAGATATAATATTTTATGACAAAAAGTATTTATTTCACTGCACCCCAAATTTATCAGGACCGGCCCCATTGATAAAGTCGGATCAGACATCAAGATCAGTACTAAACTGGCAAATATAAATTTATAAAATACAAAAAGTTTACGGCCCCTTTTCTTCGACACATGTTGGAAAATTGCGTTATGCCGCAGTTGGAGACCAACAATGTGGACTTCATCTACCAACAGGATAAGGTCAGCCCCATTTGCATCTCGATGTTCGTGAATTCCTGAACGCCAGATTGCTAGAACGAAGGATGGGCTGTGCCGGGAATGATGATCACAAACTGCTGTTATAACCCCCAGCTATTTATTTTTGTGGGATATGTGAAATACTCGGTGATTGGGTCTCTTTTACCAGCCGGTCTACCAGAACTGCAAGCTCGCATCATCAATGCTTTTGATCAAATTGATAGGGACATGCTAAATCGCTTGTGCGAAGAACTTGATTACAGAGTCGATGTTTTCAGAATCAATCAAGTCAATATAAAACACAGTATAACTTCTCCATTCTCTAAATCATAAAATATCATTTTTTTACGTAGGTAAATATTAGCAAATTAATCATTTAATCATCTAACTGTCAATGTGTCATTGAGATATTCCCTGTTTGAACCAATGGGGACTAGTTCTTTTAACTTTACAAGATAATTATTAGTTGCAAACATGTTTTGGTAGAGCCAGAATCCCTTATTGTTCTTACAATTAATATTTATTTATTTACGCCGGCATTTATAGGCAACGTTCAAATTTTTATTTTGTTCATGAACTTTATAAATTATCGAACATTTTTTTAAAATATTAAATGTTAAGGGCACTTTACAAAAATAAATTCTAAAAAAATTATTATAAATAGTCTGCTTCTCGATGTAGAATTAATTAGTATTTCCCTCATATCATTTATATTGACTCCAGAGCTAAAAATTCCGCAATTTCTATACAACTCATCTTACAATTGCTTAATTTGTTTACATTCTGATAACTATAGAAATTAGGGTTTAAACATCACGATTTTTACATTGGGGACAAAATGGATGGCATATTTTATTTTGAAATGAGTGACGTGATCGCTTCATATAATAGTGGTGCAGTGGGGGCGACTTCGTGGGTTCGAGGCACTTTTTGAACCCCCAATAAATTTATTGTGGGTTCTTCGAACCCTTAATATTTTGTGCGTATTTAGTAGGGAAAATGTACGGATATATGCACAAAGTTTTTTTTTTATATAAATTCTTCAAGTTTTTAGTTTTTATATTCCCTGTTCAATTATATAGAGTCGCGTGTATAAATATTTAATCCTCAGACTGTTTTTTATATTCGGAATACAAGATTTTAACTCAGAAATAATTAAAGAGAAATTTGTTGATATTTTTAACATTGATAAAATACCCAAAAATAAATTTTACATTTTTTGTTATTTGTATAAATATAATTCAGTTGGAAATTCACATAGTGTGGTGTGGTGTGTATCTTTATATTCTATATAATAATAATGCACCTACGAATTCGAAAGAAATGAAATAAATATTTATCTCGAGAAGAAATATTTTTCTGTACTTAATTTACTTTATTTTAGCATTTCATTCGTCTTATTGTACCAGGTAATCTGACTGAATAAAATTTACATTACACTTAAATCCTTTAAAAACTGCATGGGTTGTTCGATTTATAATTTCCGAAACCCCATTATTTTCCAAATCGGCGCCTATCCTATGTATGGGTATAATTATTATTTCAATTTTTATTTAAAAAACAAACTAACATATTTTGAAAATTTTTTTCACGTTTTACGTGGTAACTTGAATATTTCCTATAACTTTGCGATTTGCAAAGCGATAGGAAATTTGCAAATTTTAACTCTTGCAAGCGATTTGCAAATTTTAACTCTTCTTAAAAATGTTTGAAAAATTATGTCCCATAGGGTTCAATGCATTTTATTTTTTCTACCCGGGTTAAATCGAAACTAATTGGTGATATTATTCATTTTCATTTGCTTATGTCCCACAGACTGTCTCAGCAACATACTGAAACGTAATTTTGATAAACTCATTTTTACTGCAGTTATTGTGCGAACGGACAGACAGGCAGGAAGAATGAACAAAGTCATAAACACTTTACAACTATGTGTTAAAAAGCAGCTGCTGATGCATTAAAAATTAATAAGTACAGTTTATTGCAAAAGTATTTAAAATGACAGAACAAATAATCCATATATAATGTATAATTAGTATGTGAGATCAGATGTCGGGCCTGTACCGTAGTAGCGCCGAGGAGCTCTCAAGGAACAGCAGATAAAATTTTTAAAATAAAAACCTTAATATATAAAAAGAAATATTTACAATTATGTACAAATAAGAAGTTGTAATTGCATATTCATTTTAAGTATCGACTCTCGGCCGAACTTAGGTTCGTGAGCTGCAGAAGGAGAAGCGATTAGCGCCGTCGAATTCTAAAATCGAACTCTTCTTTCCAAAAAGGGTTTTCTCTCCTCCCTCCGTTGGCAGGTCAGAGATCACGACTCTTCGGGACGGTTCCATCCGTCCGAAAACCGAAACGCAAGCCATAGATTCCCTTTCCCGGTGTCATATACCACAACTCCAGCACCAGGGGCGCGGTAGCCCATTGGTTAGCGCGCTGGAGTTGCACTCGGTAGGCCCGGGTTCGATTCCAGCCACTGCCAAAACTGCCGCCGTGTTCATGCGGAGTACGATCACGTTAAACATGTGGGTCCGAAAGTCCTTCCGAGAGGTTGGTGGTAGGGGAAGGAGGGTACGGTCCCTGTGGATGCCTCCCCCACTGGGTTCCGGTCTAAATTGGGTGGCACTTCCCGACCGTCCAAACAGTTACCTTACACCTTTCTGGTAGGTCGGACGGTCTGGGTTTCAACAACAACAACTCCAGCACCACAGCTGTGGAAATCTAAACCTTCTCTTCTACATGAATTTGGTCGCCACTGGGGCGTGTGCATGAGAAAAATATCGTTGCCTCTCATGGCAATTTCGTAAACACAAGCAGTTGTTTTTGAAGTTATTCAAAATAGCTAAGTAACAGTACGTTACAGCTTCTTCCCCCCCCCCCCCCAGAAAACTTTTCTATCCAGTAAGGGAGAGAAAAGATAAAATGGTACTTCTCTTATGGCTTGTAGCTTATGAAAACATAATTATATTGTAAATGAGTAAAAACATCAGCATTCCAAAAGAGTACCATGATAATACAATAAGGCTAGTGACTAAGTACATTGCACCAACCTACACAACTATCCTAATTAACTTGGACACACATAAAAAACATTTAACTTATATTTAGATTTAGAGATGCAGCAAGTTTCAATACAATACCATAACTAACAAAAAAATCATTAAGGAACATAAGTGAATAATATAATGTTACATAAAAGAATAAGAAATAAAATTATAACCTAAAATAGCAAAATATGTAAGTCGTTTGCCCCTTAAATGGCAGCTGTTCCAATACTTTCTTTAACCAACGATAATTTATACAAGGTGGAGGATCTGTACCAGGTGCCTCCACGAGTATCATGGGCGCCGTATACTCCGATTCTCCGATTTGAATTACGTGTAATTCTAGCATTTTTTGAATTTCAGTCTTTAAAATTTCATTTTGCTGTTGCGAAGACCTATACGGCCTAGACCTGACAGGTTTGTTACTAATGAGCTTAATATCATGCTCGACTAAATCTGTCTTACCTGGTTCATTTGAAAAGGTCTTGATATACTTAGTCAAAGGGTCTTGTAGCTGATCGATTTGTTGGCGATCTAATCTGTCGGTCAAATTACCTTTCTCAACTATGTCCGAAAAGTTGTTAATGCTGGAATTTGAATCTAAATAAGGAAAATCCACATCATTGTTTATTAACTCCTCCCGATTATCTTCACAAGATAAGAAATTTATTACTTCAGTCCTATTGTGATATGGTTTTAATATATTAATCAATTTGAGATCAATTTGAGATTTCTCTTTCGTCACCGTTAGTTTATCTATGTAATTTGTTTCCGACATTTTATTTTCAATTACACATGACCCAAACCATTGGACTCCCAATTCTTTAAATTTTTTCCACCGATTGACCAATTCACAAACATAAGTTGTTACGGGATTGTCTTCCTTCTTAGAAGCAACTCAGTGTTCATAATTTAGAGTGTCAGGTGTTTTCAAGATTTTCCCCTTCATCCTAAAGAACAGATCATTCCCCACAACATACTCAAACTTGGAGTTCGTCCCGGACTGTTCCAAAGCTAATCGATAAATATCTTTTGGCGTCTGACACGCCTTCTGTATACCTGAAAATTCGCGGTGTGCAATATCTAACAAGGGAAGCTCCTTTGTTCTGTCAATGGTCCCTTCATTTACGGGGTGTAAAATAATGGGGTCTCCCACATCTTCAGTTAAATGGGGGGAGCGAACACTCTCCTCTTCTGTTCCATTAACCTGCGGCTCTACATCCGATGTTTGTTTATTTTCTTTTTACAACTTAGTTTCTACTGCAGAAAACATTTCCGGCTTAAGTGCATTCCAGCATTTTTTGTCTTTTAGTAAAGCAGCGGTTCTATTTCTCAATAAATATCGATGTGAATCTAATTTCTGTACAAAAACGGCGACTTTTGTCTTAATACTCCCGAATTCTCCGTTTATTTCTACTGTAGCAAGAGGTAAACACTTACAATTCTCATCTAATGGCTCTTTAACAAACACAACCTCTCCTGTTAACATTTCAGGTGTGATATATTTTCGACACACGAGATCTATATTTGACCCTGTACCTCTGAGTACTGTCATTTTATGTCCATTTACGTAAGCCTTACACATATAAGGGGATGGCCAATCTTTCTCCGTTTTATCACTTTGAATATAATTTATTGTTAAAACCTCGGGAATTGTCCTTTTCAGTTTAGGACATTGCGGTCTCAGGTGATTTAATTTCCCACACTCGAAACAACGAGTTTCCTTACGTTTATCGAAGAACTCATTCTTTTCATTACTTTGTTTTCCCGCACATTGTTTATCCTCCGGATAATTACGTCTCCTATCTCTCTCATTACGAAATTCCTCAATTTCCCCTTCTTCATAAAATCCACTTTTCATGGGTTTCTTTATAACCCTCTGGACATTATCAAAATCGTCTAATCAGCTAAATCAGATGCGGAAATGAATTTCGTCCATTGGTCTAAGAAGTAGTTCCGAGCTTCCCTACTAACTCTACGTTTTAACTTATCGGTGATTATTAAATCTTTTAACTTCTCAAAACTATCAATTTCTAAACCTTCTAACCATTCCTCAAAATAATTTTTTGACTAAAAAAAAATCCTTCCACGTGCTATCCGATCTCTTTGATATTGCGTAAATTTAACTCTAAATTTCTCGGGGCTTAGTTAAAACCTTTGTAATAATATTTTCTTAAAAAAATTATAATCTTCAGTTTGCTCTTCGGGCTGTCTCATGATGATCTGAACAATATCGATGGGCATAAGTGCCAGCAAATGAGAAACCCATTCAGACTTTTCAATACTAACCCGCTTTGCTTGCCTATCAAACATGACCAAATACAAGCTAATATCAATTAAATTGGGGTCAAATTTTTGGACTAATTTTTAAAAGTCTAACTGATTTTTTTATTTCCCTTTTCTGAATTCCCTGTTTTCTCTACAATTGAAATTCTCAATTTTTCTAGCTCAAATTCTATTTCCGCTTTGCGATTTTCTGCGGCTGTTTTTTCACGTCTAATTTCTGCTTCTAACTCTTCTTTCTCTACACGAGTTTTAACAATAGTCTCAAGAAGAGAATTAACAAATTATTCTTCATAGTTATCACTTTTAGTGATTATTGCTTTTAAATACACTACCTTTAAATCTGAAGAGACAGTTTCTCCTAACTCAGATACCAATGAGAACAAATCCTCTTTCTTAGCCTTTCCCAAAAACGACATTTTTTCCCCTTTCAATTTAACAAATTGATACAAAATAAACAATTTTCTACGTTGTACACACTGATTTCATACAAATAAAAAATTAAACAACAAATGTCAATTGTATCAACAATTCGGCAGTATCGAAACTTTCAATGCTATTTTAAAATAAAACACCTTTCCTAATGAACTACAGATTCGATTATTATACATGAATTATATTAACTTCAAATTATTAAATTTTTATAATTCAATACAATTCTACTCTTCACAAATTAATAACAAAAGCATAGCAAAATTATTTTCCTTTAAAATATTAAGATTTTAATATTTAAGAGATGTATGTCAAACTAAACTAAAACGGACAATATGCTCAAAATTCCATAAAAATTAACTACTGTCACTGCCTTTATGTAAAATCAAGGTATTCACCCCTTTTGAAGAAGTTGACCTCCCCTATGTTGCAAAGGTAAGAATTTTTTTTCATGAATCTTGATGCAAATAATCACTAAACACCATTAGGATGAGGGCGATCCGCACAAGAAAACTGGAACCAGATGCTCCTACTTTTTAGAAGAATGGATTTCTTCTATTCACAACACAGAACTAATGTCCGGCACAGAAGTAACCCTTTTCCACAGGACTCTGGAGCGGGTGCTCCTAATACAAAGGAACGGATGTCTTCTCTTCACAACACGGATCTGGTGATCCAACCAGGGACTGGTGCCCAAAATAAAACAGGAACAGGTGTCCTTTCTTCGTAAGGGATCTGGCGAACCACCACAGGGACTGATGTCCACTTTAAATTAGGAACAGATGTCCTATAAGGATCCTGGCGATCCACTTCAGCGGAACAGATTTATGCTTTGGTCAACCGGTTACTATCGATGACCTCTTCAGGGATGGATGTCCACTTTCGCATAGGATCCTGGCGATCCAATTCAGGACAGATGTCCACTCTAGCATATGATCCTGGCGATCCAATTCAGGACAGATGTCCACTGTAGCATAGGATCCTAGCGATCCAATTCAGGACAGATGTCCACTTTAGCATAGGATCCTGGCGATCCAATTTAGGACAGATGTCCACGTTAGCATAGGAACAGTTGTTCCACACGGATCATAGCGATCCTCTTCTGCGTAACTGGGCTTACGCTCTGGTCAGTCGATTTCCGATGACCGTCCACTTCCTCAGCTCAAAACATAGTACCCCTGCCACCATTTTTAATATACTGTACCGTTGTAGTGCCGAGGAGCTCTCAAGGAACAGCAGATAAAATTTTTAAAATAAAAACTTTAATATATAAAAAGAAATATTTACAATTATGTACAAATAAGAAGTTGTAATTGCATATTCATTTTAAGTATCGGCTCTCGGCCGAACTTAGGTTCGTGAGCTGCAGAAGGAGAAGCGATTAGCGCCGTCGAATTCTAAAATCGAACTCTTCTTTCCAAAAAGGGTTTTCTCTCCTCCCTCCGTTGGCAGGTCAGAGATCACGGCTCTTCGGGACGGTTCCATCCGTCCGAAAAACGAAACGCAGGCCAAAGATTCCCCTTCCCGGTGTCATATACCACAACTCCAGCACCACAGCTGTGGAAATCTAAACCTTCTCTTCTACATGAATTTGGTCGATACTGGGGCGTGTGCATGAGAAAAATATCGTTGCTTCTCATGGCAGTTTCGTAAACACAAGCAGTTGTTTTTGAAGTCATTCAAAATAGCTAAGTAACAGTACGTTTCAGGGCAAAGATCTCGAGCAGCATATCTCGAAAACCATAAAGCTTAGGAAACTGAAATGTGGTGGGCAACCAATTCTTACCCCAAAAGATAGCATGACTCGATTGGGTATACTATCTCCCTAGTTGGGTTCCTCTGTGGACTCAAAAATATCTCAAATTCCATAAGGTATAAGAAACTAAAACTTGGCAGGTATTTAGTCTTTACCACAAAAGGGTGCACGAGTACCTAATTATACCCGAGTAGGTGTGTTTGCCCAAGTTGAGTTCCTTTATCCGGTCCAAATTATTCAATAAGAGTCCAATATTCAGCTTCACTATTATTATTTAAAGTTTCTCTACAGAAGCAAAGCTGAATATTAGACCATTTTAATTATCTTACAACAATGATTATTCATATCACTATTATTGCAAACTTACTGTCGCCCATCGAAAAGGGCTTGCTGTAATTTGAAAAAACGAATAAATACATTCTACGATGGGTCCAAGACGGATGCATACGATATCTTGTTCCATTGATTTTTCAATGGATTCTAGGCTAGTTTGATAATAAAAGTCCTTGTAAATGACAAAACTTTTAAAATTCAACCATTTTTAAGCATTATATCTTAAAGGGTAGTTTTCTAGCTATATTCCCATGGTAATCAAATTTTGAACAGGAAAAAATCATACAGTTAGAAATGAAATTACATAGTAAATTAAGTATATTAAAATAGATACATGATATGTTTACTAACTTACTTTCTTTTACAATTCAGGTATTCCAAGGTATTACTGAAAAGTCATTCAAGTTGGCAGACACGTATTTCATGTATTTCTCAACCGCACCAAAGTAAATTGTATAATTTAAGTAATTAATCCGTGATTGAAACACCTTTTACTTTTTACTTTTAAAAATTTCCCACCCAGTCTACTGAAAGAGGAAATCTCCATTAACGACAAAATTACTACTGAAACATAGAAATTATCTCTCTCCTCCTATCTAATCAGCGTGGACGTATTGTCATGCGTATCTACACTTGCTTTGATTTTAATAAATCGTGTATATTGCATGTCAAGAGGTAGATAAAAGAACAATGAGAATGATCAAATGAAAAATTAGATTCCGATAAATTCAGATATGTGGACTTAGTGGGGTAGAACGCTGAAGCCTTCCTAAAATTATTATTAACTCTTGGAGTAATGTTGCATTTCTTTATTTCCATAAATATTATTATTTACATAATTGAGTAAAAATTTATAATAATTTCAAATTAAATAATGTATTGAAAATTTAGGGCCTCTGTCTGAGGTAGGGGGCCCCAATGGACTGCTCAGTTCTCTTATAGGTAAATCCACATCTGTTACTTTCTTCATTTAAATGATATTACCAAAATTATTTTTTGAAATCTTTTCTTCATTTAATCATTCTCAGTGTACTTTTACCTACCTCTTGACTAGCAATATACAAATAACAAAACCCGATTTTCAGGAGTGTGTAGCTCAGTCACTAAAATAACTATAGACTTGATATTTATTTTCTCATACGTAGCATTGAGAAAGTATAGTTTTCACGAAAATTTTCTATTTCGAGATTTTGATGCAAATGTATGGTTTAAAAACTACTCAACACGTTTTGACTATTTTTGGAGTGATGTCCGTCTGTCTCTCTGCCAGATGTCTGTAGTCCACATCTTGCGTACACCACAGCAGCCACAAATATTATTGGAATTTCACAAAACTTTATATCCAGTTTTGTTATAAAAAATATAAAAGTAGATAGAATTTTTTAAATTCGTGCGAAAACTTCGAAATTTTATATTTTTTTAACATGGCAGCATAGGACAAAATTTTACATAATCATGAAACAAAGGGTTTATTCATTGCTTAGTAATTACGAGACTTAATAGTTTCAATCATTGCTGGTAAAAATAATTGCAATACAATGTTTTTTGTTTGTGACGCCATTAGAACCCTTTGGGGGGCAAGTTACCCCCCCCCCTCCGGGGGTACATTATCAAGTATGATATCAATCGAAATATTTTATCAAGTTCTGAAATGCGAAGGGCAACCCGTTATAGTTGTAATCATTTGAATCCAGAATACCGATTTGTAACATTTGATCCCTGTAACACTTTATCCGTCGGTATACATGCCTGTGGTGAATTTCTTGTATACACAATATCTGCCACAAATGCTTGTGGATTTTCACGAATTCTGGCTTTGTTAATGAAAAATCTAGATGTAGATAGAATTCTTTGAAAGAAAACTTCGAAATATTTTCGAAATTTAGTATTTTTTTAACATGGCAGTAATGGTCAAAATTTGACATAATTATGCATAAAAGGAGTAATTTATAGCTCAGTGATCGTGAAATTTTACATTTTCGACTATTATAGTATAAAATATATAGAATTTTTGTAATCGTGAAGATTTTTGTGTTCGCGATGGAATTTTTGACCCCGTCACAGTACTTCCCCTACACATTATTATGTATATAGGAAGAGTATAAAGAATTACCTCCCAAAAATGTTATGAAATCCCAAAATGGTTTGTTTCAAGTGTCCGCAAGACTGGAGCTGTATTTTCATATCTAAGGTACATTGTTGAAGGATCTTAACCCTCAAAGTAATCACAAGTAGAACTTTTAAGTCGTTGTGAATTCTCTTTTTTTCAGTTAATGATATTTTCAGAAATATATTTTTGCCCTTGTGCACTTATTGAAAGTGATTTCGTATTACAAGGACACGGGAAAGTGTTAGGAGGGATCTATCTCACCCTAAAATTTCAAAAGAAATATTAAAAATCGATCTTCCACAATATCAACATTTTGCAGCGAAAATTTGTTATAGATAAATGTTTATGTGGGCCATGGGCTATAGAATTAAAGGGACCCTACATGTATAATAACCGTTGGCTTCAATCTAAGCTGGGCCTCTTTTCATTGTCGGGAACAGCTACAGCTCATTTTACTTCTTCTATGATAAAAATGAACGATTAGAAACCACGATTACTTTTTTCATATGGATTTGTTCCTTAAAAATGGTATTTCTTTTTTAAAA
This sequence comes from Amaurobius ferox, assembly GCA_951213105.1. Taxonomy (NCBI): domain Eukaryota; kingdom Metazoa; phylum Arthropoda; class Arachnida; order Araneae; family Amaurobiidae; genus Amaurobius; species Amaurobius ferox. The sequence continues at coordinate 60,993,556 of OX578152.1, forward strand.
TTAATCATTGTATGTATTAGATTTGTGTAAATTAAAACAATAAATGTAAACATAATCACAATCGCAAAGAGGATGTGAAAGTATGTGATATCATAATGACTCCATAAAGACATACAATATAACGTTATAGTCCCCCCCCCCACCACCACAAGAAGACGCCCGATTAAAACCCCGAAGCGTGTAAATTCTCGTTTTGAAAGTAGCAACCTAAGCAAAGCACCTCTTTGAGGAAAAGTTGATCACAGCTGAAAAAGCACATATTTAAAAATACGGACAGGCGTTTTAGAAGCAAAATATTATGAAATAGAAATATCTACATAAAGTGCACACACACAAAAAAAAAAACTGAAACAATCAACCACCACCCTTCGACGTTCATTGCGGTTATTTCTATTCATCAGCATTGATGAATGCTTTTCTATGGAAATTTTAAAGTCTCTTTCTTCTTGGAATATTTAAAGTTTCTTTCTTCTAACTTGCATAGGCAAGTTAGCATTCATTTTACGTTTTTTTAAGAAGCAAAACTTCTGATGATGGACTAAAGAGAGATTATACCCTAAAGTGTGTATTATAAAATTTAAATAAATTCGGCAAAATGTCATTCTACGGTTGCAAAAATAAATTTCCAGGAGTTTAGCTGGAATTCGGGTAAGCTCCGGAGCTGAGTATTTTCAGCTTTAGCTACCCCATTGTATCGTTTCTTTCTGTCTGGTCCGATAGTAGTGGGAAAACAGAGATCCTGCCCCAGGGGGTGCAGCACCGTCTGCCGATGACGTCATGGGGAGAAGAAAGTGATAACGGCTTATCTGATGACCTTTGGACGGTTTATCTTATCGGTTGAATTTTGAAAGCATGATGTAATGAGGAAATATTTGGATTGTTAATCTAATCATGGGACCTTTTAGCCGAGTGAGTTGAACTTCGGACGATGACGTCATGAGGCGACCTTGAGTTTGCATCTGAAAGAACATTGAAATTTGATTGAAGTGACGCCATCTAGTGGCAGCATGAAACATCTCGCAGGCAGAATTTAAAAGGATATATTTCCATTTGGAACTGGCGGGGATTCAATCTCGGAGCTGTAGGATGGTAGGCCAACGCTCTAACCGTTGTGCTATCATGAGTTGATAAAATATGAACATTGGGTGATATCTTCCGTGCGAATTTGAATGGAGAAACGAGTGAAGAGATTTATTCAATGTCTTGGGAATTCGAATGTAAATATGAAAGAGGGTAATTATATGGAATAATATTTTGTAAAAATGATATTTTTAATAGGTGTTAATGGATAATGAGTTGCATTCTTGGATTCTTAATGAATTTTCGATGTGTACTAATAGAAGCGTGTGTGAAATAATAGATCGTGTTGCTGATGTTAATTAATTTTTCAAGTTACATTGTAACGAAATGATTTTAATTAATTATTTTTACGCCAATTTAATAATAATTTTAATTAATTTTTAAAATGAATCTACTAACAAAAATGAGGTTATCGAATTATCATAATGGATGTTCAGGGAATACAATAATTTTATGTGTTAGTGGGTTTACGAGATTTTTACACTGCGTTTATGTACCTACTGAATACGTTTCGACTATTTTTGGAGTGATGTTAGTTTTGTATACCATGCGTGATTTTAGCACCACGATTTAGTACCTACTGAATACGTTTCGACTATTAGTGTGTGTAATTATAAAAACTTGTACTCAGTTTAAGGGAAGGGCCTTATCACAACCTTGGCGTAGGGATATTCCAAGAACTATTTTTCTTAAATGAATGGAGAAATTAGCAAAGAAATTTTCAGTTGTGCCATCCATCGGGATTTTTTAAAACTTTTTTGATATAGGAACAGTTAATTTTTTAATTGTTTAACTAAATAAGTCTGTCAAACACAACTTACAATTCGACTTTCCAATGGATTTAAGACTCTAAAATTTCATTATTTTAGCAAATTGGATGATATTTACTGAATGTTTGAGGAATTAAAGGTACGTTTCTAATCTTGTAGGGGGTAGATCCATTCGGTTCATTTACAAAATTTCACGAATTTTGGGTGAATGCGATAACACTTTTAAGAATATCTGTTTATTAACATTCAATTTAAACGAATAAGTGGCTTATGATTTGGAATTAAAACCACTCTTTGCGATCCAGAGTATTTTCCCAAGAAGACTAAAACCTAAAATAATAATACTATTTGAATGAAATTCACCAAATTGTGCAATACTTAATGAATTTTCGGAGAACATTTCAATATTTAAATTAAATTTAGCAAATTATTTAACACTTAGTACATGTTTTGAGGAATTAAAGGCATGTTTTTAAATGATGTATGCTGACATTTTTTACATATTAAGACACATTTTTTTTTAATTTATGATATTTAAATGATATTAAAATGAAATTTACCAAATTGCACCACACTTTCAAGGGATATAAGACCCTAAAATTTCATTATTTTAAGGAATTGTTAAATTCTTAGCGAATGTTTTGGCGAGCTAAGAGTGTGTTTCTAAATGTTACATAAGACATAAGAGTCCTTTATCGTTCAAAATTATGATACTCAAGTGAAATTTAGCAAAAATTACTCAACACTTAGTCATGTTTGAGAAATTAGAAGTATATATTTTCGATATTCCAAGAGGTCTAGACCCTAAAATTTCACTATTTTAGTGAATTGTTTGATTTTTAGCGAATGTTTGGGAAACTAAGAGTGAATTTTTTTAATGTTACATTACCCTAATCGTTACCTTTATCGACACCTTTATCGTTTAAAGTTATGATATTTTAATGCAATTTCCAAAAATTGAACAATACTTAGTGGATGGTTATCGAATAAGAGGTGTGTTTTTAATGTTACAGCAACGTCTAAGGCCCTTAAATCGGTATATTTTTACAACTGTAACGAATTTTAGGGGAATAGAATAACATTTAGTGTATTTTAAGAATATGTGATTGTTAACATTGAAGTTAAGTGAAAGAGTGACCCTCTGTAGTAAGTGCAGTGCATTGTAATGACATTAAAATACGAAAGATACGCAATTAGCACTTTAAAAGAAACCTGTAATGAGTTTTGATATCTCATTCCGAGGAATTATTGACATACACATAGGATTTCGCGGCTGTAAGTGCACCATAAAACCATTCAATTCTTAATGAATTAGCACATTTGAATGTGCATATTTAAACAACGTGAGGAAAATGACAGGACGAAACTGAGATCTACGACAAAATTTCACACTTCTTACAGAATAAACGACAACTTCGTAGATTTTTAGGAAACTAGAGTCGAATTTTCAGTGATTAGTAGAGTTTCAAACACCACATTCTTTATGAATCTTCATACTTTCAGAGAATGAAACATAACTTTGCATTTATTTTTAATGAATAAGGGTATATAATTTCAGAAATTTAACATTGAACATAAATTTCATGAATTAAACTCTGTAAAATGTAATTATCTTTTATTACGAAACTCACACTGTAGACATTTGATATGATTTGAATAAATTTATTTTTTAAATTTTTTTTATATATTTTTAAAAAGCAAGATTAGTAAACCCAATACATTTGAATGTATTGATACGTAAGCAAAGAGCACATAGCATTTTTAAATAGCACAAGTTAAAAATGAGTCGATAAATGAAATAAGGAGTTTACTTTGAAAGACAGAAAACATTTAATGAATCTATTCTTCATAAAATACACATAAACCATTATTTGTTATATATTTAAACAAATAACTTAAAATTATTTTCTTATCGCACATTCATAATCCTCTGATTTGAAAGATTTGAAAAAATTTCGATCATACCAGTAAAAGACTCCTTCCCCACGCAGCAAAACTTTCTTTGCTATGCTATTAATGTTAAGATTTGGGAGTACTTGTTCATTCATGCACACTGTTGTACATTTCTAATGGAGTACTGTGAAGACATTCATGTTAACTTTGATCTTCAATTTGGGCAACATAACCGGCATATTTAAAAAGTTTTCTTACATAACACATTACACTGTCATGAATACAAGAGATTAAATGTTCGAATGCAACTTTTCTGTCACAGATAGCTGATGGTAGAAAGGTTATAGTGTCCTTTATTTTTAATATTTGAGTAGGAAGCCAGTCTATAAATATAATTTCTCTAAGTTTATTACTAATGTTGTTAACACAATTTTTTAAATATGTTATTTGAGTTTTATCTAAGGCAATATGTCACTGTGTTATACAAAATTTTGAATCATATAATTGAATTATTTCTTGTAAATGTAGTTTTCCATTGTTATTGAAACAGAACAACTCATTGCGACTGACGAAAGAAGTATCTGTATATAGAACATTGAATGACTACAATCTTTGAGAAAATTTACTCCAAGCAGTAGGTGACAACGTAACGCCTTCACGGGTAGGCAGTAGTTCATTTTGTTCGTCATAGATATATTTCCATATATACACTTTCAGCTTCCCATGGCGTAGTTTCAAATATGCATACACACCAGAACTAAATGCCACCGATAGAGTGTATCTTGCACGGAATCTGAAACAGATCAGTCTTCAAATAGATTCAGTCAAACCAGATTCTGTATTGGAGGATAAAACTCGGCTGTGTGCTAAAGCACAAGAAATCAGATCTTGAGTCGAGTTTCAGACCTCTGTGTCGACTTATGAATTGACAGTGGTGGGTGTTTATGCTGAGGCTATGAAAGACAGGATAGGTGTCTAAATAATCCACCGCAAACTTTCATGGTACTTTAAACAAGACAAACTTTGGCGAGGGTGAATTTATCACATCTGAGAAAATATCCACGGATTTTGTCTGATCTAGGGCAGGAACTGACAACTCCACAGTATTTTCACAGAAATTAGCTATTCGAGTGATGGCATATTTTGAATTTTAGACATTATTTGTAGATAGTAACATTCAAGTATCACATTTACAGCATAAGATTTATTTCTGAAACAATAAGATCTTAAAACACTATAAATTTGTCACAGCTATGAACGAATCAAACCTATCCACGCAACTGCCAAAGTTGTAATGTCTTATCGGTTCATGATATAAGTATAATCACGTGACCTAAATCGAGTGTCGTGTGTAAACAGATTACATAAGATATCAAGTAGTTGCAGTTTGTAATTTTCAGTGAATTGTACAACATTGGATTATGCTAAACGCAATTTTAACCACATTGGAGAATTTATACATTATTTTATTCATCTTTGAAATCATAAAGTTAAAATATGTTCCAAACTTAGTTAAAGTTCATAGTTTTTAATCACAGCGACATTAAATACTTAGGAAAATTTTGTATATTTTTATAACTTTAGAGGATATGTTTGCCAAATCGCTCGGAATATACAAAAAACAGATAGCAAAAACATGAAAATAACTTACAGAATGAGGTCTGCATCAGCGGCCATCCAAACCAGAAATGATCGATATATACACTAATTATAGTACAATTAAAAAATTAACTGTTTCTAAATCAAAAAAGTTTTAAAAATTCCCAATAGATGGGACAACTGAAAATTTCTTTGCTAATTTCTCCATTCATTCAAGAACAAATAGTTCTTGGAATATCCCTACGCCTAGGTTGTGAAAAGGCCCTTTCTTTAAACTGAGTACAAGTTATCATAATTACACACACTAAACCAATTAAAATGGAATAACCGTTCATAATCATAATCATAATAAATACATGAAATAGATCCTCGTAGAATTAAAACTTATTAAGATATATTAAATACCCGTCGCATCTACTATAATTACTAGATTTTAATGAAATAATTAATTCCCTATCTACCCTTTAAAAATTAACTAAGTATAGCAGGAAATCCCTTTTCACACATAAAAAAAAATCCCATTTTCGCCAAACATACGAAAAAACACCTTAATATTCATTAAAAAAATCTCTACACACCCACTGAAAACCAATGTAACTTGTATAAAATCTCTTAAAATGCATTCTAAGCGAATCCCTAAACATAAAGGGTTACACTAAGTCCATGAAAAAAATCCCTTTGTAGAGAAAAATGTCTTAGAACCGGCAATCATTAGATCCATATGCAATGCAACACCTTAGCAAAACAGCTTATAATACAACTTAACATAGTCTTGCTATTTCTAATGTAGAAATCGCTCATGCTATTTCTGATGGAAACTTTTCTTTTAGATAATTCTTTTAAATATCCGCCAAGAATTGCGTTCTTTGATAAGAGCAGATTTAATACACCTGTGCAGTGGTTAGCTTGTAGGGTTATCGGTACCACGCATTTCCCCATTCACCTCGAAAGTATCATGTCCTTTGGGTAAAATAATGACATTTTAATATCCTACATACTTGCAATATCAAATAGGTAGTTGTGCTAGATTTGAAAATACACGTTCTTGCTTATTTAGCATTTTTTTTTGCAAGTTAAAAAATCAATTTTAACTACTTCGTTAAACCACGAATAAAAAATGGGGTCTTCTATTTTTCAACACTCCGAAACACTCGATCACTCTATGTAAATGATTCATTTTTAAAAATAGTCGTAACGTATTCAGTAGGTTCTAAAACGTGATATTAAAATTTCGTATGATAGGCAAAACTAATACCCGTCTGAAAATAGTTGAAACGTATTCCGTAGGTACTAAATTGTGAATTTTCGTTAGCTGAAAATAGTCGAAACGGATTCAGGTGGTACTAAAACGTGGTGTTATAATCTCATATGGTAGACAGAACTAATAACTGTCTAAGAATAGTCGAAACGCATTCAGTAGGTACTAAATCGTGGTGTTAAGGGGGCATAGGACCTTTAAACAGTCGAAATTCATTGAAAATAGAGCTATCTTAACAATTTTTTAATTTTAACCAGGTGTATCCCAGATGTTCAAATTTTTTTCTCTAAACATATAGAAAACCTTTCTTACTACACAAATTTTACTGAAGTCATATAATTATATGTACATTTTATATTGTTTTTTAAAATTTATACAATTTTGACAGACATAATGGTGTATGTAGCAGCCGCGCGCAGGATATTTCAAATAATATTATACTTATGGACTTCAATTTGATAATAATATATTTATAACTATTACATCTTTAATTTGTACACACTTTTTAAAATTTTGAAATAAATTTAATATTTTTAAAATTTAAACAAAATGAAATTTTCATTTTCAGTGTTAAAAAAACATGAAATAAACCTCTTCACAATTCTTTTTTTACTATTTATGGTGAATTTTTGAAGTACAAATCTATATAAATAAAAATGAAAATCTGTCTGTCTGTCTGTCTGTCTGTCTGTCTGTCTGTTTGTCCCACCATCACGGGAGAACGGCTGAACCGAATTTGATGAAATTTTGTGGGTAGCCCAGAAATAGCCCCACTTAAAATTATATCCGTGTTTTGAGTTTTTACGACCAGTGGTTCTCGAGATATTAGTAAAAAACGAAATTTTCGTTTGTCTCATCATCACGGAAAAACGGCTGAACCGAATTTAATGAAATTTGGTGGATAGCCTTGAAATATCCCCCCATAAATTTTGTCCAAGTTCCGAGTTTCAAAGACCTGAGGTTGTCGAGATATTAATGAAAAACGGAACTTTTTCCTAGGAGTTCTACTCCCTAACTCCGTGGTTTATCCAAACGAAAAGCTTGAAAATCGTTTGAAAGTGAATTAAAATTTAATCTCTGAGTTTGATGGGAGATTGTTTGCGTTAATTAGTCACTTTCTGAAAACATGAATTGTTGGAAACATGATTTAAAGGGGAAATCTATCTCCATGGTTCATGGTTTATTTAAAACAAGCTTTTACGGAACAATGAGAAGTATAGAGAAATCAAAATCGTTATTTAATTTCGCAGTTTATGTTATAAGACATGACATATTTAACATGTTATAAGATTCTATCTTATATCATGTTACTCAGAAACGCAATTAAATTAAATCTGTCTGTTAATTTTAATAATTATTTTTTCGATTTGAATAATAAATAAATGGATATAAAAATATATTTTAGAAAAGAACGATTTGATTTTTCTTATAGCATTTTTGACTGGATAATATCAATTACGGTCTTCAGGTTTAAAAATTATTATTATTTATATTTTCGGGGATTATTGATTCAAGGATTACTGATATTTTCAAGTTATTATGCAATTATTTTATTATGACAAAAATTGTTTAAACTCATATATTTTATGTTGTACGAATCTTCTACAAATACACGTGTATATCTTTTAATCTACGAGAATATAAGTAGTACAGGTATATTGACATATGTTTTGATATATATTGGCATATATTGGAATCAATTACGACCTTCTGGTATAAAGAGTACGGATATTATTGATGTTTTCAATTTATTACATCATCTCTTTTATTTTGGCAAATATTTTTGAGACGCATATTGTAATACGGGTAATCTTCTACTAACACATTGGCATATTTTCTGATCTGCGACAATATAATTAGTACGGGGTTGCATATATTCATTCAATTCCTATTTTTTCTTCTGTAAATTTGCTTAAAAAAGGGGGCAGGATAAATAATAAATAAATGGATAAATGGATATAAAAGTATATCTTATGAATGGACGGTTTGATTTTTCTTTTAATTATATTAATTGCTGACTGCGTACATCAATTTCATTTATTTTGGCAAAGAGTTTTCAAGCTTATATCGTATTTAGCTACTAAACTCATATATTGTGTTTAGCCAATAAATTCATATAGCCGATTGTTGAAACAGAAAAAGTGTAGAGCGGGTATATCTTCTAATACAATCGTAGTGTTTTCATTTAGTATATTGAAACGGGATAAGAATGTTTCATTCAGATCTGCAAATTCAAAGCTACGAATTTGGAGGGATATCGCTAATTTGACAACTTTTCTTAAACTTTGCCAAATTGACGGAAATGTCCCCAAATTGATATAAACGACACACAAACAGCTCACGACCAACCCGAAGGTTTATGGCAGCTGTTTGTGTGAAAGCCCCAGGCCGTCCGGCTCGTCCAGAGGACTTAGAGCAGCGAGATGGACGACCGGGAGGCAGCTGTATAAACGACACACAAACAGCTGCCTCCCGGTCGTCCATCTCGCTGCTCTAAGTCCTCTGGACGAGCCGGACGGCCTGGGGCTTTCACACAAACAGCTGCCATAAACCTTCGGGTTGGTCGTGAGGCTTGGGTCTTCTACATATCAATGAAATTTTTTTTTGTTTTGTTAGAAGAGAGTACTGAAATGATGTTTGGTTAGCATTTTTCTGTCAGACCAACCATCCTACTTAGTAATGCATTTAGCGAATTTTTAAAATGTCACCAAATTGATAAAAATGTTTTCAAATCTATAAAAATATCTTGAAATTGATAAAATTGCGCTACATAAATGATATTAATTGTTTTTTGTAAGGGGATAGTATTGTGATGATATTTCGTCAATTTGTCGCAAAGTGGAACTGTCAGTTCTACAGTTCCACTTGGCGATAAAATTGGCGATTTTTTAAAATGTCGCTATTTTGACGAAACTGTCGCCAAATGTTCCATAGAAATATAACTATTTAGACGATATTTTTTCTACCAATTTATTTGAAGCAAATGATATCATGTCGCTTAGCAACGGATTTAAATCCAATGTGTTTATGCGGCAGACGATTTTTATTAAATCCTTTCCGATTTGAATAATGAAGATATGTATATAAAATAAATTTCATTGCCATTTTATTTTGGACTGGATAATATCAATTATACTCTTCAGGTTTAAACATTATTATTATTGATATTTTCCGGAATTATTGATTCAGGGATTATTGATATTTTTAAGTTATTACGCCATTGTTTTATTGCGGCAAAAATTGCTGACACACGCATATTGTACGTTGTACGTGTAATATTCTAGGAATGCACGGGTATATCTTCTAACCTACGAGAATATAAGTAGTTCAGGTATATTGGCATATATTTTGACATATATTGGCATATATATTGGAATCAAGTACAGTCTTCTGGTATGAAGATTAAGGGGATTAATTATATATTCAATTTATTACGTCGTCTGTTGTATTTTACCAAAAAACATTTGTGACTCATATTGCAAAACGGGTAATCTTCTACTAATAATCGGACATTATAAGTAGTACGTGTATATCTTCCCATATAATTTTAGCACTTTAATTTTGACATATATTGGAATAAATGACTGTCTTCAGATTTAAAGATTACGGGTTTATTGGTATTTTCAATTTATACATGTAATCTACTAATACAGGTTATATTTTCTAATATTCGCGTATATAATTAGTACGGGTCCCATACAATTTTAACGCTTTTATTTTGCATATATTCATGCAATTCCATATTTTTTTTTATATTTGCTTACATAAGGGGTCCAAGATGTTTTATTCTTCAGATATGTCCATGAAGATAATTTTATATAGCGAGAACAGAGATTCTTAAACTTCTTTTTAGGAGCATTATATTAAATATTTTAACAGAATATTTTGATTAAACATGTCATTTAGTATACTATAAGAATTTGGGCATGATTATGAATTTCAAGTTTCTTTATATTATATACTCCGTACGAAGAACGGGTATGCTGCTAGTTATTATATATATGGATGAAACAAGTAAGTCCAAAAAATTTGAAAGTGATTGGTTAAATATATTTTAAGATATGTTGCGCGCAAGGGCTAAAATCACATATCTGAGAAAAACAGCTTTAAAGTTTAAAAATACATTCAGTGTTACTTATTATCTTATTTTACACCTTAAAATGCCTTTAGTTCACAAATAGCACCTTCCTATGTCTGTTATGTAAGAAAAATCAAAAATTTTCTGGCTTTTAGGGGCTACTTGAGCTCTATATGTTGCTTCGGAAACTCGAACAGACGTTTCGCGCAGTAGTTTCTTGTTAGTCAGATGAAGCACGTTTACTAAATTTTTACTTATTTATGAGGAATTTTTATCTATAAATTATGTATATAGATGAAACAAGTAAGAGCAAAAAATTTGAAAGTGATTGGTTACATATATTTTAAAATATATTGCGCGCAAGTGTTAAAATCACATATCTGAGAAAAACAGCTTTATAATTTAAAAATGCTTCAATGTTACTTATTATCTTATTTTGTACCTTAAAATGCCTTTAGTTCATAATTAGCACCTTCCTATGTCTGTTATGTAAGAAAAATCAAAAATTTTCTGCCTTTTAGGGGCTACTTGAGCTCTATATGTTGCTTCGGAAACTCGAACAGACGTTTCGCGCAGTAGTTTCTTGTTAGTCAGATGAAGTACGTTTACTAAATTTTTACTTATTTATGAGGAATTTTTATCTATAAATTATGTATATAGATGAAACAAGTAAGAGCAAAAAATTTGAAAGTGATTGGTTACATATATTTTAAAATATATTGCGCGCAAGTGTTAAAATCACATATCTGAGAAAAACAGCTTTATAATTTAAAAATGATTCAATGTTACTTATTATCTTATTTTGTACCTTAAAATGCCTTTAGTTCATAATTAGCACCTTCCTATGTCTGTTATGTAAGAAAAATCAAAAATTTTCTTCCTTTTAGGGGCTACTTGAGCTCTATATGTTGCTTCGGAAAATCGAACAGACGTTTCGTGCAGTCGTTTCTTGTTAGTCAGATGAAGAACGTTTACTAAATTTTTACATATTTATGAGGAATTTTTATCTATAAATTATGTATATAGATGAAACAAGTAAGAGCAAAAAATTTGAAAGTGATTGGTTACATATATTTTAAAATATATTGCGCGCAAGTGTTAAAATCACATATCTGAGAAAAACAGTTTTAAAATTTAAAAATACTTCAATGTTACTTATTATCTTATTTTGTACCTTAAAATGCCTTTGGTTCATAATTAGCACCTTCCTATGTCTGTTATGTAAGAAAAATCAAAAATTTTCTGCCTTTTAGGGGCTACTTGAGCTCTATAGGTTGCTTCGGAAACTCGAACAGACGTTTCGGGCAGTCGTTTCTTGTTAGTCAGATGAAGCACGTTTACTAAATTTTTACTTATTTATGAGGATTTTTTATCTATAAATTATGTATATAGATGAAAGAAGCAAGAGCAAAAAATTTGAAAGTGATTGGTTACATATATTTTAAAATATATTGCGCGCAAGAGTTAAAATCACATATCTGAGAAACCCGCTTTTAAGTTTAAAAATATATTCACAGTTATATTCAGAGTTATCGCAGTTCGGTTAATTAATGTTTGGCTGTAGTTTATAATACATCCTGCGTTATATCTAATGTAGCATCAAAATGCACCAGACGCATAAGTAATTCCTTCCTCTTCCTCTTGTCGTTGAAAATCAAATGTTTTCTGCCTTTTACGAGCTTTTCGAACTTCATATGTACTGCTAGAGGCTCGAAAATCTGCTTCGTGTATCCGTTTCTTATCACTCAGATGCAAAACATTTAGTAAATTTCTGTTTATACTCAAATTTAAAGCATTCATAATTTTTATTATACCGTTACCACCATCATTGAATGTTATACTGGCAATATTTGTTGCTATTTGTGCAATTTCTCTCCCAGTATTTATATTTTTCGGGCAATATTTCCATATGAGGGAGTTTAGAGACTCATTAGGATTTTGAGTTCTCCCTCCAAGACAGCGTTTCAATAGATTTGGGTCTGAAAGGTCTTTAAATATTGGTTTTACCAACTCCATGACAGATTTTGGGAGGGAGTTCTTATGCTTGAAGTTTGATACTGTGTTCGAGTATGCTGCATGGTTGTACTTACACCAAGTATTTGGTCCCTTAGGACAAAAAAAGTGTTGTGGGTCACTGTCAGAGGATACCATATGCATCCATACAGCCCATATGCTTTGTCGCATTTTAAACAAATCATTTTTGTTTCCACGAATTGCATTTCCATAGTAGGAAGTCAATTTTTGAATATTGGCTTCCGTCAGCCGGCCCTTTCCTCCAATTGTCTTTCCATCTGATAGCTTCTTTCCAGCCATCTGGGTTTTCAGCTTTCTCAAACGAGTTCCCATTCTTTTTTGAATGTGACCTGTGCATTCAAGTTTTTCAACCGCTATTTCATTTCCATATGGTTTGCTATTCGATATTTGTGAAAATGTTTTCGTATCACCATCACCAATATAAAATTTGTACCGAACACTATGGTCTTCAATTGATCTGTTGAATATGCGTAACATTCCATTTTTCCGGCACTACCCGAATGGTTTTTTGAACACACTATTTTATGATTTTTTTTCCACTTTTCATACCGAGAGCCACTTTTCTTACTTCTATAGCTGTTGCAACCTTTACAAAAAGAAGACATTACTTCGGTTTCAATAACCTTCCCGCTTTCTGCTCCGATCAGTGTACACACACCTACAAGAGACGAATGCCCCCTAGTTTTCCAACTACCATCTCCACTTACAGTAATATCTTTCGATCCATTTGATAATTCTCTTTCGTCCTGGATAGCAGTTTTCATTGAAGATTTAGCTACAACAGATGTGGCATTTAAAATCCTGTGATTAATTTTATTATATGATTTCTGAGAAACAGGCGCTGGAAGACCCATAGTTGAACAAAAAGTAGATAAAGCCGATAAACCCTGTCCTATACATCGCATAGAAAACACAGCTCTTCTGTTTATTTCTGGAATATTTTTCTTAACACCAAGCATTTTTGTATTTTTCACAGACTTTAGTTCATCACAGCTATCACAATATACAAGAAATGTGGATGCTAAACCCATTGAAGATTTTTCAACTATATTTATTGTTCCATGACATATTTTACAGCACAAAACATTTGCAAGCTCCTTGAAAAGTACTGATATATTAACCATTCTATATTCGGCTATATCCCAAAGACCGGTACGGTCGTTTTTTTTTATCGCGCCCAAATCGGCGATAAGCGGAGTGCTATATTGTGGCGGAGTGCTATATTGTGAACTCTTTAACTCTTCATAATCATGGTAACCTTGCGAGTTGGTTACTATGGCAACTGTCTAAACTTGTGTTATTCTACGCTTACTTAATTCTTATGCTGGTTTTTTGTGTTTGTTGGATGTTTAGAATTGGCTGTCCAGTTGGAATTTATTCTATTATTATTTTATAAATCTGCTGATTTTTTAAAAGTAAATTATTTGGATAAATTGAAAGTTTTTCTCTATTTATTTAATTGCTCTGATGCTGATCTAAGAGGTGACGTAATTTGAAGGAATACGTACAAGTATTGGTGAAGTTTCTTCGATTTGTTTTGTGTGTGCTAAATGGCTGTGAAGAGTGAAAGATATAGTATTGTTTTGTTTGATCGTTTGATAGATAGTGGTAAAATGAATGTGATTAAATGGTGTATGAATCAGGGGTTGATTGCAAGTGGGTACGAATGTCCTAAATGTAAATCGCCTATGCGATTGTGTGAAAGAAATGATAGTACGGAAGAGTGTGATGGTTATACGTGGGTTTGCCGTGTTTTTGGAGCGAATGCGCATTATGTGAAGAGGAGTATAAGGAATGGTACGTGGTTTGAGCATTCTAGGTTGAGTTTGATTGAGATTTTGAAAATGACATGGCTGTGTGTGAAAAAGACTCCGCATGATTGGATGGTGGATGAGATGAATATGTCTAAAAACACAATAACGGATTGAAAGAGTTTTTGTAGGGAGGTATGTGTGGAAGTGATTGTGAGTGAAAGTAGAATGCTTGGTGGACCTGGTAAAATTGTTGAGATTGATGAGAGCATGTTTGGCAAAAGAAAGTATAATAGGGGCAAGCAAGTGAAAGGTAATTGGGTGTTTGGAGGAATTGAAAGGGGGTCTGTGAGTTGTTTTTTTGAAGTGGTTGAAAATAGAAGTAAGGATGTGTTGTTAAATGTTATAAAAAAGTATGTTGAACCGGGGACAACAATAATATCAGACTGCTGGAAGGCGTACGATTGCCTTTCAGATGAAGGGTTCGTGCACCAGTCAGTAAATCATAGTCTGACGTTTAAGGACCCGGTAACAGGCGCGCACACAAATACTATCGAAGGAACGTGGAGCTGGATTAAAAGACAGCAGCGTGGTAACCGGCTTTGCGTGGGATCGGATCAGTTTGATTCCTACCTGGCCGATTTCATGTGGCGTCGTTACCACAAAGGAAATTATCAAGAGCTTTTTAAATCGTTTTTAGAGGCCATAATCAAAGTTTATCCTCCTGACATGATAGATCCACCTCCTGAAGAGAAAAAGAAGAGGAAAGAAGCCTTAAAAAAAAGAGGAGGAAAGTAGAAGGTGAGAAGTGTTTTATCGAATTCCTAAGTATCGTTTTTTATCAAATTTTGGTACTTTGGGTTAACATGGTATCGGTTTTTAATTAAAGTTTGGTATTTCTCGGTTAACGGGGCTACAGTCAGATTTGGCCACAATATGCAATAGATGTGTTGGCAACAGTTGGTCCGTAGCAATTCGAACATGGATCCACGACCGCTTCGCGGTCTTACCTTTTCCGCTAAAAACACACAGAATCCAGCCCCGCTGAATGTTGAAGTTCGCCCGTAGCAAAATCTATTTGTGCAATAGGTGTTCTATGGTTCACAGAGCACAGGCTTACTTCCGCGCGGCGGACGTAACATAAAAATCACTGAATAAGTTATGGAACACCTGTTGCACAAACAGCTGTTGCTACGTGCGACCTCCGACAGCCAGCGGGACCGGATTCTGTGATGTTTTTTAGCGGGCGAGCGTAGCGAGGTTAGCTCGCGAAGCGGGCGTAGATCCATGCTCTAATTGCTACATCACTCTATGAGCCACAGATCACCTGTTGCACAAACAGCTGTTGCTACGTGCGACCTCCGACAGCCAGCGGGACCGGATTCTGTGATGTTTTTTAGCGGGGGAGCGTAGCGAGGTTAGCTCGCGAAGCGGGCGTAGATACATGCTCTAATTGCTACATCACTCTATGAGCCACAGATCACCTGTTGCACAAACAGCTGTTGCTACGTGCGACCTCAGACAGCCAGCGGGACCGGATTCTGTGATGTTTTTTTAGCGGGCGAGGTTAGCTCGCGAAGCGGGCGTAGATCCATGCTCTAATTGCTACATGTCTCTATGAGCCACAGAACATCTGTTGCTACGTGCAACCTCCGACATATAGTACATTGAATTACGATATATACATATGTATATATATATTCAAATACACGACACATACATTACTTTAGAAACTTACATTCGTTTAACCTCTAATTTTGCGGGATATATCTAAATTTATCTTCCTTGATGGATATTTTTAATTAATCGGAAAATAAAATATTAAGGCACGGCAATATTAACTTTCATTAAACTATATACACGAATTTTTTGCGAAAATTCGTTATATATCTTTTCCCTCACTCGCATATACATTGCAGAATTTTCTAATAAATATATACATCTTTAGAACGCTACTTAGTGACTACAGTAAAAATAAGTAGTAGTGTATAATCACTTAAAACGCACTTTAGCAAATGAAATCTTTAAATATATATTGTTATTAATGTATTCTAAATAACTAATATTCATCACAAAGATAAATTCGATGTTTAATGGGTTTAATTTCAATTTTTATTTGACATCATCGTCAGTTTACCATTATGCTCTATGGTAAAAATAATGCTCCTTTGCACTTACGTTTCTGCGCATTCTACTACGCAGGTTGTTTATTTACATTCGTGCTCATGCGCTAATAACATCGAGCGCCGTAAGAGAATTGGAGCCAAAGAAGTCGCCAAATTAGAGACCGTACCGGTCTTTGGGATAATGCCCTATATTCATGTTCTTCAGATGAAATATATGACTTATCAACTGAAAGTTCATCCTTTGAGCTGAACAGTTTTTTACTTGAAGCACTTAGCTTAGGCGTAGAATCAACATTTTGCCTTTCGAACACTTTCGGATTGTTTTTGTTTTTAATTACATACATATTTCCTTGAAAACGCCTTCTTTTCGTTCTTTTACCAGAACGAGATTTAGTTGCCGGTGTATCCATTATTAGAAAGCAAAAAGCAAAAAGTTTATATTAAAAAATTGCACCAGTCTTGTACGTTGAAGTTTACACAAATAAATATGCAAACGTGAAGAAGTTTGTAATGTATACTTATAAAATAGATTAACTGTATTTTAGTTCAAAGTTCTTATGCTTAAACAACATAAATGCAGAATATCAATCGTAAAAAGTAAGAAAATATAATGAAAAGAAATTGCGAAACTCAGAAGAAATTCTCCACGTTGTAAACAAGTTAACAGCGCTAGAATATAAACAAACTGGGCTGAGCAGTTCAGTAGAGGTGAGTAGTTGCCTTCCTACTGCTGTAGAAATAATTAAATAAATAATTAAGACATGGTGGTGGAAAAAGTATTAGATTTACGTGACACATCAGCAAACTGCAAACATAAACAAACAGTGATGTCCCTTTAAAAATGGCGGCGATGGCTGACATGAAAAAATTTTCAAAAGTGTATGTTGCATAACAGCTCATAACTTTCGAAATAATGCGAATTTTTGAATGCGGTTTTTTGCACAGTGTTCAGAAATGTTCAAATATTCAGAATAAAATAAAATTGAAAAATCGATTTTTTTGAAGGTTTAAAGGTCCTATGCCCCCTTAAAATCTCATATGATATACAAAACAAACATCACTCTAAATATAGACGAAACGTTTCCAGTAGGTACATAAACGTGGTATAAAAATCTCTAAACACCCTAACACACAAAATTATTGTATTCCTTGAGTATTCATTATGATAATTCGATAACCTTATTTTTACTTTCCCTGCAACATATGGTAATGCATAAGGAAAGTATTGGAATCATGCCGAAAATCGTAACTCGAGTTTTCGACGTATCTACACGTTTCGTGACCTCTAGAATACGAAAAAACTATTTTTAGCGTGACGTCTGTGTGTGTGTCTGTCTGTCTGTGCAGATATTGTATCTACTCTAACTAAAAAATCTGATGTGGGCAGCACATGACTTTCCCTGCAGACTTATATCCACGTTCTCTTTATTTTATTTAAATTTAATTCACTTTTAATTCAATTTCGTTCTCATTTGGTAACTGAACCTATTTTCAAAGGTGGCGTAGAGAAAATACGAAAAAACAAAAATATCTCGAGAACGGCTAATTCTAGTGTAATGGAGTTGGTCTTATTCTTTTTTTCGTCAAAAATTACGTATAAAACAAGTATTTAATGGATATATTTGAGCATACGGAGTTTTTTTATTTTAGATTTTGGCGATGCGTACCAAAATCTAATCAACACCAGATCATCCTACAAGTAACTTATCTACCAAATTTTGTGAAATTTGGTCAATTAGTATTTTAGCTAGAGTGTATACATGAAATTTTTACTTGCCATTTCGCAAAAAAAGGCGGGTTCTCTTTTAACGAATCCTACCAAAAACTAATCAGCACCAGGGTCTCACCCAAGTGACTTACATACCGAATTTTATGAAATTCGGTCCATTAGTTTTTTAGTTAGAGTGGATACATACATTGCACAGACAGACACACAGGCAAACAAACACACAGATAGACAGACACACACACTGACATCGCGCTAAAAATTGTATTTTTGTATTTTAGAGGCCCCAAAATATGTAGATTCGTCGAAAACTCGAGTTGCGAATCTGATGTGAGCAGCACATGACTTTCACTGCAGAAATAAATTAAGTTTCTAATTTATAATGCATTAAATTGGGTTTATTCAACAAAATCAAATATATAAGAAGGTTTACATCCGAAATGGATTTATACATATTAAATATATTTGCATTTGATTATTGTAATTCAACGAGAAACATTTCATACAATATGGATACATATATTTTCCCTTTTCAAAACACAACATATACAGGAAAAGTACATTGATTAACAATGAAACAGTCAATGGTCAAAATCCAGAGGAAAATTAAGCTTACATAAAATAAACACATAGCTAATTTGAATATTGTGATATAACAAACAAACTTACATATTATATGAATACATATTTTCACTTATTAAATACAACATAAGAGTAAAAACATTGCATAACTTTGCGACATTCCATCCATTCTTTTCGACAGCAATAATGAAAAAAAAAACAGTTTACATTTCAGATGGCTTAAACTATATATATAACTGAAATATAGATGATTATTGTAATTTAAAAAGCAAATTTACATATATGAAAATATATTATCTCTTAAAAAATACAACATAGGAGTTAAAACATAGCTTGACGTTGCGACATTCACTGTGCATAGACGAAATTATAAAGAAGTTTAAATTTCAGATGACTGAAACTATAAATATAGCTGAAATACAGATGATTATTGTAATTTAAAAAGCAAATTTACATATGATATGATACAAAACATATTTTCTCTTATAAAATTCAACATAAGAGTGAAAACATAGCTTAACATTGCAACATTCACTGTGCAAAGATGTCAGGATAAAGCAGTTTATATTTCAGATGGTTTTAACTATATATATAGCTGAAAAATAGTTGATTATTGCAATTGTAAAAGCAAATTTACATATGATATGAAAACATATTTTCTCTTATAAAATTCAACATAACAGTAAAAGTGTAGCTTGACATTGTGACATTCACTGTGCAAATACGAAAACATAAAGCAGTTTAGATTTCAGATCGCTTAAACTATACATATAGCTAGAAATTATAATTTAGGATGCAAATGTACATATTATATGAAAACATATGTAAAGAATCTTGCCACCCCAACCGAAATTCGAACCCTGAATCTCCGAGCTGGCCAGCCGACGCTCTACCGTTGCGCTATTGGGACGATATTGTAAGGTCTTATCACTGAAGTGGACTCTACATTCTCCATCTTTTGTCAGATTGGTGGGTGACTGAAAATCCGCCTGATCACCTCCTTGCTGTTTTTACCTCAGGTTAGCCTCCTGCCGCTACTATTTCTATCCAGGTTATCCTGCTATTACTATAGCCTGACATTGCGGCATTCACTATCCAAAGACGCAAGTATAAAACAGTTTATATTTTAGATGGCTTAAACTATACATATAGCTGAAATATATAGTTGATTATTGTAATTTAAGAAGCACATTTGTATAAAAACGTATTTTTTCTTATAAAATACAGCATAAGAGTAACAAAATTGTTTAACATTGCGACATTCACTATCCAAAGACGCAAGTATAAAACAATTTATATTTTAGATGGCTTAAACTATACATATAGCTGAAATATATAGTTGATTATTGTAATTTAAGAAGCACATTTGTATAAAAACATATTTTTTCTTATAAAATACAGCATAAGAGTAACAAAATTGTTTAACATTGCGACATTCACTATCCAAAGACGCAAGTATAAAACAATTTATATTTTAGATGGCTTAAACTATCCATATAGCTGAAATATATAGTAGATTATTGTAACTTAAGAAGCACATTTGTATGAAAACATGTTTTTTCTTATAAAATACAGCATACGAGTAACAACATAGTTTAACACTGCGACATTCACTATCCAAAGACGCAAGAACAAAACAGTTTATATTTTAGATGGCTTAAACTATACATATAGCTGAAATATATAGTTGATTACTGTAATTTAAGAAGCAAATTTGTATGAAAACATATTCTCTTATAAAATACAGCATAAGAGTAACAACATAGTTTAACATTGTGACATTCACTGTGAATATAAAGAATATTCACGAAAATATAAAGCAGTTTAAAGTTCAAATGCTTTAAACTATACAATTTTATAATATATATTTGATTTTATTGTAATTATGTAAGACAAACATATATGTTATGCCTATATTTCCCCTTATAAAATTAATGTATAAAAAGGAAACACTGCATCAACATATTAAAATTCAAGATACAAAATCTAAAATTAAAAAAGCTTAGATAACTTAATACAAAATACGAATTTTTATCAATTTTAGGGCACTAAATGGAATACAACAACTTTTCTCAAACTGAATATGTAACAACCAGTTTTATTGATTTCAATTTTCATTCTGAAAAATGTTATCTGTAAATTGTAAATTCATAGTAGGAACATATCCAAATACAAAATTAAGAATATATACAGTAGTAGTTTTTGACTTAAGATAAAAAGATTTCTCAAATTTAAGTAAAAACTATATACATTAGATTTTCAAAATTAAGTTAAAGCTAATCACATCAAAGTTGAACACACATTTAGCAAAATATTGGTAAAAACTGCACTTTTACACATTACTGTTTTTTCTAATTTGGCCTTTCTTTAAATCCTCAGATTCAAATTTCTGTGTCTGTCGACATGTTTACAAAACGTTATTTTCCTATTTCCTTAAATTTACTATACATATCAAACAAATGCATACATTAAATATATTTTATTTTATGTTTGAATAATAAATTCATAAAAAAATATTTATGTGTATTAAGTATGAAATATAAAATTAAATATGATGAAATATAATATAAAATATGAAAATTAACATTTAAAATTTTTCAAAAATACTTTTTGGTAAAATATTTTTATATGTTTCAAGTTTAGTGTATAGAAGCATAGCATTAAATAGTTTAACTTTAATGGGAAAAAATTGTTCTGGTAATTACATTTGAAAGGTGAACTTACAGGCAGTGTATAATTTATTTTTTAACTAAGTATGACGTATTTAAAAGCATATATTTAAAAATGAGCCATGGTATATATTATTAAAGCAGTAATATTTTCCTTATTCACAATATGCAACTGTTGAAATATAAAAATTTCTATTTAAAAATATGAAAAACCCATTCCTTATTCAAAATCAAAATTATAGTAAATATATCTATCTATTCACTCTCGAAAACTATCTCCCCTTAAAGTAAGTTTCGGGTGATTGTGTAGTTTATAAAGCTTCTATTTACAGATATTTCATGTTAGAAAACGCGAGTTCCTGACTTAAACAAATTATTATGAACGATGATATTTCATTTATTAATATCATCAATTTTAACCTGTTCCTCACATTTATTCCTTGCATGTGAAAATCCAAATTTCTGCAATACATTACCATGAACCATATTTATTCCTAGAAGTTATATTTATTTTAAACTACAGTGTTTGTTTCAAAATAGGAATAAAACAGATATACTCAGGAGAAAATAATTTTATATTTTGTCATATATCATTCTTATTTTACAATATACTCAACATTTTATTTTATTAATTTAATATATTCGATTATTTAGAAAGTGCTGTTGCAGTTGAAAGACAGTTAGAAATATTCAAAGTTTTGTTTGTCTTAAGATTCTCAATTTCAAGAAGTGTAAAGTCTTTTTCTTTAGGCCCTGCTGGAAGTTCAAATTTTCCCAAGATATAGAGCCCAGATAGGTTTGTTACTCTACTCAGAGCCACATACATCATGGAACGTGTTATCCGTCGTGATTTGTTAAAATCTATACATATTTGTTCATATGTTTGTCCTTGACTTTTGTGGATGGTAATGGCCTCTGCTGGCGTGACTGGGAACTGTTTTCTAATTATATGATATTCTAATTTGTTCGAAATGTTTAAAGTTATAGAACTTTTTAAAATAGGGGTTAATTTTGAGTTTAATTTTCTCCTTTCCATAAAATCCTTGTGAGGTATTCTTGCTTTATTCCCTACAGTATTTATGCCAAAATCCATCCACAGAAAATGAGGTTTACTCGAACAATCAGTTTCAAATGTAACTTTGTTTAAAATGCCACACGCACCATTTACTAGGCCGTCTTCTACATCAATATTCGATGTTATCATGTATTTAACTCCAATTTTTAATTTTATGATAAACATTAACCCATTTACTTCACTTTTTGGTTTCTTTTTTAGAGTTTCTAAAATTTTATTTTTTGATTTATTATTTACTTTTCCCAAAATTGTGTCTATTGCTTCTGGCTTATACTCTTCTCCTGTCATCTCGTCGATTTTCTTCTCATTAAATATATCAACATTCTTGTTTTCCGCGAATAGTCGAATCGCTGTTTTGGGAACATCAAATTCTTGAATTTCGCGGGATTTGAGTAAATTTATATCATTTTCTGTCATTTTCCCAATAGCTAAGTTGTTAAGAGCTCTATAAATAATTTTTCATCTTTTTGTCTCATAGTTTCTGTGAGCTCAAAATATTTAAATTCTTCCCAAAGAGGATTTATGTCAATAGGATTGATTACACATTTCATTCTTGGATGGTAATTTAAAAATTGATGTATCCATTACGGGTGGCAGTTGTTTTAAATAGCCAACAAGAATCACTGATATACCTCCAAATGATTTATTTACTCCCATAATTTGTCGTAGTCTTGCGTCAACTCGAGAAAAAAGCGTACTACCCACCATTGAAATTTCATCAATGATGAGCAATTTTAAATCAGATAGCTTTTCTCTAATGTTATTTTCAACATCGGATGAAAGCTCTGGCATTTGGCCACCAAATTGTGTTACTGGAAGTGCAAATGCTGTATGCAGGGTAATGCCATTAATAAGAAAAGCAGCCTTTCCCGAAGGGGCACATAATAAAACAACCAATTTGTCTGGATTACTCCCAGGTTTCTTATCATAATAATTAGTTATGACTTGGTAAATGGAATTGATTACGGTACTTTTTTCAACTCCAGCTGATCCGCTAATAAATATTCTAAGTGGCAACTGTCCACTCTTAAAACAGCATAGCACATAATCAATGATTTCTTTTTGCAATTTATTAAGTTTTTCTAACTGCAGCTTAATTTTTTGAGATGAAGCTCTTTGTGGACATATAAAACGATTGGTATTTTTGTCCTTATACACTGCCTGTCCACCTTGCTCAAAAATGTCAACTTGTTGTTCTTTTTCCAACTGATCGGCAACAAATTCTTCAACAATCTTCTCTTCATTATCTTGTAAATCTGTTTGAACCTTGATCATAAATTCATCCATAATTTCATCCGCAAGTACACAAATGTTTTCTCTGTTTTCATTTATTTGTTCCACATTTTCATTATACACTTTTTGTTGATCTATATTTTCAATTTCGCTAGATTCATCCCGCCAATGTAAAAATAACAAAATCTCTATAATAATTGTATGGGTCTTCTGCCAATTTGTATCGTGTATATCTAATTACTGCACGTTTCTTACGAAATCCGTATTTTGCAGTTTGTTCATCAACATCCTCATTAAGGTTTTCTTCATATTCATTTTTATACCTATAAGTAGATGCAAAGTCCGCTAAACAAATGTTTTCCAATTTTAATGGCCTTTTACTGTATTTAGAAATTTTATTTTCCACATATATATCAGTTGAGTCCTTATCTGATAATTTTAGTTCTTTGTTTGATTTCAGCATTGATACACGTTCGTCTTTTGGATTGGTATTTATAAATATAGTACTGCGGCTGCTTTTGGACAATGGTATTGTTAAAACATAATATGATGCCTCTTGAGCTGACATAAGATTGCTATTTAGAAAAACATTGCTGATCTGTCGAAATTTTTCTTTAATACTCCTATTCCCCTTGTTTAAGTCTGATTCTGCATCTCTAAGAAGCTTTGAAAGCCCAGCATCAACTTTCCCTATGTCATTTATTATATATGAAGCTACTCCATATTCTTCCAATACAAATTGCAAGTCCATATTTGATTCAAATGAATGTAAAATATCCTTATTGTAACAATTAATACCTACTTCTAAGCTGCTTCTTCTTAAAAAAACTGTACTTCTTTTCAATGGATATCGAACAGCTGTAAAATATTCCTGTTCAGTCATTTTCAATCTTTTCAAAATATCACCAAAATTGACAAATTCCTGCTTTTTAAAGAAATGCATCATTAACTTCTTTATTTCCTTTAATTTACATTTTGTATTTTCATTTTTTTCGTCATCTACCAAAGGTTCTAAAATCATAGTCTTCGGCATTACAGATTGAGGGAAATTAAATCTACATTGTAGTCTATTCTTCTTTCCCTTATAGCAAGTATGTGTATGCTTATGTCTCTGAACTGCCATGAAAGGGTCATCTTCCTTATATTCACATTTTATGAACTTATCTATAAACTCTGTGCATTCATCTACCTTTTCAATATTTTTATGGTCATATTTTGGGGAATTCTTTATCCAAAGAAAAATATGTTCGTGGGGAGAGCCCCTCATTTGAAATTCCACTCTTTCATAACTATCTTCTACCTTGTACTGTTCGAATATGCTATCCCCCTGTTTCAATAAACTTATCATTTTGTTGCACTTATAATCAAAGTACCTTGCTCAAGTAACTGGATCATTTCTAACTAATTCAAACTTCACGCTGTCTTCCAGTTTAAGATAAATTTTTGTTGTTCAATTTTGAAAGGCATTGTATTAATTCTGGCCAGATTCTCTCATCAGCTGATAATGTTAAAAAAAGAGTTGGAGGTCCTAATTGCCTTATTGTTGCCATTAAATCTCTTTTTTTGCTTTCCCAATATGAAGGAGAAGATCGAATCTGCTTCAAAACTTTATAACCTGCATCAAATTTCAACATATTATCTATAAAATTTTGATCTAAAACATTTTTGGCACATATATTGTTATATTTCTTAGTTTTACGAAGACACATATTAATACTTGCCAAACATGATAATTCCAATTTTTTTTCGCCATAAATAGTATTCTTGTTGGGGTGCATGATCTTCGATCCCAACGTCTACTTTCTGATTTTATTCTGTCATTATAAGTTATGAATTCTGTTAGCTCCATTTTATGTCCCGAAAATATTTTTGGAAAGCATAACTCATCGATTTCGTCAATCATATGCCAAGGAATGGATGTTCGTCCTTGCCCTGGTGCCATAATTCTTACTTTGTCAGCCAATTCTTGATTATTGTCCATCAACATAACATCTTCATTTCTATTTTCTTCATCCAGTTCAAAATTATCCGAAAATTCAATAGCCTCTAATTCATTTTCTATGTTATCATCATTTAGTTTACAGTTGTTTTTAAAGAAAGAATTATTATTTTCATTGGTGGTATTAAAAGTATGATCTGAACTATCTACAATAAAATCTATTACCTCATGATTTTTACCCTCGTGCAATTTTAGGTAATGATGATCAATTATAATGTTGTGCATTTTGTACAAAGGCGTATTTACAAGAAATTTCAAAGCTTCACATACAGCGGCTGGCCGTATTGTTTCAAACATATAATGAGTTGAATGCTCTAAATGTCTTTTTAATTTTACTTGTATCGTTGCCATCTGATCAAAATTCCTTGGCAGAATATTCAGCGGCTTTATCCCAAAGACCGGTACGGTCTTGAATTTGGCAACCTTTCTGGCGCCCGATGTTGAGACAGTTGCCATAGTATCCAACCAAGTCGCAAGGTTACCATGATTATGTGAGCACGAATGTAAATAAACAAACTGCGTAGTAAAATGCGCAGAAACGTAAGTGCAAAGGGACATTATTTTTATCATAGCTCGTAACGGTAAACTGACGACGATGCCAAATAAAAATTGAAATTAATCCCATTAAACATCGAATTTATATTTGTAATGAACATTAGTTATTTAGAATACATTAATAGCAATATATATTTAAAGATTTCATTTGCTAAAGTGCATTTTAGGTGAATATACACTACTAATCATTTTTATCATAGTCTCTAAGTAACGTTCTAAAGATGTATACATTTACTAGCAAATTCTGCAATGTATATGCGAGTGAGGAGAAGATATGTAACGATTTTTCGCAAAAAAACTCGTGTATATATTTTAATGAAAGTTAATATTTTATTTTCCGGTAAATTAAAAATATCCATCAAAGAAGATAAATTTAGATATATCCTACAAAAATTAGAGGTTAAGCGAATGTAAGTTTCTAAAGTAATGTATATGTATATATATACGTATGTATATATCGTGATTCAATGTATTTGTCGGAGGTCGCACGTAACAACAGCTGTTTGTGCAACAGGTGTTCTGTGACTCATAGAGTGATGTAGCAATTAGAACATGGATCTACGCCCGCTTCGCGAGCTAACCTCGCTATGCCCGCCCTCTAAAAAAACATCACAGAATCCGGTCCCGCTGGCTGTCGGAGGTCGCACGTAGCAACAGGTGTTCTGTGGCTCATAGAGTCATGTAGCAATTTGAACATGGATCTACGCTCGCCCGCTAAAAAAAATCACAGAATCCGGTCCCGCTGGCTGTCGGAGGTCGCACGTAGCAACAACTGTTTGTGCAACAAGTGTTCTGTGGCTCATAGAGTGATGTAGCAATTAAAACATGGATCTACGCCCGCTTCGCGAGCAAACCTCGCTACTCTCGACTGCTAAAAAACATCACAGAATCCGGTCCCGCTGGCTGTCGGAAGTCGCACATAGCAACAGGTGTTCTGTGGCTCATAGAGTCATGCAGCAATTAGAACATGGATCTACGCCTGCTTCCCGAGCTAACCTCGCTACGCTCGCCTAATAAAAACATCACAGAATCCGGTCTCGCTGGCTGTCGGAGGTCGCATGTAGCAACAGCTAGTAATTAGAACATGGATCCTCTATGACCGCTTCGCGGGCTAACCTCGATTCGGTCGTCAGCTGAACAAACATCACAATATCCTGTTCCCCTGGCTGTCAGAGATCGCACATAGCGATATCTATCTGTGCAAAAAGTGTTCCATAGCTCATAAAGTGATTTTTATGTTACTTCCGCGCTTCAAAATCTCAATCAAACTCAATCTAGGATAAACCACGTACGATTCCTTATACGTAATGCGCATTCGCTCCAAAAACGCGGCAAGCCCACGTATAATCATCAAACTCTTCCGTACTATCTCTTATTCCTCTCACACAATCGCATTACCCACTTGCAATCAACCCCTGATTCACACACCATTTAATCACATTAATTTACCACTATCAACCAAACGATCAAAAAGAACAATACTAAATCTTTCACTCTTCACAGCCATTTACTACACTCAAATGAAAACAAAAAAAATTTACCAATACTTGTATTTAAAAATCTTGTTCCCAAACATCTAATTTTAAAAGATCAGTACAATAATTCATAATGAGCATAAAATAACACAAATTAAGACAGTTGCCAGAGTTATCAACTCGCAAGGTTACCATGGTTACGAAGTACGATGAGTTAAAGAGTTACCAAGGTCGCAACATAGCCCTCCGCTTATCGCCGATTTGGCGCGATAGAAAAAAACAACCGTACCGGTCTTTGGGATTTAGCCCATTCAGCATATTATTGATTTCTACAGGAATGTTTACAACACTTCCTTTCAAACCTAGTTGGGGATTTATTGAAAATGATTTAAGAGGTCGAATTTGCATAAAAATTATATATGGAGATACCATTCTCTCTTCTAGAGGTGTTAAACGTTTTAGAATCTCGGGGATCTCAACAAATTTCAGTCCATTACTAGTGGCTAGTTTTTGAACTTTTCCTTTTATTACATATCTGTGACATGTTTTACATATATAATCGGATTCATAGTTATGGATTTGTTCTATGAAATCTTTAGAATGGGTTTTGACAAGTTTTGAAATATTTAAATGAACAACAGAGTGGCTGAAAAACAAGGATTCGCAACAGCTGCAAATAATATTTGGCAATTCAGCACGATCTCAAAAGTATTTCAAAAGATTCTTTTCTTTTTCACCATCATTTCTCAAAAGTTGTCTTTGCAAGTTTTCTCTAAATTTTAATAAATCAATGTTACGTTTCATTTCTTTCGTTTTTCTATCTGTAATTTTTTCTGCCTCTTTATATTCGTTACTTTTTCGCACATTCCTCATTCTTTATTTAGTATACGCTCTCCTTTTCTGTATTTTCCATACTTTCGCAATCCAATCATATGATTTTTGTTTCTTGACTTTTATTTTTCTTTGTGATTTTTATTTTTTCTTAACGCTGTCTTGTGTTTTTTATCAGCATTTCTTTCTTTTACTCATTTTTTCGAATGGTAGTCATGATCTGTTTATTTTTAATTCTTTCCTTCTCCTTGTACCCTTCATTTTTCTTAACGCTGTCTTGTGTTCTTTATCAGCATATCTTTCTTTTACTTTATATTCCTTATTTTTTCGAATGGTAGTCATGATCTGTTTGTTTTTAATTCTTTTCTTCCCTTTGTACTCTTCATTTTTTCTTAACGCTGTCTTGTGTTCTTTATCAGCATATCTTTCTTTTACTTTATGTTCCTTATTTTTTCGAATGGTAGTCATGATCTGTTTGTTTTTAATTCTTTCCTTCCCTTTGTACCCTTCATTTTTTCTTAACGCTGTCTTGCGTTCTTCATCAGCATTTCTTTTCTTCCCTTTGTACTCTTCATTTTTTCTTAACGCTGTCTTGTGTTCTTTATCAGCATATCTTTCTTTTACTTTATGTTCCTTATTTTTTCGAATGGTAGTCATGATCTGTTTGTTTATAATTTTTTCCTTCCCTTTGTACTCTTCATTTTTTCTTAACGCTGTCTTGTGTCCTTTATCAGCATTTCTTTCCTTTTCTTTATATTCTTCCTTTTTTCGAATGGTAGTCATGATCTGTTTGTTTTTACTTCTTTCCTTCCCTTTGTACTCTTCATTTTTTCTTTACGCTGTCTTGTGTTCTTTATCAGCATTTCTTTCCTTCGCTTTGTACTCTTCATTTTTTCTTAACGCTGTCTTGCGTTCTTTATCAGTATTTCTTTCCTTCTCTTTGTACTCTTCATTTTTTCTTAAAGCTGTCTTGTGTTCTTTATCAGCATTTCTTTCCAAATCTTTATACTCTTTATTTTTTCGTAACATATGTTTCCGTCCTCTATCTATGGTTCGATCTTTATCTTTATAATGCTGATTTTTTCTTAAATTAGTCATGCGTGTTTTGTTACATATTTTTGCAATTTCTAATCTTTCTGAGTTGTACTTTCTTTTTTTTTTGTAACTTCATATTCAGTATTTCTGAAATATTCATCAGTTATTTTCCTCTTTAGCTCACTTCTATTAGTTTCATTTTCTTGTGTCTTATATTCACCCAATGATCTTTTTACAGAAATGTATTTACTCATTTCCTTCTTCAGCGTTCGATATGATATTTGTTTTTCTTTTATTTTAAAAAATAATTTATTTTACATAACTAACTTTCCTTTTTGATTTCAATAGCAATAGCGATAAATTTAAAGTTAAGAAACGTGTTTAAAATACTTATGATAATAAAATATTATCCGTATCGTTAATAAAATTTCTTAAATTGAAAAAAGCATTCTTTTATACTTCAAATAGTTCAGATGTAGCACGTCAGTTTTCGCATATGATAAAATTCTTAGATTTTCTTATTTTAACAATTTCCTTATCTTTTCAATGGAATATCAATATAACCTCAGCAATTTATCGAATTGATAAACAAAATCTTAGCTTTTCTTATTTTAACATTTTTCTTATCGATTCAATAGAATATTAATATAATTTAAGCAATTTATCGAATTCAAAAATAAGATAATTATTCTGCATTGGAACATTTTATTTTTTACCTTGAAACTCTGAGAAGCGTATCTTTATTGCAATTTTGTAAAGGGTAATTTTATAATGTCAGTTTAATCTTATGTTAATATTAGAAGCATAACCGTAAATTTAACAATCAATTAGAGTATACAAGCAGGTATAAAAATATCAATGCACATAATGAAAATTTAAGTTTTTCGTATTTAACATTTTTCTCATCTGTTTAACGTAATATCAATATAACCTCAATTTTACCAAAATAAAAAATGAAATAATTGTTCTGTATTAGAACATTTTGTCAATTTGCTAGTCTGAAAAACGTGTCTATGTTGAAATTTTGTAAAGAGCAATTGCATTACCCCATATTATTATAATGGTAATATTATATGCATAAACGCAAAATTAGCAGTCAATTATAATATATAAGAATTCATAAAAATATGAATATTATATATGGCATATTATATGTAGCATAATAAGAATCCTGTCAACACTTTTGCGTAAATTATTTATCCTACTATCTCTAATCTAAACACAATTATACATTTATATGCGTACAAACTAATATGAAATTAACACATTGAGTATACAATTTCCTTCCCATATCGATAAAATACTGCTTCTCAGAATACAAATAAAAAGTTAGTTTTAGAATACATTCAATTTTGAATAAACATAAATAATTAACTGCATTTCAATTATTTACATTATGAAACAAAATGTGTTTTTATATTTAAAAAAACATTCTTTATATTCCCAAAAAATATGAAAACTTAAATCAAATAAATAAAGCACATATATTAATTATTTTAAAACATAATATTATACTAAAAAGTTGAAACATAGCCATTATAACAAGCTTTTAAATTGTAACTTACATTATTTAATAACATTTTTATGTTCAAATATTTAAAAAATACATTCCGTTTTGAAAAGAAAATTTCAAAATCTTTAAATTCAAAACGTTGCCAACGAGTAGGAAATAAAATTTATTTTGCATTTAAAAAATATATTTTCGTCTGCGTTTAATTCTCTTCATGAAAAATATGAAGCCGCTCGAAGCCGTTCAATGAATAAAAAATTTAAATAGCAATCATTTAAAATAATCGTCTGCGTTTATTTCCCAACAACTCAAATACGTTCAAGATATAAAATGACAACATCTCAAAATTGTTTAATATAGTTTCGCCTGCATTTAAATACGCTGCTAAAATTATAGTAATAATCTGATGTGGAATGCACATGATGTACATTCTGTAATGCATTATTTTCAGATTTATAGACCTAAACTGCGCATAAAAGGATACTTATTTAAAATTATTTCCTATACCAAGTTTAAAATTATTTTCTTTATAACTGCGAGACTTAAGAAATTAGCATATTTTAAAAAGTCGCCAGTTCGTCGAAAAAATTCCAAAGTCTGAAATATCTCAAGAACGGTTTATTCTAAATTGAAAGAGATTGTCTTATTCGCTTTAGCATCAGACTTTTCGTGAAAACTACTATTGTATTAATACATTTCAGCCTTTTTGATGTTTTATTTCAGAATTTAACAATTTTTGCTGATGATTTCAATAAAACAGGCAGGTTGTATTTTTCAAAATTCATTAAATGCAGAAAATAACATGGATACTTTTTACTTTCCCTGCAATACATGTTAATGTATAGGGAAAGTATTGGAATCATGCCGAAAATCGCAACTCGAGTTTTCGACGGATCTACACGTTTCGAGACCTCTAGAATACGAAAAAACCATTTTTAGCGTGACGTCTGCGTGTGTGTCTGTGTGTCTGTCTGTCTGTCTGTGCAGATATTGTATCCGCTCTAACTAAAAAATTAATCGACCGAATTTCACAAAATTTGGTAGGTAAGTCACTTGTGGGCGAGTTTGGTGCTGATTAGTTTTGGGAACGATTTGGAATAAAAGAACCCGCCTTTTTTTGCGAAATGGCCCGCAAAAGCTTGTCTCCACTCTAACTGAAAGACTATGGACCGAATTTCACAAAATTCGGTAGATGAGTCACTTATGGGTTATCCTGGTGCTGATTAGAATTTGGTACGATTCGGAAAAAAATAACCTGCCTTTTTCTGCAAAATGGCCAGCAAAAATTCGTCAAAATCTAAACTAAAGAACTAGGTATACTCAAATATATCCATTAAATGCTCGTTTAATACGTAATTTTTAACGACGAAAATAATAAGACCTACCCCATTACACTAGGACTAGCCGTTCTCGAGATATTTTAGTTTTCCTTATTTTCTCTGCGCCACCTTTGAAAATAAGTCCGGTTTCCGAATGAGAACGAAAATTGAATTAAAAGTAAAATAAATTTAATTAAAATAAAGAGAACGTTAATATAAGTGTGCAGAGAAAGTCATGTGCTGTCCACATCAGATTTTTACTTTCCCTGCAATACATGGTAATGTATAGGGAAATTATTGGAATCATGCCGAAAATCACAACTCGAGTTTTCGACGGATCTACACGTTTCGAGACCTCTAGAATACGAAAAAACCATTTTTAACGTGACGTCTGTGTGTGTGTCTGTCTGTCTGCCTGTCTGTCTGTCTGTCTGTGTGTCTGTCTGTGCAATGTATGTATCCACTCTAACTCAAAAACTAACGGACCGAATTTCATAAAATTTGGTAGGTAAGTCACTTGGGTATTACCGTGGTGCTGATTAGTTTTTGGTACGATTCGTAAAAACAGAACCCGCCTTTTTTGCGAAATGGCCCGTAAAATGTCCTGTATCCACTCTAGCTAAAATACTAATTGACCAAATAACACAAAATTTGGTAGATCAGTTACTTGTACGATACTCTGGTGCTGATTAGATTTTGCTATTAATCGGAAAAGAACAACCTGCCTTTTTTACGAAATGGCCCTCAAAAATCGCAAAATCTATAAAAAGCTACGCATGTTCAAATATATCAATTAAATGCTTGTTTTATATATACGTAATTTTTGATGAGGAAAATAATAAGAACAACTCTATTACTCTAGGACTAACCAATCTCGAGATATTTGAGATTTTTCGCATTTAGTTATGCCACTTTTAGAAAAATGTCTAAAACCAAACTGTGTACCAAATAAAAACAGAAATTGAATTAAAAAGCACAAATTTAGTTTCATTTTGTGCAATTAAACTCAATTTAATAAATTATTAAAGAAAAAAAAAATATGAATTTGAGTCTGCAGGGAAAGTCATGTGCTGCCCACATCACGTTTTTTGATATTATATATAATTTACATTAACATACAATTTTTGGGGGCTATTTCGTAAACAAAATGAAAGTTCTTTTTTCACGAATAGTACCAAAATCTAATCAGCACCGTAATAAACCACAAGTGACTTATTTATCACATTTAATGAAATTTGATCAATTATGTAGTTTTTTAGCCAGACTGAATGTATGTGAATTTTGCAGGTAATTTCACAAAGAAAGACAGGTTCTTGTAACCCAAATTGTACCAAAATCTAACCAGCGCCAGAGTAACTCACATGTCTACAAAATATAATGGAGTGTGTTATATTCTTTTAGCTTAAAAATTGCGTATGAAATAAGAATTTTATTGATACATTTGAGCATATGTTTATTTTTCTTTTTTTTTTTTTAGATTTTGGAGATTTTTGCTGGCCATTTCGTAAAATAAGGCAGATTGTCCTTTTCCGAATTTTACCAAAATCTAATCAGCACCAGAGTATCCCATAAGTAACTTATCTGCCAAATTTTGTGAAATTTGATAAATTAGTATTTTAGCTAGAGTGGGTACATGAAAATTTTGCGGGCCATTTCGTAAAAAAGGCGGGTTATTCTTTTCCGAATCGTACCATATTCTAATAAGCACCAGAGTATCCAACAAGTAACTTGTTTACCAAATTTTGTGAAATTTGGTCAATTAGTACTTTGGCTAGAGCAGATAAATGAAATTTTTACGGGTCATTTCGTAAAAAGAAGCGGGTTTTTCCTTTCCGAAACGTACCAAAATCTAATCAGCACCAAGGTGGCCCACAAGCAACTAATCTAGCGAATTTTGTAAAATTCGGTCCATTAATTTCTCAGCTAGTGTGGATACAGTCTTTTGCGGGTCATTTCGCAAAAAAGGGCGGGTTCTTTTTATCCCGAATCGTACCCAAAACTAATCAGCACCAGATTTGCTCATAAGTGACTTATATACCAAATTTTATGAAATTCGGTTAATTACTTTTTTAGTTAGAGTGGATACAAAATCTGCACAGACAGACAGACAGACACACAGACACACAGACAGACACACACACAGACGTCACGCTAAAAATAGTTTTTTCGTGTTCTAGAGGTCTCGAAACATGAAGAAGATCCGTCGAAAACTCGAGTTGCGATTTTAGGTATGATTCCAATACTGTCCCTATACATTACCATGTATTGCAGGGAAAGTGAAAATCTGATGTGGGCAGCACATGACTTTCCCTGCAGACTTATTTATATCCATGTTTTCTTTATTTTAATTAAATTTAATTCACTTTTAATTCAATTTTCGTTGTTATTTGATAACTGGACTTCTTTTCAAAGGTGGCGTAGAGAAAATACGAAAAAACTAAAGTATCTCGAGAACGGCTTGACCTAGTGTAATGGGGTTGGTCTTTTTCTTTTCTTCGTTAAACATTACGTATTAAACAAGCATTTAAGGGATATATTTGAGCATTCGCAATTTTTATTTTATATTTTGGTGATTTTTGCGGGCCATTTTGCAAAAAAAGGCAGGTTATTTTTTTTCCGAATCCTACCAAAATCTAATCAGTACCAGGGTGACCCACAAGAGACTTATCTACCAAATTTTGTGAAATTCAGTAAAAATCTGATGTGGGCAGCACATGACTTTCCCTGCAGACTTATATTAACGTTCTCTTTATTTTAACTAAATTTATTTCACTTTTAATTCAATTTTCGTTCTCATTCGGTAACCGGGCTTATTTTCAAAGGTGGCGTAGGGAAAGTACGAAAAACTAAAATATCTCGAGAACGGCTAGTCCTAGTGTAATGGGGTTGGTCTTAATCTTTTCGTCGTTAAAAATTACGTATTAAATCAGCATTTAATGGATATATTTGAGTATACCCAGTTCTTTAGTTTAGATTTGGACGATTTTTGCGGACCATTTTGCAAAAAAAGGCAGGTCATTTGTTTCCGAATCGTACCAAAATCTAATCAGCACCAAGGTAACCCACAAGTGACTCAGCTATCGAATTTTGTGAAATTCTGTCCATTAGTTTTTCAGTTAGAGTGGATACAAGCTTTTGCGGGCCATTTCGCAAAAAAAGACGGGTTCTTTTATTCCAAATCGTTCCCAAAACTAATTAGCACCAGACTCGCCCAAAAGTGACTTACCTACCAAATTTTGTAAAATTCGGTCAATTAGTTTTTTAGTTAGAGCGGATATAAAATCTGCACAGACAGACAGACAGACACACAGACACACAGACACACAGACAGACACACAGACACCCACACAGACGTCACGCTAAAAATGGTTTTTTCGTATTCTAGAGGTCTCGAAACGTGTAGATCCGTCGAAAACTCGAGTTGCGATTTTCGGCATGATTCCAATACTTTCCCTATACATTACCATGTATGGCAGGGAAAGTAAAAATCTGATGTGGACAGCACATGACTTTCCCTGCAGATTTATATTCACGTTCTATTTATTTAAATTAAATTTAATTCACTTTTAATTCAATTTTCGTTCTCATTTAAAACTGGACTTATTTTCAAAAATGGTGTAGGAAAAATACGAAAAACTGAAATATCTCGAGAACGGCTAGTCGTAGTGTAATGGGGTTGGTCTTATTCTTTTCTTCGCTAAAAATTACGTATTCAACAAGCATTTATTGGCAATATTTGAACATACGTAGTTCTTAAGTTTAGATTTTGATGATTTTTGCGGGCCATTTTGAAAAAAAAAAGGTTGTTTTTTTTCGAATTATATCAAAATCTAATCAGCACCAGGGTGACCTACATTAATGACTTATCTACCAAATTTTGTGAAATTCGGTCCATTAGTTTTTCAGTTACAGTAGATAAAAGTTTTTGCGGGTCAAAAAAGGCAGGTTCCTTTAACCCGAGTCATATCCCAAACTAATCAGCACCAGATTCGTGCACAAGTGACTAACCTATCAAATTTTATGAAATTCGGTCAATTAATTTTTTAGTTAGAGTGGATACAAAATCTGCACAGACAGACAGACAGACACACAGACAGACACACAGACAGACACACAGACAGACACACAGACACACAGACAGACAGACACACAGACACACAGACACACACACAGACGTCACGCTAAAAATAGTTTTTACGTATTCTAGAGGTCTCGAAACGTGTAGATCCGTCGAAAACTCTAGTTGCGATTTTTGACATGATTCCAATACTTTCCCTATACATTTCCATGTATTGCAAGGAAAGTAAAAATCTGATGTGAGCAGCACATGACTTTCCCTGCAGACTTATATTAACGTTCTCTTTATTTTAATTTAATTTATTTCACTTTTAATTCAATTTTCGTTCTCATTCGGTAACCGGGATTATTTTCAAAGCTGGCGTAGGGAAAGAACGAAAAACTAATATATCTCGAGAACAGCTAGTCCTAGTGTAATGGGGTTGGTCTTATTCTTTTCGTCGTTAAAAATTACGCATTAAATCAGCATTTAATGGATATATTTGAGTTCTTTTGTTTAGATTTGAACGATTTTTGCGGGCCATTATGCAAAAAAAGGCAGGTTATTTTGTTCCGAATCATACCAAAATCTAATCAGCACCAGGGTAACCCACAAGTGACTCATCTACCGAATTTTGTGAAATTCGGTTCATTAGATTTTCAGTTAGAGTGTATACAAGCTTTTGCGGGCCATTTCGCAAAAAATGGCGGGTTCTTTTATCCCGAATGGTACCCAAAACTAATCAGCACCAGACTCGCTCACAAGTGACTTACCTACCAAATTTTTTGAAATTCGGTCCATTAGTTTTTTAGTTAGAGTGGATACAAAATCTGCACAGACAGACAGACAGACAGACACACACACAGACGTCACGCTAAAAATAGTTTTTTCGTGTTCTAGAGGTCTCGAAACATGAAGAAGATCCGTCGAAAACTCGAGTTGCGATTTTAGGTATGATTCCAATACTGTCCCTATACATTACCATGTATTGCAGGGAAAGTAAAAATCTGATGTGGGCAGCACATGACTTTCCCTGCAGACTTATTTATATCCATGTTTTCTTTATTTTAATTAAATTTAATTCACTTTTAATTCAATTTTCGTTGTTATTTGATAACTGGACTTCTTTTCAAAGGTGGCGTAGAGAAAATACGGAAAAACTAAAGTATCTCGAGAACAGCTTGACCTAGTGTAATGGGGTTGGTCTTTTTCTTTTCTTCGTTAAACATTACGTATTAAACAAGCATTTAAGGGATATATTTGAGCATTCGCAATTTTTATTTTATATTTTGGTGATTTTTGCGGGCCATTTTGCAAAAAAAGGCAGGTTATTTTTTTTCCGAATCGTACCAAAATCTAATCAGTACCAGGGTGACCCACAAGAGACTTATCTATCAAATTTTGTGAAATTCTTTCCATTAGATTTTCAGCTAGAGAGGATACAATCTTTTGCGAGCCATTTCACAAAAAAAGGCGGGTTCTTTTATGACGAATTGTACCCAAAACCAATCAGCACCAGATTCGCCCACAAGTGACTTACCTACCAAATTTTATGAAATTGGGTCCATTAGTTTTTTAGTTACAGTGGATACAAAATCTGCACAGACAGACACACAGACAGACAGACAGACAGACAGACAGACACACACACACACACATACAGACGTCACGCTAAAAATAGTTTTTTCGTATTCTAGAGGTCTCGAAACGTGTAGATCCGTCGAAAACTCGAGTTGCGATTTTCGGCATGATTCCAATACTTTCCCTACACATTACCATGTATTGCAGGGAAAGTAAAAATCTGATGTGGACAGCACATGATTTTCCCTGCAGATTTATATTCACGTTCTATTTATTTAAATTAAATTTAATTCACTTTTAATTCAATTTTCGTTCTCATTTAAAACTGGACTTATTTTCAAAAATGGTGTAGGAAAAATACGAAAAACTGAAATATCTCGAGAACGGCTAGTCGTAGTGTAATGGGGTTGGTCTTATTCTTTTCTTCGCTAAAAATTACGTATTCAACAAGCATTTATTGGCAATATTTGAACATACGTAGTTCTTAAGTTTAGATTTTGATGATTTTTGCGGGCCATTTTGAAAAAAAAAAGGTTGTTTTTTTTCGAATTATATCAAAATCTAATCAGCACCAGGGTGACCTACAAGCGACTTATCTACCAAATTTTGTGAAATTCGGTCCATTAGTTTTTCAGTTACAGTAGATAAAAGTTTTTGCGGGTCAAAAAAGGCAGGTTCCTTTAACCCGAGTCATATCCCAAACTAATCAGCACCAGATTCGTGCACAAGTGACTAACCTATCAAATTTTATGAAATTCGGTCAATTAATTTTTTAGTTAGAGTGGATACAAAATCTGCACAGACAGACAGACAGACACACAGACAGACACACAGACAGACACACAGACAGACACACAGACACACAGACAGACAGACACACAGACACACAGACACACACACAGACGTCACGCTAAAAATTGTTTTTACGTATTCTAGAGGTCTCGAAACGTGTAGATCCGTCGAAAACTCTAGTTGCGATTTTTGACATGATTCCAATACTTTCCCTATACATTTCCATGTATTGCAAGGAAAGTAAAAATCTGATGTGAGCAGCACATGACTTTCCCTGCAGACTTATATTAACGTTCTCTTTATTTTAATTTAATTTATTTCACTTTTAATTCAATTTTCGTTCTCATTCGGTAACCGGGATTATTTTCAAAGCTGGCGTAGGGAAAGAACGAAAAACTAATATATCTCGAGAACAGCTA
The DNA here is from genome assembly GCA_951213105.1 of Amaurobius ferox. Classification (NCBI taxonomy): domain Eukaryota; kingdom Metazoa; phylum Arthropoda; class Arachnida; order Araneae; family Amaurobiidae; genus Amaurobius; species Amaurobius ferox. Next base: position 61,033,003 of record OX578152.1, read on the forward strand.
GTCCTAGTGTAATGGGGTTGGTCTTATTCTTTTCGTCGTTAAAAATTACGCATTAAATCAGCATTTAATGGATATATTTGAGTTCTTTTGTTTAGATTTGAACGATTTTTGCGGGCCATTATGCAAAAAAAGGCAGGTTATTTTGTTCCGAATCATACCAAAATCTAATCAGCACCAGGGTAACCCACAAGTGACTCATCTACCGAATTTTGTGAAATTCGGTTCATTAGATTTTCAGTTAGAGTGTATACAAGCTTTTGCGGGCCATTTCGCAAAAAATGGCGGGTTCTTTTATCCCGAATGGTACCCAAAACTAATCAGCACCAGACTCGCTCACAAGTGACTTACCTACCAAATTTTTTGAAATTCGGTCCATTAGTTTTTTAGTTAGAGTGGATACAAAATCTGCACAGACAGACAGACAGACAGACACACACACAGACGTCACGCTAAAAATAGTTTTTTCGTGTTCTAGAGGTCTCGAAACATGAAGAAGATCCGTCGAAAACTCGAGTTGCGATTTTAGGTATGATTCCAATACTGTCCCTATACATTACCATGTATTGCAGGGAAAGTAAAAATCTGATGTGGGCAGCACATGACTTTCCCTGCAGACTTATTTATATCCATGTTTTCTTTATTTTAATTAAATTTAATTCACTTTTAATTCAATTTTCGTTGTTATTTGATAACTGGACTTCTTTTCAAAGGTGGCGTAGAGAAAATACGGAAAAACTAAAGTATCTCGAGAACAGCTTGACCTAGTGTAATGGGGTTGGTCTTTTTCTTTTCTTCGTTAAACATTACGTATTAAACAAGCATTTAAGGGATATATTTGAGCATTCGCAATTTTTATTTTATATTTTGGTGATTTTTGCGGGCCATTTTGCAAAAAAAGGCAGGTTATTTTTTTTCCGAATCGTACCAAAATCTAATCAGTACCAGGGTGACCCACAAGAGACTTATCTATCAAATTTTGTGAAATTCTTTCCATTATTTTTTCAGCTAGAGAGGATACAATCTTTTGCGAGCCATTTCACAAAAAAAGGCGGGTTCTTTTATGACGAATTGTACCCAAAACCAATCAGCACCAGATTCGCCCACAAGTGACTTACCTACCAAATTTTATGAAATTGGGTCCATTAGTTTTTTAGTTACAGTGGATACAAAATCTGCACAGACAGACACACAGACAGACAGACAGACAGACAGACAGACACACACACACACACATACAGACGTCACGCTAAAAATAGTTTTTTCGTATTCTAGAGGTCTCGAAACGTGTAGATCCGTCGAAAACTCGAGTTGCGATTTTCGGCATGATTCCAATACTTTCCCTACACATTACCATGTATTGCAGGGAAAGTAAAAATCTGATGTGGGCATCACATGACTTTCCCTGCAGACTTATATTAACGTTCTCTTTATTTTAACTAAATTTATTTCACTTTTAATTCAATTTTCGTTCTCATTCGGTAACCGGGCTTATTTTCAAAGGTGGCGTAGGGAAAGTACGAAAAACTTAAATATCTCGAGAACGGCTAGTCCTAGTGTAATGGGGTTGGTCTTAATCTTTTCGTCGTTAAAAATTACGTATTAAATCAGCATTTAATGGATATATTTGAGTATACCCAGTTCTTTAGTTTAGATTTGGACGATTTTTGCGGACCATTTTGCAAAAAAAGGCAGGTCATTTGTTTCCGAATCGTACCAAAATCTAATCAGCACCAAGGTAACCCACAAGTGACTCAGCTATCGAATTTTGTGAAATTCGGTCCATTAGTTTTACAGTTAGAGTGGATACAAGCTTTTGCGAGCCATTTCACAAAAAAAGACGGGTTCTTTTATTCCAAATCGTTCCCAAAACTAATCAGCACTAGACTCGCCCAAAAGTGACTTACCTACCAAATTTTGTAAAATTCGGTCAATTAGTTTTTTAGTTAGAGCGGATATAAAATCTGCACAGACAGACAGACAGACACACAGACACACAGACACACAGACAGACACACAGACACCCACACAGACGCCACGCTAAAAATGGTTTTTTCGTATTCTAGAGGTCTCGAAACGTGTAGATCCGTCGAAAACTCGAGTTGCGATTTTCGGCATGATTCCAATACTTTCCCTATACATTACCATGTATGGCAGGGAAAGTAAAAATCTGATGTGGACAGCACATGACTTTCCCTGCAGACTTATATTCACGTTCTATTTATTTAAATTAAATTTAATTCACTTTTAATTCAATTTTCGTTCTCATTTAAAACTGGACTTATTTTCAAAAATGGTGTAGGAAAAATACGAAAAACTGAAATATCTCGAGAACGGCTAGTCGTAGTGTAATGGGGTTGGTCTTATTCTTTTCTTCGCTAAAAATTACGTATTCAACAAGCATTTAATGGCAATATTTGAACATACGTAGTTCTTAAGTTTAGATTTTGATGATTTTTGCGGGCCATTTTGAAAAAAAAAAGGTTGTTTTTTTTCGAATTATATCAAAATCTAATCAGCACCAGGGTGACCTACAAGCGACTTATCTACCAAATTTTGTGAAATTCGGCCCATTAGTTTTTCAGTTACAGTAGATACAAGTTTTTGCGGGTCAAAAAAGGCAGGTTCCTTTAACCCGAGTCTTATCCCAAACTAATCAGCACCAGATTCGTGCACAAGTGACTAACCTACCAAATTTTATGAAATTCGGTCAATTAATTTTTTAGTTAGAGTGGATACAAAATCTGCACAGACAGACAGACAGACACACAGACAGACACACAGACACACAGACAGACAGACACACAGACACACAGACACACACACAGACGTCACGCTAAAAATAGTTTTTACGTATTCTAGAGGTCTCGAAACGTGTAGATCCGTCGAAAACTCTAGTTGCGATTTTTGACATGATTCCAATACTTTCCCTATACATTACCATGTATTGCAAGGAAAGTAAAAATCTGATGTGAGCAGCACATGACTTTCCCTGCAGACTTATATTAACGTTCTCTTTATTTTAATTAAATTTATTTCACTTTTAATTCAATTTTCGTTCTCATTCGGTAACCGGGATTATTTTCAAAGCTGGCGTAGGGAAAGAACGAAAAACTAATATATCTCGAGAACAGCTAGTCCTAGTGTAATGGGGTTGGTCTTATTCTTTTCGTCGTTAAAAATTGCGCATTAAATCAGCATTTAATGGATATATTTGAGTTCTTTTGTTTAGATTTGGACGATTTTTGCGGGTCATTTTGCTAAAAAAGGCAGGTTATTTTGTTCCGAATCATACCAAAATCTAATCAGCACCAGGGTAACCCACAAGTGACTCATCTACCGAATTTTGTGAAATTCGGTTCATTAGATTTTCAGTTAGAGAGGATACAAGCTTTTCCGGGCCATTTCGCAAAAAATGGCGGGTTCTTTTATCCCGAATCGTACCCAAAACTAATCAGCACCAGACTCGCTCACAAATGACTTACCTACCAAATTTTTTGAAATTCGGTCCATTAGTTTTTTAGTTACAGTGGATACAAAATCTGCACAGACAGACACACAGACAGACACACAGACACACAGACAGACAAACACACAGACACACACACAGACGTCAAGCTAAAAATGGTTTTTTCGTATTCTATAGGTCTCTAAATGTGTAGCTCCGTCGAAAACTCGAGTTGCGATTTTTGGCGTGATTCCAATACTTTCCCTATACATTACTATGTATTGCAAGGAAAGTAAAAATCTGATGTGGGCAGCACATGACTTTCCCTGCAGACTTATATTCACGTTCTATTTATTTAAATTAAATTTAATTCATTTTTAATTCAATTTTCGTTCTCATTTGAAAACTGGACTTATTTTCAAAAATGGTGTAGGAAAAATACGAAAAACTAAACTATCTCGAGAACGGCTAGTCCTAGTGTAATGGAGTTGGTCTTATTCTTTTCTTCGCTAAAAATTACGTATTAAACAAGCATTTAATGGCTATATTTGAGCATACGTATTTCTTAAGTTTAAATTTTAATGATTTTTGCGGACCATTTTGCAAAAAAAGGCAGGTTATTTTTTTTCGAATTATATCAAAATCTAATCAGCACTAGTGTGTCTCACAAGCGACATATCTACCAAATTTTGTGAAATTCGATCTATTAGTTCTTCAGTTAGAGTGGATAAAAGCTTTTGCGGGCCATTTCGCAAAAAAAAGGCGGGTTCTTTTAACCCGAGTCATTCCCAAAACTAATCAGCACCAGATTCGTGCACAAGTGACTTACCTACCAAATTTTATGAAATTCGGTCAATTAGTTTTTTAGTTAGAGTGGATACAAAATCTGCACAGACAGACAGATAGACACACAGACAGACACACAGACAGACACACGGACAGACACACAGACAGACAGACACACAGACACACAGACACACACAGACGTCACGCTAAAAATAGTTTTTTCGTATTCCAGAGGTCTCGAAACGTGTAGATCCGTCGAAAACTCGAGTTGCGATTTTCTACATGATTCCAATACTTTCCCTATACATTACCATGTATTGCAGGGAAAGTAAAAAATCTGTTGTGGGCAGCACATGACTTTCCCTGCAGACTTATATTAATGTTCTCTATATTTTAATTAAATTTATTTCACTTTTAATTCAATTTCCGCTCTCATTCGGTAACCGGGCTTATTTTCAAAGGTGGCGTAGGGAAAGTACGAAAAACTAAAATATCTCGAGAACGGCTAGTCCTAGTGTAATGGGGTTGGTCTTATTCTTTTCGTCGTTAAAAATTACGTATTAAATCAGCATTTAATGGATATATTTGAGTATACCCAGTTTTTTATTTTAGATTTTGTCCATTTTGCAAAAAAAGGCAGGTTATTTTTTTCTGAATCGTACCAAAATCTAATCAGCACCAGGGTGACCTATACGTGACTCATCTACCGAATTTTGTGAAATTCTTTCCATTAGTTTTTTAGTTAGAGTGGATACAAAATCTGCACAGACAGACAGACACACAGACAGACACACAGACAGACACACAGACAGACACACAGACAGACACACAGACACACAGACATACACACAGACGTCACGCTTAAAATGGTTTTCTGTATTCTAGAGGTCTCGAAACGTGTAGATCCGTCGAAAACTCGAGTTGCGATTTTCGGTATGATTCCAATACTTTCCCTATACATTACCATGTATTGCAGGGAAAGTAAAAGGAGGTCTGCAATTATCGTCTGGCATATGAAAATTGCAAATGATATTTCTGATATATTTTTGAGGATGTATATTAGTGCTCAAGGAGTTAGAGAGATGGACACAAAGCTCCTATGGATAAAAGCGTGAAAATGCCATAAAGCTTTGTGAATAATTATATGTAGGTGTCGCTAGAGTTGGTAAAGCGTCCTTCGTTTACATTTGATACAATATAAAGGCATAGTACTGAGTGTATGTATTTTTGCTTATTACTTTCCCTGCAATAAATGGTAAAGTATAGGGAAAGTATTTGAGTCATGCCGAAAATCTCAACTCGAGTTTTCGACGGATCTATACGTTTCAAGACCTTTAGAATACGAAAAAACATTTTTAGCGTGGCGTCTGTGTGTGTGTGTGTGTGTCTGTGTGTCTGTCTGTCTGGCTGTGCAGATTTTGTATCCACTGTAACTAAGAGACTAATGGACCGAATTCCACAAAATTTGGTAGGTAAGTCACTTGTGGGCGAGTCTGGTGCTGATTAGTTTTAGGTACGATTCGGGATAAAAGAACCCGCCTATTTTTGCGAAATGGCCCGCAAAAGCTTGTATCCACTCTTAACTAAAAAATCAATGGATCAAATTTCACAAAATTCGGCAGATGAGTCATTTGTGGGTCACCTTGGTGCGTATTAGATTTTTGCTATGATTCGAAAAAAAATAACCTGCCTTTTTTTGCAAAATGGCCCGCAATAATCGTCAAAATCGAAACTGAAGAACTACGTATGCTTAAATATATCCATTACATGCTTGTTTAATACGTAATTTTTAGCGAAGAAAGGAATAAGACCAACCCCATTACATTAGGACTAGTCGTTCTCGAGATATTTTACTTTTTCGTATTTTCTCTACGCCACCTTTGAAAATAAGTCCGGTTATCGAATGAGAACGAAAATTGAATTAAAAGTGAAATAAATTTAATTAAAATAAAGAAAACGTGAATATAAGTCTGCAGGGAAAGTCATGTGCTGCCCACATCAGATTTTTCTAAAATTAAGATTCCGTAATTGTCAGTATTATTTATTCGTATTTTTTCACAGTTGTAATATAGGGAGACAAAAAGTCCAGAATATAGTTCAGAATATAGGGAGATAAAAATAAATAGAAAGTAAAAATTGTTTTGAATACGTAGGAATATTCTATATTGTTTTAGTTCTAATTTGTATTGCGCTACTAATTTATTTCTACAAAATTGACAGTTTAAATAAATATTTCAACTCTTTCACGATAGAAATACAAGCAATGCAAGGACGCATATCTTACCAAAGTGCTACCTGAATTGTCTCAAATGATATTGGCATTTTCTCAGTATAGAGTTCTAAATCTTTTACCATGTTATTGTCATTTAACTGAAAAAAAATACTATTTTAATTTATCGGTGCATTATATTAATTTGATGTGCCCTATTTTGATACGATCACGCTGTATATTGAGAAAACACGATTATGTAAGATAACCTTAAAAATTAGAAACTGCTAATAGAACAAAAGGTACTCATCCACTTTTAATCATTCTGACAAATCAACTGATTGACAAGTCATTACAAAACACATTTAATGAAACAAGACTTGTCCTATCCAGGTCTGTATTATATCCCTTCCAATAACACGTACTCTAAATTCTTTTCCGTTGAATAAATAGCTTCTTGACAAAAGTAGCTCCCCATCAAAATAAAAGGCTATTAAGTGAAGTTGATCTCAAAGAGATAGAACAGACTTTCTGATAAATCTGTGGAATCAATAAAGTCAAGTCCTATCTAGGGATCCTATTGCGGAATGTGGGTAGAATTACTGAGACAGATTACGAAGAGATTAGAAGGTCTTTAAAATTAAACTTAACTAAGACGTAGAAAAAAGTTTTGTTGGGGTAAGTTCTACAAATTATTTAATTTTTAAAAGTCTGATAAAGGCGGCATATGTGATTCTACTAAAGGAATGAAATTGCTTTTTACTTTCCCTGCAATACATGGTAATGTATAGGGAAAGTATTGGAATCATGTCGAAAATCGCAACTCGAGTTTTCGACGGATCTATACGTTTCGAGATCTCTAGAATACGAAAAAACCATTTTTAACATGACGTCTGTGTGTCTGTCTGTGTGTCTGTCTGTGCAATGTATGTATCCACTCTAACTATCATAAGTCACTTGAATGTGGCCCTGGTGCTGTTTAGTTTTTAGTACGATTCGGGATAAAAGATCCCGCCTTTTTTTCCGAAATGGCCCGCAAAAATTGCCTGTACCCACTCTAGCTGAAAAACTAACGGACCGAATTTCACAAAATTCGGTAGATACGTCGCTTGTGGGTTACCCTGGTGATGATTAGATTTTGGTACGATTTTGTATCCACTCTAACTAAAAAACTAATGGACCAAATTTCACAAAATTTGGTAGGTATATCATTTGTGGGCTGATTAGTTTTGGGTACGATTCGGGAAAGAAGAACCCGCCTTTTTTTGCGAAATGGCCCGCAAAATCTTGTATCCACTTTAACTGAAAAGCTAATGAACCGAATTTCACAAAATTCGGTTGATGAGTCTCTTGTGGGTTACCCTGGTGCTGATTAGATTTTGGTACGATTCGGTAAAAAATAACCTGCCTTTTTTTTGCAAAATGGCCCGCAACAATCGTCAAAATCTAAACTAAAGAACTAGGTATACTCAAATATATTCATTAAATGCATGTTTAATACTAATTTTTAACGAAGAGAATAATACCAATCCCATTACACTAACACTAGCCGTTCTCGAGATATTTTTGTTTCTCCGTTTTTTCTCTACGTCACCTTTGAAAATGAGTCAAGCTACCAAATGAGAACGAAAATTGAATTATAAGTGAATTAAATTTAAATAAAAAAATCTGATGTGGGCAACACATGACTTTCCTTATATAATGTAATGCACTTACTACTTTTACAGTAAAATAAATAGGTTTTTCTTATAGTAGATACTAATATTCTTTCCAAGATATTGAACTTTCGACAATTAGTCTTTATTTTCATTGATTTAGCGTCATTTTTATCCATTTGGTGAAATTTTCGTCAATTTGACAACATTTCAAAAAGTCGCCAAGTTGGCGACATTCCGCCAAATTCGTCGCCAAAATCTCGCCAAGCGTTATGGACGAAGAAATAAGTTGTTCTTACAGCAGATAAATGAATATTGGCGTTCAAATACAAAAGTATTACTCAAAGTATCTTTTTTCATGAATGGAACGAGCTAGATCCACGAGAATGATGTCACCCAATTTTTTATCGCATGGTATTGCATATGAAAAGTGAACATGTTACTCAATAGGAAATATTTTTTTTTCATTTTATATGACTTTTTAATAATTTTTTTGTAAAATGTGCAATATCTCGAGAACGGTTTATGTTAGCGTTCTAAAACTTATGTCAATCGTTTTCTAATGAGAAATTACATAAGAAATGTCTATTTGCGTAGCTTTATTAGTGGTTTTGATTTTTTAACGATTTTTTCAAAATTTTATTCGAAAATTAAGGGGGGTTCTGAACATTCGATTACGTATAAAAACAATAGGCTTCCAGTGTTTACGGATTGTGATTTTTGTACCAAATTTGGTTCGAATCGGTCCATTCGTTCGTCAGTTATCGTCTCCAAAGACTCACTGACACACACACACACACACTTTCACACACACACACACACACACACACACACACACACACACAGACATCACTTCAAAAATGTTTGATTCGTGATCAGGGATGCTTGAAACGTGCCCTCCCGTCGAAAACTCGAATTCGAATTTTCGACCCCGTCACAATACTTTCCTTATACATCTATATAATAAAAGGCAATGTCTGTGTGTCTGTCTGTCTGTCTGTGTGTCTGTCTTATACACTATACGTTTCGCGACCGCGAGTCGGAGAGCTACGAAATTTGGCAATCGGAGACCCGGGGGGGAGGGAAGGGGACACGTGAAAACCGATTTTTAAAATTTTAATTATTTTTTTATTTATTTAATGTTTTATGCGATTTCGACCGTTTTTTGCCCTTTTTGCCCTTTTTTCTCCACGATCCAGACATCGTAGAAAAAAACAAATTACACCATCGGAAAGAGCAGAGAATTTCGAGTAAAAATATATCAATTTCAAATCTGAATTTCGATTTCTAATATTTTTTAAAGATTTTAAAACAAAAGTCACTTTTTGCTCAAGAAAACGATTTTTGGTTTTTAAATTCTCGCATCGTGAAAAGTACTCATAATTTCGACTAATAATTTACATTTTCAGAAAGGTCAAACATCTGGCATTCTTACAAGTCCAATCTGGTCCAGAAATAATGAAAATTGCCTTCAGGATGGCAATTTTAAAGACGCCATGATTTTAAATTTGTCGGCTACCGGCTCAGTTCCTCAACGGCATTTTCCCCCCATCCGCATTAGTTTCTTCCCCGGCTCCATGGAGACCGCGCTTTCGGTTTTAACTGAATTACGAGCATAAGTGTTGTATACATCGGGCGAAATTATTATATTTATATGATATTTTAAATGGATATTTTTAAATGGATATTTTAAATAATTTAAATGATTGAATTATGGTGGTTTGAATTGTGGTGATGTATTTGAAATTATTATATTTATGGATTGGTGGAACGATATGGTTGATTTTTTTATTTTAAATGGATATTTTAATTTATGGATATTTTAATTTATAGATATTTTAAATGGATATTTTAATTTTATGGCTATTTTAAATGAAGGAACGATGGAACGAGGATGGTGGAATTAAGAGCCTAGCATATGGTCGTTATAAATTTAAATTAGCGCGCGGGAAGTTAGCGCGCGAGAATTGCACTCGGTAGGCCTGGGTTCGATTCCCGCCACTGATGCGGAGTACGATCACCTTAAACATATGGGTCGATAATTCGTTCCGAGAGGTTGGTGGCAGGGAAAGGAGGGTACGGTCTCTGTGGATGCCTCCCCCACTGGGTCCTGGTCCAAATTGGGTGAATAAAAAGAAAGTTATGGAGATTGTCGCGGAGGGCGCGGTAGCCCAGTGGTTAGCGTGCGGGAATTTCACTCGGTAGGCCCGGGTTCGATTCCCTCCACTGACAAAACTGCTGCCGTGTTCAGCGGAGTACGATCACGTTAAACATGTGGGTCCGTAAGTCCTTCCGAGAGGTTGGTGGTAGAGGAAGGAGGGTACGCACCCTGTGGATGACTTTCCCACTGGGTTCCGGTCTAAATTGGGTGAATAAAAAGAAGGTTATGGAGATTGTCGCGGAGGGCGCGGTAGCCCAGTGGTTGGCGCGCGGGAATTGCACTCGGTAGGCTAGGGTTCGATTGCCGCCACTGCCAAAACTGCTGCCATTTTCACGCGGAGTACGATCACGTTAAACATGTGGATCCGTAAGTCCTTCCGAGAGGTTGTTGGTAGAGGAAGGAGGGTACGGACCCTGTGGATGCCTCCCCTACTGGGTTCCGGTCTAAATTGGGTGAATAAAAAGAAGGTTATGGAGATTGTCGCGGAGGGCGCGGTAGCCCAGTGGTTAGCGCGCGGGATTTGCACTAGGTAGGTCCGGGTTCGATTCCCGCCACTGCCAAAACTGCCGCCGTGTTCAGGCGGAGTACGATCACGTTAAACATGCGGGACCGTAAGTCCTTCCGAGAGGTTGGTGGTAGGGGAAGGAGGGTACGGTCCCTGTGGATGCCTCCCCCACTGAGTTCCTGTCTAAATTGGGTGGCACTTCCTGGTAGGTCGTTCCTTCTGGTAGGTCGCGCCAGCGAGTGTGCCACGGTTAGAATTTGCCACGGTCAGAATTTTCAAGGGTAGCGAACAGGCTGGTCGCCAAAGGCGGCTAGTAAATAATAAAAGGCAATGTCTGTGTGTGTGTGTCTGTGTGTGTGTGTCTGTCTTATACACTATACGTTTCGCGACCGCGCGTCGGAGAGCTACGAAATTTGGCAATCGGAGACCTGGGGGGGAGGGAAGGGGACACGTGAAAACCGATTTTCAAAATTCTAATTATTTTTTTATTTATTTAATGTTTTAAGCGATTTCGACCTTTTTTTGCCCTTTTTGCCCTTTTTTCTCCACGATCCAGACGACGTAGAAAAAAACAACTCACACCATCGGAAAGAGCAGACAATTACGAGTAAAAATATATCAATTTCAAATCTCCATTTCGATTTCTAATATTTTTTAAAGATTTTAAAACAAAAGTCACTTTTGGCTCAAAAAAACGATTTTTGGTTTTTAAATTCTCGCATAGTAAAAAGTACTCATAATTTCGACTAATAATTTACATTTTTGGAAAGCTGAAATATCTGGCATTCTTACAAGTCTAATCTGGTCCAGAAATAATGAAAATTGCCTTCAGGATCGCAATTTTAAAGACGTCATGATTTTAAATTTCTCGGCGTTCCGTTCGTTTCTCCCCCGCTGAAGCAGGGAAGGTGGTGGGTGGGGACGTCAAGGTGGAGGTGACGTCACGGTTCTGAATAGAGCGCCTTTGCTCTATATAAATTATTATATTTATATTTTAAATGATGGGACGATCTGGATTTTTTAAATGTATATTTTAACTTTTGGATATTCTAAATGGATATTTTAATTTTATGGATATTTTAAATGATGGAACAATGAAACAATGGAATGAGGATGATGGAATTAAGCATATGGTCATTTTAAATTGCAAATTAGCGCGCGGGAAGTTAGCGGTAGGCCCGGGTTCGATTCCCGCCACTGCCAAAACAGCCGCCGTGTTTACGTGGAATACGATCACGTTAAATATGTGGGTCCGTAAGTCCTTCCGAGAGGTTGGTGGTAGGGGAAGGAGGATACGGCCCCTGTGGATGCCTCCCCCACTGGGTTCCCGTCTAAATTGGGTGGATATGTAGAAAGTTATGGAGATTGTCGCGGAGGGCGCGGCAGCCCAGTGGTTAGCGCGCGGGAATTGCACTCAGTAGGCCCGGGTTCGATTCCCGCCACTGCCAAAACTTACGCCACGTTCACGCAGAGTACGATCACGTTAAACATGTGGGTTCGTGAGTCCTTCCGAGAGGTTGGTGGTAGGGGAAGGAGGGTACGGTCTAAATTGGGTAAATAAAAAGAAAGTGGAGATTGTCGCGGAGGGCGAAGTAGCCCAGTGGTTAGCGCGCGGGAATTGCACGCGGTAGGCCCGGGTTCGATTTCCGCCACTGACATGAAGTACGATCACGTTAAACATATGGGTCCGTATGTTTTTCCGAGAGGTTGGTGGTAGGGGAAGGAGGGTACGTTCCCTGTGGATGCCTCCCCCACTGGGTTCCGGTCTAAATTGGGTGGCACATCCTGGCCTTCCAACCAGTTACCAGGCCCGGGTTCGATTCCCAAAATTGCCGCCGTGTTTACGCGGAGTACGAGCACGTTAAACATGTGGTTCCGTGAGTCCTTCCGAGAAGTTGGTGGTAGGGGAAGGAGGGTACGGTCTAAATTGGATGAATAAAAAGAAAGTTATGGAGATTGTCGCGTAGGGCAAAGTAGCCCAATGGTTAGCGCGCGGAAATTGCACTCGGTAGGCCCGGGTTCGATTCCCAAAATTGCCGCCGTGTTTACGCGGAGTACGATCACGTTAAACATGTGGGTCTGTAAGTCCTTCCGAGAGGTTGGTGGTAGGGGAAGAAGGGTACGGTCCCTGTGGATGCTTCTCCCACTTGGTTCCGGTCTAAATTGGGTGAATAAAAAATAAGTTATGAAGAATATCGCGGAGGGTGAAGTACCCCAGTGGTTAGTGCGCGGGATTTGCACTTGGTAGGCCCGGGTTCGATTCCCAAAATTGCCGAATAAAAATAAAGTTATGGAGATTGTCGCGGATGGCACGGTAGCCCAGTGGTCAGCGCGCGGGAATTTCACTCGGTAGGCCCGGGTTCGATTCCCGCCATTGCCAAAACTGCAGCCGTGTTCACGCGGAGTACGATCACGTTAAACGTGTGGGACTGCAAGTCCTTCCGAGAGGTTTGTGGTAGGGGAAGGAGGGTACGGTCTCTTTGGATGCCTCCCCCATTGGGTTCCGGTCTAAATTGTGTGGCACTTCCTGGCCTTCCAAGCAGTTACCTTACACCTTTCTGGTAGGTCGCGCCAACGAGTTTGCCACGGTCAGAATTTTCAAGGGTAGCGACAGGCTGGTCGCCAAAGGCGGCTAGTCTTAAATAATAAAAGGCAATGTCTGTGTGTGTGTGTGTGTCTGTCTGTCTTATACACTATACGTTTCGCGACCGCGCGTCGGAGAGCTACGAAATTTGGCAATCGGAAACCTGGGGGGGAGGGAAGGGGACACGTCAAAACCGATTTTCAAAATTCTAATTATTTTTTTATTTATTTAATGTTTTATGCGATTTCGACCTTTTTTTGCCCTTTTTGCCCTTTTTTCTCCACGATCCAGACGTCGTAGAAAAAAACAACTCACACCATCGGAAAGAGCAGACAATTACGAGTAAAAATATATCAATTTCAAATCTCCATTTCGATTTCTAATATTTTTTAAAGATTTTAAAACAAAAGTCACTTTTGGCTCAAAAAAACGATTTTTGGTTTTTAAATTCTCGCATAGTAAAAAGTACTCATAATTTCGACTAATAATTTACATTTTTAGAAAGCTGAAATATCTGGCATTCTTACAAGTCTAATCTGGTCCAGAAATAATGAAAATTGCCTTCAGGATCGCAATTTTAAAGACGTCATGATTTTAAATTTCTCGGCGTTCCGTTCGTTTCTCCCCCGCTGAAGCAGGGAAGGTGGTGGGTGGGGACGTCAAGGAGGAGGTGACGTCACGGTTCTGAATAGAGCGCCTTTGCTCTATATAAATTATTATATTTATATTTTAAATGATGGGACGATCTGGATTTTTTAAATGTATATTTTAACTTTTGGATATTTTAAATGGATATTTTAATTTTATGGATATTTTAAATGATGGAACAATGAAACAATGGAATGAGGATGATGGAATTAAGCATATGGACATTTTAAATTGCAAATTTGCGCGCGGGAAGTTAGCGGTAGGCCCGGGTTCGATTCCCGCCACTGCCAAAACTGCCGCCGTGTTTACGTGGAATACGATCACGTTAAATATGTGGGTCCGTAAGTCCTTCCGAGAGGTTGGTGGTAGGGGAAGGAGGATACGGCCCCTGTGGATGCCTCCCCCACTGGGTTCCCGTCTAAATTGGGTGAATATGTAGAAAGTTATGGAGATTGTCGCGGAGGGCGCGGCAGCCCAGTGGTTAGCGCGCGGGAATTGCACTCAGTAGGCCCGGGTTCGATTCCCGCCACTGCCAAAACTTACGCCACGTTCACGCAGAGTACGATCACGTTAAACATGTGGGTTCGTGAGTCCTTCCGAGAGGTTGGTGGTAGGGGAAGGAGGGTACGGTCTAAATTGGGTGAATAAAAAGAAAGTTATGGAGATTGTCGCGGAGGGCGAAGTAGCCCAGTGGTTAGCGCGCGGGAATTGCACGCGGTAGGCCCGGGTTCGATTTCCGCCACTGACATGGAGTACGATCACGTTAAACATATGGGTCCGTATGTTTTTCCGAGAGGTTGGTGGTAGGGGAAGGAGGGTACGTTCCCTGTGGATGCCTCCCCCACTGGGTTCCGGTCTAAATTGGGTGGCACATCCTGGCCGTTCAACCAGTTACCAGGCCCGGGTTCGATTCCCAAAATTGCCGCCGTGTTTACGCGGAGTACGAGCACGTTAAACATGTGGGTCCGTGAGTCCTTCCGAGAAGTTGGTGGTAGGGGAAGGAGGGTACGGTCTAAATTGGATGAATAAAAAGAAAGTTATGGAGATTGTCGCGTAGGGCAAAGTAGCCCAATGGTTAGCGCGCGGAAATTGCACTCGGTAGGCCCGGGTTCGATTCCCAAAATTGCCGCCGTGTTTACGCGGAGTACGATCACGTTAAACATGTGGGTCTGTAAGTCCTTCCGAGAGGTTGGTGGTAGGGGAAGAAGGGTACGGTCCCTGTAGATGCTTCTCCCACTTGGTTCCGGTCTAAATTGGGTGAATAAAAAATAAGTTATGAAGAATATCGCGGAGTGTGAAGTACCCCCAGTGGTTAGTGCGCGGGATTTGCACTTGGTAGGCCCGGGTTCGATTCCCAAAATTGCCGAATAAAAATAAAGTTATGGAGATTGTCGCGGATGGCACGGTAGCCCAGTGGTTAGCGCGCGGGAATTTCACTCGGTAGGCCCGGGTTCGATTCCCGCCATTGCCAAAACTGCAGCCGTGTTCACGCGGAGTACGATCACGTTAAACGTGTGGGACTGCAAGTCCTTCCGAGAGGTTTGTGGTAGGGGAAGGAGGGTACGGTCTCTTTGGATGCCTCCCCCATTGGGTTCCGGTCTAAATTGTGTGGCACTTCCTGGCCTTCCAAGCAGTTACCTTACACCTTTCTGGTAGGTCGCGCCAACGAGTTTGCCACGGTCAGAATTTTCAAGGGTAGCGAACAGGCTGGTCGCCAAAGGTGGCTAGTTATGTATATAAGGAAAGTAATAAAGGGAATGTGTATATAAATCTGCAGAGAAAGTCACATCAGATTTCTACTTTCCCTGCAATACATGGTAATGTATAGGGAATGTATTGGAATTATGCCGAAAATCGCAATTCGAGTTTTCGACGGATCTACACGTTTCTTAGCGTGACGTCTGTGTGTGTGTCTGTGTGTCTGTCTGTGCAGATTTTATATCCACTCTAACTAAAAAACTATTTGACTGAAATTTATAAAATTTGGTAGGTAAGTCACTTGTGGGCGAATCTGGTGCTGATTAGTTTTGGGTTCGATACGGGATAAAAGAACCCGCCTTTTTTTGCGAAATGGCCCTCAAAAATTTGTAACCACTCTAGTTGAAAATCTATTGGACCGAATTTCACAGAATTTGGAAGATAAGTCGCTTGTGGGTTATCCTGGTGCTGATTAGATTTTGGTATGATTCGGAAAAAAAACCCTGCCTTTTTTTACAAAATGGCCCTCAAAAACGACAAAATCTAAAATAAAAAATTGTATATGCTGAGATATATCCATTAAATGCTTGTTTTATACGTAATTTTTAACGAAGAAGAGAATAAGACCAATGCCATTACACTTGGACTAGCCGTTCTCGAGATATTTTCGTTTTTACATTTTTTCTCTACGTCACCTTTGTAAATGAGTCCAGTTACCAAATGAGAACGAAAATTGAATTATAAGTGAATTAAATTTAAATAGAATAAACGGAATGTGTATATAAGTCTACAGGGAAAGTCATGTGCTGCCCACATCAGATTTTTGTTAGAAATGAATGATCTCTTATCACTGCGAAAAACGTATCATGCACTTTTGACATTTTTTTTCATCCCCCACTCTCTCGTTTCCGCAAGAAAAGGAATTTGTTTACATCATGTGATCTGCGCGCGCTTTATAAAAACATACATATACAGCTACACTAGCGTGAACTCTAAGTTCCTTTTTTTTTTGTGTGTGTTTTCTTCTGCTTTTGTATTACTACAGAGCAAAATACTCGTTTCTTTTAAGTGTTACTTTTAATGGTGAATTTAATAAAATAATCTCTTTTTTTCAATCAAGTGCAATTATTCCGTGTCACAAAGTTGCCTGACATCAAGAAAAAAATCAAACATAATAAAATTATATTTTTTAAGACTTTAGGGGAATTGGATCGAAATAGCAAACTACGCCCTTTGTACAGAAAAGGTAAGCTCCTTTACCTTATTATTATTATTATGCTGTTATGAAAGAAAACAGAAATAATGCCATACTTCTTATTGGTGAGACAGTGCGCAATTACCTCTGCACAACCTATATTCTAATTTTTCTATTAAATTATGAGACTGAAGTCTAAGCCTGTCTCGCTAGAGAAATTTGTATTTATAAAATAAAATAGCAGCATTTCCACGAACAATACAATTATTATTTAAAGAGGGGCATAAGTGTAATCAACCAAAAAGAAAGTAGATATGCAAATATATCCCTTTTTTTTCATTCCCCATTGACTTTGTAAACATTTCTAAACCGAAATTGATTTTTAAGGGATAAAACGAGAAGAAATCTCGTACTGCAAATAAACACAAAAATTTTTTTTCTCAAGGAAACTAAAATAAAATAAATTATAATGGCATCTATAAAGGAAAACCAGTTGATTGAAAAGTTAAACCAGAGTAACTACTCCAATTGGAAATTCAAGATGGAAATGATGTTAATGAATAAAGAATTATCAGAAACGATAGCCGAAGTAGCTCCTGACCCAATTACCGACGAATAGCAGAAAAGGGATAGAAAAGCCAGAGCGCTCATAAATTTATCTATAGAAGATTCCCAAATCGTTCACGTCAAAAACTTCACCACGGCGCGCGATACGTGGAATGTGCTTCGTTCAATACACGAAAGAACAAATTTATCCAGCAAGCTATGCCTTTTACGAAAGTTGTACAGTACAAAGTTAGAGGAAAGAGGAAACATGCAGCAACATATAACCAAAATTCTGGAGACAGTAGATAAACTCAAAGCAATCGGGGAGGAGATTAATAATTCGCATGTATCAGCACTATTTCTGTGCTTACTACCCCCAGTTACGAAACGCTGATAACGGCGTTGGAAGCGCAACCGGAGGATGAACTAACGCCAGAATTCATTAGCAGCAAACTGATTGATGAATGTAAGAGACGTAGGGACCACCAAGAAAAACCAGAAACACTGAGAAGCGATAACGGCGGCGAATACGTCAGTAAAGAATACGAGGAATATCTAAGTGACAACGGCATACATCACCAGTTGACCGTGCCACACTGCCCATCCCAAAATGGCGTAGCGGAAAGAAAAAACAGGTCACTAATCGATATGACACGCGCTATGTTGTCAGAACCAAATCTAGGCAAAAAATTCTGGGGAGAGGCTATAAACACTGCCAATTACCTACAGAATAGACTTCCCACAAAAGCCAATACAAAAACACCCTACGAAATGTGGACTGGTAAGAAACCAAACCTCCATCATTTAAGGGTCTTTGGCTGCAAGGCCTATTCCTACATCCATAAAAGCAAACGAGGAAAATTAGATGAAAAAGCCCAAGAAGGAATTTTTGTCGGATACGACGACAGGTCTTACAGAATATATACGGAAGAAAAAAACATAACACTTGCTAGAACAGTTAAATTCCTCGAAAAATCAATGCAAATTTCAGAGTTAAGCTCAAAGAAAAAATTCGACGGAACATATAGTGAAGTAAAAAAGGCTAATCCTCAAGCAGAAGAAAAACCTGAAGAGGGTGATATAGTGTTTGACGCACCGTCAGATGATGAACAAATAAATTCTGATAACATAACCGCCAATCAACCTCGCAGATCTGAGAGACCAAACAAGGGAGTACCTCCCGATCGACTCATCTGCTTAGCGCAACAAGCTAACACCGTCGAACCCAGAGACTATAATGAGGTACTAAAAATTAAGAGCCCACAAGAGAAACAAAATTGGCTAGACGCCATGGAAGAAGAAATGCAATCTTTACAGGAAAATAACACATTCCCATTGATGGACCCCCCGCAGGGAAGAAAAATAGTAGGTTCAAAATGGACATATAAAATTAAATACGACTCTCAGAGAAAAATAGCTAAATACAAAGCGTGACTGGTAGCAAAAGGATTTTCACAAAAATACGGTGAAGATTATTACGAAACTTTCGCACCAGTGGTCTCACACAGCACAATTAGAGCATTCCTGGCAGGAGCAGCATTTAGAAAACATAACGTACACCACATTGATATCAAAACTGCTTTCCTTCACGGGGATCTAGACGAAACGGTTTACATACAAGAGCCAGATGGCTACATCTCCCCTGGTAACGAACACAAAGTATGGAAATTAAATAAAGCTATATATGAGCTGAAACAGGCCGCAAGAGCCTGGCATCTAAAAATAGGTGACTCTCAAAAACAATTAAAATTCATACAGAGTACTGCTGATCCATGTCTGTTCAAAAAGGGAAAAGGAGGAGAAACTGTCTATGTAATCGTATATGTAGATGATATTCTAATATCAGGATCAAAAGAACAAATTGACAAAACAACGAAAGAATTGGGCAGGCAATATGAATTAAAAAATTTGGGTGAAGTTAATTATTACCTTGGAATTAACATAAGAAAAGACCATAATGGAGGTTATCTATTAAATAAAAAAAATAAGATTGAAGAAATTGTAAATACATTTAATTTGCAAGATTCAAAGCCCTATAGTACACCAATGGAAACAGGATATTTGAGAAACGAAACAGAAGAAAACCTGCTTCCTAATAACACCAAATATCGCCAAGCTATTGGAGCTCTTCTATATATTTCCACGGTCACAAGACCAGACATCACAGCGGCTACAAACATCTTCAGTCGGAGAAACGAGAAACCACGTCAAATGGACTGGAACGCAGTAAAGCGTCTAATAAGATATCTAAATCATACAAAGGATCTAAATTTGGTAATAAAATCAACGACAAAACCAATTCTCACAACATACGTTGATGCCGACTGGGCAGGCGATAAAACTGATCGAAAATCCACGAGTGGTAATCTTTTCTTAATAGATGATTCTCCTATACACTGGTTAAGCAAAAAACAATCATGTGTTGTGCTTTCCTCAGCAGAGGCGGAATATATAGCCGCTGCTAACTCAGTTCAAGATGTACTGTGGTTAATCAACCTGCTCAAAGATCTCGATATGCTTCAACAGCTCCCGGTTACTATTTTCGAAGATAACCAATCATGTATAAAAATGATTGAATCACCGAAGTACATGCCAAGAACCAAACATATTGACATCAGATTCCACGCCATAAGAGATTTTCAGGAATCGGGTGTAATCCAGTTGAGTTATCTTCCAACTAAGCTAATGACTGCGGACATGATGATAAAACCGCTGCCAAAGCCTAAATTTTTGAAGCACAGATCCAATCTGCTACAGCCGTAATATGCAGCTCCAGAGATCAAGGGGGATTGTTCGAAATGAATGATCTCTTATCACTGCGAAAAACGTATCATGCACTTTTGACAATTTTTTTCATCCCCCACTCTCTCGTTTCCTCAAGAAAAGGAATTTGTTTATATCATGTGATCTGCGCGCGCTTCATAGAAACATACATATACAGCTACACTAGCGTGAACTCTAAGTTCCTTTTTTGTGTGTGTTTTCTTCTGCTTTTGTATTACTACAGAGCAAAATGCTCGTTTCTTTTAAGTGTAACTTTTAATGCAGAATTTAATAAAATAATCTCTTTTTTTCAATCAAGTGCAATTATTCCGTGTCACAAAGTTGCCTGACATCAAGAAAAAGAACCAAACATAATAAAATGATATTTTTTTAAGACTTTAGGGAAATTGGATCGAAATAGTAAACTACGCCCTTTGTACAGAAAAGGTAAGTTTCTTTACCTTATTATTATTATTATGCTGTTATGAAAGAAAAAGGAAATAATGACATACTCCTTATTGGTGAGGCAGTGCGCAATTACCTCTGCACAACCTATGTTCTAATTTTTCTATTAATTTTTACTTTCCCTGCAATACATGGTAATGTATGGGGAAAGTATTGGAATCATGCTGAAAATCGGAACTCGAGTTTTCGACGGATCTATACGTTTCGTGACCTCTAGAATACAAAAAAACTATTTTTAGCGTGGCGTCTGTATGTGTGTGTGTGTGTGTCTGTGTCTGTGTTTCTGTATCTCTGTCTGTCTGTGCAGATTTGTATCCACTCTAACTAAAAAACAAATGGACCGAATTTCATAAAATTTGGTAGGTAAGTCACTTGTGGGCGAATCTGGTGCTGATTAGTTTTGGGTATGATTAGGGATAAAAGAATCTGCCTTTTTTTGCGAAATGGCCCTTCAAAAGCTTGCATTCATTTTAGCTGAAAAACTAATGGACCGAATTTCACAAAATTCGGTAGATTTCGGTCACTTGTGGGACACCTTGGTGCTGATTAGATTTGGTACGATTCGGAAAAAAATAACCTGTCTATTTTTGCAAAAAGGCCGGCAAAAATCGCCTAAATCTAAAATAAAAGCTACGTATGCTCAAATATATCTATTAAATGCTTGTTTAAT
The DNA here is from genome assembly GCA_951213105.1 of Amaurobius ferox. NCBI lineage: Eukaryota > Metazoa > Arthropoda > Arachnida > Araneae > Amaurobiidae > Amaurobius > Amaurobius ferox. The sequence goes on from OX578152.1 coordinate 61,054,333, forward strand.
ACGTAAATTTTAACGAAAAAAAAGAATAAGACCAACCCCATTACAATAGGACTAGCCGTTCTCGAGATATTTCAGTTTTTTAATATTTTCTCTATGCCACCTTTGAAAATAAGTCCAGTTATCAAATAAGAATGAAAATTGAATTAAAAGTGAATTAAATTTAATTAAAATAAAGAGAACGTGAATTTAGGTCTGCAGAGAAAGTCATGCGCTGTCCACATCTGATTATTAGTTTCTCATACTATAGAATATCGTATAGAGAATGTATTGTTTTCAAGAAAATTTTCGATTTCAAAATTTTATTGTCAATATATATGTTTTAAGTTCCCCTGAAAACATTTTGACTATTTTTAGAGTAATGCTCGCTCATTCTTAAGCACGCTGCTGCATATGACCCTATTGACAAGTCATTAAAAAGCTCTTTTAATGGAATACGGATTGTCCAATCCAGGTCTGTACCACATTCCTTCCAATAACATGTACACTAAACTTTATATTCTGTTCCATGAGGAATAAGTATTGCTAGGTACAAGTGACTCGCTATCAGAATAAACGGAGGATTAACTGGAGTTTATCTTAACCGAACACGTATTCCGATAGAATCAATAAAGTCAAATCCTATATACAGTGATTGTGGAGTGGAGATGGAATTACTGAGTACGAAAAGATAAGAAGGGTATTCGGAATAAAACGCAATTATGTAGAAAAGAGTTTTGTTAGGATGAATTCCAGAAACAAAGTAAAAATTCTGATATGGGCAGAGCCGGATTTTAGACGGTGGCAAAACAACCAACCACTTGGGGTACGAAAACTTTCAAGGGTAATGGCCGTAGGCGGAATTTCGTAACTCGCAATATTTACTGCAAATGCTCAATTGTTATTTCTAATAATTCAATTTATATAAAATGTTTATATTTAACAATATATTCATTATCCTGTGTAACACTATAAATTCAAGATCCTATATTGAGCTATTTGCAAAGAGCAATATATTACTGTATTATATTGGACTGTACTCCCGCCCCATAGAGCAGATGATAATGTTGATACGATTTTCTACTAGGGTTTGTTTCAATTTCGATTCTTGGATTGTTTTTCAAATAAAGTGACACAAGATACCATTAAAGAGTATTTATGGCCAGGTCTATGCAACGAGTCAAATATGAAGGAAAAATGTGTAGAAGTTCAAAAACGAATCCTTGCCTTTAATCTTCGGGAATTTCATTTACCATAAGCAATTCCTTAAACCTATTGGTGAATGGTGAACCTCTGGCATGCTTTGATGCCGTAAAAGTTTTCAGTAACGTTTAGAAGTAATACAACATTTTGTCTGCCTCTAACATCGTTGGAGAATCTTGAAAAAACACGTAGCGTATCTAACAGTAAAATATCTGACTGACACATGTTGGGAGAGCGCAAATACCACTCAGATACAATATTGAATAAATGTATGATGCTGTTTATAAGGCCAATGAGGATCAGAAACTTAATCCTTTCGGACAAAATACTGCAGAAAGAATTGTAGGAAATAAAAGAAAAAACTGGAGTGTGGCCGTACTTGACTTTATCATACAAGAATCCATTTTTAAGTAGTTTGTGGGTTTTTTTTCTTTCTTTTTCACAAATTTTACAAGAAAAATTTGAAAGACCTGTATCTTTGGTCCAAATGATTACAATTGTAGCATGTTGCCCTTCATTTCAAAGAGCTTGAAAACTATTTCGATTGATACTAAGTTTGACAATGTACTCCCTCAGGGGGCGTAATTTCACCCCCCTTGGGTGCAAATGACGTCACGGACACAAAAATGGTATCGCGACTATTTTTCCCTACAGTTTTTGAAACTGTTAAGTTTTGTGATCATTGAGTCATAAATAACCCCTTTTATGTGTTATTCAAATTTCGTCCCATGCTGCCATGCTAAGGAAATATGAAATGTTCATTAAATTTAGAAATTTTCTCTCGAAATTCAAAAAATTCGATCTTGAGCTGAATTCTTCGATACGAAAGCGGAACATAAAGTTTTGTGAAAGTCCATTAATATTTGTGGCAGCTATTGTTTGTACAATAAATCGTTCACATACAGACATACAGACGGGCAGCTCTCTAAAAATAGTCAAAACGTTTTCAGGAGGTCCTAAAATATATATTGATATCAAAATCTCGAAACTGGAAATTTTCGTCAAAACAATACTTTCTCTATACTTCGTACAATTAAATATAAAGCTAAATATTTTAGTTTCTCAGTAGTTTAGTAGCTCTTCATCTAGTTTTGTTCAAAATTAGCTTACGCAATAAACTCTTTCCGAAATTATCCCTTAACTTAGAGAGCGCCATGGACCAAGGAAAGTATGAAGAATTTCCTGAAAAAGTTCAGGCCAGACGAATGTTTAAACAGCGGAAATGATGCCAAAGAATTAGCTGACAAGTCAAAATAGGCTCAAATGTACTTACTTTGTAAGAAAAATGAGAATTCAGCCTATGAAGTGCTAATTGCAATTTAATAAGACGAACCTGCTGCTGCAGAAAAAAATATCAAGGTTAAATTCTGTTATGTTGTTAGACAAAGCTATCAAATAATGTAGCAAAATATTTGAACAGATGGATAGTCATAGCACAAGTTTTAGATTTTTTAATGATATTCACAAACTGTATAATTGTGACAGTAAAAACGCGTAAAAAGGTGTTTTAATCTTCAGAACATTTTGATAGATGGAGATGAATGTGGTGGCATCGATGGCCAAAAAATGCACCATGAGCTACTTTGATTTTAGCCCCTATGCTGTCTTCTAGAAGTTCTACATAATAAAGAACAACTTAACGCAAACCTTTCCCAACGTTATCGTATCTCTATCAACCTCTGCTATTACGTGAAAAAAGAAGTTTTTCTAAACTTAAAGTCTATTTAAGATCTTCTATTTCTCAAGAATCTGTATTCGGATTGCATGCAATAGACATTTCTTTCATGCAATTGATGTTAATTATATGTTAATTGCATTTTGATGGGGGTTTTGTACTTGAGTATAACAAAGTCATTGTTTGGATTGAATTGCCAAAAAGTGCCCAATTTCAATTTACATGATGTTTATTGAATACAATAAAAATTGTGCTTTGGATGATTTCTGCCGTGATTTCTGTGTCAAAGAAGTAAAATCATTTCATTATATAGAGAAAGTCATATGTTGCCCACATTAGATTTTTACTTTTTCATGCTATGTAAAATAGTACAGTGACAGTATTGTTTTCGCGAATATTTTCGAATTCGAGATTTTGATAACATTATATGTTTTAGGACCTCCTGAACACATTTGGCTATATTTTGAGTGACGTGTCTGTCTGTATATCTGTAGCTGATTTTTCGTGTATGCGATAGCAGCTACAAATATTAATGGATTTTAACGAAACTTTGTATTAAGCTTAGTTATTAAAAAAATCCAAAATTAGATAGAATATTTTTAAAATTCGAACGAAAACTTCGAAATTTTATATTATGTTAACATGATAGCATAGCACATTATTTGACATAATCTCGCATAAGAGGGGGTGGACCAATGATCACGAGACTAAATAGTTTCGACCATTGTTGGGAAAAAAGCCGCGATTCAATTTTCGAGTTCATGCTCCTTTGAGAGGGCATGTCCCCCCTGGGGTACATTTTCAAGTATGGAATCAGTCAAAGGATGTTTTTAAGTCCTTTAAAGTGAAGGGTAGCACGCTATAATTTGACTAACACTACTAATTTTTAAAAAATGTTCTTGCAAAATTTGGAAAAAAGAAAAAAAAAACCTATAAGCCACTTAAAACTGGATTATAGTATGAGAAAGTCGAGTTGAGCACCACTCTAATTTTTAGTAGGATAGAGCTAGTGGCAAAGCATTTTCTAATTTCAAACGAAAGTGTTAGAATTTCACAACGTAGTTTAAATATAATTTTCAATTTCTCCTTGGAGAAATGTGGTAATTACAGTCGAAACTTTTACTACATGTCATTCTATAGAGGATATGAATGTGTTTGTCTTAACATTAGAAATGTAGCGTGCAAATAATAGGAGGCAGAAAATGAGATTAAGAAAGCCTTAATCAAGCTGTTGTCAGCATAATTAAATATTAATATCGATCTTAGTGCGCTTAAAAATAAATCTAACATAATAATTATCAAACGTGAATTTGGTTTATCCATACTTTCCAGACCCCCACTTGGGGTATTGTGTTATACACAGACAGACATGTGTTGCTTACTGTGAGACCAGAAATTGTTCTCACATGAGACACTTTTGAAGGTAGCCATGTTAGTGACTATAAATTTTCAAATGATAAAAATAATAAAAATGTTAATACAGAGAATGAGTTTAAAATTGTGACGAGTACGAAAAAGCCAATTGTTACACAAGATGAAGTTAAAGGCATATTTGAATTTAATGAAAATATTAAAAATGGTTATTATGACAGTGAAAAAATTGAACAGGTCGATGAGGCCAATTTCCCTAAAAATGAAAAGGTTAATGATTTTGCTGAAAAAGAATGTGTTAATGAAGAGTCAAATCTTGACGTCCAGATCTGTGTCACGCTTACACGCAGGATTTCGTTGCAACCAAATCAGTTGATTGCAGAAGAATTCGACATAAGTCAGGAAATTCAGGATAAGGAGGTTATCTTTATCCCCTCAAAACACGCAAAATTACTCTTTCCATTTGGTGCAATTCGAACTGTAATAAAAAATAACAAAATTGATATTGTAATTAGTAATCAAAAGAAGGTTAAAATTACGTTTAATAAAAATATGCAAGTAGGAGTGATTAAAAATTTCAAAACAATTACTAATGAAGAAATGCAAATCGGAGATACTGTATTTTTGAAAGAGGAAAATAAATCCAACATGTTTCAAGATAGATTTCAGGGACCGTTTCGAGTAATAGAACTTGGAGAAAAAAATATATTGACCATTAGAAATAAATATAGCATGAAAGATGAACAAATTAAAATTCACGCTACCCAATGTTATATCGAACAAAATGTACAAAGTGCGGAAGAATTGATGGAAAAATATGATATAGACAGTGAAATCGATGAGATTCACGCAAAAAAATGTCATATAGCACAAAAGGTACAAAGTGAAAGTAAATATAACGGTAACGGTGAAATAATTGAGATTCAATCAAAAAAATGTTATACTGTACAAAGTGTACATATTGGAAATGTTCAAAATTTGAATGAAAAGATTCAGCATAGAAGCGAAAATACAGATATCAAAATTATGCAAAATCAGAGAGCTGATAAGAATTTTGAAAATATTGATCAATCAATTGCTGTCATCAAGTGCAAGGGGTTGTTGTTGTTTGTTTACATTCTGGGCCAAGATGGCCTATTAAAGGGAAATGTCAAAATGTGTCATTCCCAGAGACAAAGTTAAGGTCACTTAAAGAGGCTGATGTGACAGTATGTGAATTTTAAGGGAAAATTTGATTGTTATATAATAAGTATGTTCCAATGTCAAAGTTATGCAAAAATATTATATATGTAATGAAGCTATTAATAATGAAAAATGTTAGATTAAGTATGAAGAGAATTGTGTTGAAAAAAATAGTATACTGTGTAATTTGTAAAAAAAAATGTGTAATGGTGTTAAAAAGTGAATGTGCATATATTTAAAAATCTGCTTAAATAGTCAAAATTTAATGTAGCTTCATTTGAAAGCTGGACCTGGTAGAGTTCATGAGTACATAACTTATGTTTATTTAGTGTATATATGTGTTCAAAAAACTGTTGATGTTTACAGCAAGACTATGTGAACTACAATTATAATTTCGAACTCTATTAGTGTTGAATTTTTTTTGTTTTTTTGTCCGAGGGGAGATATGTGAGACCAGAAATTGTTCTTACATGAGACACTTTTATTCGTGGAATTTATGATGCCCAGAACGGCCAGCTGTAGTCTGGCTGGCACCGAGGTTTATGGCGAAGTTAACCTAAAGGTCAAGAGACTATAAATTTAGGAATGCCATACCAGAGGGGCTGAGAGGGGCCTTGCTAAATGTAAAATGATGCTATTGGGTTAAGAAGAACCAATGAGCGCCAAAAAGAAGAAAGGCGGAGCTACCCCCCTCCCTACCGAGGGAACCACAGCTTGGAGCAGACAACGAGAATAAGAGATGGAGATCAGACATGGAAAGAAACGATGGATAGAGAAGATGATCGAATTTTGACTTAGAAGCATGCCAGAAATAATCACGATTTTGACTTAAGAGCACGAGTAGAGAACCATAAAAAAACCAACAGATTTGTAGAGTGTCCCGTAGAGGTTCCAAATTAATGGAGGTAGATCAAATGGCGAGTGCATTAAGAGTACGAGGAGGAGCCACACACCACAGAGTTATGGCAGTATAAGACTGATGCAAGCCTTTGAGATATGATAAAGCCCAAGACTAAATTGGAAGGTATGTACTCAGCAATTATCACAAGTCCTAGACACGATAGTAATTTTAATAATTCTGGTCGCATATGTCCCCTCCGCCAACATAATTAATGAAAATTTATGTTGTTAATAAATGGTATTGTTTAAGTTTAAATGGTGTGATCAATTTAACATTTTATTAATTAATTATTCCTTTACAGGACTCGCACAAAACGTAAAATAATTGGAGGGTGTATTGCGGAACAACAAAGAATTGTACATTAAATAATAGTTCCACTATATGAGAATCAACGGCCAGGTCATCTTAATGAATGTAACATTAAATAATAAATTAAAATTACTTAATGAATTTTATAATTAAAATTTTAAGCTTTTATCTTTTTTTATTTTACGTCCCACACTTACATTAGATTTTTTTTTATATTGTAGGATAGAGCTAGTGAATATTATTCTTAATGGGAAAGAATTCGCTAATTTCTAACGAAAGTGTTAGAATCGCACCACGTAGTTTAAATATAATTTTTAATTTCTCCTTGGAGAAATGTGGTAATTATAGTCGAAACTTTCGCTGCATGTCATTCTGTAGCGGAAATGAATGTGTTCGTCTTAATATTAGAAATGTTGCACAGATAATAGGAGGCAGAAAATGAGATTGAGAAACCACGCTTTTGTCAGCGAAATTAAATGTTAATATCAACCGTGGTGCGCTTAAAATAAATCTACATAATAATTAATATAACGTGTTTTCGTCTTTTCATACCTTCCAGACCCCACTCGGTAAACTAGAAGACAAAGCTTTTGCCCACTTATACTATCGTTTATGGAACAGAACTTTACGGGGTCATATTTTCGATTTGTCGCTCGGAATTGGAGAAATTGGTGGTGTCGAAAAGATTTTCGTGACCACCAGAAAGTCACTCGGTGAACTGAAGGGATTCTTTTTTAACACTTTACAACAAAGTTGAAAAGTGTTTATGACTTTGTTCATTCTGTCTGTCTGTCTGTCTGTCTGTCTGTCTGTCTGTCTGTCTGTCCGTTAGCACGATAACTGCCGTAAAAATGAGTTTATCAAAATGAAATTTTAGTATGTTGTTCAGACGGTCTGTAGGACCTATGGGAATATAATTAAATAATATCACCCAATTAGTTTTTTATTGAACCCGGGTTGAAAAAATGAAATACATTGAACCCTATGGGAAATAATTTTTCAAACATTTTTTAAGTAAATTTAAAATTCACGAATTGCTTCGAAATTTTTAGGAAATATTCACATTATCCCATAGAATATATAAAAAAAAATTCAGTAAAATATGTTAAGTAGTTTTTTAATTAAAAAAATTATTTAATATAGGGAAAAAAACAAATTCAATTAAATTCTGACTTTGGGATATCTTCCAGAAAGAAAAGAGAGAGATATTATATAATAAATATCTCTCCATTTGTTTAAACGTTTTGCATATGGGAGTGGCTTCATATTTTAAAATAATTTGGTAGATAATAATTTTTCATTTTTTTTAAATTTTATATAACTCTTCATGATAAATTTAATTGATGGCATTTTAAATGCACTTTCCTACTTCCTAGAGAGTTAAAATTTGGTACACAGCTTAAATTTGTTGAACATTTTATTCGACAAAAATTTGATGGATCTTTAAATATAGATCATACATTTTTTTCATACACAGTTATCGTCTCCACAGGCTCACTGACACACACACACACACACACACACACACACACACACACACGCACTCACACACACACGCACACATACTTTCAGACACACACATACTTTCACACACACACACACACACACACACACACACAGAGACATCACTTCAAAAATATTCGATTCGTCAGGGATGCTTGAAACGTGCTCTCCCGTCGAAAACTCGAATTCGAATTTTCGACCCCGTCACTATACTTTCCTTACACATTATGCATATAAGGAAAGTAAAAATTATTATCTGCTAATAGAACAAAAAATACTTATCCACTTTTAATCATGCTGACAAATCATCTGATTGATAAGTCATTATAAAACACATTTAATGAAACAAGGATTGTCCTACCCAGGTCTGTAATATATCCCTTCCAATAACACGTACTCTAAACTTTAAATTCTTTTCCGTTGAATAAATTGTTTCTTGACAAATGTGGTTCCCCATCAAAATAAAGGGCTATTAAGTGAAGTTGATCTCAAAGACACAGAACACAGTTTCTGATAAATCTGTGGAATCAATAAAGTCAAATCCTATCTAGGGATCCTATTGCGGAATGTGGGTGGAATTACTGAGACAGATTACGAAGAGATTAGAAGGTCTTTAAAATGAAACTTAACTAAGACGTAGAAAAAAGTTTTTTGGGGTAAGTTCTACAAATTATTTTTTTTTAAAAGTCTGATATAGGCAGTATACGTAATTCTACTAAAGGAATGAAATTGCTTTTTACTTTCCCTGCAATACATGGTAATGTATAGGGAAAGTATTAGAATCATACCGAAAATCGGAACTCGAGTTTTCGACGGATCTACACGTTTCGAGACCTCTAGAATACAAAAAGACAAATTTTAACGTGATATCTGTGTGTGTCTGTCTGTCTGTGCAGATTATGTATCCACTGTAACTAAAAAACTACTGGACCCAATTTCATAAAATTTGGCAGGTAAGACACTTGTGGACGAATCTGGTGCTAATTAGTTTTGGGTATGATTCAGGATAAAAGAACCCGCCTTTTTTTGTGAAATGGCCCACAAAAGCTTGTATCCACTCTAGCTAGAAAACTAATGGACCGAATTTCAAAAAAATTCGGTAGATAAGTCATTTGGGGGACATTCTGGTGTTGATTAGATTTTGGTATGATTCGGAAAAAAATAACCTGCCTTTGTTTGCAAAAAGGCAGGCAAAAATCGCCAAAATCTAAAATAAAAAACTACATATGCTCAAATAGATCTATTTAATGTTTGTTTAATACGTAATTTTTAACTAAGAAAATAATAAGACCAACCCTATTACACTAGGACAAACCGTTCTCGAGATATTTTAGTTTCTTCGTATTTTCTCTACGCAACATTTGAAAATAAGTCCAGTTATCAAATGAGAACGAAAATTGAATTAAAAGTGAATTAAATTTAATTAAAATAAAGAGAACGTGAATATAAGTCTGCAGGGAAAGTTATGTGCTGTCCACATCAGAATTTTAGTTTCTCATACTACAGAATATCGTATAAAGTATTGTTTTATTTTCAATTTCAAGATTTTATTGTCAATATATATGTTTTAAGTTCTCCTGAACACATTTTGACTGTTGCAAAAGGGCCGGCAAAAATCGCCAAAATCTAAAATAAAAAACTACATTTGCTCAAATAGAACTATTTAATGTTTGTTTAATACTTAATTTTCAACTAAGAAAATAATAAGACCAACCCCATTACACTAGGACTAGCCGTTCTCGAGATATTTTAGTTTCTTCGTATTTTCTCTACGCAACATTTGAAAATAAGTCGAGTTATCAAATGAGAACGAAAATTGAATTAAAAGGGAATTAAATTTAATTAAAATAAAGAGAACGTGAATATAAGACTGCAGGGAAAGTCATGTGCTGTCCACATCAGATTTTTAGTTTCTCATACTACAGAATATCGTATAAAGTATTGTTTTATTTTCAATTTCAAGATTTTATTGTCAATATATATGTTTTAAGTTCTCCTGAACACATTTTGACTGTTTTTAGAGTGATGCTGGCTCACTCTTAATCACGCTGCTTTAAATGACCCGATTGACAAGTCATTAAAAAGCTCATTTAATGGAACACAGATTGCCAAATCCAGGTCTGTACCACATTCCTTCCAATAACAAGTACACTAAACCTTAAATTATCTTGCATGGAATAAGTATTGCTAGATACAAGTGACTCACAATCAGAATAAAAGGAGGATTAACTGGAGTTTATCTTAAAGACACCGAACACGTTTTCCGATGGAATCAATAAAGTCAAATCCTATACAGTGATTGTGGAATGGAGATGGAATTACTGAGTACGAAAAGATAAGAAGGGTATTCGGAGTAAAACGCAATTATGTAGAAAAGAGTGTTGTCAGGATGAATTCCACAAATAAAGCAAAAATTCTGATATGGGCAGAGCCGGATTTTAGATGGTGGCGAAACAATCGACCACTTGGGGTAACAAAACTTTCAAGGGTAATTAATGGCCGTAGGCGGAATTTCGTAACTCGCAATATTTACTGCAAATGCTCAATTGTTATTTCTAATAATTCAATTTATATAAAATATTTATATTTAACAATATATTCATTATCCTGTGTAACACTATAAATTCAAGATCCTATATTGAGCGATTTGCAAAGAGCAATATATTACTGTATTATATTGGACTGTACTCCCGCCCCATAGAACAGATGATAATGGTGATACGATTTTCTACTAGGGTTTGCTTCAATTTCGAGTGATGGATTGGTTTTCAACTAAATGACCCAATATATCATTAAAGAGTATTTATGGCCAGGTTTATGGCAACGAGTCAAATATGAAGGAAAAATATGTAGAAGTTCCAAAACGAATCCTTTCCCTTAATCTTCGGGAATTTCAATTACCATAAGCAATTCCTTAAACCCATTGGCGAATGGTGAATCTCTGGCATGCTTTGATGCCGTAAAAGTTTTCAGTAACGTTTAGAAGTAATACAACATTTTGTCTGCCTCTAACATCGTTGGAGAATCTTGAAAAAACACGTAGCGTATCTAACAGTAAAATATCTGACTGACACATGTTGGGAGAGCGCAAATACCACTCAGATACAATATTGAAGAAATATATGATGCTGTTTATAAGGTCAATGAGGATCAGAAACTCAATGCTTTCGGACAAAATACTGCAGAAAAATTGTAGGAAATAAAAGAAAAAGCTGGAGTGTGGCCGTACTTGACTTTATCATACCAGAATCCATTTTTAAGTAGCTTGTGGGTTTTTTTCTTTCTTTTTCACAAATTTTACAAGAAAAATTTGAAAGACCTGTATCTTTGGTCCAAATGATTGCAATTATAGCATGTTGCCCTTCATTTTAAAGAGCTTGAAAACTATTTCGATTGATACTAAGTTTGACAATGTACTCCCTCAGGGGGCGTAATTTCGCCCCCCTTGGGTGCAAATGCCGTCACGGACACAAAAATGGTATCGCGACTATTTTTCACTACAGTTTTTGAAACTGTTAAGTTTTGTGATCGAGTTTTGTGAATAACCCCTTTTATGCATTATAATGTCAAATTTTGTCCCATGCTGCCATGCTAAGGAAATATAAAATTTTTATTAAATTTTGAAATTTTCTCTTGAAATTCAAAAAATTCGATCTTGAGCTAAATTCTTCGATACGAAAACGGGACTTAAAGTTTTGTGAAAATCCATTAATATTTGTGGCAGCTATTGTTTGTACAAGAAATCGATCACATACAGACATACAGATGGACAGATCTCTAAAAATAGTCAAAACGTTTTCAGGAGGTCCTAAAATATATATTGATATCAAAATCTCGAAACTGGAAATTTTCGTCAAAACAATACTTTCTCTGTACTTCGTACAATTAAATATAAAGCTAAAATATTTCAGTTTCTCAGTAGTTTAGTAGGTCTTCATCTAGTTTTGTTCAAAATTAGCTTACGCAATCTTTCCGAAATTATCCCTTAACTTAGAGAGCGCCATGGACCAGGGAAAGTATGAAGAATTTCCTGAAAAAGTTCAGGCCAGACGAATATTTAAACAGCGTAAATGATGCCAAATAATTAGCTGATAAGACAAAATAGGCTCAAATGTACTTACTTTGAAAGAGAAATGAGAATTCAGCCTATGAAGTGCTAATTGCAATTTAATAAGACGAACCTGCTGCTGCAGAAAAAATATCAAGGTTAAATTCTGTTATGTTGTTAGACAAAGCTATCAAATACTGTAACAAAATATTTGAACAGATGGATAGGCATAGCACAAGTTTTAGATTTTTTAATGATATTCACAAACTGTTTAATTGCGACAATAAAAACGCTTAAAAAAGTGTCTTAATCTTCAGAACATTTTGATAGATGGAGATGAATGTGATGGCATCGATGGCCAAAAAATGCACCATGAGCTATTTTGATTTTAGCCTCTATGCTGTCTTCTGGAAGTTCTACATAATAAAGAACAACTTAACGCAAACCTTTCCCAATGTTATCGTATCTCTATCAACCTCTGTTGTTACGTGAAAAAAGAAGTTTTTCTAAACTTAAAGTCTATTTAAGATCTTCTATTTCTCAAGAATCTGTATGTGGGTTGCATGCAATAGCCATTTGTTTCATGTAATTGATGTTAATTATATGTTAATTGCATTTTGATGGGGGTTTTGAACTTGAGTATGACAAAGTCATTGTTTGGATTGAATTGCCAAAAAGTGCCCAATTTCAATGTACGTGGTGTTTATTGAATACAATAAAAATTGTGCTTTGGATGTTTCTGCCATGATTTCTGTGTCAAAGAAATCATTTCATTATATAGAGAAAGTCATATGTTGCCCACATTAGATTTTTACTTTTTCATGTTATGTAATATAGTACAGAGACAGTATTGCTTTCGCGAATATTTTCGAATTCGAGATTTTGATAACATTATATGTTTTAGAACCTCCTGAACACATTTGGCTATTTTTTGAGTGATGCGTCTGTCTGTCTGAATATCTGTAGCTGATTTTTCGTGCATGCGATAGCGGCTACAAATATTAATGGATTTTAACGAAACTTTATATTAGGCTTTGTTATTAACAAAAATCTAGAATTAGATAGAATATTTTTTAAATTCGAACGAAAACTTCGAAATTTTATATTATTTTAACATGATAGCATAGTACAATATTTGACATAATCCTGCATAGGAGGGGGTGGCCCAATGATCACGAGACTTAATAGTTTCGACCATTGTTGGGAAAAAGCCGCGATACAATTTTCGAGTTCATGCTCATTTGAGAGGGCAAGTCCCCCCTGGGGTACATTTTCAAGTATAGAATCAGTCAAAGGATGTTTTTAAGTCCTTTAAAGTGAAGGGTAGCACGCTATAATTTGACTGACACTACCAGTTTTTCAGAAATTTTCTTGCAAAATTTGAAAAAAAGAAAAAATAACCCACAAGCCACTTAAAACTGGATTATAGTATGAGAAAGTCGAGTTGAGAACCACTCTAATTTTTAGTAGGATAGAGCTAGTGGGAAAGTATTTTCTAATTTCAAACAAAAGTGTTAGAATTTCACAACGTAGTTTAAATATAATTTTCGATTTCTCCTTGGAGAAATGTGGTAATTACAGTCGAAACTTTTACTGCATGTCATTCTATAGAGGATATGAATGTGTTTGTCTTAACATTAGAAATGTAGCGCGCAGATAATAGGAGGCGAAAAATGAGATTAAGAAAGCCTTAATCAAGCTGTTGTCAGCATAATTAAATATTAATATCGATCTTAGAGCGCTTAAAATAAATCTAACATAATAATTATCAAACGTGAATTTGGTTTATCCATACTTTCCAGACCCCCACTTGGGGTATTGCGTTATACACAGACAGACATGTGTTGCTTACTGTGAGACCAGAAATTGTTCTCACATGAGACACTTTTGAAGGTAGCCATGTTAATGACTATAAATTTTCAAATGATAAAAATAATAAAAATGTTAATACAGAGAATGAGTTTAAAATTGTGAAGAGTGCGAAAAAGTCAATTGTCACACAAGATGAAGTTAAAGGCATATTTGAATTTAATGAAAATATTAAAAATGGTTATTATGACAGTGAAAAAATTGAACAGGTCGATGAGGCCAATTTCCCTAAAAATGAAAAGGTTAATGATTTTGCTGAAAAAGAATGTGTTAATGAAGAGTCAAATCTTGACGTCCAGATCTGTGTCACGCTTACACGCAGGATTTCGTTGCAACCAAATCAGTTGATTGCAGAACAATTCGACATAAGTCAGGAAATTCAGGATAAGGAGGTTATCTTTATCCCCTCAAAACACGCAAAATTACTCTTTCCATTTGGTGCAATTCGAACTGTAATAAAAAATAACAAAATTGATATTGTAATTAGTAATCAAAAGAAGGTTAAAATTACGTTTAATAAAAATATGCAAGTAGGAGTGATTAAAAATTTCAAAACAATTACTAATGAAGAAATGCAAATCGGAGATACCGTATTTTTGAAAGAGGAAAATAAATCCAACATGTTTCAAGATAGATTTCAGGGACCGTTTCGAGTAATAGAACTTGGAGAAAAAAATATATTGACCATTAGAAATAAATATAGCATGAAAGATGAACAAATTAAAATTCACGCTACCCAATGTTATATCGAACAAAATGTACAAAGTGCGGAAGAATTGATGGAAAAATATGATATAGACAGTGAAATCGATGAGATTCACGCAAAAAAATGTCATATAGCACAAAAGGTACAAAGTGAAAGTAAATATAACGGTAACGGTGAAATAATTGAGATTCAATCAAAAAAATGTTATACTGTACAAAGTGTACATATTGGAAATGTTCAAAATTTGAATGAAAAGATTCAGCATAGAAGCGAAAATACAGATATCAAAATTATGCAAAATCAGAGAGCTGATAAGAATTTTGAAAATATTGATCAATCAATTGCTGCCATCAAGTGCAAGGGGTTGTTGTTGTTTGTTTACATTCTGGGCCAAGATGGCCTATTAAAGGGAAATGTCAAAATGTGTCATTCCCAGAGACAAAGTTAAGGTCACTTAAAGAGGCTGATGTGACAGTATGTGAATTTTAAGGGAAAATTTGATTGTTATATAATAAGTATGTTCCAATGTCAAAGTTATGCAAAATTATTATATATGTAATGAAGCTATTAATAATGAAAAATGTTAGATTAAGTATGAAGAGAATTGTGTTGAAAAAAATAGTATACTGTGTAATTTGTAAAAAAAAAATGTGTAATGGTGTTAAAAAGTGAATGTGCATATATTTAAAAATCTGCTTAAATAGTCAAAATTTAATGTAGCTTCATTTGAAAGCTGGACCTGGTAGAGTTCATGAGTACATAACTTATGTTTATTTAGTGTATATATGTGTTCAAAAAACTGTTGATGTTTACAGCAAGACTATGTGAACTACAATTATAATTTCGAACTCTATTAGTGTTGAATTTTTTTTGTTTTTTTGTCCGAGGGGAGATATGTGAGACCAGAAATTGTTCTCACATGAGACACTTTTATTCGTGGAATTTATGATGCCCAGAACGGCAAACAAAGCTGTAGTCTGGCTGGCACCGAGGTTTATGACGAAGTTAACCTAAAGGTCAAGAGACTATAAATTTAAGGATGCCATACCAGAGGGGCTGAGAGGGGCCTTGCTAAATGTAAAATGATGCTATTGGGTTAAGAAGAACCAATGAACGCCAAAAAGAAGAAAGGCGGAGCTACCCCCCTGCCGAGGGAACCACAGCTTGGAGCAGACAACGAGAATAAGAGATGGAGATCAGACATGGAAAGAAACGATGGATAGAGAAGATGATCGAATTTTGACTTAGAAGCATGCCAGAAATAATCACGATTTTGACTTAAGAGCACGAGTAGAGAACCATAAAAAAACCAACAGATTTGTAGAGTGTCCCGTAGAGGTTCCAAATTAATGGAGGCAGATCAAATGGCGAGTGCATTAAGAGTACGAGGAGGAGCCACACATCACAGAGTTATGGCAGTATAAGACTGATGCAAGCCTTTGAGATATGATAAAGCCCAAGACTAAATTGGAAGGTATGTACTCAGCAATTATCACAGGTCCTAGACACGATAGTAATTTTAATAATTCTGGTCACATACGTCCCCTCCGCCAACATAATTAATGAAAATTTATGTTGTTAATAAATGGTATTGTTTAAGTTTAAATGGTGTGATTAATTTAACATTTTATTAATTAATTATTCCTTTACAGGACTCGCACGAAACGTAAAATAATTGGAGGGTGTATTGCGGCACAACAAAGCAATTGTACATTAAATAATAGTTCCACTATATGAGAATCAACGGCCAGGTCATCTTAATGAATGTAACATTAAATAATAAATTAAAATTACTTAATGAATTTTATAATTAAAACTTTAAGCTTTTATCCTTTTTTAGTTTACGTCCCACACTTACATTAGATTTTTTTTTATATTGTTGGATAGAGCTAGTGAATATTATTCTTAATGGGAAGAATTCGCTAATTTCTAACGAAAGTGTTAGAATCGCACCATGTAATTTAAATATAATTTTTAATTTCTCCTTGGAGAAATGTGGTAATTACAGTCGAAACTTTCGCTGCATGTCATTCTGTAGCGGAAATGAATGTGTTCGTCTTAATATTAGAAATGTTGCACAGATAATAGGAGGCAGAAAATGAGATTGAGAAAGCCTTAACCACGCTTTTGCCAGCGAAATTAAATGTTAATATCAACCGTGGCGCGCTTAAAATAAATCGACATAATAATTAATATAACGTGTTTTCGTCTTTTCATACCTTCCAGACCCCACTCGGTAAACTAGAAGGCAAAGCTTTTGCCCACTTATACTATCGTTTATGGAACAGAACTTAACGGAGTCATATTTTCGATTTGTCGCTCGGAATTGGAGAAATTGGTGGTGTCGAAAAGATTTTCGTGACCACCAGCAAGTCACTCAGTGAACAGAAGGGATTCTTTTTTTTTTCTTCGACTAAGTAAACTTTCGTAGTTCTTCTTTAGTGCGCCATTTCTTTTTAGAACACTCACCTCGCAAACTTTCATTTCATTATACTTGAATAGAAACACTCGACAAAAGGCCAACTGTAATTAAACATCCGCACTTAACACAAACCACATTTATTTAGACGAAAGCACATAACATAACAAACACTTAAACATTTAATTCACTGGTTAACTCTTTAAAATGTTCACGACGCAGGATGCGCCTTGCTTTCCGCCTTCCCAACTATATCTTGCTTCTCGCTCTTTTCTGCTCTCGCTCTGTTGCTCTGGCAACCCTTAAAATGCTTGCCGGCTGAGTCTTCATCGCTGATTTGGCGATGTGGAAAAAAAATAACTTGTTGGAGTCTTACTGACCATATCGTCCGCGTGCACGGAGGTATAAGATATCTATTTGGACAGCCGGGAAGTGTCACCCAATTTAGACCGGAACCTAGTGGGAGAGGCATCCACAGGGACCATATCCTCATTCCCCTACTTCAATCCCATTTTAATGCCCATCTTAATTATCACAGAACTATAACAATTTATTTTACTTGAAAACTTAAAACTTCATCGAAAAAAATGAATTTTATTCAAGTGACGTCAACGAAATATAAACTGGATCTCTATGTAAAAGCTGTGAATATTTCATTCGTGCACATTTATTCCAGACTCCAGAATTAAATAATTTTGAGTGAAAAAATTCAACAATTATTATACAACTCATCTTAGAATCATTTGTCTACACTCTCATAAATTAGTACAGTACTCACACATTGCAGTAAATTATTTTACTTGGATACTTAAAACCATGGAGGTAAAAGTACTTTCTATCTCCATGCTTAAAACTTCATCGAAAAATCCAATGTTATAAGAAGGAACATAATGAAATTTCTATTACAGAAAAATTAATAGTTATTAATTAGGAGCGTAGAAGTTATTCAAATAGCATATTTATTCCACGTAGCATTTATTTATTAACATAATGATTTAGAGAAGAATTGAATTATGCTACATTTGTATACAGAATTTCACAGTGTGCTTTTTAAATTATTGAACTTATTGATTGAAATTATTGATTTAAATAATGCTTTATGCATTCTTTCAAGTTTCAACAGCCTCAAATGTTTATTGCTGGATGATTTTGAATTAATTATATCAAATATATAATTATAAACAAAATAAACTTATACAAAGCTGATCAGAAAAAAGTGGTATATTTTGGTACTATTTTGATCCATACAATCATTTTAGAAAATAGAGTGCTTTTGAATTACTAGTTTTATGAATTGCATAATTATAAACAGAATAAACGTATACAAAATTGATCAGAAAAAGTGATCTAATTTGGTACTATTTTGGTTTGAAAAACTCATATCAGAAAATCGAATGCTTTTGAAATAATTTTATCAGATGCAGAATCTTAAACAGAATAAATTTTCAGTTTAATCTGTTTATAAATCAACAAAAAGCTGCTCAAAAATATTTGTCTATTTTGGGACTGTAAACCTGTAATACATAATTTTTTAAATATAAAAATAATATATTTGACAAGAAGTGTTTATTTGCAATAGAAAATTACACAAGAAAAATATAATGTTAAGCATTATACAAATAAATACATGAATTTTAATCACCGTACACTGTAAAACATTCTGCAACCTTTGCTCATTGTTTTCAACTACTTAGTCGAAAATTTCGGCAAACTGTCAGAAAAGCCTCAATTATAGGCGTTCTTGAAAATTACAGCTTCATTTCGGAAATATTCTGCTAATTATCGTCTGCCGAAGCGTTATTTTTGTATTTTCAGATATATATTAGCATAACTATCATGAACATTACTCCCCATTACGCGAAAGCTGATTCCCTTGAAACTTTCAGTAACATGCTTGCAAATGTTTTACACTGTAGAAACAATTTGAAAAAACGTATTATTTCTTATATAACTGAATAAAGACCTAAAATAGTTTCTTAAATGGCGAATATTTGCAATAGATGAAGAATATAAAATCACTAAATATCTAAATGTTGCAACTGAATATTTTGCAGAGTTATATCTTACGAATTAAGCAAAGGACTTTTAAGCCTCATTACATTATTTAGCTTTAAAGACAACTACTAACAATGATTATTATGTTATGTGTTTTAAAGAGGAGACTATTAGAAAAAGCTGAATCAAAACAAATTGCAATTGAATGTTGCACAGTTAAACATCTTATGTATCAAATGTGATACGGTATGCAATAAAAAGTTCATCTTTCTGTTGCAGCTCAAACTTGTTGAAATGAGTTTAGCAATATTTAGTTCTAAACTTTTCAAATAATGTGCATGAAAAATTAATATTCTACACATGTTCTACAATATGTTATTCTATCAAATATAAATACACTGCAGAATTACAATGAATTTAACTAATGCTTGCGAAAATACTAAATTCTTAACAGATGCAGACATATAAGAACTGAGTGGCTATAACTGCTTCTAGGGTATTATAACACTTCTGATGCCAAAATGTAGATATTTTATTGTGATGCTGTGATGTAAGCCATTGCGTAGGCAGAGGTGTGTTAATTAAAGATATAATGGCGATGCTTGGTGGACACCAGAAATATACAGTTTAAGTATATATATTTATGGAAATGTCAACTACAATTTGCGGATGTCCACGTAAGAAACAACTCAAATATCGGCACGGGTTGATCGCTAGTGAAAATGGGAAGAATCACCAACAAAGGAGATAGATAGAGAGAAAGAGAGAGAGACGTCCAGGCGTACCCTGGAACATTGGGGGAAGAGAGAGAGAGAGAAAGCAATTTTTATCAATTTATTAAAAAAAATATAACAAAAATGTACGTATATATAAAGTTACACAAGTCCAACGAGGACGAAAAATTGTTTTAAGTAAAGCCTACGAGCAAGAATGAGCAGCGGCATGAAACTTGGCAAAAAAGTACAAAAAGACAAAAAGAGCCAGAGCCAGCAGCATGTGATGTAAAGTGAACCGTGTCGGCTTGGAATGTGAGATTAAATGGTAAAGAAGTGGTAACATACATTTTCAACTTATATGTTATTGTAAGGTTATATTTGCACATTGAGAGTAATAAAGTTATCAATATCTAATGGCATCGCATAATTCTCTTAAATTTAATAGTGATTAAATATAATAATGATAATAATAAAATGAATTTACATGCAAAATGTACAAAACGACAAAAAAGCCAGAGCCAGCAGCATGTGATGTAAAGTGAACCGTGTCGGCTTGGAATGTGAGATTAAATGGTAAAGAAGTGGTAACATACATTTTCAACTTATATGTTATTGTAAGGTTATATTTGCACATTGAGAGTAATAAAGTTATCAATATCTAATGGCATCGCATAATTCTCTTAAATTTAATAAAGTGATTAAATATAATAATGATAATAATAAAGTGAATTTACATGCAAAAAAGTACAAAACGACAAAAAAGCCAGAGCCAGCAGCATGTGATGTAAAGTGAACCGTGTCGGCTTGGAATGTGAGATTAAATGGTAAAGAAGTGGTAACATACATTTTCAACTTATATGTTATTGTAAGGTTATATTTGTACATTGAGAGTAGTAAAGTTATCAATATCTAATGGCATCCCATAATTCTCCTAAATTTAATAAAGTGATTAAATATAATAATGATAATAATAAAATGAATTTACATCATGTGTAGTTATTGACATTCAACAGTAAGGAAATTTCTTTTCAGTATTGTTAACATCAATAAAGGTGGGTCTTTGGAATCCAATACAATGGCACACTATAATTTATATATTGGCATGAAATATCGTTACGATTAATGAAGAAAGCTCATATAGCTTCCGAAACTGGTTGCTTCCTTCATAGTTAGATTTTACTTCTTATTCCAGTTAGATTTTACTTCTTATTCCAGTTAGATTTTACTTATTCCAGGGTCTGGTATTTTAAGTTGTTTGATGAAATGTTATTTTAATTAGATGTTGACAAAACCCATTGTTCAGTTTAATATGCAATTATCTGCCTATGATATTTTTTGTGAATATATTCTAGCAACACGTTTGGCGAGTAACTTTCTACAGTTCTTGTTTATACTGTGTTTACTTTTTCTAGTCTGTTGTCAATTTTGTTTGAGCTTGCGCTCTATATCTCTGATGTTGATTTGATAGTGCTTTTAAAGCCTTAGGGTCCGTTTTTGCCAATTTTTAGTAATGTCTTCTAGCTATAAAATATTTTATTGGCTTGAAGTTCTAGTTGCTTCAACGTCAGTATTTGCATTTGTTTTGAGAGCCGTTGCTCGTAATCAACCTTTCTATACGGAAAACAATATCAGCACTATATCACAAACACTATATCACAAGATCACAAGTTTAGAATCCAGTACTTTCCTTCATTTTCTGTTATCGTTCTTAATTCCAAACCTATTCACTATGATAAATTTTAAGTGGATTGTTCAAGTGTTATTCTTATTTATTTGTTGAAATTGGTTCAGATAGGTTTCAAACTAATTTTTTTTTTGTTTTTTGTTTTTATTCTTCTTCATTCCAATCCCATTCACTATGATATATTTTTACTAGATTGAATAAATGTATTCTGAATGTAGTTAATAAAGGCAGCTCTAAAAATACTCTGAGAAAAACAAATGTAATCATCCAGTTCTTCTAATTCTGCTTTGAGTAAAACATTATTAGCATTTTTTTACATTGAAACATAATATGAATATATAAATAAAATCCTAAACTCGTAAAGAGTAAACTGAATAAAAATGGTTAAAAGTGTGTGAAAAATATTTAGTGACAAATGAAATTTCTAAACACACAATTACAGAAAGTGTTAGCACTGTATATTGCAGGTAATACATTTATGACGTATACATCTGAATCACGGCACGCATTCACCACAGAAATAAATGATTCCATCCTCATAATGACCAAACGTACTGAACAGAGTTATTACATCAAGTTTTATCAGAAAGGTAGTGAAAATTAGTCTGAAGCAATAGAGAAGATTCAGACAAACATGGCTGAACATATGTTCTTAACGACCACACTATGTTGATAACGTTTTTGCAAAATGACAAGGTTCGACGTCGACTACAAAAACGCCAAACTTCGGAATCCGCCTCTTGGCGACACCACATTTTGTTACTCAATTCTTAAATTATATTTATAAATCATGTTGGTAACAGAAGGCCGTACGTTAGAAATGAGCCTAAGGCAGAAAATACCAAACTTGGGCGGAGATGAAATACATAAAACGCTGTCATTACAGGAATTTTCATGACGGTCATATGCCGAATCAATTTAATAGTTGGCTCATCGACGCCCTGATGATAAAGGCATTTTTTGTGCATATCACAAAATGTTTCTCTTAAATCTGTAAATTTTAGAGATATCTGTGAAGCGAAGAATATAATTGAAACTATTACAAACAACAACAACGTCATGCTTGTGACCATTTCCAAAACAATTATGTTATTAAATAATAGAGAAGGAGATTTACATATTATGCATAATAATAAAAACATGTTAAAGAATGTGTAACCTAACAAGAGGAAAGAAATAGGAGAAAGGATATGGTCTAGAAACTTTACCAAGCTGAGAAGGTTTGACAATTGGTGGAAAGTATCTTTTATGACAGTGTTGTGAAATAAAGTTTTATGAAGCATCAATTTGCCGTTAAATATTGATACAAGAGTACTACAACGGTAGTAGAGAATACACCTCAAACATGCCACTATTGCAGAGAACTGGTAAAAAACACAGATGTCACAGGTGTAAAGGAAAAACCTTACTATATCTCGTACATATTCATTTTCGATGTGTAAGTTAAAAGTGTAAAATTCTTGCCGCTCTTTTTCAGTGAGTTTTAGGAAATGTACACCAAGAAGACCTGATATGATTGGGAAAAATGAAACAATGATCAGCAGACATTTAAACTTTCTATTTGACGAATGAACTACCCTGTAACGTTTCTCAATAGTCCCAACATCCCGAACAAATCTGTGTAATTTTGCCACTTTTGCGTTTATTGAGTGCCACAATAGTATGGGCAATAATCCTTGATTTGTTGCTGAAATTACTAGTTGCCACGAGCTAGCATATTGTAAGCTAGAGCTATTAAGGAGAGAATATATAAAAAAAACCTTGAGAAGTAATGGGTAAGTATATAAAATAATTTTTCTGCATACACTTTTCTTGATTCTTTTAACGTCTATTCCAGTGCAGTAAAGAACTTTCCATATTCCTCCATACCCAATCCAGTCGTCTTTCCCTGTCTCTGGATTAGACCTTTCTTTGAGTTGACTTGCTCTACGAATTGGATATTCCATACTTGAAATAATCAACAAAATTTTTTTTTATTTTACAATAACCAAATATTTTTATTATCAGTTTATTTAGAAAAAAGATACATTATTTCAGCGCATTCGATATCGAATACTATTTTTGAGGACTATGTTTTTCCTCCTTAGTCACACCTGCAACTTGCTAATATACTTCTGAAGCCATCATTGCACTGCTTGTTTCAATCTAATCCTTCCAAACTAATTAATTTAATTCCGAATATTGATTTTAATGTTGTATTATGGATATATTTCTGTTTTAGTTTTCGATGTGTTTTTCGCTGTTGGTTTAGCATTTTCACGTGTGCGGTTATTATCATTTATAAAACTGCTTGTATTGCTGCATAGTTTATATTGCTAGGATATTATTGATGAAATGACATAATCAATAATATAGTTTATTCTTCAACTTGACTCATAATGCGACATTCGCGAAATCAAATAAAAACGCCAATTTTGTAAAAACTCAGCATCTAGCTGTTATGTATAAACCTTTTCCAATTTAATTATTCAACCTTTGAAAAACAAACTTTTCGAATTAATTGCTGCCCTTCTTAAGTTGTACTTTCATCCTATTATATTTTGAATTGCCGTCAAATCTCCATTCAATTTTGTAATCAACTAAAGTGCTTTAAGATGATATTGAGTAGTAGATAAGGTCGTAGATAATGACCACATAATTGGCAGTAATGCGGCATATTTTTCCATTTTTCTATTTTTGGAACCTCATCATAGATATTTGTTGATTATTTATCCATGGATAGTTGAATGCATAATTTAAAAAAATTGAAAGTTATATGTATATATATACACACACACACACACACACACACACACACACATATATATATATATATATATATATATGGATTCAAATGAATAAGAAATGAAAGAAGTAAAAACGGATGGGGATGCTTACAAGGAAGTCGAACGGCCAAGGGGGATTACGACCCCTTGTTCCCGGTTGAAGCACGCTTTTAATCCCAGGAAACGTTCCCGGAACCAGACTCGCCTGAAGCAGTCCTCCATATACCAACGCTGGAAAAGCAAAATCCAATCCACTGAAAAAGCAAATCCAATCCATTGAAAAAGCCAAATTCAATCCATTGAAAAACGTACTTGAAAACCCAGATCACCAACATGAAACGATACCAATAGCAAGACTACTTGGATGCCTAATGTCTAAACAACCTATAACATCCATATCAGCACTGACTTTTCATTACGTGCAAGTCCTTGTAAGTCCTTATAACATGTTACGGTTAAGATACATGTCACAGTTAATCTTTTTGCATCCAGCGTGACGTAACTATAATAGAATAAGTATGAGAATAAGTATGAGATCGGAACTCATTATCTAAATGAAATTCCCTATTTCAGATTTGTGGACGATGTGCTTATTGGAAATTTTGAAAGTAATTATCAATTTAACTTCAACTTTTATCCCGCAAATTTGGAATTGATCGAAACAAAACAAGTGAAGAAAGAAATAACAGAGTTTTTAGATATAAGCATTTATTACGACAACAAAGAAAGTATTTGCTTTAAAATGTATGATAAAAGAAAGACCTTTGATGTCAGCATAAACTATATCATCAGCTGGAATTCCAACTTGAGTATAGGCGTACTACGTAACTTAATACTCAATCATCTTAACAGGATTAAAAGATTAAATACAACCAAGACCGAACGCATTATATGCGAACGTAATTTGGTATGTGAAGCGAAAAAACAGCTATATCCGTTACATTTCCTAAAGCATTATTATGAAAAATCATACAAAAAGTATGATCAGGACTTTTATGCAAAATTCTATGAACTATTATAGTTACGTCACGCTGGATGCAAAAAGATTAACTGTGACATGTATCTTAACCGTAACATGTTATAAGGACTTACAAGGACTTGCACGTAATGAAAAGTCAGTGCTGATATGGATGTTATAGGTTGTTTAGACATTAGGCATCCAAGTAGTCTTGCTATTGGTATCGTTTCATGTTGGTGATCTGGGTTTTCAAGTACGTTTTTCAATGGATTGAATTTGGCTTTTTCAATGGATTGGATTTGCTTTTTCAGTGGATTGGATTTTGCTTTTCCAGCGTTGGTATATGGAGGACTGCTTCAGGCGAGTCTGGTTCCGGGAACGTTTCCTGGGATTAAAAGCGTGCTTCAACCGGGAACAAGGGGTCGTAATCCCCCTTGGCCGTTCGACTTCCTTGTAAGCATCCCCATCCGTTTTTACTTCTTTCATTTCTTATTCATTTGAATCCATATTCGTGCTTATATTGTATGTGCTGCAATGCGCCTTATGATAGTATGGGCATATCCCGTTTTAATATTTCTAGTAAAAGTTATATTTTACTTAACATTTGTATTGTATATATATATATATATATATATATATATATATATATGCATACAGACAGACAGGTTTGAAACGGAACCTATACTTTCCCCTGTGTGAAATGAAATCTTCACAACGGAGAAACAAACATCCAATTTAAAATATTTTGTTAATAAAAGTACCCGTTGTAACGGACAGGGAGTGGGAAAATCACACAGTTATTTTAGCCAGTTATGTCCTTGAGAACGAATTATCACAGAACTGTCTATTAAATTATATCACGATTTTCTGAAAGCCATTACACTCTGAAATGCTAGAAATATTAATGAATGCATGATTTTTAAGTGAAAGTCGCATCATTTGTAAGAGGGATGTCCAAGAAACCATTTTGGATTATTTTGAAATTTCTTCTCACATTTTTATTTTTAACACTTTATGGCATAGTTGAAAAGTGCATATGACTTTGTGTATTCATTCTGTTTGTTCGCCCGATAACTGCCGTAATAATGACTTTAACAAAATAAAATTTTAGTATATAGTATAGGCGGTCTGTGGGACAAATGGGAATATAAATGTATAATATCACATTAGTTTTTGATTGAACCCTGGTTGAAAAAATGAAATACAAGGAACCCTACGGGACCTAATTCTTCAAAGATTTTTTAAGCAAAGTTAAAATTTACAAATTGCTTTGAAAATTTTAGGAAATATTCAAATTATCTCATAAAATATATAAAAAATATTTCAGCAAAATATGTTCGGTAGTTTTTTAAATGAAAGTTAGAATTATAATGACACCTATATATTATGAAGAGGCCACGTGACCCACTTCAAAATGAAATATGGTACAAATCTTGTGTTTTGAAATTGTGATATTTAAAGTTATTATTCATTTATATTTAGTATTGCATCCGTCCTAAAACTGCTTCGTTTTTGCTTTTTTTCTGTGCATCCATATTCTGCACCAACGCAGTTACAATATTTTTGAGTTTAGATGATAATCACACATTGATTATTTCTAGAACGAATCCTAACTTTAATGAATGTAAAATGCAAACAAGTGATTGTAAGATGATATGTATACGGACTGCTCCTTCTTCTTCGACCCAGACCGTCCGACCTACCAGAGAGGTGTAAGGTATCTGTTTGTGCGGCCGGGAAGTGCCACCCAATTTAGACCGGAACCCAGTGGGGGAGGCATCCACAGGGACCGTACCCTCCTTCCACTACCACCAACCTCTCGGAAGGACTTACGGACCCACATGTTTAACGTGATCGTACTCCGCGTGAACACGGCGACAGTTTGGGCAGCGGCGGGAATCGATCCCGGGCCTACCGAGTGCAACTCCCGCGGGCTAACCACAGGGCTATCGCGCCCCCGTATAAGGATTGCTGAATTTCTTTCACTCACAATTAATTAACTCTGGAGTTTGGAATAAAAGTGTATGAATGAAATACTCACTGCTTTTACATAGAGAGCCAGACGATTTATATTTCGGTGACGTCATTTGAATAAAGTTTGAATGAATTTTTAAGCATGGAGTTAGAATATACTTTTTTTTACCTCCATGGTTTTAATTTTTCAAGTGAAATAAATTACTGCAGTTCTGTGATAATTAAAATAATATAGCCGCTGAATGTATCGTATTTTAGAGATGTTTAAATAAAATTGCAGTTGGATAGTGTTTTATAATCAACGCCTTATGCATGACTAATCTTATTTGTATTTATATTTAGTGTTACATCCGTCCTAAAAACGCTTTATTTTTACTTTCCCTGCAATACATGGTAATGTATAGGGAAAGTATTGGAATCATGCCGAAAATCGCAACTCGAGTTTTCGACGGATCTACACGTTTCAAGACCTCTAGAATACGAAAAAACCATTTTTAGCATGATGTCTGTGTGTGTGTCTGTGTGTCTGTCTGTCTGTCTGTCTGTCTGTCTGTCTGTCTGTCTGTCTGTCTGTCTGTCTGTGCAGATTTTGTATCCACTCTAACTAAAAAACTAATGGACCGAATTTCACAAAATTTTGTAGGTAAGTCACTTGTGGGCGGGGCTGGTGCTGATTAGTTTTGGGTACGATTCGGAATAAAAGAACCCGCCTTTTTTTGCGAAATGGCCCGCAAAAGCTTGTATCCACTTTAGCTGAAAAACTAATGGACCGAATTTCACAAAATTCGGTAGATGAGTCACGTATAGGTCACCCTGGTGCTGATTAGATTTTGGTATGATTCAGAAAAAAATAACCTGCCTTTTTTGTAGAATGGCCCGCAAAAATTGCCAAAATCTAAACTAAAAAGCTACGTATGCTCAAATATATCCATTAAATGCTTGTTTAATGCGTAATTTTTAACGAAGAAAAGAATAAGACCAACCCCATTACACTAGGACTAGCCGTTCTCGAGATATATTAGTTTTTTCGTATTTTTCCACCCCACCTTTGAAAATAAGTCCAGTTATCAAATGAGAGCGAAAATTGAATTAAAAGTGAATTACATTTAATTGAAATAAATAGAACGTGGATATAAGTCTGCAGGGAAAGTCATGTGCTGCCCACATCAGATTTTTGCTTATTATCTGCGTTTCTAAGTTCTGTGCTGATGCATTTACAATATTTTTTATTTTAAATAATCAGTAAACTTTAATTATTTGTACAACGAAGCTCTGTTTTGACTTATGCAAAATGTAAACAAAACAGGCGATTGTAAGATGAGATGTATAAGAACTTCTGAATTTTAGCAAAATTATTTAGCTCCAGAATCTGGAATATAAGCGCTATGAATGGAATATTCATTGATTTTACTTAGAGAAGCAAGAGATTTTATAGCATTGCCTTTTTTGATGAAGTTCTAAGTTTCCAATTATTGTGCTATGATAATTTTAAAAATATCATCTCTGAGTGTATCGCATTTTAAAGATGGTTAAACAAAATTGCATTTCTGTTGGAAGTGTTTCTTAATAATTTTTTAAGCATGATTAACCTTTTTGGTGAATATTGTTTTTATAACCATATCATTATTTTGAGATAGCTGTAGACTGTGTACCTCTTCTGTATCTTTGTCGTTTTCGCATCTTCTTCGCTAATTTTCGACCCTATCACAATATTCACACTTTTCCTATACCGGAGCTCACTATGCTTTTTATATTTGCGTAGCCTTTTTTGATATTGATGTTACAGGTGTATTCTATTAAGCAATTTATTTTAAAAGTGTATTATTGTGTTTTAATCATTGAAATAAATATCTTCATAAAATACATAAATAAAAAATGACAGAAGTACTCTACTCTTTAGTATATCTTCATGTTTTGTAAGACTAAATTTTATGTATGTTAATATCATTGTTCGATTCCTAATGTTTTATAGAATTTTCATTTTTAACATATACAAACATATTTTTCATAATATAATTATAATCATACCCACAAATACCAACTATTTTAGAAAATGTGTCACCAAATCAGTTCATAGTTTGCAAAGTGAATATGAAAATTATATTTTCACAGATTTTACGACATTCCTCCTTTGTCTCAAGGCTGTCCTCCTCCTGTTGGGAAGTGTGTGAGTGTTCGAGAGAAATTTCTGATACTTCGGGATTGGTTTAAATTGCTATCTTTCCTTCATGATTGGTTCGAAAAGCTACATTTTGGTTTAAATTGCCACCCTTCCTACATGATTGGTTTAAATAGCTAAATTTTGCTTTGGTGCTTCAATTCATCATATTTTGCACGCAGGTGGAAATCAAGATACTCACCATAAATGTAACTGGCCATCCAGTGTCCGATCATGAGATATTTCGTCTCCTGTCATTGATGAATTACTTCAAGTTTATTGTCTGGCGTTTTGTACTTCTTATTAAATAGTATTTTTCCCTTTTCCCTAAAAATTCAATAATACCTCTACATATGCATTTAGCTAAATTTATTTCATTATAAGTATCGGCTATTCCTTGTTGAAGAACGCGCTAAGCTCTCATAAATGGTCCATGCGGATGCTATTGTTTGCAATAGGAGCGGGTTCTTCACTCTCGAAATGTTCTCTTATAGTTGAGATCTTGGAATATCAACGTAAAAGTCACTTGCTAAATTTATTATTAAAGTAGTGCAGTGCTGCATTACAATGCTGTTTTATATTGTTTGAAAAACATGCAAATTTCATTCAACATTTTATACTTACATACTATACATATACATACCATACATATATATCATATATAACATGCATTCTGGCCATACATACATACATCCATACATATTATAAATATATTGCATATCATCCCAATATAAATGCTACAAATCAGTATGTATTTCAAGAAATGTAAATTATTGTGAGATGAAATTTAGACAGAAAAAGCGCATAGTTCATATTTTCCTTAATGGAATCAAATTTATGCTCTGCGGAAATGTTCTTTGTCGATCAACTGCTTATTTTGAATTTAGATTTTTAAAGTTATAGCTTCTTTTAAGGAAACATTAAAGCTAGGTGGATTTGAATAGGAATAAAATGAGTGTTTATCACTGGATGCTTTTGAATTAATTTTTATCAAATGTATAATCAAAACGGAATAAATTTTTACAAAGTGGATCAGAAAGAGTGGTATTTTTCGATACTATTTTATTTGATACACTCGTTTTAGAAAATAGAGTGTTTTTGAGTTACTAATTTTATGAGTTGCGTAAATATAAAGAGAAATAATTTTTACAAAATTGATCAGAAAGAGTGATCTAATTTGGTACTATTTCGGTTTGAAACACTCATATAAGAAAATAGAATGCTTTTAAAATAATTTTATCAGATGCAGAATCTTAAACAGAATAAATTTTCTGTTTATTCTGTTTATAATTCTTCAAAAGGTTGCTCAGAAATTTTTGTCTACTTTGGTACTATAATCCTGTAATGCATTAATTTTTAACTATAAGAATAATATATTTGACAAGAAGTGTTTATTTGCAATAGAAAATTACTCAGTAATAATATAATGTTAAGCATTATATAAATAAATACATTGTATTTTAATAACCTTGCACTGTAAAACATTCTGCAACATTGCTCATTTTTTTCAACTACTTAGTTGATAATTTCGGCAAATTGTCAGAAAAGCCTCAATTACAGGCGTTCATGAAAATTACAGCTCCATTTTTTAAATATTCTGCTAAGTATCGTCTGCCGAAGCGTCATTATTGTATTTCTATATATATATTAGCATAACTATCAGGATCCTTACTCCCCCATTACGCGACAGCTGATTCCCCTGAAATTTTCAGTAAAATGTTTTACAGTGCAGAAACAACTTGAAAAAATGTATTATATCTTATAATTACTGAATAAAGACCAAAAAGAGTTTCTCAAATGGTGAATATTTGCAATAGATAAAGAATATAAAATCACTATATATCTAAATGTTGCAACTGAATGCTTTGCAGAATTATATGTTACGAATTAAGCAAATGACTTTCAAGCCTCATTTCACCATCTAGCGTTAAAAACAACTACAAACAATGATTATTACCTTAGTTATATATTACGAATTAAGCAAAGGACTTTTAAGTCTCATTACGTCATCTAGCGTTAAAGACAACTGCTAACAATTATTATGTTAGTTATGTGTTTCAAAGGTGATACTATTAGAAAAAACTGAATAAACAAATTGCAATTGAATGTTGCACAATTAAATATTTTATGTATTAAATGCGATACGGTATGCAATATGCGATACGGTAAATGCGATACGGTATGCCCCGGCCACACATTTAGCTACAGTAAACCCTAGGGTTTGTCGTGTGGTCTGGGATTTTAACGGTATGGAATAAAAGTTCATCTTCATGTTACATCGCAAACTTGCTTAAAAGCGTTTAGCAATCTAAACCTTTCAAATGATGTTTATGAAAAATTTATATTCCACACATGCTAGTCTATCAAATATAAATACCATGTAGAATTACAATGACTTTAACTAATGCTTGTGAGAATTCAAAATACTTAAAAGATGCAGACATATGAGAATTGAGTGACTGTTTCGTCCCAGTAGC
Source organism: Amaurobius ferox (assembly GCA_951213105.1). Lineage (NCBI taxonomy): Eukaryota > Metazoa > Arthropoda > Arachnida > Araneae > Amaurobiidae > Amaurobius > Amaurobius ferox. The sequence continues at coordinate 61,086,222 of OX578152.1, forward strand.
ACAACGGTAGAGCATCAGCTGCCTAGTTTGAAGATCCAGGGTTCGATTCCCTGTTAGGGCAGCAAGGTTCTTTAGAATGGTGTTCAAGCAAATCAACCTTGTAAGTTAGTGCAAAGATATTGGAGGTCTAAAATTGACCCTAGTATGAATAGTATGAATTCAGTGGACTCTAGAAGACTGACCTTGATTTCAAACTGAGAGGATAAAGACCAGGCAGGATTCTAACTTGGGTAAACATAGTACTATCAGGAGGCTAACATGAGGTAAAATTAGCAGGGGATGGTCAGTCAGCTTGTCAGTTGTCCGACAATCTGACATTAGAGGATGGAGAATGGGGAGTCCACTTCGAAGATCACAGCTTGCAATTTCGTCCCTGTAACTCAACTGTAGAGCGAGGGCTGAGCAGTTCAGAGATCTAGGGTTTGATTCCCGGTTGAGGCATCAAGGTTCTTTACAACACTTGTAAATAATTAAAAGTGCGGTTATACATTACAAATAAATATTTAGAAAAATATATGGAGAGAGGTTGGTAGCCAATGTTCTTGTTTTTCAGTTCTGAATATATAATGTCTTTGAAATTCAAAGGATTCGATGTTTTTGCTCCTAGAGAGGCTACGACCTCAAAATTCGTCCCTTGACGACACCCTTTCTTGTTACTCAATGCTTAAATTATATTTATGAATCATGTTGACTACGGTCTATTGTGGATAACAAAAGACCGTAAGTTAGAAATGAACCCAGGGCAGAAAATACCAAACTTGGACTGAGATGAAATACATAAAGCGCTGTCATTACAGGAAATTTCATGACGGTCATATGCCGAATCAAATTAATAGTTGGCTCATCGACGCCCTCATCATAAAGACATTTTTTGTGCATATCATAAAACGTTTCTCTCAAATCTGTAAATTGTAGAGATATCTGTGAAGCGAAGAATATAATTGAAACTATTACAAACAGCGAAAGCGTAATGCTTGTGATCAATTCCAGAACAATTATGTTATTAAATAATAGAGCAGGAGATTTACATATTATGCATAATAATAAAAACATGCTAAAGAATGTGTAACTTAACAAGAGGAAAGTAATAGGAGAAAGGATATGGTCTAGAAGCTTTACTAAACTGAGAAGGTTTGACAGTTCGTTGAAAGTATCTTTTATGACAGTGCTGTGAGTTAAAGTTTTATGAAGCATCAATTTGCTGTTAAATATTGATACAAGAGTTCTACAGCGGTGGTAGAGAATACAACTCAAACATGCCACTATTGCAGGGAACTGGTAAAAAATACAGATGTCACAGGTGTAAAGGAAAAACCTTGTTATATCTCGTATATATTCATTTTTGATGTGTAGGTAAAAAGTGTAAAATTCTTGCCGCTCTTTTTCAGTGAGTTTTAGGACATGTACTCCAAGAAGACCTGATATGATTGGGAAAAATGAAACAATGATCAGCAGACATTTAAACTTTCTATTTGACGAATGAACTACCCTGTAACGTTTCTCAATAGTCCCAACATCTCGAACAAATCTGTGTAATTTTGCCACTTTTGCGTTTATTGAGTGCCACAATAGTATGGGCAATAATCCTTGATTTGTTGCTGAAATTACTAGTTGCCACGAGCTAGCATATTGTAAGCTAGAGCTATTAATAAGCGAATATATAAAAAAACCCTTCATAAGTAATGGGTAAGTATGTAAAATAATTTTTCTGCATACACTTTTCTTGATTCTTTTAACATCTATTCCAGTGCTGTACAGCATTTTCCATAATCCTCCATACCCACTCCAAACGTCTCTTCCTGTCTCTTGATTAGACCTTTCTTTGAGTTGACTTGCTCTACGAATTGGATATTCCATACTTGAAATAATCATCAAAATTTTTGTTTATCTTTCAATAACTAAATATTTTTATTATCAGTTTATATAGAAAAAATAAACATTATTTCAGCGCATTCTATATCGAATACTATTTTTGAAGACAATTTTTTTCCTCCTTAGTCACACCTGAAACTTCCTAATATACTTCTGATGCCATCATTGCACTGCCTGTTTCCATCTCATCCTTCAAAACTAATCAATTTAATTCCGAATATTGATTTTAATGCTGTATTATGGATGTATGTCCTTTGTAGTTTTTGATGTGTTTTTCGCTGTTTGTTTAGTATTTTCACGTGTGCGGCTGCTACCATTTATAAAATTGTCTTTTCTAATATACATTGCTTATATTGCTTGGGTATTTTTGATGAAATGGCGTAATCAATAATACAGTTTATTCTTCAACTTGACTTCATATAATGCGATATTCGCGAAATCAAATAAAACCGCCCATTTTGTAAACACATAGCATCTAGCTGTTATTATGTATAAACCTTTCCCAATTTAATTATTCAACCTTTGAAAACAAACTTTCTGAATTAATTGCTGTCCTTCTTAAGTTTACCTTTAATCCTATTATAGTTTGAATTGCTGTCAAATCTCCTTTTATTTTTGTAATCAAATAAAGTGCTTTAAGAAGATATTGAATATTAGATAAAGACGTAAATAATGAAAACTTAATTGGCATTTATGCTTCATCTTTTTCTTTTTTCATATTTTCAAAACCTCATCACAGATATTTGTTGATTATTTATCACTTGATTGTTGAATGCATATTTTTGAAAATTAGAAGGTTATATATATATATATATATAACCTTCAGAAGTTCAAACATATTTTTAAAACTTTTAATCATCTTTTACCGACACAACAAATTATTATTGATGTATCATTTCGTTATACCATGACTCATGGACGCAATATATACAACTATAATAAGCTATGTAAGGACTTATCTGAATATGTACAACAGTCATGTCAATGTATTGATGATCCATTATGTAACCAAGATCACGGTCATATCGTCACAGGAGACATTAAACTTGCAAAAGACCTTCCTTTACTGCAATTTTTAAGGATGGGCACTAAATTTCGACATCAAGTATTCAAGGGAGAAGTAGAAAGTAATTTTAATAAGGATCTGGAAGCCTTTATTTACAAAACTGCAATAAAATACAGTTAGCCATTGTCCACTTTTAATGAATGGCGATATAACGTATTTAATGCATTTAAATCTCAATATAACCTGCTTTAACAATTTACGAAAACAGAAAAAATCAGTAAAGCAGTTTTGGAGACATTTCGCAACAGCTATGTCATCACCTATATGGATAAAGCCATTAATAACTACGCCTTTGCTTGCAAATCATATTACGTACAACTCCTACTGGCATGCTATAAAGACATCAATATGTATTGTCCAATTAAACATGGATATACTCCTAATGTTAATAGAATTATAGCCCTCTATAAACAAATTGGTATTAATATTACAGTGGTCAAATTTCCATATTTAGTGCTCATACCAAAAATCCATAAAAAACCTGTTAAATTTAGACCTGTCACTATAGGTTGTAATACCTATTTAACCAAAGTGAATTCCATTTTATTAAAACTATTAACACCTGTTATGAAGAAAATACGAAAAGAGGGCTCAGTTATGATTAAAAATAGTTATGAAGTGGTCGAAAGATTGAAAACTTATTCTGAAAGATTTTATTTTAGAACGTTTGATTTTAAAGACCTATTTAACAATATCAACTTACAAGATGTCTTTGAGATTTTAATGGAAATTTATTTTACATCAGATTTACACAAACATGTGGAAACCAACAAGTACAAAAGCCTCCTTAAGATTGTCATATTTGAGAATATTCTATATAATGGAATTGCAGTTTATAGACAAATCAAAGGCATCCCAATGGGAGGGGGATGTTCCTCGTTACTTGCGGATTTTTACTTACATCATTATGAGAAAGGCACGCATTTAATTAGTGAAATACCATTCTTTAGATTCGTTGATGACGTCATGATTGGAGTGGATAATCAATGTACTATATTTGATTTTACATTCTACCCGCCGTGTCTTGAACTAATCGAATCGGAGTCAGCGAAAGTAGGAACAGTTGATTTCCTTGATATCACTATTTATTATAATTTGGAACAGAAATTATGTTATAAATTATTTGACAAGAGACATCTATATGATTGCAAGATCAATTATTTTACCCACTGGAATACAAACTTGAGTTTAAACGTACAACGTAATTTAATCGTAAATCACTTGAACAGATACAGATTATTAAACTCATCTATTACAGAATTTAATAAATGTATGATGCATTTAATCAACGGAACTCGGGAGCAATCATATCCCTTCCGATTTGTACAGCACTATTATGATGTTTTTTGCAGAAATTATAGTGATAAAAATTATGTTAATTTATCCGACATCATACAATACAACTCAACTCTTACCTAGGATTATCTGATTGATGCACATCCAGATGGCTCTATAAGTTAGACGCGACTTTTTTATGTATGCTTTCCTATTCGAAGTTTATACGCTTTATGCAACTCTTCCATGATTCTCGTCTTGCTGGTTAGTAAAATTTCCAATTTTTGTTATTTTGATCATTTTTATGTTGTCTGGGACTCGGCCATTTTTTCCCCACGGGCATGATCGAGTGTTGTTTCGGGCATGCAGAGTCTCTGGGAGCGTTTTCATGAAGTCAAAGCTAGCTTCTAACCAGGAAATAGGGGTCGCAATCCCCCTTGACCTTTCTGCAACCCTGTAAACACAATCATTCCACCTATATATTTTCTTTTTTCATTTCAAATCTTATATATATATATATATACAAGATTCATATGAAAAAAGAGAAGGGAAATGACCGAATGCAAGGCATAAAATGGTAGAGGGGGATGGTGACCCCTCTTTCCCGTTTAAAAGACTGCTTTTATGCCCGGGCAACACTCATGTTACCAATGCCATGCAGAAGCCATACTTCCGTAAATGTGTCAAGTTAAAAACACTCGGAAAAGTGCAAAGTAAACAAATAGGAATCAACCAGGATTGCAAGGGAAAGGAAAAGAATGGAAATGCAGCAAATTCCAGAGTGCCTTATATATAAAAGCAGTTTGCGTATGCGTAATACGTTATTTTTACTTTCATCGTTCTATACCTCTGCCATATCCTTTAAGTAAGCATTTTCTCCCTTTTTTGTGTTAAATAGGGAATTGTAATAACATGTCAGGAAGCCAATTGGATAATTCCGTTTTATTGCCTCTTTCATAATATTCCTATTATTCATGATGCAATCTGACTTGAAAGTATTAATGCGTTGATTTCTTTTGAGGTGACCAATGACGACATTTCTGAAGATGTTTTTGGTCAAATTGGAATTCCAATCAATAATGTGATTGATTTCCATATTGAAATTGTTTCTCTTATCGTATAAGACGGTATAAGTACCATATCTACTGTCATGTTTTAGTGTGATATCTAGAAAATCAACACTATCTTCCTCCTTACTTATATTCTCGATCAATTCCAGTTCTTTTGGATAAAAAGTAAAATCAAATTGGGGTGTATTCTTATATTGCCCAACAAGGACATCGTCAACATAACGAAAACATGGCATTTCATGTAGTATATGACGGCGAGCAGGGATGAGCATTCCCCTCCCATGGGAATACCCTTAATCTGTTGAAAATAGTTGGTGCCATCAAATAAGATGTTTTCAAATAACACGATGCGGATCAAGTCCTTGTATTTTCTGAATGTAATATGCTTTTTTAAGTCATATATTTCATGTAGTTCCTTCAAAATTTCATATGGATTTTCCAGATTGATGTTGTTGAATAAATCACGGAAATCGTAACCTTTTAAACGTATATCCTTGTTATAAAATAGAAGTCGGTTGATGACATCGTAACTATTATTTATCATTACTGTTCCTTGTTTCTTGAGTATAATCAGAACATTTTTAAGTATAGTTAAAAGTTTTTCATTTGCAATTGTTAAATAGGATCCACATCCCACTGTCACCGGCCGGAACTTGACTGGATTTTTATGAAGTTTTGGTATTAGTACCAGATATGGAAAGTTAACTGCTTTAAGTTCGATACCAATTCGTTTATACAGAGCTTCAATTTTATTTACCAAACAATTTCCATTTTGTTGTAAAGGGGAGTACATTTGTTTGTCAAGAAAACTATTTTTTAAAGTATCAACGTAGTATTTTCCACATGTGAAAGCGTAATTTGATACTACTTTATCAGTATAAGTTATAGCATATTTATCTTATATTTATTGACTGCATTTTGAAGAGAAGGATAATACGTTTTTTTACACACTGTTTTGTAGTGGAGATTGAACATTTTGGTAAGGTTGTATTGCCATTCTTTGAAAGCTTGTATTGGCATGCTGTATTTTACGGCGAGTTTATATGTAAAATTCTTCAAATCTTGTTCAAAGTCATTTTTAATATTTGTGAAATCTTGTATTCGAAATTTCGTACCAAGTTGAAGCACTAGATTTTAACTTCCGATTATCCAGCGATAATGTGCCCATGATGGGTATCTGTATAAGGGCTGTTTTGACAATTACACACTTCACTTTGATATACATGGATGTTTCTACTTATGCGATTGTAATTAAATATTTTTCTTCCATTGGTTTGCACAAATTTATAAATCAGCTTTACTTCGATGTCAGGTATTGGTAAGAGATGTGCCAAGTTTTTTATATATGTCTTGATTGGTAATACATCATAAATTTTATTTTTGTAGGTTGTAACAAAAGGCTCTGCTGTAGTAGTTTTCTTTCGGGTAGAGGGTTTCAATACTTTGTTAAATGTACTGGCCTTTAGTTTAAGTAAATCCATCATTATAGCGTAGTTAGTACATGCATTTTCATTATTATTGACAATTAAATGTTCTTCGAGTTGATACACTTTCAAATAACACCGGATGCGTTGAATATAACGTTTTTTTATACTAAATATAAGATTTTTGATCCATCCGGGTTTTATTATTATTCCTGTACACACTTTTTTATGAACGTTTCGATCTTTTCAAGAGTTGCTTTATAACTGATATTATTCTTTTTTCTTTTTCCCCTTTGCCATCTCTTTTTTATAGCACAATGGATATCTTGTAATACAGGGTTACGTTTTTTATTTTTACAAGATTCCAAATTATAATTGTCATTAAATATGATCGTATTGCGTCCATACGGGAAAGCTGTTCCATATTGTTGGATGTGTGTATTTTCCCACCAAAGTCTTTCTGACAGGTTGGGCACTACATCGATGATTGTAACAATTATTTGTGAAAAATCATGGCTTCCATAATGACGGAGTTCCAAATTGGTGATAGTTGCATCAGTGAGAAGAGATTTGCCGATTTGACTTCAATGTAAGTTTATTCGCAAATGTAAACGTTTTTTGGTTTGGCCGATATATTTGGCTTTGCATGTTTGGAAAGTTATACAGTAGATGACATTATAGGTTTTGCAGAATGTACCGTAACGGGGATCTTGAGCAGATATTTGGAGAGGGTCTGCCACTGGGCAGAGTTTACATCGATGGGATTGGCATTTTTTAAACTTGAAATCACGTATTCTATTAAAATAATGACGATATGAATATTTAAAAAAGGGTGATCCATTAAGATTAAGGATCGAGTCGGTAGAACAATGAGAAACATTACAGACGCTATTTATATTTGTCACAGAGTTGGCAATAACATGTTGCACAGGCTTGAAATATTTCTTTATGTTAGACATCATATACAAAGCTTGAGGGTAACTGGTTATCGATAATACTACTACCCTGTGTTGTTGTATTACCGGACATATACTTTATAACAGTATAATTGCCAGTCGCTAAATTATATAGTTGTATTCATTCATAAAGTATCATTTCAACAGTTTATATCTCTTATTGAGGAGTAAATGTAAAACGTGATTCTTTTCTCTAGATCCACTATCTTGCTCATTAAAGCCGTTGAGAAATTATAAAACATACTTTAAACGCGATACCTTCACAAAGCATATTGGAATGGCCTGGATGTGCGAATGCATGACTCAGTGACTTTTTTTTAACATTTTAAACTTTTTTTGGATTTTATATATGAAAAGAATATCAGTTTACCCTAACTGTCGTAGAATTCAAATCTAATTTTCTGAACGTAACTCTTACCTTGAGCAGGATTTTTGAGCTGCTTGTGATCCAGTAATCTAGGTGAAAACAATGAGCACAACACATTTTAACGTCACGAACATTTAATGTAACGTACACATACACATATTTGTATATAGGGTTTGTTCACGTTTCCGTTACTTCAATTAATACATTTAAATCCAGAGCGCAGTACTTTATTATTAGGTTCTATGAACCTTCCATTTCAAAATCATTCCTAAAACTAATTATTAGGCCGTGAATTTTGGCCTTCTAAAAGGAATCGTAAAACCCCATTCTTTTTCTCTGCGCTAACGCACCGGCAAACTTCTTCCAATACTTTTTATTTCAAGCATAATAAAAACAACAAAATTATCTATTCAAAGCTGCTCGCCGCAGCCAGAGCCATCTATTGAGCTCTACAAAAATTAGTGAAACGTCAACATCCTCCCCCCCGATGAACTCCTGGAGTTCATCAAGAAGTTGGATCAAAATCACTAATCAACTCCATACTCTGTATTAAGTTTTCAGTAAGGAAATCGTGTAACATACAAAACACAAACAAAGAAAAAAATGAAATAATTGATACATTCTTAAACAATTTGATATTTAAATTCAAACATTTTTTCTTAGAAATAAAAGTAAAGTCTTATTTAGAGTTCTAATGAAAGTTCAGACACTTATCAGTTTATTTCCAAGGGATACAACAGCTGCACAGGTCGTCTTATCAGAGTTCCGTTGGGCAGTCTTATTGTACAGGCTCTTGTCTTTCCATCACGGCCCGGATGTGTCGTCTGAATTACACCGGTCTTCCACATTAAACGGGGTATTTTGTCCTCATGAATGAGAACAACTGAGTCTTTCACAATAAGTGATGAGTCTCTGCCTTTCTGGACCTGGTGTGCTGTTTTCAACTCTAAAAGGTATTCTCTTTTCCAACGCTTCCAAAACATCTCCACAAGTGCAAGACGATAGAGGTGTTTCTTGGTCAACTCATCTTTCGTTGAAGTTGAAGGCCTAATTTTTCCAGTGGGCAATGATGTTAATCTGCGTCCAACGAGAAAATGTCCAGGAGTCAATGGCTCTGGTTCTCCAATATCACTGTAGACATAGGTTAGAGGTCTCGAGTTCAGGATTGCCTCTACCTCAATCAAAGTGGTCTCCAGCTCTTCATATTTTAAAGATGTTCTCAGGAGAATTTTCTTCAAGCATGACTTTATTGATCTGATAAGTCGCTCCCAAAAACCGCCCCACCAAGCGGCTCGCTCAACAATAAACTTCCATTCAATTCCTTGATTTCCGAAAAAGTCCAAAACTTCGTTGTCTCTAATTGTGGTCCACAAACTTTTGAGCTCCTTATTTGTCTTTTTAAAAGTTTTTGCGTTATCTGACATTATAACTCGGCATATTCCCCTCCTTGAGATAAATCGTCTGAAAGCCAGCAAGAAATGTTGTGCGGTCATGTTGGAAACAAGTTCTAGATGTACGGATCTTGTCACGGCACAGGTAAACAGTACAATGTACGCTTTCTCATTATTCTTTTGATACAATGGTCCTGCGAAGTCAATTCCGGTTACTTCGAATGGATACGTTTCTCGCACTCTATCTGGAGGTAGTGGTGCAACATCTTGAGTCATGGGTTTTGCTCTAAACTTCCGACAAATCATGCATCTGTTTATGATACTTTTCACTCTCTGTCTTCCTTTCAATACCCAAAATGTTTCTCGGACTTGGGCTAAAGTTTCAGCAGTTCCAGCATGTCCAATCTTTTCGTGACTTCTTTTGATTTCAAGATCTGAAAAATAACTAAGATCAGGTAGTATAATTGGGTGAATTTCACAGAAGTTTAACTCAGCATTTTGCAATCTTCCCTCAACACGCAAAACATTATTTTTGTCCAAAAATGGATTGCACGAATAAATTTTGGAGACTGGTGATACAGGTTTTCCATTTTTCAATGCTTTCAATTCCTCAGGAAAATGTTCTAATTGTGTAGTTTTTATCCAATAATTTTCTGATTCAGCTATTTCATTTGCCGTCAAAGGTCCTGATAATTTAGTATCTTTGTTTCGGGCGTTAGAGATAAATCTTTTAATCCATGAAGTAATTCTAAGAATTCTAATAAGTCTGCTAAATCTTTTTAAGTCAAAAATAGCATTTTCTCTCTTTTCTGCTGTGCAACTGGCCTGAAATATTTTCCCTTTTACTAATTTTCTCTTTTCTTCTTCAACCACCTGAGATTTGAGGCTCACTGGTAGTTGGGGCCAAGAGGCCTCTTCTTCGGCCAACCATTTTGGTCCATGCCACCAATTTTCACCATTTCTTAGAACTTCTATTCTTATACCTCTTGTGACCAAGTCACTTGGATTTTCCTTTCCAGGACAAAACGACCATGATGACGGTTCCGTTTTCTCATGTATTTCTTGAACCCTGTGTTGGACGAAGGGTTTCCATTTTTCTGAATTTCCTTTTATCCAGTGAAGTACAATTGCTGAATCTGTCCAGAAATATGGAATTATTTCTAGTTTCTCCCCCAAATATTTTTGAACTGTCTTGGAAATTCTTGCTCCAATTAATGCTGCCATAAGTTCAAGTCTAGGAAGAGTAATTGTTTTCAGTGGCGCTATTCTAGCTTTAGAAACGACAAATTCGGTCTTCACGGTATCTTCCTTCGTGTATCTTAAATATAGTACCGCTCCATAAGCTTCTTGGCTTGAATCTGTGAAACAATGCAACTGCACAGTTTTCGTCAACTTTCTCTTTATAGCACCTTCGAAATAATGTCTTGGAACTGCAATATCCTTTATATCTTCAAGTTCATTACACCAACTCTTCCAATTTTGGTTATACTCTAATGGCAGAAGATCATCCCATTCTAATCCACACTTCCAAATATTTTGAAGAAGTATTTTTGCTCTAATAGTAAATGGATTTAAAAATCCTAATGGGTCATACAGACTTCCAATAATTTTCAAGACTCCTCTTTTAGTTTCAGTAGCACCATCTCTAATTTTGGAAACTAAATCTTTGATCTCAATTTTAAAGGAATCTTCTTGTCTATTCCAAATGTATCCCAAAACTTTACTCTCACTTGCATCTTGACTACAATTTTCGTTTTCGAACCAAATTCCCTGAACCTCTTCATTATTAGTCTTCCACTTTCTCATATTGAAACTTGCTTGTTTCATGACATATTTCATATCTTTATACATTTCTAATGCTTCTTCTGCTTCATCTGCTCCAGCAATCAGATCATCTACATACATATTATTTTCTAGCAACTGAAAAATCTTCGGAAACTTCAATTTAAATTTCTTAGCATGGTGTTTTATTGTAGCTGCTAGTAGAAATGGACTTGACGTTGCTCCAAATATGACCCGAGTCATTCTTAGAATCTTCAACTGACCTTCTTCATAATTCTCACGCCATAAAAATCGAACTGCATCTCGGTCTTCAGGTGACAGCAGAATCTGTAGAAACGCTTGTTCGATATCTGCTGTAATTCCAATTCTGTGTTTTCTGAAGCAAATCAGTAATCCTAGCAGATCTGAATTGAGGTTCGGCCCTGAGTCTAAACAGTCATTTAATGAATGGCAATTATTTGCATGAGACGATGCATCGAAAACTATTCTCAATTTTGTGGTAGCATGATTCTCTCTTAGCACTGGCTGGTGTGGCATGTAGTACAACTTTGTACAAGAATCCTCCAGTATTTCCTCAGCAATTCCCCTTTTAAGATGGTCTTCGATTATTTTCTTGTAACGTTCATAGATGTCGGGATTCTTTCTAAATTTCCTTGATAAACTTTTCAGTCTGTTGAAAGCCACTTCATAATTGTTTTTCATCTCTATGACTTCCTCTTTCCACGGTAATCGAACTTCATAACGGTTGTCGCGATATTTGATTGATTTATCAAAGTTTTTGAGAATTTCTGTTTCAGGTTCTTTTGATCCATTGTCATTATCGACGATTCCTAAACTTTCTAATTGCCAGAAATTTCGAAGTATTGAATTAGTTTCGGAATTTAGATCCGTGTGTGTGGATTTTACCGCAATGTTCATTACGTTAACTGTAGATTGAACAATCATCATATTTGTTGCAGCGGTCGAACCGTTGACCGACCATCCTAATATAGTTTCTGACGCTACTAATGATCCTGACAGTCTTCTTATTTTTCCGGTTACGAATTTCCAATAATAGTCCGAACCAATTAAAATGGCTAGTTGCAAGCTATTTCCATTTTTACTTCTATCTGCTAACTGTATTTTATTTTCCTTGCAATAATTTCTTATATCTTCGCCTGGAACAGAAATTAAAGCATTGCTTATATTAGGAGCTTCAAGTGCTTCAATTGTTACTGTGTCGCGTCCCTCCGGACTTCGTAAGTCGAGTTGAACCCTTTTTCTTCTCTCTATCATGGGTTCAGTCCTTCCGAAGGTATAAATATGAATATCTTCTTCACCTAGCACTTTTAAGTTTAACTGTCTAGATACCTGCTCAAGGATAAATGATCTATGGCTTCCCCCATCAAACAAAACGCGAAGATTCATATTTCTATTTTTTCCAAAAATATTTACAGTGGCAGTTTGTAAATAAATCTCGCCACTTAATTTATTCTTTTGCGAAACAGAAGTAACAGCAGTATCTGATTTCGTTTCGCTTTTATTTTGATTATTTTCGTGCAATACTACATTATGGCGTCCCTTACATAGCTCACAACGGATTTTTGATAAACACTTAAATGACGTGTGAAATCGCTTTAAACATAGAAAACATCTACCCATTTGCTTTAATTTATTTCTTTTTTCATCAACAGATTTCCTACACTCCCGTGAATCATGTCTAGGGCCATCAATAAGATCACAAAATAAACATTCGGGAAATTTCGATTCATTTATGTTCAATGTCGCCGCAGTTGGGATTGTTTTGTTTTTATAATGAGGTTTGAAAAAATGTTTATCTCTTTGACTCAGCATTCGAGGAGCCAATTTAGAATAATTCTTAGCGCTTTCGTTTCTTCCACTTGAGTCATCCGCATTACTAAACAAAAATGTTTTCTCGCGGTTTTCAATCTCGTTCTTTAGGAATTCTAAGAGGTCTGAACAATCCCACGATTTATCCTTTTTATTTGATCTATTATAGTCCAACACTATTTCTTGTGGAATTAATTTTAATAGCATTGGATAAAGCAAACTACCATAACTATTCAAATTTACTCCTGCCGCCTCTAGACTCCGAATATGAACAGTACACTCATCATACAATCGCCGCAATTCTTTCAAGTGGAAACACGATTTTACTGGGCTCATACATAACAATTTATTTACACGAGAACGCACAATCGTTTCGGTTTTCCCAAATCTATCTTTTAATATTTCAATTGCGGTGTCATAATTACTATCCGTAATAGATAATCCCTGAATCGAAACCAAAGCCTGTCCCTTCAAAAATGACCTTAAATAGCTATGCTTTTCTATTTTTGACAGATTTTTATTTTTGTGTATTGCACACTCAAATTGATCCCAAAATTCTTGCCAATTTTCATGTTTACCATCGTAAACTTCTATGGTTAATTTTGGCAAACGAACGTTATTCCTATCAACCCTTCTCCCCACTTCTTCACTATTGTTCATTTCACTGTTTGCTTCTGATGTGGAACTGCCGATCGTCAACAACTCTGGCATGCCACTATTATTTATCGGAAGATTACCATCCGTTTTCAGTTCCGATACATTACTGTTATTTAAAGCTATTTTACTTTGAGATTTGAGTTCCGGTATCATTTTCAGAAATTTGTTTATTTTTGACTTTGAACTTAAAACCCTATCTCGGTATTCCTGACTCGAAATAATATCCAATTCCAATTCATCCAAGTCATCTATATAATTTTCTATTTCTGAATCTAACTCAAATACCTTTTCCGCTTTATCGTTTAATTGCTGTAAAAGCTCTTCTAATGTATTTTTATCAATGGATTCAACTTCAAAATGCTCCGATATCTTATTCTGAACTTTAGTCAAAAGACTTCTAAAAGTTTGCCGTTTTCTCTTCAATTTATCGAGCATTTTTTTAGTTTTTAACTCATCACCGGCAGCATTTGTTTCATTATTTTCTGTATCCATACCTTGCATACTTAGTTTCGCTTTTGACAAATTTTGACCAACTAAAATAACATTCTAAATTTTTGTCATTCGAAATCGAAACTACTGCCAATTCTGTTTCTTAATTTTCAAAAATATCTAAATGTCCCGTTTCCCGGGTTTCGGCACCATGAAAAGAATATCAGTTTACCCTAACTGTCGTAGAATTCAAATCTAATTTTCTGAACGTAACTCTTACCTTGAGCAGGATTTTTGAGCTGCTTGTGATCCAGTAATCTAGGTGAAAACAATGAGCACAACACATTTTAACGTCACGAACATTTAATGTAACGTACACATACACATATTTGTATATAGGGTTTGTTCACGTTTCCGTTACTTCAATTAATACATTTAAATCCAGAGCGCAGTACTTTATTATTAGGTTCTATGAACCTTCCATTTCAAAATCATTCCTAAAACTAATTATTAGGCCGTGAATTTTGGCCTTCTAAAAGGAATCGTAAAACCCCATTCTTTTTCTCTGCGCTAACGCACCGGCAAACTTCTTCCAATACTTTTTATTTCAAGCATAATAAAAACAACAAAATTATCTATTCAAAGCTGCTCGCCGCAGCCAGAGCCATCTATTGAGCTCTACAAAAATTAGTGAAACGTCAACAATATAATATCATTTCATTGAAATACGTTATATGTAAAATGGACGTAGATAAATATTTCAATATTTTTCTTTAGAAATCTATCTTTTATATTTACACACACACACACACACACACACATATATATATATATATATATTATATATATATATATATATATATATATATATATATATTTATATATATATATCGGCTTTATGGCAGTGGATTTGTTTCTATGGTGATGTTAATATTACTTGAATTGTAATTTTATTTTTTTTATTTTTACATAATTCTTATTATTACATTTCAAATATATATATATATATATATATATATAAGCAGATCCGATTGGAACCTATAACAAACGGATTACTTTAGTCGCGTCGTTTAAAAAATAGATGTATTTCATGTTATTCGCGTTATTTTCCCCTGTGTGAAATGAAATCTTCACAACGGGGAAACAGACTTCCAATTTAAAATATTTTGTTAATAAAAGTACCCGTTGTAACGGACGGAGAGTGGAAAAATCATACAATTATTTTAACCATATTTTCCTTGAGAACGAATTTTCACAGAACTTTCTATTAAATTATATCACGATTTTCTGAAAGCCATTACACTCTAAAATGCTAAAAATATTAATGGATGCATGATTTTTAAGTGAAAGTCTCATCATTAGTAAGATAGATGTCCAAGAAACCATTTTGGATTATTTTGAAATTTCTGCTCACATTTTTATTTTTAACACTTTATGACAAAGTTGAAAAGTGCATATGACTTTGTTCATTCATTCTGTTTGTTCGCCCGATAACTGCCGTAAAAATGATTTTAACAAAACAAAATTTTAATATGTGGTATAGGCGGTCTATGGGACAAATGGGAATATAAATGTGTAATATCACTTAATGAGTTTTGGATTGGACCCGGGTTGAAAAAATGAAATACATGGAACCCCACGGGACCTATTTCTTCAAAGATTTTTTAAGCAAAGTTAAAATTTACAAATTGCTTCGAAAATTTTAGGAAATATTCAAATTATCTTCTAAAATATATAAAAAACATTTCAGCAAAATATGTTTGGTAGTCTCTTAAATAAAAGTTAAAATTATAATGACACCTATATATTATTAAGAGGCCAAGTGATCCACTTCAAAATGACATATGGCATCCATCTTGTGTTGAAATCGTGATAATTAAAGTTATTATTAATTTATATTTAGTGTTGCATCCGTCCTAAAACCGCTTTGTATTTTATTTTTTTTCTGTGCATTCACATTCTGCGCCAATGCAGTTACAATGATTTTGAGTTTAAATGATAATCAAACTTTGATTATTTCTACAACGAAGCATAACTTTAATGAATGTAAAATGTAAACAAGTGATTGTAAGATGAGATGTATAAGAACTGCTGAATTTCCTTCACTCACAATTAATTAACTCTGGAGTTCGGAATAAAAATGAATGAATGAAATACTCACAGCTTTTACATAGAGAGCCAGACGATTTATATTTCGATGACGTCATTTGAATAAAGTTTGAATGAATTTTTAAGCATGGAGTTAGAATGTATCTTCATGCTTTTAATTTTCCAAGTGAAATAAATTATTGTAGTTCTGTGATAATTGAAATATTATAGCCGTTGAATGTATCGTATTTTAGAGTTGTTTAAATAAAATTTCAGTTGGATAGTGTTATCAATGCTTTTTGCATGATTGATCTTTCTTGAATTTATATTTAGTGTTGCATCCGTCCTAAAACCGCTTTATTTTTGCTTATTATCTGTGTTTCTAAGTTCTGTGCTTATGCAATTACAATATTTTTTATTTTAAATGATCTCTGAATTTAATTATTTGTACAACAAAGCTTAATTTTAACGTATGCAAAATGGAAACAAAATAAGCGATTGTAAGATGAGTTGTATAAGATTTGCTGAATTTTAGCAAAATTATTTAGCTCCGGAATCTGGAATATAAGTGCTATGACTGGAATATTCAATGATTTTACTTAGATAGAAAAGCCAGCGATTTTATAGCATTGCCTTTTTTGATGAAATTCTAAGTTTCCAATTATTGTGCTATGATAATTTTAAAAATATCATCTCTGAATGTATCGCATTTTAAAGATGTTTAAATAAAATTGAATTTCAGTTGGGAAGGGTTCCTTAATTATTTTTTAAGCATGATTAAACTTTTTGATAGATATTGTTTTTATAACCATATCACTATTTGGAGATTGATGTAAACTGTGTACTATTTCTGCATCTTCGTCATTTGTATTCACCGAACTTGTAAATATATTAAAAACAGATGCCAGTTTTCGACGCCATCACAATATTCACTCTTTCCCCATACCTGTGTTCATTATGCTTTCTATTATATGCGTAGCCTTTTCTGATATTGATGTTACAGGTATATTCTAATGAATAATTTATTTTAATAGCATATTATTGTGTTTTAATCATTGCAATAAATATCTTTATAAAATACATAATAAAAAAATGACAGAAGTACTCTACACTTTAGTATATCTTTATGTTTTTTAAGACTAAATTTTAGGTATGTTAATATCATAGTTCGATTCCTAATGTTTTATAGAATTTTCATTTTTAACACATACAACCATATTTTTCATAATATAATTATAATCATACCCAGAAATACCAACTGTTTTAGAAAATTTGTCACAAAATCAGTTCATAGTTTGCAAAGTGAATATGAAAATTATATTTTCACAGATTTTACGACATATCTCCTTTGTCTCAAGGCTGTCCTCCTATTGGGAAGTGTTGCTGTTTCTGTTGAGACCCAGAACGTCCGACCTACCAGAAAGGTGTAAGGTAACCGTTTGGACGGCCGGGCCTATTGGGAAGTGTGTGAGTGTTCGAAGGAAATTTCTGGTACTTCGGGATTGGTTTAAATTGTTATCTTTCCTTCACGATTGGTTGAAATAGCTACATTTTGGTTTAAATTGCTACCCTTCTTTCATGATTGGTTGAAATAGCTACATTTTGGTTTGGTGCTTCAATTTATCATATTTTGCGCGCAGGTGGAAATCAACATACCCACCATAAATGTAACCGGCCATCCAGTATCCGTTCATGAGATATTTCGTCTCCTGTCATTGATGACTTACTTCAGGTTTATTGTCTAGCGTTTTGCACTTCTTATTGAATAGTATCTTTCCCTTTTCCCTAAAAATTCAATAATACCTATACATATGCATCTAGCTACATTTTTTTCGTTATAAGTATCGGCTATTCCTTGTTGAAGAACGCGCTAAGCTCTCATAAATGGTCCATGCGGATGCTATTGTTTGCAATGGGAGCGGGTTCTTCACTCTCGAAATGCTCTCTTATAGTTGAGATCTTGGAATATCAATGTAAAAGTCACTTGCTAAATTTATTATTAATGTAGTGGAGTGCTGCATTACAATCCTGTATTATATTGTTTGGAAAACATACAAACTTCATTCAACATTTTATACCTACATACTATACATATACATACCATACATATATACCATATATAACAAGCATTCTGGCCATACATACATACACATTATAAATGTATTACATATCATCCCAATATAAACGCTACAAATCAGTATGTATTTCAAGGAATCCAAATTTATTTCAGATGAAATTTAGACAGAAAAAGCGCATAGTTCATATTTTCCATAATGGAATCAAATTTATGCTCTACGGAAATGTTCCTTGTCGATCAACTGCTTATTTTGAATTTAGATTTTTAAAGTTATAGCTTCTTTTAAGAAAACATTAAAGCTAGGTGGATTTGAATAGGTTATAAAATGACTGTTTATCACTGGATGCTTTTGGATTAATTTTATCAAATGTATAATCATAAACATACAAAGTGGATCAGAAAGAGTGGTATTTTTCGGTACAATTTTATTTGATACACGCGTTTTAGAAAATAGAGTGTTTTTGAATTACTAATTTTATGAGTTGCGTAATTATAAACAGAAAGAATTTTTACAAAATTGATCAGAAAGAGTGATCTAATTTGGTACTATTTTGGTTTGAAACACTCATATAAGAAAATAGAATGCTTTTAAAATAATTTTATCAGATGCAGAATCTTAAACAGAATAAATTTTCTGTTTATTCTCTTTATGATTCTACAAAAGGTTGCTCAGATACTTTTGTCTATTTTGGTACTGAAAACCTGTAATGCATAATTTTTTTAACTATAAGAATAATATATTTGGCAAGAAGTGTTTATTTGCAATAGAAAATTACACAGGAATAATATAATGTTAAGCATTATACAAATAAACACATTGTATTTTTATAATCTCACACTGTAAAACATTTTGCAACCTTTGCACATTTTTTTCAACTACTTAGTTGATAATTTCGGCAAATTGTCAGAAAAGCCTCAATTACAGGCGTTCATGAAAATTATAGCTTCACTTTTTAAATATTCTGCTAATTATCTTCTGCCGAAGCGTTATTATTGTATTTCTATATATATATTAGCATAACTATCAGGATCCTTACTCCCCCATTACGCGACAGCTGATTCCCCTGAAATTTTCAGTAAAACGTTTTACAGTGCAGAAACAATTTGAAAAAATGTATTATATCTTATAATCACTGAATAAAGACCAAAAAGAGTTTCTTAAATGGGGAATATTCGCAATAGATGAAGAATATAAAATCACTAAATATCTAAATGTAGCAATTGAATGCTTTGCAGAGTTATATGTTACGAATTAAGCAAATGACTTTCAAGCCTCATTACACCATCTAGCGTTAAAAACAACTACAAACAATGATTATTACCTTAGTTATATATTACGAATTAAGCAAAGGACTTTTAAGTCTCATTACATCATCTAGCGTTAAAGACAACTACTAACAATGATTATTATGTTAGTTATGTGTTTCAAAGGCGTTACTATTAGAAAAAACTGAGTAAACAAATTGCAATTGAATGTTGCACAATTAAATATTTCATGTATCAAATGCAATACGGTATGCATTAAAAAGTTCATCTTTCTGTTACATCGCAAACTTGCTTAAATGAGTTTAGAAATATTTAGTTCTAAGCCTTTCAAATGATGTGCATGAAAAATTAATATTCTACACATGTCATTCCATCAAATTTAAAATACTGTAGAATTACAATGAATTTAACTAATGCTTGTGAGAATACAAAATATTTAACGGATGCAGACATATGAAAATTTAGTGACTATAACTGTTTCGGCCTAGTAGCACAACGGTAGTGCATCGGCTGGCTCGTTTGAAGATCCAGGATTCGATTCCCGGTTATGGCAGCAAGGTTCTTTAGAATGGCGCTCAAACAAATCAACCTTTTCGATTAGTGCAAAGATATTGGAGGTCTGAAGACCCCAGACCGTGCGACTCACATATTGGGTTTAGAGTAGCTATCTGCACGGCCGGGAAAGGATACCTCCTGCATTCAGGAGGCACCCAAGGCCTACCATCCCACCAAACGAACTTTTATTTAGGTCTAAAAATATTACAATTTATAATAAATATTGTGATTAAACAGACAGTTTTACATTATATTTGAACTTGACAAGTACGTCCATTTTACAGAAATGGGAAAATGGTTATATTGGATTATATAGATTATATAGATATTATAATATCTATATAATGGTTATATAGATATTGGAGGTCTGAAAGTGACCCTAGTATGACTAGTATGGATTCAGTGGACTCCGGAAATTTGAGCATCGATTTCAAATTGAGAGGATAAAGACCAGGCACGATGCTAACTTGGGCAAAAATAGTGCTACCAGGAGGTTAACTTGTGGTAAAAATAGCAGGGAGTGGTCAGCCAGCTTGTCAGTTTCCCGACAATCTGACATTAGAGAGTGCAAAATGCGGAGTCCACTTCGACGATAAGAGCTTGCAATTTCGTCTCAGTAGCTCAACGGTAGGGTATAGGATGACCAGTTCAGAGATCCAGGGTTTGATTCCCGGTTGAGGCATCAAAGTTCTTTACAACACTTGTAAATAATTAAAAGTGCGGGTATACATTAAAAATAAATATTTAGAAAAATGTATGGAGAACGGTTGGAAGCCAAATATTTTGTTTTCCGTTTCTCAATACATCATTTCTTTGAAATTCAATGAGTTCGATGTGTTTGTTCCTAGAGAGGCAATGACTCCCAAATTTGCCCCTTGAAGACACCACTTCTTGTTACTCAATGCTTAATTTACATTTATAAATCATGTTGGCTACGGTCTATAGTGGATAACAGAAGACCGTAAGTTAGAAAGGAACCCAGGGCAGAAAATACCAAACTTGGACTGAGATGAAATACATAAAACGCTGTCATTACAGGAAATTTCATGACGGTCATATGCCGAATCAAATTAATAGTTGGCTCATCGACGCACTGAAGATAAAGGCACTTTTTGTGCATATCACAAAATGTTTCTCTCAAATCTGTAAATTGTAGTGATATCTGTGAAGCGAAGAATATAATTGAAACTATTACAAACAACGACAGCGTGATGCTTATGACCATTTCCAAAACAACTATGTTATCCATTAATAGAAAAGGAGATTGACATATTATGTTCAGTAATAGAAACATGCTAAAGAATGTGTAACCTAACAAGAGGAAAGTAATAGGAGAAAGGATATGGTCTAGAAGCTTTACCAAGCTGAGAAGGGTTGACAGTTGGTTGAATGTATCTTTTATGACTGTGCTGTGAAATGAAGTTTCATGAAGCATCAATTTGCCGTTAAATATTGATACAAGTGTGCTACAGCGGTGGTAGAGAATACAACTCAAACATGCCACTATTGCAGGGAACTGGTAAAAAACACAATTGTCACAGGTATAAAGGAAAAACCTTGCTATATCTCGTACATATTCATTTTCGATGTGTAATTTAAAAGTGTAAAGTTCTTGCCGCTCTTTTCCTGTGAATTCCAGGAAATGTGCACCGAGAAGACCTGTTATGATAGGGAAAAAAGAAACAATGATCAGCAGACATTTAAACTTTTTATTTGACGAAAGAACTACTGTGTAACGTTTCTCAATAGTCCCAACATCCAGAACAAATTGGTGCAATTTAGCCACTTTTGCGTTAATTGAGTGCCACAATAGTATGGGAAATAATCCTTGATTGGATGCTGAAATCACTAGTTGCCACGAGCTAACAAATTTCAAGCTAGAGATATTACCGAACGTATATACAAAAACAATTATCATAAATAATGGGTAAGTATGTAAAATCAATTTTCTGCATGCACTTTTTTTAATTCTTTTGACGTCTATTCCAGTGCTGTACAGTACATTCCATATTCCTCCATACTCACTCCAAACGTCTTTCCCTGCCTTTGGATTAGGACATTCTTTGAGTTGATTTCCACTACGAATTGGATATTTCATAATTGAAATAATAAACAAAACTTTTATTTATTTTTCAATAACCAAATATTTTTACTATCAGTTTATTTAAAATAAAATAAATATTTTTTAAACTCATTCGATATCGAATACTATTTTTAAAGACTATGTTTCTCCTCCTTAATACACCTGCAACTTGCTAATATATTTCTGAAGCTATCATTGCATTGTCTGTTGCCATCTCACACTTCCAAACTAATCAATTTAATCCCGAATATTAATTTTAATGGAGTTTTATGGATATATTTCCTTTTTAGTTTTTGACGTGTTTTTCGATGTTTGTTTATTATTTTCATGCGTGCAGTGGCTATCATTTATAAATCTGTCTTTTCTCATTTACGTTGTTTATATTGCTAGGATATTTTTCATAAAATGGCGCAATCGATAATATAGTTTATTCTTCTACTTTACACAATGCGATATTTGGGAAAACAAATTAAAAAGGCCCATTATGTAAACACTTACGCATCCATCTAGCTGTTATTATGTATAAACCTTTACCAATTTAATTATTCAACCTTTGAAAAACAAATTTTCCAAATTAATTGCTGCCCTTCTTAAGTCGTACTTTTATCCGATTATACTTTGAATTGTTGTCAAATCTCCATTTAATTTTGTATGCAAATAAAGCGCTTTAAGACGATATTGATTAGTAGATAATGACTTATATAATGACCACATAATTGGCATTAATGCATGATCTTTTTCTATTTTTGAAAGATCACAATATATATTTATTGATTATTCATCCCTTGATTGTGGAATGTATATTTTTAAAAATTAGAAAGCTATGGTGCTTACCTGCCCAGTTTTCCTTTTCCGTAGTAGTAGATAATTAGAAGGTGTATAAATTTTATTTTAATTTTGAATTTCTTATATTTTGAGTTATGGTAGCAGACAAGGATAGCTGGTTCTGCGCCAGTTGAGAAGTGAGAAGCAAGGAGCAAAATGATCACCATCTTGGATTTCGTAATCTTAGACGGGGGTTAAAAGGGGGAAATGGAAAAATTTGGGGGTTTTGACTTTTTAGAAACTTTTTTTCAGGGTGACAACGATATTGTAGTCTTATACGAGGATATTGTCGTTTGGGTTTAATGAATTTTTTTTAAAGACAAATATTTTAATCCAATATAAGTTAACTTTGTTACATTTTTTGTAATTTTTCAGTCATAATTTTCCAGAATTTGAATTGAATTGAAAATATTGTGTCTTCAGTTTTTATTATAGCTTATTTCTTTGCGTATATATATATATATATATATATATATATTGCCCCTAAAGACGTTTCTAGCAGATATACTATTTAATGTATTTTTCTTGTCCTGGCTTCTCCGTGCTCTGCTTTTCCGGCCCTTCCTCGTTGCGTTTTGCTATTAAATACACGCCATTTTACTGACCGCGGTTTGATACTGTGCTTACTGATTTGAACTCCTGCACTTTCGTATTTGTTATTTTAATTTATATATATATATATATAAATATATATTAATTTATAATATATATATATTAATATAATATATATATTAATTTATATTTATATATATATATATATATATATATTTAAAAAAAAAATCCATAAATCTCAAATTAATGAGATTTTACATTCTACGGCATAAATATACCTTTAAATCGGTATACAAAAATTAAAGTTTATTCAGCCCTTCAGATCTATAATTGTTATATTAGACCCATTCGTGTGACGGATAAAACTGAGTGTAAATGTATGTTGTTCACAATCAACTGGAAACTGTAAGTCACAGACAATTTAGCTCATGTTTGTACAAAAAGTAATAATATAATTTTACTCTAAATGATTTTGAAATGCAGATTTTGGTGGGAAAATTTTACAATTTGCCATTGTTTTTAACGAATTTTTTTAAGCATCTATTTCGTAGGATATAGATATTTAAAAAAATATAGTGGCTAATATGGAGACAGCATAAAATTACGGTGGAGGTAGAGGGTTCATGAAGGATTTCCACTTCTTGTTCTGGAGAGAGATCTCACTTCCTATTCAAAAATTTACATTTTCATTTCAACATCTGTTTTTCAGACTTAGTTTTAGGTACAGCTTAGATGAAAACTGATATAGATTAAACATTGAATTCCGGAGGGGTTAGTAGGGTTCACTTAGGATTTCCGGTTCTGAATATGTAACTTCTTGATTTTCCAAATATTCATATGATTGTATGAAATACGTGTGCAAAAAAGTACAGAAATGCTTAATAGTTCTTTCGAAATTGAAGTGTATACATCACTTTCCATTGCATAAAGGCTCTTTTATATTTTTTTGTATTCAAAATTTCAATTTTGCCAAACTTAGAGGTAAAAATAATTGTAAAATATATTACTAATTTGAATGAACGATTACACGGACGTAAGTTGCTGGAAATGTAATTGGCCAGAGAAACTTTAAATGCAAAGTGCAATTAATTTTGACATTTGTTTACCATATTTAAATTAGGAAATATTTTTATTTATTTTCCAATAATATTTAAAATTCTTTTATTTAATAATAAAATATTTAAAATTAAAATAATTTAAAAGTATAAAAGCATTAAAATTTTACCCGTTTTTAAATTTTTAAGAAAATTTACATGAAACTATCACGTCGCAGAACCACATCTTGAAAAATGCTGCATTACCCTACGTGTGTCGGGAAAGCAATTTTGCTCCCACAAACTGAAAAATGTCAAGCAAATTTCCTTAAAATGTTACAAATTTTGCATTTTTAAAATGACATATATTTCCTCCATTCAAATAATCTTCAAATTTCGTTGCGGATTCTTGTACTATATAAGAATTGAATAATATATGGATTCTACACATATATTTACTACGTAATCTTTCATAGGATCGTTTTATTCAAATAATAAATTATATGTATGTGTGTCGAACATTTTTTTAACTAATTTCAAGCAATATGTATGCAGTACACAAAGTTCTTAAACACATGTATTTTAATAGTATTACTTGAAAACCACATTAGTCGGATTGTTATGTGATTTATAAATAATCAAATCAGTATTTGAAATACTACTGCATACTTTGATAAGTTTCCTAACATCTTCCCTATTTGTAATAGAAGCTCGCAAAATCACACTTTCATTATTTGATTTGTTGTAATCTCTTTTGACTGTAAAATCTTTCTGTAATTGGGATAAATAATCTGATAAAAATGTATCTAACGGCATTCTCATATGCAGTCTGATATGCAATCAAATTATGAACAATATCCTTTATTAAAACAATTTGTCTTTCCCTCCAATTGCAGATGTTGCCAGAATAAACCAGGACTGGGATAAAACGACATTTGGCGTGTGATGTGAGAGAATACTTCTGAATTAGCATACGTTTTGCCTTATCGTATAGTGGGGTGGAATAGAAATTGTTTTGGGGTGGCAGCACATGGGATTCAACGCCAGTTGAGGAGCAGTATACCCCCAGCGCCTCCTAGAGGTAGAAAGCGGAACTATTCAGGGAGGAACTTGGAATATTTTCTAAGAGTTAGAGAAACTTTTCATTTTAGGGAGAAACACCTGGGAATCAACGCCTGTTGAGGAGCAGTACCCCCAGCGCCACCTATCGGTGGAAAGGGATACTATCCAAGATGGAACTTAGAATATTTTTGTTTAACATTTGTGTTGCTATAGCAAAGTTTGGAGTTCTACAGAGGTGGAATAGAAAATTTTCGAGCGGTGGCAATAACTGGGATTCACGACAGTTGAGGTACAGTGTCTAGAACTAATAGTGTGCCGACCGCCTATACCTCCCAATGCTGGGAGATGTTCCTGAAAAGCCGCCTCCGCCAGACGGCGTGGTCTCGAATAAGCGGTCTCAAGCGGAGGAGTTAACATTGAAACAAATGGGAATTTATTGCAAATGAAATGACTGATATCTTTCGAAATAACTGAAGAATTTGTGTGAAATTGGGTGTGATTATTGTAAGTGGTATACACAAAAAGTCATTTGATTTTCAGAGAGATTGAACTAGGGATATATTCATATTTTTAAAATTTTATTTAACTTGATCTGGTGTTCGTTCAAATATTTGAGGTCCAAAATAATCAGGTTCGTTTATCATAGTAACGCGAAATTCGTTATGACGTTTCCTCTTGTGGCACATTTCAGTTTTTTCGATTTTGAAGCATATCAGGCTAGCCCGTCCTGGGTCCGCCATAGGACATTACCTGGTTTTAGAGAATATCTCGAAAATCAGAGAACGTTCGAAATCTAAGTTTAATATATCGTTTTCTTTTGGGGTGTATTTTAATTCTTTCAATTTTCAACCGTACCGGGTTAACCCGTCTTAGGCCCGCCTTAGAAACTCACCCGTTTTTGCGGTATAACTCGAGAACAGGTGTATCTAAAAATTCGAAGTTTAGAATATCTTTGCCATTTGCTGTATATTTTAACTCTTTGGATAAAAATTTTATCGGGCTAGCCCGTCCTGAGTTCAACAAAAGGAATATATCGTTTTCTGAGAATAACTAAAAATTCGGAGCATCTAGAATGTATAAATTTAATATGTCATTGTCCTTTGGAGTATATTACATTTCACCTCATTTCGAACCGTATCGGGTTAGCCCGTCTTGGGCCTGCCATAGAAATTTACTCGCTTTTAAAAAATAAATCGATCAATCGGAGTAGCTGAAAAATATAAATTTAGTATATAATTTCCGTTTGGATGGATTTTAATTTAGATTTTGAAGCACGTCGGGCTAGCCCGTCTTGGATCCGCTGAAGAATGCATTAGTTTTTGAAAAATAAGACGAGAACCGAAGTAGCTAAAAATTCCAAATTTAACATGTCTTTGGCTTTTGGGGTATATCTAAGTTTCTTCGGATTTGAACTTTATCGGGGTAGTCCGTCCTGGGCCCGACATAGGAATGGACCCGTTTTTTAGAATACCTGGAAAATCGGGGAAACTAGAAAATATAAATTTAGTACATCCTTATCTTTTGGGGAATATTTTAATTCCTTTGTTTTTGAACCGTATCGGGCCAACCCGTTTTGGGCCCGACTTAGAAATTCACTTTTTTAGTGGAATAACTCTAGAACCGGAGTATCAAAAAGTTTCAAGTTTAGAATGTCGTTGTCATTTGCGGTATGTCTAAGCTCATTGGATTTAAAACCTGGTCGGGCTAGCCTGTCCCGGTCCCAACAAAAAGAATGTACTCGTTTTTTAAGAATAACTCCAAAACTGTAGCAGCTAGAATATCTAAATTTAGTATATCATTGTTTTTTAGGGTATATTTTATTTCTTTGGATTTTGAACCTTATCAGACTCGCCCGTCTTGGGCCTGACAGAGTGGTAATGTACTCATTTTTCGAGAATAACTCGTAAATTGGAGCAGCTAAAAAATTCAAATTTAGTATATCAATTTCTTTTGTGGTTTATCATAATTTGAACCTCATCGTCTTGAATCCGTCTTAGGAATGCGATCGTGTTTGATGAATAACTCGAGAACCGGAGTAGCTAAAATTTCCAAATTTAGCATGCTATTGTCTTTTGTGATATATTTCATTTTTTCGAATTTGAACTTCATTCAACCAGCTCGTGCTGTGCCTGCTATAGGAATAGACTCATTTTTTTAGAATAACCCGAAAACTGGAGCAGATAGAAAATTCAAATTTAGTATATTATTTCCATTTCGGGTAGAATTTAATATTTTCGGCGTATATATAATTATAATTACTGGCGTAGGCATGGGAGATAGGATGTGTGGTAAAAAACCTCATTTGCCGAACAATTACATTAGTTCTCAAAATTGTCTATATTTTAAAAAAATGAATTTTGTACTATAAGCTCCATTCGATTGTCGACCCCCTTGTGTCCTAAATACATAGTTACATCCATATGCAAATGAGCTAAGAAGTGCGAAATTTGTCCACGGATGTTGGGTCGGTGCACTGGGAGTACGAGTGAAGGTTACGGTTCTGCGTGATCTGACGAAGAAGGTTTTATGCCTTCGAAACCGGTCGATATTAGTATTTTGAGTGGTATTCTGCTTTTTACGAAGATAATTTTATTTCTTTAGCAGAAATTTGGACCGCACGTATTGATTTTATTTACTTGAAATTGAAATTTTTCAATAATTTTTAAAAGCATTACATGAATAACTTGAACGAATGCTTTAAAACCAAATTTTTGTTTTGCATTTTGATACATATTACCATGTAAACCTAAAAAAAGAATGTATGAGAATGTCTGGCAAATATTTTGTTTTATCTCATATGTTCGGCTACTAGGAAAAATGCCTGTGGGTGGCCCTGTGAATTTGGAAGAAAAACATGAAACACCATTGCCGCTTGAACATTAGAACAAGGTGGGGTCTGCCTACAAGTGCTGTCTCTTTGTACGGTGAAAGATAGCGCTGATAAGAATTTCGATTGAGGGTGGACATGTAATTGACCGCTATTTTATTTCGACAGGCGCGTCTCCTTTACATACGTTTCCGCAAGTTGCCACATCTCTTACACGAACAATGCTCAAAAGATCCGTAAATCAGCGGGGGCTCTGGAAATGGGTAGAACACCAGGGAAGGGCATTTTGTACTGCCTTCAGGGTGGCCTCTAGATACAATAGGAAGTATCTCATTAGCACATTGGTCATCTGAGATCGAATTTGTTTTTACTAAGAACCGTCACTTGTACAATATTCTTTTTCGTTCTAAAATTGGACAGGATGGACCCACTCAGAAAGAAAGATTTTTCAAAATTGTAAGCAGCAAGCTTTCACTCATTTGATGTTTGTTGTAACTGACGTTGAAAATCTATATTTGGATTAAAAAGGGCTGTTTTTATAGCTATACCATTATCGCCTGTTCCGTGTAAAATTGCTTAGAAAAATGTATTAATTCGATTCATCCAGCATATTACTGTATTTTGCATTTCGACGAATAGGCTAAAAAATAGCTTAACATTTCATAATCTGCGAATTTCAGCATCCAAAAATCCCGTCACCAGACTTTTCTTTCTATTATATTATGTAGTACGAATTACTATATTACTATGAATCTTTAAAGTGCACCGTGGACTGGTTTCGCATTATTTAATTCTCTTGCATATAAGCGTAGGCAAGATCTAGGATAAGGGGGGGGGGTCGACGATCGAATGTGGGTTTACACAACAGTACAAAATAATTTCTCAAATATAATCCCTAAGGAGAACTAATGTAATTGTTTAATTGTTTGGTAAATGATAATTTTTCTCCAATTTTCGAGTTATTTTCCAAAAACGAATGCATTCCTAAGGCTGGGCAAAGATGGGGTAATCTAATAAAGTTTAAAATTCAAAGAATTAAAATATATCCCAAAAGAGAATACTATATTATAAATTAAAATCCATCTAAAAGGGAATGATATACTAAATTTACATTTTTTAGCTACTCCGACTGATCGAGTTATTCTTGAAAAGTGAGTAAATTTCTATGGCGGGCCAAGGCGGGCTAGCCCGATAAGGTTCGAAATGCGATGAAATATAATATACCACAAAGGGCAATGATATATTAAATTTAGACATTCCAGATGTTCCGAATTTTGAGTTATTCTCAAAAAACGATATATTCCTCTTGTTGCGCTCAGGACGGGCTAGCCCGATGGGGTTCAAAATCTAAATTAAAATCCATCTAAAGGGAAATGATATACAAAATTCACATTCTTTAGCTACTTCGTTTGATCGAGATATTCTTGAAAAGCGAGTAAATTTCTTTGGCGGGCCAAGACGGGCTAGCCCGATAAAGTTCGAAATGCGATGAAATATAATATACCACAAAAGACAATGATATATTAAATTTAGACATTCTAGATGCTCCGAATTTTGAGTTATTCTCAAAAAACGATATATTCCTCTTGTTGGGCTCAGGACGGGCTAGCCCGATGGGGTTCAAAATCTAAATTAAAATCCATCCAAAAGGAAATGATATACAAAATTCACATTCTTTAGCTACTTCGTTTGATCGAGATATTCTTGAAAAGCGAGTAAATTTCTTTGGCGGGCCAAGACGGGCTAGCCCGATAAGGTTCGAAATGCGATGAAATATAATATACCACAAAAGACAATGATATATTAAATTTAGACATTGTAGATGCTCCGAATTTTGAGTTATTCTCAAAAACCGATATATTCCTCTTGTTGGGCTCAGGACGGGCTAGCCCGATAAGATTTTTAATCCAAAGAGTTAAAATATACAGCAAATGACAAGCATATGCTAAACTTCGAATTTTTAGATACACCTGTTCTCGAGTTATACCAAAAAGTAAAGTCATGTGGCGGGCCCAGGACGGGCTAGCCCGATAAGCTTCAAAATCGAAAGACTTGAAATGTACCACAAGAGAAAACGTCATACCAAATTTCACGTTACTGTGATGAATGAATTTGATTATTTTGGATCTCAAATGTTTGAACGACCACAGATAAAGCTAAATAAAATTTTTAAAATATGGATATATCCCTAGGTCAATCTCTCTGAAAATCAAATGACTTTTTGTGTATACCACTTGCAATAATTACACCAAATTTCAGACAAATTCTTCAATTATTTCCAAAGATATCAATCCTTTCGTTTGAATTAAATTCCCATTAGTTTCAATGTTAACTCCCCCGCTTTAGACCGCTTATTCGAGACCAACGCCGTCTGGCGTAGGCGGTTTTTAGGGAACCTGTTTTTCGCCTCGGTCGGCACACTATCTATTCTAGCCACTGTAGTTGAGGTATGGAACCATTTGCGCCACCTAGTGACAGAAAGGGTTACTACCCGATACTTTTTTCTCATTTTAAATAAAGACGATACTTGTCTAATTTTAAAGAGTTAAAGATGGTTATGAAAACTTATTCAGCGAACTAACATGATTGTGATGTTGGGAATTGTATCTAAGACGATACTTGGATCTAATTTTAAATAGATAAAGACAGTTATGAAAACTTATTCAATGAACTAACATCATCGTGATGAAAGGGAATATAATCCAAGACGATACTTGGTATTATTAAAAATACAAACCGTGGGATAGAGGTGGTTTGAACTTCGCAAATATGTATTTTGAAGTGTTTGATTTTCGCAAATACGAGTTGTAAATTTTGAAGCAAATGTAAGTTTTGAATTTACAAAATTTAACAAATGTAAGTTTTATACTAACAAAAAACTAATGAAAACGTGTTTTGAACTTTCAAATTTTCACAAATGCGAGTTTTACAACTTTCAGAATTTCGCAAATGCAAGCTTTTACTTGAACATTTTAACAAATGCAAATTTTTAACTTTCAAATTTTAATAAAAAAGTGTTTTAAACTAGTTGAATCTCGAGAATTTCAGGGATACGTATATCGAGTGAGAGTGGGGGTCCGTGGGTTCTTTGTCGGCTAAAGGCGATCAGCTGAACATTTAAGTAGATAGTGTTACGAATCCCACATTCATTTTAATCTTAAGATTCGAGGAAACTTCAGAGGGGATTTCTGTGCCAAAGGCTCAGAAGATGCGCACCAACGCCACCTAGCGGTTAAAAGGGTTATTAGGCTAAGTTTTAAATATTAGTTAAAGACGATACTTGGGAATTTTTTCTAATTTTAAATAGTTAAAGACGGTTGTGAAATCTTATTCATCAAACTAACACCATCGTGATGAAAGGGAATAGTATCTAAGAACTACGTACTTAGTATTATTAAAAATACAACCAATGGAATAGAGGTAGTTTGAATTTCACAAATATGTGTTTTGAAGTGTTTGAATTTCGCAAATGCGAGTTTCGAACTTTTAAAATTTAACGAAAGCGTGTTTTCAACTTTCAAATTTTAACAAATGTAAGTTTTCTACTTTCAAATTTTAACAAATGCGATTTTCGTGTGTTTAAAAATCCCACATGTGTGTTTTGAACCACTTGAATTTCGCACGTGTGTAAATTTTAGCTAAATTTTCACGAAAACGTGTGTACTTTATTGGCTATAGACGATCTGCTGAACATTTGAGTGGGTAGTTTAACAAACCCCACATTCATTTTAGCCTTAAAATTTGGAAAAAACTTCAGAGAATATACTTAGAGTATTTTAAACTTTCAAAAAATAGGAAATACGTGTTTTCAACTTTTGAAATTGAGCGAATGTGTGTTTTAAACTCCTTGAATTGGGGGGATACGCGTTTTAAACTGCTCAAGTTGAGTGAATACAAGTTTTGAACTACTTGAATTGGGTGAATACGTGTTTTGAACTACTTGAATTGAGCGAATACATGTATTGAGTGAGGGTGGGACTCATGGACTGCACGCTGAACACTTAGTGGAACCATTAGCCCTACCTAGCGGCCGAAAGTAGGAATAAGTCTAGACGGTACTTAGGATTTTTTTGTTTAGCATTCGGGCTGCTATGGTAACACCTGGGATTTCTGCGCCAGAGGCTCAGAAGATGCAACAGAGACCCAGCTTAACCAGCGATACCTAGCGGTAAAAAATATATTAGAATCTAAGATTGGAAACTTGGGATATTTTTCTAATTTTAATTATTCAAAGATGGCTACAAATACATAACTGGAATTAAAGTTAACTATGAATCGAGGCATTTCTTAAATGCAAACAGTGGAATAGAGATATCAATCATGCAAAAATTTAACAAATATGAGTTTTGAACATTTCAAGTAAGTACTTATATGTCCAATCCTGTTTAAAGATATAACATCAGGCACAGGATCATCAGTAATGACAGATTTAGCATCTCCAATATTACTACCTAACGCAGACATACGAATGGGAGAGAGCATTTAAAGCAGAACTTAGCGATAAGAAATCCTCGTCTAGAATGACAGAATTAAAGTCTGAAGGCTACTTACGCCCCCTCCATGCCCATCTGTAAAGAAAAAAAAAATAGTTTTTGGAATATCCCAACACCACATCACGTAATCATTTCTAAAGTAAAAAATCTGATGTGGCCAACACATGACTTTCCTTATATAATGTAATGAATTTACTACTTTTACAGTAAAAAAATAGGTTTTTCTTATAGTGGATACTAATATTCTTTCCATGATATTGAATTTTCGACAATTAGTCGTCCTTTTCATTGATTTAGCGTCATATTTATCCATTTGACGAGCTTTTCGTTAATTTGGCAACATTTCAAAAAGTCGCCAAGTTGGCAACATTCCGCCAAATTCGTCACCAAAATCTCGCCAAGCGTTATGCACTAAGAAATATATTATTCTTACAGCAGAAAAATGACGATTGGCGTTCAAATACAAAAGTATTACTCAAAGTATATTTTTTCATGAATGTAACGAGCTAGATCCCCGAGAATGATGTCACCCAATTTATCGCATGGTATTACATATGAAAAGTGAACATGTTTCTCAATAGGAAATATTTTTTTTATTTTATATGACTTTTGATAATTTTTTTTAAATGTGGAATATCTCGAGAACGGTTCATGTTAGCGTTCTAAAATTTATGTCAATCGTTTTCTAATGAAAAATTACATAAGAAATGTCTATTTGCGTAACTTTATTAGAGGTTTTGATTTTTTGACGAATTTTTCAAAATTTCACTCAAAAATTTAGGGGAGTTCTGAACATTCGATTGCGTATAAAAACAATAGGCTTCCAGTGTTTAGGGATAGTGATTTTTGTACCAAATTTCGTTCGAATCGGTCCATTCGTTCGTCAGTTATCGTCTCCACAGACTCACCGACACACACACACATACACAGACATCACTCCAAAAATGCTTGATTCGTGATCAGGGATGCTTGAAACGTGCTCTCCCGTCGAAAACTCGAATTCGAATTTTCGACCCTGTCACAATACTTTCCTTATACATTATGTATATAAGGAAAGTAAAAATAGTTCTTACAATATTCCTCCGCCAAGGCTATATCGCGGTTACTGCTTAGTAATTTTAAAGACTGCTACAAATATTTGACTGTGAATCGGATACCAATGTGAGAATCCCACATGAAGCATTCATTAAGATATAAACACTGAGGATAGAGATATCGATTATGTGAAAATTTTAATAAATATGTGTTTTCAACTTTCAAAATTTAACAAATAAGCGCTATTCAATACAAATCATTATATATCGAGTAAAATTTAACACAAGTCATTATACATCGAGTAAAATTTAGCATCTAAAACATTTTAAGTGGATGGAAAGTACACAGATTGAGGCGGCATCCGTGATTCACGTGATCCGCACATAGCAGTAGAAATGGATGCCAGAGCAGTTTTTTAAGGACGAGACTTTGAAATTTTTTAGCAAATAAGTAAATAGAGTGCTTAGGGCTATTTAATGGAAAACACATACTGATAAGGTATGCGTGATATGAATGATCAGAGCATGGCAATAAAATGAGTGGGATACGATTGTTTCTTAAGAACGAGACTTCGAAATCTTTAACTTTTTAGTTAAATGGTGTATATACTAACTTTTTGTAAGGTGAGATCACCTGGAGAGGAGAAATATGGAGTGAATCCATCACATACACGTAACGGTGAAATTTTGAACTAGATAAATATTTTTACGATGGTACTCGAAATTCTTTAAAGACGTGTTTTAAAACTTTTAAAGGCTGGAAACGCTTATTGAGGTGACAAGCATGATGCATATAATCAATGCATAGATGTGAAATAGGGGACCAGGAGGATTTTTTGAAATGGGGACATAAAATTTATTAAGTAAATCCGATTTCTACTAACTGCTAAAGAGGTGGGAATGTCAAGTGAGGAGTATGCACTATGACCATAATCGACACCTACCGATCGAATGCAGATCTGAGGAGGTCGTTTGAGGATAGGACTTAAATTTTTTTTTCAAGTAAATAAGGTGTTTAGCAACTTTTAAAGGATGGAAACGTCTACTGTGGCGATATGATATGAATCCAGCGACACTTCATAGCGTTGTAAAGTTCTGGACTTTAGATATTTTAAGAGCGTTTAGAAACATTTAAAGTGATGGAAACGTCTAATGAGGTGAAAAACAGAGTGTATTCGTCTAAGACATCTAACGATGAAATTGTGAACTAGGATAGATTTTTAAAGACAATACTTTAGAATTTTTAGATAAATGGTAGAACTTTTAAAGTGATGGAAACGCCTAGCGAGTACTTTGGAATGAATACAATATCGATGCATAGCAGCGAAAGGAAAACTTCACTTTATTTTAATGATTGAACTTTTTAGGTAAATGCGGATGCTTATAAACTCTTATTTTATTCTATGCTCAATACACATACTACCGTGATTCCATTTGTAATGTTGACCCTGTGTAAATTTTAAGTTACGCTTGGCGACTCGTTCTCGACTCTATGCGTTGTTGTTGTTGAGACCCAGACCGTCCGACCTACCAGAAAGGTGTAAGGTAACTGTTTGGATGGCTGGGAAGTGCCATCCAATTTAGACCGGAACCCAGTGGAGGAGACATCCACAGGGACCGTACCCTCCTTCCCCTACCACCAACCTCTCGAAAGGACTTACGGACCCACGTGTTTAACGTGATCGTACTCCGCATGAACATGGCTTCAGTTGTGGCAGAGTGCAAATCGACTCTATGCGTTGTTGTTGTTGAAACCCAGACCGTCCGACCTACCAGAAAGGTGTAAGGTAACTGTTTGGACGGTCGGGAAGTGCCATCCAATTTAGACCGGAACCCAGTGGGGAAGGCATCCACAGGGACCGTACCCTCCTTCCCCTACCACCAACCTCTCGGAAGGACTTTCGGACCCACATGTTTAACGTGATCGTACTCCGCATGAACACGGCGGCAGTTTTGGCAGTGGCTGGAATCGAACCCGGGCCTACCGAGTGCAACTCCAGCGCGCTAACCAATGGGCTACCGCGCCCCCGACTCTATGCGTGCCAAACCTCTACACAGTTATCTGTGACGTTTCAGTTTATTGTAATTTATGCTTGGCTGCAATTTGGATATTTTTCATTGTCTTTTCTTTGTGTTTGTATTTAATACTTGTTTAAGTTTTAAATCTCCCGTTTATAAAACTTATTATTGTAAATTTGTAATTGATTAATCTTCAATAACCTGTTCATATAATCATTATTTTGCAGCTAATTTATGCAAATTTATCTGCCGATCTGGTCTACATATGAACTTGTTTCCACGGTAATTTTTCATATAGCCACTGATGAAGGGTATAGTGATATCCGAAACCGCTCTGGCATTTTAACATTTGTACGTCTTATAGACACAAACACACAAACGCCACGCTTTAAACAGCTTTTTTGAATTCTACAGTTCTCAAAACATGTAGATCCGTCGAAAAGTAGAGTTGCGATTTTCGGCATGATTCCAATACTTTCCCTATACAGTACCATGTATTGCACGGAAAGTTAATATGAATAATTTTAGCGAATAAAAAAGTAAATAAATAAATAAGGTAATTTTTCGCACAGAATTAAAAAAACATTGATACAAAGTTTATAAGAAAGTCCAAACTTGGAGATATTGTTTAGACAGACTCATGAATACACACGCACACATACACGCAGACAGCACTTCAAAAACATTTGATTCGAGTTTAGGGACGCTTGAAACATATACTTCCCGATGAAGATTCGACCCCCGTCACATTCTTCCATGTATGTAGGGAAAGTAATAACTATTATTGTTTAGAGAGAGAACATAATTGAGATATAAGTTCGAGATTCTTGTTGCCATTGAAAATAAATTTGGAAATATAACAGTCGTAATCATTATAATTAACATGTTGTATGAAAAGATAAAATTTTTAAATAAAGAAGAAGCATTAAAATTATTAAAAACCGAAACCAAATAATTCCTATTAAGGCGGTCAAAAGCGGATTTTATACCTATTATTGTAAGGGAATAATGGCTATTAGTATTATAGATTTTAATATTGTTCACAAGGCTGTAGATTACATATTTGAGCTGCATAATTCTCGGATGCTGTATTCATTATTTAGTACTATATTATTTCTAGTTAAGCAGTCATTAAACCTTATGATATAAACTCTGTCCAAATATCTTCCAAGTAAACAGATTGTTCTATAGAAACAGAATTGTGCTGTGGATCAGGAACATCATAATTTCACTGTAAAAAAGTAAAGTTATTGCATCGTGTAGGGAAAATCATGTGCTGTACACATCAGATATTTTAAAATGTGCCCTTCTGTTAAACTATCAAATTTAAAGATTTTTGTGAAAACAATATTTCTTCTATGTGAGAGAGTAAAAATAGCGCTTTTACTAAAAGCGGCATTTTTGCGAAAGTACGATATCAAATTGCATTTTTTTTAAAAACCTGCATTATATAGATATCGAAAACTTTCCATGGCTCAACTTATTTAGTTTTCCACTTTTCATCTTAGAGGTCATCCTGTCCATCCATTACTGACAGAAGAACAAATAATTCACTTTAAGCCCCAAATTCAAGACATTGCTCACTTATTAATTTTCCGTTCAAAGAAAGGTGCTGCTCCTATTTTTACCTTCCCCCATACAGATAAAGTATTGATTTCCAAAAAAGTTTTTATTATATATCTGAGGGAAATATACAGTGTTTAGGTCTCCATTAAAAAAGTATAATACTCCTTTGGGGTGTTGGTTATATGTGGGTGTGTATGTTTGAGTCCGTAAGGTTTAAGAATGATAGCGATAACCAATTTGAAGAAATATTGCCAGCTTGATGACTTTCAAATGTGAGAACAAATTGACAAAAATCTCGCCAAATTGGCAAAAATGACTCAAAAGTTATGAAAATGACGCCAAATATATTTTTATTCGGTGCCCGGGGAAGCAGAAACGGACGTATCAAAACAGAATTTTTTAGACAGAATAGTAGATGAAACGTGAAATACAGAAGCGGACGTATCAAAACAGAATTTTATAGAGATAATAGTAGATGAAAAGTGGAATACAGAAACGGACGTATCGAAACATAATTTTATAGACAGAATCTTATAGACGAAATATCGCCAGCTTGATAACTTTTAAATGTGAGAGCAAATTGACAAAAATCGCCAAATTGGCGAAAATGACTCTAAAGTTATGAAAATGACGCCAAATATAAGTTTATTTGGTGATCGGGGAAGCGAATACAGAAACGGCCGTATCAAAACAGAATGTTATAACCAGAATAGTAGATGAAAAGTGGAATACAGAAACGGACGTATCAAAAACAGAATTTTATAGACAGAATAGTAGATGAAAAGTGGAATACAGAAACGGACGTATCGAAACAGAATTTTATAGACAGAATAGTAGATGAAAAGTGGAATACAGAAACGGACGTATAGAAACAGAATTTTATAGATAGAATATTAGATGAAAAGTGGAATACAGAAACGAACGTATCAAAACAGAATTTTATGGACAGAATAGTAGATGAAAAGTGGAATACAGAAACGGACGTATCAAAACAGAATTTTATAGACAGAATAGAAGATGAAAATTGGAATACAGAAACGGACGTATCGAAACAGAGTTTTATAGATACAATAGTAGATGAAAAGTGGAATACAGAAACGGACGGATTTTATAGAAACGAACAGAATTTTATAGTTCTTCTAATATCTCGTGGAAATTATTTGAAAAGCGAAAGTTTGAATTATCGATCCCGTCACAATACTTTCCTTATACCTTATATTATATATATATATAAGGAAAGTAATATACATTATACTATGTATATAAGGAAAGTAATAATGTATAAGATCCACGGTACTGTGTTTTTAACGTTGAATTGCACATTTGGCGATTTCCCGGATGACAACATGCAAAACTATTTCAAAGTACCCAATTAACTTACATTTTACGCAACTCTAAATAAACAATTACCAATATTGATAGCATCCTCAATAAGCGACATAGCTCACATATTAAAATATTTTAATTATTAATTAATCAATTAGGCGTCATTTTTATTAATTTTGCGTCATTTTCGCAATTTTGTCGATATTTTCGTCAATTTGGGATGAAATATAGCCAAATTGGCGATACGTCACTAGATTATTCGCCAAGTTCGCCAAATGCATCAGCAAATGTTACAGATAAACGGAGAAAAAATCATGTCTTATACATTAGAAGGTATGTCCGTCATATGACGGAAATCAGAATTTGCGAATCATTACATCCCATTTGGAGTCATTTTTATCAATTTGGCAACATTTTTGTCACTTTGGCAAAATTTAAAATAGTCGCCAAGTGGGCGACATCCCGATAAGTTTCTCCCCAAATGTTACGAACAGACAGACGGACGGAGAAATGGTTTATTCTTATAGTCTACTTTTATGTTCTTTCCAAGATATTGAACACAATTAGTCGTCCTTTCATCAATTTGGCTAATTTATATCAGTTGGGTTACACTTTCTTTAATTTGCCAACATTTAAAAAAGTCGCCAAACTGGCGACATTTAGTTAAATTCGTCGCCAAAATCTCACCAAGCGTTATGGGTGTAGAAATATGTTATTCTTATAGCAGATAAATGGCTATTAGCGTTCAAATTCAAAAGTATTACCCAAAGTAACTTTTCTTATAAATGGAACGAGCTATATCCACGAGAATGATGCTTTATCGCATGATATTACATATGAAAAGTGAACATATTTCGAAATAGTTAATATTTTTTTATTTTATGTGATTTTTTGATACATACATATGAAAAATGTGCAATATCTTAAGAGCAGTTCATGCTAGCATACTAAAGTTTGTAACAATCGTTGTCTAAGGAAAAATTACATACGAAATCTCTATCTGAGTAACTTTGTTAAAGGCTTTGATTTTTTAATGATTTTCTCAAAATATCACTCGAAAATTTAGTGGGGTTCTGAACATTCGATTTCGTCATTTGACAGGCTTCTAGTATTCATGGATTATAATTTTTGTACCAAATTTCATTCGAATCGTTCTATTCGTTCGTGAGATATTGTCTCCACACACACACACACACACACACATACACACAGACAGATAGACGCCAGGCTAGAAACAGTTTTTTCGTGTTCTAGAGTTTCCAAAACATGTAGATCCGTCGAAAACTCGCGTTGCGATTTTCGTCATGATTCCAATACTTTCCCTTTATTGTACCATGTATTGCAAGGAAAGTAACTATGAGTAATTTTATCAAATCAAAATGTAAATAAATAAATTAGGGCATTTTTCGGATGCACAGAATTGAACAAACATAAATACAAAGCTTCTAAGAAAGTCCAAGCATGGAAGTATCGCTTAGACGGTCTCATGAATACACACACACACACACACACAGACAGCACATCAAAAACATTCGATTATAGTTCAGGGGTGCTTGAAACACGCTCTTTCAGTCGAAGATTCGACCCCCGTCACAACACCTTCCCTATACATTCTTCTATGTATGTAGGGAAAGTAATAACTATTATTGTTTAGAGTGAGGGCTGAATTGAGATATAAGTTCCAGAGAAAGAATAGATTCTTGTGGCCATTGAAAATGAATTTGGAAATATCGCAGTCGTAATCATTATAATTAACAGATTGTAATAAAAGATAAAATCTTTAAAGATAGAAGGTACTTTAAAATTATTAAAAACCGAAACCAAATAATTCCGATTAAGGCCGTCAAAAGCGGATTTGATTACTGTAAGGGAAAAATGGCTATTAGTATTATAAATTTTAATATTGTTAGCAAGGCTATAGATAACATCTTTGAACTGCATAATTCTCGAAAGCTATATTCATTACTTAGTACCATATTATTTCTAGTTAACCAGTCATTAAACCTAAGGATATAAACTCTGTTCAAAAATTTCCCAAGGGTGGGTAGTAAACAGATTGTTCTATAGGAACAACATTGTGTTGCGGATTATGCACATCATAATTTCACTGTAAAAGAGGTAAAGTTTTCCCATAAAGTAAGGAATGTCATGTGCTGCCCGCATCAAATATTTAAAAATGTGCCCTTCTGTCAAACTATCAAATTTAAAGATTTTTGTGAAAACAATATGTCATCTATATGAGAGAGGAAATATAGCGCTTCTACAAAAAGCGGAATTTTTACACAATAACCGTATCAAATTGCATTTTTTTTAAAAAATCCTGCATTACATAGATATCGAAAATCTTCCACAACTCAACTTATTTAATTTTCCACTTTTCATCTTAGAGTTCATCCTGTCCATCCATCACTGACAGAAGAACAAATAATTCAGTTTAAGCCCCAAATCCAAGCCATTGCTCAATTATTAATTTTCCGTTCACAGAAAGGTGCTGCTCCTATTTTTACCTTCTCCAATACAGATAAAGTATTGATTTCCAAAGAAAGTTTTCATATATTATATTTTTGAGGGAAATGCACAGTGTTTAGGCCTCGGTGAAAAAAATGTATAACCCCTTTGGAATGATGGTTATATGTGGGTCTATGTTTGAATGTGTAAGGTTTAGGAATGATTGCGATAACTAATTTGGCGAAATATCGCCAGCCTGATGACTTTTAAATGAGAGACCAAATTTACAAAAATCTCGCCAAATTGGCAAAAATGACTAAAGTTATGAAAATGACGCCAAATATAAGTTTATTTGGTGCTCGTGGAAGCGAATACAGAAACGGACGTATTAAAACAGAATGTGATAGCTCTACTAATACCTCGTGGAATTTTTTTGAAATGTAAAAGTTCGAAATATGACTATTTTTCGTAATTTTATAAATTTCTAAAATTTGTATCCCGGGGAGGGGGAATAACGCCTTATCTTTAGATAAAACTTGCCCTTGAAAAGGTGTAATGCAGAATTATCCGACTGGCGGCCTCCAAACAACGATAATGCTTAAGTAACATATTGAAAATCAGCTCAATTTCTTAAATCTTTTTCAAAGGTACGCAAATATTTATACTTACCCCTCGCCATACTAAGATCGAAATATTACATAAATA
This sequence comes from Amaurobius ferox, assembly GCA_951213105.1. Taxonomy (NCBI): domain Eukaryota; kingdom Metazoa; phylum Arthropoda; class Arachnida; order Araneae; family Amaurobiidae; genus Amaurobius; species Amaurobius ferox. The sequence continues at coordinate 61,128,301 of OX578152.1, forward strand.
CCTAAGATGGGGTCATTTTGACCCCATATGTATTTATTATGTTTAGGCCAGAGAACTAACTGATGAAGGGATATAATACTGGCTATAAACATTTAGTACAAAGAGAAAAATGTAATTTCCACAATATTACGAATAATTAAATAGCATTAAAACGGAAGTAAATTCAAATTTATGAAATATGTTTATAAGAATAATGATAGTAATGTATTATAACAACCTTTCAATCCTACTGCTCAATTTCGTGGCAATCAGTACACAAAATAACACTTGAAGTATGACTTTTGCAAATAAACATCCTGCAGCTGTTACACTTCTGTGAATACTTGGTGTCATTTGTTGATCTAGAGCACATAGCACACCTACTCCGTTTCACTGAAAGTCTGTCTGCCACAGAGTCGATTTAGTACTCTACTTTTCTTACTTCCCTTCCACTAAGTTTTATAGCCTGAATTGTGAACTCCTTGTAGCCAAGTGGTTCATTTTCAATATGAGAAGCGCGGCGTTTCAACTGAGGTTCCACCAACTGTACTCCAAGTTCTTCCAGAAACCATTTAAGAGCATTTTTCATAGACTTGAAGTCGATATCCTTTTGTGTATTCATTCTCCAAATGACAAAAGCATTATAGGCGGCAATATCTATGAAGTCGAGAAATAAACTCAGTGGCCACCTCCTGGTACTTATACGGTACCTCCTCGTAATTCTCGGAGAAGCTTGTCTAGAATGTCAACGCGATGGGGTCAATGTGACCCTCATTCGCAATTTCTACAAATAAAAAAAAATAGAAATGCCCGAAGTTTACTAAATTATAAAATATACCTTTATAGGAGAATTCTTACAAAATAATTTTAGCATACAAATTTTAAATGCACAAAAAGCTGCAAAATATCCAGATGGGGTCAAATTGACCCCCATCTCAGTATCGCGAGGGTTAATACGTAACAGTGATAAAATATGATGCTTAAACATTACTGAAATTATTTTTAGCGGCAGTAAACTTATTTTGATCTAAAAATGTTCTCTATATTTTGCAGAATTTGAACATCGTAAAGAGAAATGTTAAATATATGTGTTTAGACCACAGATTTTTTTTTGTTGTTGATAAATCATTAATTCATGCACCGGAACTGTGCAGTGCATTTGTCATTAAAGGAGCAGTGTCTAATAGAACAGTCCTTGAATTCGAACTTTTCAATTGCAAATTGCACACGGGCATGAATCCTGATGTCCAGCACCTGTAGTCTCTTTTCTGTGATGAAAATAAAAGTATAGAAACAATAAATAATTTACTTAAGGTAAATGAATTCGCATCTTAAATTCATTTTAAAATTGATGTTTCTTTTAAAAATGACCTTTATTTACTAGATGTAAACCAGTCATACGACGGTGTGCATAAAGTTGTAAGAGATTCCCTCCCCTGCCAGCCAAACTTGAGCTCTGAATATTAAATATATTTCGAATCAATAATAATAATTCATCAAAGCTACAAGGGCTATTAAAGAAATAGAACTTAATTCTCCAAGATATAGAATTTTCATCAACTTGACGTCTTTTTTTTTTTAATTTAGTGTCATTTTTTTTTAATTTGGCGACAATTTTTCAAAATCGCCAAATCGGCGATATTTTTCTAACTTTTTCGTCAAATTTACTAAAGTGTCTCCAACATTTATCTCCAACCATTTATCTCCAACCGTTATAGACAGAGATATAGAGAGACAGACGGAGTGAAAGGGTATATCAGAATCATTGGAACAGAATCTAATAAAATTTTAAATATCCTTAAACAATTAAATAACTGCCTAACATTCCTTAATGAATGAAATGTGCACTTCAAATGCCATATTTTCTCTACGTTGTCAGTAATCTTAACTCCCATTCGTGTTTGAAATTGGCTTTTAGTATATAATAGATATAATAAACAACCAAATAAAAACTCCAAAGCAAAATCAAGTGTCTGTGTATATTGACATTAAACCAAGCTCCCCCCCCCCCTTAGACGACGCAAACATCTCGGTGGAGTTTACACAAGGTTCTTCTATACACACATTTTTCTTAAAAAATTTTCATTTCTTCTGCACATTTTTTCTTCTACACACTTTCTTCTACACACTTTTTCTTCTACATATTTTTCTTAGAAAAAAAATCAGTAAGTAAAATAGAAAAATCTGATGTGGGCAGCACATGACTTTCCCTGCAAACTTATATCCAAGTTCTCTTTATTTTAATTAAATTTAATTCACTTTTAATTCAATTTTCGTTCTGATTTGGTAACTGGAGTTATTTTTAAAGGTGGCGTAGAGAAAATATGAAAAAACTAAAATATCTCGAGAACGTCTAGTCCTAGTGTAACGGGATTGGTCTTATTCATTTCTTTATTAAAATTTACGTATAAAACAAGCATTTAATGGATATATTTGAGCATACGTAGTTTTTTACTTTAGATTTTGAAGATTTTTATTGTGCCATTTTGCAAATAAAAGGCAGGTTATTTTTTTCCGTATCGTACCAAAATCTAATTCAGCTCTAGTGTAACCTACAAGAGACTTATCTACCGAATTTTGTGAAATTCGGTCTATCAGTAAGGGTTTATCAGTAACTTATAATCGTAAAAAATTTGATAAGTTTTCGGTCTATTACTGTCCTTTGAAACATACGATTACATAAAAAATTACAAAAATTCAAATTACTTATGTAATCGAAAAAAAAAATGTTAGATTGTTAAGACATATAGAAAAATTTTAGTCCAATTATAGAATTGTGCTAATTTTTGAATGCGACAATTTATCTATCAAATTACGTAAAAAATGCAAATTTCCATGAGTTTTAAAAAATATATAAATATGAATGACTCGGCTCATACATTGCTCGCAAGAATGTTCTTCGAACTTACCGAGGGTGTCAAGGTGGAAACTCTGGCCACTAAGGAAGTTCTTTGTACATCTGGCAAATGTTTAATGTAACTAAAAAGCTAATTCAAAATTAAAAAAAAAACCACCGAAATCCACATTTCCCGGACCTCAAGTGCAGGTGTACCAAATTTCATGTCCCTACGGCGTTTCTATGTATCGGTATAGCTTGCACATATAGACATCTTCCTTTATTATGTAAGACTCGCACACAAGAATATATATATATATATATATATATATATATATATATATATATATATATATATATATATATGTATGGATATAAAAGATCCTACATGATGGATATAAACGTGTGGATAGATCGGTGCGTATTCGTCTTGCTTTTTGAGGTATTGAAGTAATGGTACAGTATCTGATTACGTATTTATAAACTATACTTTTTAATTCTTATTGACTTTTAAATTGTAGAATTACGACACTTTAATGCAGGTTTTAGGTTTCGAGTCTTGTGGGTTATTCCACGATTTCATGTCATATGGTGCACTCTTTTTACATTTTTGATACTTCGGTATTCATATCTTATGCAATATATCGGAGTGTTGTCTAGTCAAAAAGCTTGCTTAACCGGGGAGTGGGAATCACAACTCCCTCGGTCAATCTTCGGTATACACACACACACACACACACAAACACATATATATATATGTATATATATATATATGTGTGTGTGTGTGTGCATTTTACATATAAGCTGAATATTGGACTCTTTTAAACTATTCTACAACAATGGATATTCTTATTCATATCACCATTATTGTAAATGCACCCAACTTGAAGAACTTGTAGGGCCAACTAAAATACTGTTATTATATAGTGGTCCAGGACGAGCTGGATAGATAAGATTGAAAATCTAAAGAAAAAAAAAACATTTATGCTTTGTTTTTTAAAGTAAACCCTTTTATTAATTGCAGGTAACTTAAAGGTCTGTAACATGAGCCAAATATTCAGCATCACTATTATAACATGTAAAACAGTTTTCTCTTTTATATATTAGAAGTGAAGATGAGTATTGGACTCTTTATATCTCTCTTAAACAATGGTTATTCCGTTATTGTAAAACATCGTGGCAAACAAACAGTCACCCAACTAAAAGGGCTTGCAAGGCCAACTAAAAGACTAAATTATATGGCAGCCACAGGGTAGAGTGGCTCGATAAGATTTTAAATTTAATAAATTAAAACGTACCACAAAAATACACGATGTGCTAAATTTTATGTCGCTACATTTAGTGGCACCTGGTTATTTAGGGCATTAAACATTTGAAACGGGAAGGTTGTAAAAAATAAATGAAGCTAATACTTAGTTCTGTTTTCTTTTGGTGGAAAAAATGATGTTTAAAGGGTAATCAATAAATGAGTAATGTTTAAAGATTTTAACAATTCATCGGAATCTGTAGATGCATTTGTATGTATTTCATATGTTTTATTCTATAAAATCTATTCAAACAAATTACAAATTGGCATAAAAATTAAAATAACCGAAAAAATGGAAAGTGGAATAGATTTAAATTGCAAATGCAAGATAAATAACATTTTAAATGAAATGTTACTTATCTTGCATTAATCTAGATTCAAAACTTTCACATCAATCTGATTTTGAAATCATCAATGTACTTCGAAAGAGACAGAAAATAGAGTATATTTATTTCATTTTATATAAATTTCAATGCACTCACTCCCTTTTCTAGTTAGTGATTTAATTATTCTTTGCAACTTACTTGCAATTGCTAGTATTCATGTGCTGAATTTGCTGTACATTAAACTTTTGTTCTTGTGTCATTTTCCCACCATTCAGTATCAAATTATAGGTATAAAATAATAAAATTATGTCTAAATCTTTTTTTACAAATAGCAAGAACTTTCTCTTACATCTTCCTTTATATTACACTCATCTCCTTCGTCAATTGTATCCATCCATCATGGCAGTAAAAACGAAATTTACTCAAAACAACAAACTTAAAACGTTTTTTGGGGGAACTTTTTTTTGTTCAAAAACCGCTGATACTGTAAATTTTCATTTTTTTTAGGCTTCGGACGTTCGATGGAAAGTGAATTCTTCTGAAAGTTTCCTAATTGACTGTCACTGAAGAAAATGGGTCAGTCAAGCTTGTAATTTGATATTTACAAAATCAGCAAAAGACGTCAGTTTGCATATCTCTACCAGTTAACGCCTGATGCTTGGATAGTTTCGTTGGTATTTCAATAGTTATTTTGGTCTTAGGATAGTATTTTTGGCAGTTCAATAGTGACTATGGTGCTAGGATAATTTATTTGAATTTAAATAGTTTTTTTTTGTATTTCGACAGTTTATCTGGTACTTGGGCCGTTTCGTTGGTACTTTAATAGTTTATATGGTACTTAGATTGTTTATTTGTCACTTGAAATGTTTCTTTGGAACTTGGACAGGTTTTTGAGTATTTAGATAGTTTACTTGATACTTGGATTGTTTCTTTGGAATTCAGAAAGTTTATTTGGTACTTGAAGAGCTTCTTTGGTACTTTCTGTGGTATTTGGGTAGTTCCTTTTGTACATGGATAGTTTATTTGGTATTTGGATAATTTTATTTTTATGTTTGTATAGTTTCTTTGGTAAATGAATAGTTTCTTTGGCACTTGGATATATATATCTTTAGAATCTTTAATAAGTTATAGTCAAAGAACTAGTATTCGAGGGTCGCACTGAAATTTTTTAGATACGACTAAGTGGTATAAGTTAAACTTACCGACTCTTAGAAGTGTTCAAAGTTCTCCCCACCAACGTCAATTCACTTTTATAAGCAAATTTTCCAAAAATTAAATGCTTCAAGACATCCATTTCTTGGAATCGATGAAAAATATTCTTTTATAGTCTCATCAGTCTCATTTCAGGAAAGAAAACGACACCCACGTAAATTTTTTTTCAGATTAAAATATAGCTTAATGTCACACATAGCAAGATCAGGAGAATAGGATGGATGTTCTATCACTTTGATGTTTTTTGTTCAAGAAGTTCGACTGTCATTTTTGCTGAATGAGAAGATGCATTATCATGGTGTAGCACGAGTCCCTTAACAACCAATTTCTGAAGAATTTCTGGAAGGCACTTAGTGGTGTACCAGTTAGCTGTAATTGTCGGCTGTCCCTCTAGCTTAGAGGCTTTGACCAGACCTGTACTTCTGAAGAAAAGGGGGGTTATCTTCAAAGACTCATACTTTATTTTCTGTAATATTGCTGTGATTGCAGTTATCGCTCAGTTCCTGCTGAATAACGCTGAATATCAAGAAACAGCTAACGCATGCTAGAGTCTGCATGGCAAACACGCTTTCATGTAATACACGTGACGTTATTATTTAATATCATCTGGAAAAGTAACATTTCTAATATCTCAAGAACAGTTCATAATAAATACAAAATATAATTGTCTGTTTATTTTTGGTTAGCCAGAATTTTTAGTTATTTAAAAATGAAAATATTGAAATGTTAAAAGACTTTCTCATTTTCGATCATAAACGCTCAATATTACAAGCAAGGCGCAGGTTATCGTTCTGTCAGAAATGTCATGCACTTCTGAATAAATAATCAAACACAAAATTAATAGTTTTGCAAACAATTTTAATATAATTATTTTATATAATCATTTTTCAATTTAATGAAAAAAGTCTTAAAGATTGAAAGTATCCTCCTGGTTTGATTACTCTGATAATCAACAAGCGTCTGACATTTCTTGATTGAAAAAATAAAACAAAATTGTATTGGATTTCCATAATATGTTCTAGAGATGCAGCGCACCATGTGGGATAAAATATAATTCTTAATATCTCGAGAATAGCGTTGTGATAATTTATAATGAATGTAATTCATTTATTTCTTGTTAAAAATAGTTTTCATTTACTCAAAAATTATTAGGGAATATATTTTATCTTTTGTAACTTTCTCCATTTCGTTCAAATATCTGAAATTTCTCAAGAACGACTTATGTTTGAGTTGTCTAAAACGTTACTCATCTATTGTTACGAACTTGTAAAATTGACTCTTTGAGTATCCAGAAGAGAAAATATTCCAACAGGTAGCCATTCTTATTACTTGAATGTAGGGTTACCATATTTTGACTTTCGGGGCTTAATTACAACTTTTGGCGATTTATTGACAACTTGGAGATTTCTGCTGCGTTTACAAATGTGCTAGAACTTTATCGAAATATCGAATATTCTTGGAGACATGAGTTTTTCTTAGAAATTTCAACGGAGAGTCAATAAAAGGAGTCATTGCATTGTTGCAAAACTATCATATGAACTACAAAATAACTTCTCCCACAAGTGGAGTGAAATAGTTCCACGAGAATGAAGTAAACAGATTTGTTGTTAAATATTTCATTTGGAAAGTAAACTTATTGGATAATGTCTACTATTTTCATAATTTTATGTAATTTTTTGATAAATTTATTTAAAAACATTTAATATCTCGAGAACGGGTCATTCTAGTGTTCCAAAGTTTGCGCCATTCGCTTTGTAATGAAACATTCCTTATGAAATAATAATTTATGTATTATTATTGGAGGTACCGATTTTCTATGATTTTTTTCATAAATTCATACAAATATTTAGATTACTTCCGAGTATTTGATGAAGTTGAAAATCAAGAGTTCTGGTATTCACTGATTGAAATAACAGAAAAAATTGTTTTCGAAACGTTTCGGTTGTTCAAGGATTTCGCATCCACACATGCTAACATATACACGAACTGGCACACATAATATGACTAATATATATCTACACACTAACACGCACACATACAGACATCACTTCAAAAATGTTCGATTCGAGCTCACGGCTGCTTCAAACGTACTCTTCCATCGGAAACTCTAATTCGATTTTCTGATTCCCCGTGAAAATAATTTCCATATACCTTATATTATGTATGTAGGAAATGAAATTATAAGCATAAGGTTATTGTACAGATCACCAGTTTCGTTTTAATCGGAAATGCCAAGTAATGTCCCTACAATGGTTCCCAAGCAACTTCACTTACAGATTGGATACAATGGGTCATAGGTTTCAAAAATTCAGAGTTTCTAATTTTCTAAGACATACCAAGTAGTATGATAACTATAGACACTAAGAACGGGATGCTATTATGTTTTGAAGTATAGAAGGGGAATGGGACGTAGTGTATATCTGAAGCTGACTTTCTATCTTAAATCAATGAAAAATAGGTTATGGTCTACATGAAACATAAAATAAAAGATAATTCAGTGTCTCATTAGCAAGGAGCATCAACTGGCCAGACTGAGATCCGTTGTTCGTTGAGACATGGCTCCCATACACACATGCCTTTTTCAATCATGATTATTCCATAATGAATCAAATCCTACTTTAACAGGTAAAAAATAATGTATAATATTTAAGGCATTGTGATCTTATCGTTAAATTGTACATTTGGCGCTCTCCCATTTCAAAACACCCTTATAACTTATATTTCGCACAACTTTAAATAAACAATTATTAATATTGATCACATCCTCAATAAGCGATATACTTCATATATTAAATTATTTTAATAATGAATTCATGAATTAAGCGTCATTTTCCTTAATTTAGCGTCATTTTTGCAATTTTAACGATATTTTTGTTAATCTGGGGTGAAATATCACCAAGTGTTACAGACAAAAAGAGAGAAGATAATTTCTTATATACTGGAAGGTATGCCCTTCATATAACGAAAATCTGAATTTGCCAAACATTACTTCCCATTTGGCGTCAATTTTACCAAATTGGCAGAATTTAAATTAGTCGCCAAATTAAATTTCATGCCAAGCGTTACGGTCGGAGAAATGGGTTATTTTTAACACTTTACAACTAAGTTGAAAAGTGCTTATGACTTTGTTCATTCTGTCTGTCTGTCTGTCTGTTTGTCCGTTAGCACGACAACCGCCGTCGTAAAAATGACTTTATCAAAATGAAATTTTAGCAAATCGTTCAGACGGTCTGTGGGACCTATGGGAATATAAATGAATAATATCTCCCAATTAGTTTTGGATTGAACCCGGGTTGAAAAAATGAAATACATTGAATTCTATGGGACCTAATTTTTCAAACATTTTTTAAGCAGATTTAAAATTCACAAATTACTTCGAAAATTTTAGGAAATATTCAAATTATCCCATAAAATATATAAAAAAAAATTCAATTCAGTAGTTTTTTAAATAAAAATTAAAATAATAATTACACCTTTTATATGAAGCGATCACGTGCCCCTATATGAAAAGATCACGTGACCCATTTCAAAATAAAATATGGCATCTATCTTGTGTCAAAATTGTGATTTTTAAAGTTCTTTCTAATTCATATAAAACCGCTCCGATCCATCCTAAAACCTCTTTATTTTCGCTTAAATTCTGAGCATCTACATACTGAAATAACGCAATTACAATATATTTGAGTTTAAAGGATCATCCAACTTCGATTATTTTTACAACGAAGCCTATTTTTCACTTATGGAAAATGCAAATACCAAAAGATGTTGAATGAGTTGTACAAAAATTGCTATTTCTTTAACGCAAAATTATTTAGTTCATGGAGTATGTAATATAGCTGATATGAATGAAATATTAATTGATTTTACAGAGAGAAGGACGATTTTTTCGATGAAGTTTTAAGCATAGAGTTTAATTACTTGTATCTCCATGTTCTTATGTTTTTAAATAACATAAATTATTATAGTATTGTGATAAATGAAATGAATTGAAAAATGTTTATCAATGAAGTGCTGCTTTTATAGAGAGAGCCAGGCTTGTTATATTTCGATGACGTCATTTGAATAAATTTAATTTGTTTTTGATGAAGTTTTCAAATATAATAAATTATTGAAGAATTACGACAATTTTAAAAATATTATCGGGGAATGTATCGCATTTTAGAGATGTTTAAACCAGGCAATTTATATTTCAATGCCGTCATTTAAATAAAGTTCATTTTTTTCGATCAAGTTTTAAGTTTTAAAATATAATAAATGGATGTAGTATTGTGATAATTTTAAAAATATTACCGAGGAATGTAACGCATTTTAGAGATGTTTAAATAAAATTGCATTGAAATTGGAAAGTGTTTCATAATCAATGCTTTATGCATGATTGATTTTTCTTGTTATACACTACTCTTATGTTCTTTCCAAGATATTGAATTTTAATCAATTGGTCATTTTCATTGATTTAGCCGCATTTTTATCAATTTGACGACATTTCTGCTAATTTGGCAACATTTGAAGAAGTCGCCAAGTTGGTGACATTCCGGCAATTCCGTCGCCAAAATCTCGCAGAGCGTTATAGACGGAGTAATAAGTTATTCTCATAACAGACAAATGACTATTGGCGTCCAAATACAAAAGTGTTAACCAAAGTATCTTTTCTTATGAATGAAACGAGCCAGATCCACGAGAATGATTTAAACCAAATTTATCGCATGATATGACATATGAAAAGTGAACATATTTCACAATAGCTAATATTTTATTTAACTCTTTACAACATAGTTGAAGAGTGTTTATGACTTTGTTCATTCTGTCTGACTATCTGTCTGTCTGTTCGTTAGCACGATAACTGCCGTATAAATGACTTTAATAAAATGAAATTTTAGTGTGTTGTTCAGACGGTCTGTCGGACCTGTGGGAATATAAATGAATAATATCACCCAATTAGTTTTGGATTGAACCCGGGTTGAAAAAATGAATTACATTGAAACGCAGGGGACCTCATTTTTTAAGCGAATTTAAAATTCACAAATTGCTTCGAAAGTTTTAAGAAATATTCAAATTATTCCATAAAATACATAAAAATATCTGATGTGGGTAGCACATGACTTTTCTTACATAATGCAATGAATTTACTACTTTTACAGTAAAAACAATATAGGGTATTCTTATAGTAGATACATATTCTTTCCAAGATATTGAATTTTCGTCAGTTAGTCGTCATTTTCATTGATTTAGCGTCATTTTTATCTATTCGGCGACATTCCGCCAAATTTGTCGCTAAAATCTCGCCAAGCGTTATGGACGGAAAAATAAGTTATTTCTATAGCAGATAAATGACTTTTAGAGTTCAAATGCAAAATTATTACTCAAAGTATCTTTTCTTATGAATGGAACTAGCTAGATCTTCGATAATGATGCCATCAAATGTATCGCATGATATAATATATGAAAAGTGAATATGTTTCTTAACAGTTGATATTTTTTTTCAATTTATGGGATTTTTTAATAAATTCATTTGAAAAATATGCAATATTTCGAGAATGGTTCATGCTAGCGTTTTAAAGTTATGTCAATCGTTTTCCAAGTAAAAGTTACGTAAGAAATGGCTATGTGCGTAACTGTATTAAAGGTGTTGATTTTTGATGATTTTTTTTAAATTTCACTCGAAAATTTAGAGGTTCTGAACATTCGATTATGTTTAAAACAATAGTCTTCCAGTATTCACGGATTGTAATTTTTGTACAAAATTTCATTCGAATCGCTCCATTCGTTCGTGAGATATCGTCTCCACAGACTCACTGACACACACACACACTGACACACACACACACTGACACACACACAAACACACAGACCGACATCAGCTCAAAAATGTTCGCTTCGTGATCAGAGATGCTTGAAACGTGCTCTCCCGTCGAAAACTCGAATTCGTATTTCCGACCCCGTCTCAATACTTTCCTTATACATTATGTATATAAGGAAAGTAAAAATTTTCAGCAAAATACATTCAGTAATTTTTAAAATAAAATTTCAAATAATAATTACACCTTTTATATGAAGAGATCACGTGACCCACTTCAAAACAAAACATGGCATCCATCTTGTGTCAAAATCGTGATTTTTAAAATTCTTTTTAATTTATATTTATTGTTGTATCCGCCCTAAAACCGCTTTATTTTTGCTTAATTTCTGTACATCTGTATTCTGAAACAACACAATTACAATATATTTGAGTTTAAATGATCATCAAACTTTGATTATTTATACAACGAAATCTAATTTTCTATTATGGAGGATATAAACAGGTTAGGCTGTAATATAAGTTGTATAAGAATTGCTGAATTTCTTTAACGCAAATTTATTTTGTTCTGGAGTCTGCAATTGAGAAGCAGACGATTTAATGGCAGACTTTTTCGTTGAAGTTTTATGCATAGAGTTAAATTACTTTGACCTCCATGTGTTACCTCCATTAAGTTTTTAAGTAGAATAAATTATTGTAGTACTGTGATGAATAAAATATTTACTGCTTTTTCGTACTGCTTTCACATATATTTCGTTGACGTCATTTGAATCAAGTTAACTTTTTTCGATGAAGTTTTAAATTTTCAAATATAATTAATTATTGCAGTATTGTGATAATTTAAAAAATATTACCGTTGAATGTATCGCATGTTATGGATTTTTAAATAAAATTAGAGTTGGAAACTGTTGTATAATCAATGCTTTATGCATGATTGAACTTTCTTGTTTATTGTATGTGATTTTTTGATAAATTTATTTGAAAAATGAGCAGTATCTCGAGAACGGTTCATGCTAGCATTAAAAAATTTGTAACAATCGTTTTCTAATGAAGAATTGCATAGAAAAGGACAATTTACCTAGCTTTATTAAAACTTTCGGTTTTTTGATGATTTTTTCAAAATTTCGATCAACAATTTAGCGGGTTCTGAACATTCGATTGCGTTCAAAAGCAAGAGGCTTCTAATATTCCCGAACTGTTATTTTCATGCAAAATTTCGTTCAAATCGCTCCATTCGTTCGTGAGATATCGCCTTCACAAATTCACTGACACACATATATGACTCTCCCGGCCGTCCAAACAGCTGCTCAAGTCTTAGAACGAGTTGGATGGTCTGGGTCTTCAACACACAGACATCATCTCAAAAACGTTGGATTCGCGTTCAAGGATATTTGAAATGTGCTCTTCCGTCGAAAACTCGAATTCGAGTTTTCGACCCCGTCATATTATATTATCTATGTATATAAGAAAAGTAATGAATTAGCTCTATTGTTTTGATATGACATCATTAGAAGATGAAAATTGGTGCTAACTGACTCCCATCAAAGGTGGGAATATGAATTAAATGGTGGGACGAATGGATTTCACGTCGTTTCCTGTAGTTTTGGCAGTAATGTCAGTAAAACCGTAAGATGAAGTAAAAATCCGTACAAACTACGGAAAATCCGCAACAGTTGGCATCTCTGGGCAGACTGTGGGCCTTCGTGTGTGCTGAGTGTGCAATCTTTCTATTGCAACAATGAATAAACTTGCCGCATACTTTCGGGTGAGACGGATTTCTCTTATACTTAACTAGCCGGTCATTGAAATGATAAGGCGCTTTGCTTCCTATAAAAGTTTAGACAGATTCAAAATCTTTAAATCTCAATTATGTTTAATTATAGAGAACATTCATTATCTAGAAAGCATGATGAAAATTATTTGTAGGAAGAACAAGTATCAGTAATGTACTTGAGTCACCTACATTTGACCACGCCCAATTTTAACATTCGAAGTTCTCCCGCGGTATTGAAATTGTATTTATTAGCAATAAATATGGAAAAGGGGAAGAGGAATTTTTTTAACAGGTATTAAAGCGCCCAATAAAAAATACGAAAATTGAAATAACCTTTTAGGAAGTGTTTTGTATATATTTTATTCATTCGGACATATGTAACCAACATTTTTATTTTTGTTTATTTTATTTTTGTTTCGACAGGCCACAGATTATTTTTCTTTTGACTGCAGACACTTGGACAAACCTTAGTTATCCCAGACGGATCGATGGATAATAGTTGGCTGTTACTCCATGGAGTTTGAGATGGATTGAAACTAAATGAGATACATTTCTTTTACGAGTGCTGTTTATATGTGCCGAAAAAAATTTATAAGTTTTTTTTATATTATCCTGAATTTAGTTTTACATTGTATTTCCGTCCTTTACATATTTTTTAAAGTCCAGACAGCTGTGCCGTGGTACGGATGCGGCTATTAAGTAGAACAAATGTCATTGGTCCAGGATTGCTAACCTTTAATGTATATTTTAATTACCAACTAGAACAGCTACATTAGAATTGAGTTTTAATAATAAAAATAAATTGATGTTGGCGCCTTAAGCACAAAAATGATGGCACCATGCGAATTTTTATAAATATAAAATACCTGACCGGTTTGTGTCAAAGGCACATTCAGTATTATAGTGGAGCATTCAGGGCACACAGAAGAGAAGGGATAAAGGATGCATTGCATATGGACTAAACAATTTATGAAAAAAAGTTTAACAACTTTGGAAAATAGGGGTATTAGGGACCTCCGTATTTCTTGCATAGGGATCCGAAAAATTATTTCAGCGGCTCTGTGGGCATTTTTAATCAGTACAAAACAATTTTTTTTATTTTAAATCTACTGCGAAAGATTGGATGGCATTAAACAAATCTACATTTATTTAATTACAATGTTTAATAAGAATCACCTGACTAAAAATTAATACAGTTATTAGCATCGGTTTAATAACTTCGGGGCAAGATGCTAAACCTTACTTGTGGGACGTCAATTGTTTTGACGTGAATGACATCTATGCTTGGTGTTTCTATGGCGGAAATCGGAGCGTTACGAGAAATTTAAATATTTTGGACTCTTATACTTTCGATCCTAAAAGATAAAAATGCAAATTCTTTTTCTTGTTTTGCAGAAATGGGGGCCAGTTTATGGTTGTATAAAATGTTTTCAATATTTTATTCTTTTGAAATTTTTGTGTTGACAAAACTTAAGAGTAAAAAGAGTAAGTAACTCTCCGAGGTATTTTATCTTTCATGTTTCTTTTTTTCACTCAAAATATTTTCGAAACTATATAGATATAAATAGTTAACGGGAAAAGTATGCATTAGAAAATTTAGTTTCTAAATTTGCATTTATTTTTAAAAATAATTCTTTCAGTTACCTAGTAATTGTCTCGTCAAGATGAAAAAGGCTGAAAATTTTCAGCTATTTCTAGGTTTTTCAGTTTTTTCTAGCTTATATCTCAAAAACAAAAAGTACTAGCTATGAACAAGTAGCCAGAATTTGTAGGTTTTTTTGAAAGCCTTACAAGTATATATAATTGGATTTTGGATCAACATCATAATTCTTTAAGTGTACTGGTTATAATTTCGATATTTTATTATTTTATCCTGGGTATCCAATTAGTGGGAAAGTAAGCAATTCTTAATTAGTAATACTTAAAATGTCACGATTGCTGTAGCTCAGACATTTTATGTGTTCCTTGGTGATATATTAGTGTATTAGCAAGAAATATTTTATTTTGTTTAAATAAATGTAGGGATGTTAAATGAACTTAGGTATTCTAAAGATGTTTATTGATTGGTGAGATTTGAACAGAATGGATGGAAATATCCATATTCAAATGCGTGTTTACGTGACGCAAAGGAAGTTTATAGATTGGCTTGAATATGAAATCTCTTTAGTGGCATAAGCTTAATTTTTTTTTATCTTAAAGCAAGTTAATAGAATAATTTGATATTTTGACGAATTCTACGGTCGGAGTATCCAGGCAAAATCTGTGCGAAAACTGAAACTGCAAGTTTGCTGTCGCATAAATATATACGAAGGGAACCAAAGTGTGGTACAAAGGGGATATTTTATTATTTATGAGTAAAATGCCATATTTCATTTTGCTTAATGTTCTTGGCAGAGACCATAATTATCTTGACGTTTCTGAACGGAATAACCCACCAACTGATTTTTGTAACGAGGGTCATCAAAGTTAATCTGCAAAGTAAATTATATGATAATTAGCTCTAATACTTATAACATTTTTATATATTAAGATTGGCAACATAATGACACATATATATACACCTAATAGTTAACATAAATTCATTTATTCTCTTAAGATAAAGACCTGGGAGGACCTGTGAGATCAACTAAATACTTATCAAAATGTTATTATTCTTAATTTGATCGTGTTGTTTAAATACGGATGGCACATTGGGATGGCACATCCTGGCACATCCGGATGGCACATCCTGGATTGCATGTAGGATGCGCTGCGAATTATAGCTTGCTGCTATATTGTGGAACTTGAAACAAAGGTCGACTTTGTCTGAGCTCGCATTTTATCGTACATACACCACTGGTAATACTTTTAACTTGTTCACACACCTTACAGGCTACTTTTGCATAACCACATTTACCACCGGAGTAATCCCTTCCCTTGCATGTACTTGTATCTCTTCGCATCTATTAGTACTTGCATTCTATTCTAATCTCGTCTCACTTATTTGCTAGGTAATGTCATCTTTTCGTTGCTCCAAGGAAACACGTCTTTCTTGCGGCCTCTTCTCCGGGCTAACTTTTCTGGGGGTCCAGCTTGGATTCCTTTTTTTTGTATTTGTTTGCCTGGAACGTCAACTATGTCCCTCAAGACATATTGACACCATTTTTTAATTTATTGGTTATAAACAACTTAACTCAAACTGCAAGATTTGGCACCAGTGTGTCCGAAGCTTTGTTTTGCTTGCATCACTATGACGTACCTTCGGCAGCCTTTGCTGTATGTGGTCTCACACTAGCTATAGGCAGTTAGTGGGTTATTTGTAGCGCTTCGAAAACTAGTGAACGAAAAAAATGAGTTTGAAAATAATCGAATAAATTTATTGAACTTTACTGAAGCTTTATTTTACAAAATATTATTCACACAAAACCATTTCGGCTTCACCAGACAGGAGCTACCGTGGACTTTTTTATGACGTCACCAACGGTTTTTAAAATAATCTTACGTTTCACAAAGAGCATTATGTACATTTTAACAACGCTACTAGCTTTTGACTTTTAACTACGCTGCTACGCTACTTTACTCGTCCACATATTCTTATTGAAGTTAAAGTTACATGTATGAAAGAATTAGGTTCATGCTAGCTCAACGGGAATACAATTTATTTAAACAAACTGCCTTTAAATGAATGCAGAACCAAATACAGAAATGCACATATTTGCTATGTAAATCTTCGCCAAGAATCATGACAAATGCTCAAAGAAGAGGAGCGGTTAATTATACATGTATCAGAATAACGGTGTCAGGTACCAAAGGATCATGCGTTTATCAGGAAAGTTACAGATATAAATTTGAATATAATATTTACTGAAGTGAGGGAACGATGTAAGCTGCTTACCTTTTACTTCCCCTTTAATACATGGTAATGAATAGGGAAAGTATTGGAATCTTGTCGAAAATTGCAACTCGAGTTTTCGACGGATCTACACGTTTTAGGACTTATAGAACACGAAAAAACTATTTTTGTTATTCTAAAGTTTATGTCAATGGTTTTCTAAGGAAAAATTACATAAGATGTCTAGTTGCGTAACTTTTTTAAAGGGTTTGATTTTTTGATGATTTTTTTCAAAATTTCACCCGAAAATTTAGGGAGGTTCTGAACATTCGATTGCGTTTAAAAACAACAGCCTTCCAGTATTTACAAATTGTAATTTTTGTACCAAATTTCTTTCGAATCGCTCCATTCGTTCGTGAGATATCGTCTCCACAGGCTCACTGACATACACACACAAACACACAGACAGACATCACCTCAAAAACGTCTGTTTCGTATTCAGAGAAGCTTGAAACGGGCTCTTTCTTCGAAAACTCGAATTCGAATTTTCGACCCCGTCACAATACTTTCCTTATACATTATACTATATATATATCGAAAGTAATTATACTATGTATATAAGGAAAGTAATAATGTATAAGATCCACGGTACTGTGTTTTTAACGTTGAATTGTATATTTGGCGATTTCCCAGATGACAACATGTGAAACTATTTCAAAGTCCCAATTAACTTATATTTCACGCAACTCTAAATAAACAATTACCAATATTGATGGCATCAATATTGATAGCATCAATATTGATAGATCAATTACCAATATGATTAATTATAAGCGACATGGTTCATATATTAAAATATGTTAATAATTAATTAATCAATTACGCGTCATTTTCATTAATGTAGCATCATTTTTGCAATTTTGTCGATATTTTCGTCAATCTGGGGTGAAATATAGCCAAATTGGCGATACGTTGCAAGATTATTCGCCAAGTTCGCCAAATGCATCAGAAAGTGTTACAGATGAACGAAAAAAAAATCATGTCTTATACTAGAAGTTATGTCCGTCATATGACGGAAATCAGAATTTGCGAATCATTACTTCCCGTTTGGAGTCATTTTTATTAATTTGGCGACAATTTTGTTACTTTGGCAAAATTTAAAATAGTCGCCAAGTGGGCGACACCCCGATATATTTCTCCCCAAGTGTTACGAACAGACAGACGTACTTAGAAATTGGCTATTCTTATAGTCTACTCTTATGTTCCTTCCAAGATATTGAACTCAATTAGTCGTCATTTCATCAATTTTGCTAATTTATATCAATTGGGTTACATTTTCGGTAATTTGCCAACATTTAAAAAGCGTTATGGACGTAGCGTTAAGGACGTAGCGGACGTCGTCAAGCGTTATGGACGTAGAAATATATTATTCTTATTGCAGATAAATGGCTATTGGCGTTCAAATTCAAAAGTATTACCTAAAGTGACACTTTTTGTAAATAGAACGAACTAGATCCAAGAGAATGATGAAATCATGCTAGCGTTTTAAAGATTGTATCAATCGTTGTCAAAGGAAAAATTACATACGAAATCGGAGTAACTTCGTCAAAATCTTTAAATTTTTAATGATTTTTGCAAAATTTCACTCGAAAATTTAGTGGGATTCTGAACATTCGATTGCGTTATTTGATAGACTTCTAGTATTCACGGATTGTAATTTTTGTACCAAATTTCATTTGAATCGTTCTATTCGCTCGTGAGATATCGTGTCCAAACACACACTCTTTCTCTATCTCTCTCTCTCTCTCTATGTCTCTCTCTCTCTCTCACACACACACATACACAGACAGACGCAACGCTAGACACAGCTCTTTCGTGTTCTAGAGTTCCCCAAACATGTAGATCCGTCGAAAACTTGCTTTGCGATTTTCGGCATGATTCCAAGACTTTCCTTTTACTGTACCATATATTGCAAGTAAAGTAACTATGAATAATTTTATCAAATCAAAATGTAAATAAATAAATAAGGACATTTCTCGGATGCGCAGAATTGAAGAAACATAAATACAAAGTTTCTAAGAAAGTCCAAGCTTGGAACTATCGCTTCTCATGAATACATATACATACACACACACAGATAGCACTACAAAAACATTCTATTATAGTTCAGGGATGCTTGAAACAAGCTCTTCACGTCGAAGATTTGACCCCCGTCACAATACTTTCCCTATAGATTCTTATATGAAATATCACAGTCGTAATCATTATAATTAACAGATTGTATTAAAATATAAAATCTTTAAAGAAAGAAGTTACATTAAAATTATTAAAAACCAAAACCAAATAATACGTCAAAAGTGGATTTGTTACCTATTATTGTAAGGGAATAATGGCTATTAGTATTATAAATTTTAATATTGTTAACAAGGCTGTAGATAACATATTTGAGTTGCATAATTCTCGGAAGCTATATTTATTACATAGTACCATATTATTTCTAGTTAACCAGTCATTATACCTAAGGATATAAACTCTGTTCAAAAATTTCCCAAGGTTGGGTAGTAAACAGATTGTTCTATAGGAATAACATTGTGTTGAGGATCATGCACATCATAATTTCACAATTAAAACAGTAAGATCATGTAGTAAAATTTATGTGCTGTCCACATCAGATATTTTAAAATGTGCCTATCTGTCAAACTATCAACTTTAAAGATTTATGTGAAAACAGCATTTCCTTTATTTGAGAAAGGAAATATAGCTCTTCTACAAAAAGCGGCATTTTTGCAAAAGAACGGTATCAAATTGCATATAAAAAAAAAAAAATCCTGCAGTAAGTCAGCAAGCAGTAAAGTCATTGCATCATGTAGTAAAAGATATGTGCTGTCCACTTCAGATATTTTAAAATGTGTCCTTCTGCCAAACTATTAAATTTAAAGATTTTTGTGAAAACAACATTTCCTCTATATGAGAGAGGATATATAGCGCTTCTACAAAAAGCGGCATTTTTGCAAAAGAACGGTATCAAATTGCATTTTTAAAAAAAAAATCCAGCATTATATAGATATTGAAAGCCTTCCACGGATCATCTTATTTAATTTTCCACTTTTCATCTTAGAGGTCATCCTGTTCATTCATCACTAACAGAAGAGCAAATAATTCACTTTAAACTCCAATTCCAAGACATTGCTCACTTATTAATTTTCCGTTCAAAGAAAGATGCTGCTCCCATCTTTACCTTCTCCAATACAGATAAATTATTGATTTCCAAAAAAGTTTTCGTATATTATATTTTTGAGGGAAATAACAGTGTTTAGGTCTCCGTGAAAAAAGTTTAATACCCCCTTTGAGATGTTGGTTATATGTGGGTGTATATGTTTGTGTCTGTAAGGTTTAGGAATGATAGCGATAACAAATTTGGCGAAATATCGTCTTCTTGATGACTTTTAAATGTGAGACCAAATTGACAAAAATCTCGCCAAATTGGTAGAAATGACTAAAGTTATGAAAATGACGCCAAATATAAGTTTATTTGGTGCTCGTGGAAGCGAATACAGAAACGGACGTATTAAAACAGAATTTTATAGTTCTACTAATATTTCGTAGCAATTTTTTGAAATGTAAAAGTTCGAAATATAATTATTTTAGTAATTTTATAAATTATCTAAAATATGTATCCCGGGGAGGGGGAATAACGCTTTATCTTTAGATAAAACTGGGCCTTGAAAAGCTGTAATGCAGAAGTATCCGACTAACGACCACCAAACTATGAAAATGCTTAAATAACATTTTGAAAATCAGCTCAATTTCTAAAATATTTTTCAAGAGTAGACAAATATTTATACTTAATACGTAAGAATGATAAAACATGACACTTAAACATTATTGAAATTATTTTCAGCGGCAGTAAAGTTATTTTGATCGAAAAATTTTCTCTATATTTTGCAGAAGTTGAACAGCGTAAAAAAAAAAAGAAATTGGAATAAGAGAAATGTTAAATATATGTGTTCAGACCACATATTTTTCTTTTTGTTGATAAATCATTAATTCATGCTCCGGAAATGTACAGTGCATTTGTCATTAAAAGCAAAGTGTCTACTAGAACAGTCCTTGAATTCGAACTTTTACTTTTCAATTGCAAATTGCACACGGGCAAGAATCCTGATGTCCAGCACATGTAGCCTCTTTTCTGTGTCAAAAATAACAGTATAGAAACAATAAATAAGTTACTCAAGGTGAATGAATTCGTATCATAAATTCATTTTAAAATTGTTGTTTCATTCAAAAATGATCTTTATTAATTAGATGTAAACCACTCGTATGACGAGGTGCATAAAGTTGTATGAGATTCTCTCCCCGGCCTGCACACTTGCGCTCTGAATATTAATTATATTTCGAATCAATAATAATAATTCATCAAAGCTACAAGGACTATCAAAGAAATATAATTTAATTCTGGAAGATGTAGAATTTTCAACAATTTGACGTCATCTTTTTTAAATTTAGTGCCATTTTTTTTTAATTTGCCGACATTTTTTCCAAATCGCCAAGTCGGCGATTTTTCTTAATTTTTCGTCAAATTCACTAAAGTGTCCTCATTTATCGCCAACCGTTATAGACAGAAAGATAAAGAGACAGACGGAGAGAAAGGGTATATCAGAATCAGTGCAAAATAATCTTATAAAATTTTAAATATAAGTAAACAATTATAACTGCCGAACATTCCTTACTGAATAAAATGTGCACTTCATATCTTCTCTACGTTGTCAGTAATCTTAACTCTCATTCGTGTTTGAAATCGGCTTTTAGCATGTAGTAGATATTATAAACAATCAAATAATAATAAAAAAAAAAAAACTTTTGTGTTTATTGACATTAAACCACGCCCCCTTAGACTACGCACTCATCTCGGTGGAGTTTGCACTAGGTTTTTCTATACACACATTTATCTTAGGAAAAAAAATCACTAAGTAAAAAAGAAAAAATGCTAATATCCGTATCTGGGAGTGATTTATGAATTTTTGTTACTTGCATATGCTTCTAAATGTTTTTTTTTTAACAGAAATTTTTATTTATAGAGAAAATTTAGAACAGAAAATATTCCTTTTCCGCTGTTTCTTCATTTTATTAGAATCATAGCGATACGCTTGCATAATAATATAAAATCGTTTCAGCATAAAGTCCTGACGCCTAATGAATATTTGCATAGGAAGTAACAGAGTTTTATAAATAGTTTAACTTTTAAAGATGCTTCTTGAAATGTGTCTATTCTTACGTAGTTTGAAAACAGAACAAAATAATTCTAACAGCAACTTTCCCACGGAAACATAGTTTGAGTATTTTAACATGCCCCTGTGTCAATCAGTAGAAGCCGTCATGATAAATAAATAGCAGATCAGATGAATAATGAAAATTTAACGAAATATTTTTTATATAGAACATTCTTTGAAAATATTTGTGATAGATGATATAAAATTAAATTTGAGGCGTAAACTTATAATCATATAAAGTTTGATATGTTTTTGGCCTATTACTTGGCCTTTGAAACGTAATTTTAACCCGATTATAGAATTGTGATAATCTTAGTTTTTTGGATGCGACGATTCATCTATCAAATTACTTAAAAAATGCAAATTTCCATGGGTTTTAAAAATATATAAATCTTCCGGACTTGTCCTACGGATTCGGCTCATACATTCATTGCTCGCAAGAATGTTCTTCGAACTTACCGAGGGTGTCAAGGTGGAAACTTTGGTCACTAAGGAATTTCTTTGCATGTCTGGCAAATATTAAAAGTAACTTAAAAGCTGATTCAAAATTAAGAACAAAAAAACCCCACCGAAATGCACATTTCCCGGACCTCAAGTGCAGGTGTACCAAATTTCATGGCCGTACGGCGCTTCTATTTACCGGTATAGCCTGCACACATAGACATCTTCCTTTATTATGTAAGACTCACACACATGCATATATATATATATATATATATATATCTGTGTGTGAGTGTGTGTATTTTACATATAAGCTGAATATTGGATTCTTTTAAACTATTCTACAACAATGGTTATTTTTATTCATATCACCATTATTGTAAACGCACCCAACAAAAATAACGTGTTGGGCCAACTAAAAAACTGTAATTGTATACTGGTCCAGGACGAGCTGGATAGATAAGATTGAAAATCTAAAGAAAAAAAATGTACCACAATAAAACACATATCTACTTTGTTTTTTAAAGTAACCCTTTTATTAATTGCATGTAACTTAAGGTCTGTAACAAGAGCCAAAGATTTAGCATCACTGTTATAAAATGCAAAACATTTTCTCTTTTATATATTAGAAGTGAAGATGAGTATTGGACTTCTTTTAATTATCTTAAACAATGGTTATTCCATAATTGTAAGCCATCGTGGCAAACAAACAGTCACCCAACTAAAAGGGCTTGCAAGACCAACTAAAAACTAAAATTGTACGGTGAACATAGGGCAGAATGGCTCGATAAGATTTTAAATCTAATAAATTTAAACGCACCATAAAAATAAACGATGTGTCAAATTTTGTGTGGCTACATTTAGTGGCACCTGGTTATTTAGGGCATTAAAGATTTGAAACGGGAAGGTTGTAAAAAATAAATGAGGCTAATACTTAGTTCTGTTTTCTTTTGATAGAAATAAATAATGTTTAAGGGGTAATAAATAAATGAGCAATGTTTAAAATTTTTAACAATTCATCTTAATCTGTAGATGCATTTGTATGTGTTTTACATGGTTTATTCTATAAAATCTTATCAAACAAAATTGAAAATTGGCATAAAAATTAAAATGACCGAAAAATAGGAAAGTGGAATAGATTTAAATTGCAAATGCAAGATTAATAACATTTATAAGATAAATAACATTTGAGTATTAGCTGAGTATTTAATTGCTTTTTTAATGTATTTGACAATTGTTTAGAGATCTTGTTAGATAGTTATCCATCTATTTACTGTATATTGTTCCTGTTTACGCTTATTACTGCTTTTAAATAAAAGTGTTAGTTATTCAAAAATTTAGACTCATTCTTCTATCCTGAGAGTACACACACGATTCCAGAGGATTCTTCCTACCAATATTTGTACCAATCTATTTTTGTACCATTCTATTTATACCAATATTTGTACAAATATTTGTACCAATGTGTTGTACCAATCTATTTGTACCAGTCTACCAATATTTGCACCAATGTATTTGTATTCCAGAGGATACTGCGTACCAACATTTGTACCAATATTCGTACCAATATTCGTACCAATATTTGTACTAATCTATTGTCTCAACCGTTCATTTTGACTCCATAATGTCAATACGAATTAAAGTAATTTATAAAAATTTCTCATAAAGGAATTTTTCATGGAAAATTTAGATTCAATTTTGGATGTAAATTCACATCTTTACTGGAAACTGAATATTGTTGTCAGAAGGAAGAGCACACATTTTAGGGAGGCTTAGCCTCCTCTGACTCCTGCCTCTGTACGATCCTGGTCTTGTTATCGACTGGCCAGTGGTGAGGTTCGTGGCTTGAATTTTGTTGAAACCACAGATATTATATAGATAGAGATCGCACTTTCACTCTTCAGCCATTGGCCACCCTGCCGCGTCAAATTCGGGGCGGCAGAGGCACGTTCGCTGTAGTGAAGGCTTGGAATGGCAGTTTTAAATTTAAAAATGTATTAATTTTCATTAAAAGACATTTTTAGTTGTTATTTTAAGCTTACTTGAATAATAAAGGGATTTTGCGAATTAGATTGTAGTAAAATTGACCATATAAACTAATCAAATCCAGTAATGGGAGGGCTGCCGATGTCGGTACTCTATGAATATAATCTCTTTGGTTGCGACACGAGTCGTTACAATGTCGTCGTATCATATTTGCCCTACACTTTAGATGCACTCCGGCCACTCAAATAGCGGCTGAAAGCCCTAGGGTAAGTTGAGTGGTCTGGGTGTTCCACTTTAGATGCAGTGAAGAGGAATGTCGGCCTGAATAATAGTAAAATACATATTTTCTTAGTGTCGTACGATTTACGGTGTCGTTATAATTCATAAACAAAATAAATTTGATATGGAGAGCACATGATTTTTTCTATATAATGATTTTGCGTCTTTCACAACAAAATAATAGTGTGCAAGATCCACTTACAATATTTTTGGTATAGAATTAATATCAAATAAATTGAAATGAGTCGTTTTTCGCAACTTATTAGTCGAAAGAGAATAACTTATTTATGTAACGTATTAATTCCTCAGCTAAATGCAATGAACATTTTATTAATATCATGTGAAATAAATGACTGTGGGTGATTTATTTGGCGTCAGAAACCAAAACTATAATATCAACTACAAAATAACTTCTCACGCGAGCGGAATGAAGTAGTTCCACGAAAATGAAGTTAACATATTTGTTGTTAAATATTACATTTGGAAAGTGGACCTATTGGATAATACCTACTACTTCTTTAAATTTATGTGATTTTTTTGATAAATTTATTTGAAAAACATTTAATATCCCGAGAACATTTCATTCGAGAGTTCCAAAGTTTGCGCCATTCATTTTGTAATGAAACATTCCTTATGAAATGATTATTTATGTATTATTATTGTAGGTACCGATTTTCTATGATTTTTTTCATAAATTCATACAAAAATTTGGATTACTTCCGAGTATTCGATTAACTTGAAAACCAAGAGTTCTGGTAGTCAATGATTGAAATAACAGAAAAAATTGTTTTCGAAGCGTTTCGGTTGTTCAAGGATATCGCGTCCACACATGCTAACATACACACGAACTGACACACAGAACAAGACTAATATATATCCACACACTAACACACACACATACAGACATTAAAAACGTCCGATTCGAGCTCACGGCTGCGTCAGATGTACTCTTCCATTGAAAACTTCAATTCGATTTTTTGATTCACCATGAAAATACTTTTCATATACATTATATAATGTAAGTAGGAAATGAAATCATAAGCATAAGGTTATTGTACAGATCACCAATTTCGTTTTAAACGGAAATGCCAAGTAAAGTCCCTACAATGGTTAATAAGCAACTTACACTTACAGTTTGAATACAATGGATCAGAGGTTTCAAAAATTTAGTTTCTAATTTTCGAAGACATACCAAGTATGATAACTATAGACACTAAGAACGGGATACTATTATGTTTTAAAATAAAGAAGGGAAATGGGAAGTAGTGTATATCCGAAGCTGCCTTTCTATCATAAATCAATGAAAAATAGGTTATGGTCTACTTGAAACATAAAATAAAAGATAATTCACTGTCTCATTAGCAAGGAGCATCAACTCGTTGTTCGTTGAGACATTGCTCTCATACAAAGTCGCCACATGACTTTTTTAAACATGATTGTTCCATTATGAATCAAATCGTACTTAAGAGAAAATCTGATGTGGGCAGCATATGACTTTCCTTATAAATTGCAATGAATTTTCTACTTTTACAGTAAAAAAATTATGTATAATATTCAGGGTACTGTATTTTATCGTCGAAATGTACATTTGGCGATTTCCCAATGTGAAACCATTTCAAAGCACCCAATTATCTTATATTTCGCACAACTTTAAATAAACAATAATTGTTATTGATAGCATCCTCAATAAGCAATATACGCCATATATAAAAATATTTCAATAATTAATTCATCAATTAGGCGTCATTTTCCTTAATTTTGAGTCATTTTTTGCAATTTTGACGATATATTTATTAATCTGAGGGGCGAAATATGACCAAGTTCGCCAAATGCATCACCGAGTGTTACATATAAAACGAGAGAAGAGCATTTCTTATATACTAGAAGGTATGTCCTTCATATAACGAAAATCATAATTTGCCAAACATTAGTTCCCATTTGGCGTCAATTTTATCAAATTGGCAGCATTTAAAATAGTCACCCAGTTGGCGACGACTCGTTAAATTTCACGCCAAGAGTTGCGGTAGGAGAAATGGGCTATTTTTATACACTACCCTTACGTTCTTTCCAAGATATTGAATTTTCATCAATTGGTCATTTTAATTGATTTATTGTCATTTTTATCAATTTGACGACATTTTTGTTAATTTGGTAACATTTGAAGAAGTCGCCAAGTTGATGACATTCCGGCAATTCCGTCGCCAAAATCTCACAGAGCGTTATAGGCGGAGTAATAAGTTATTCTTATAACAGATAAATGACAATTGGCGTCTAAATACAAAAGTGTTAATCAAAGTCTCTTTTCTCATGAATGAATCGAGCCAGATCCACGAGAATAATTTCACCTAATTTATCGCATGATATTACATATGAAAAGTGAACAAATTTCATAATAGCTAATATTTTATTTAACACACTACAACGTAGTTGAAAAGTGTTTATGTGTCATTCTGTCTGTCTGTCTGCCTGCCTGTTAGCACGATAACTGCCGTATAAATGACTTTATCAAAATGAAATTTTAGTATGTTGTTCAGACGGTCTGTCAGACCCACGGGAATATAAATGAATAATATCACCCAATTAGTTTTGGATTGAACCCGGGTTGATAAAATGAAATACATTGAACCCTATGGGACCTAATTTTTCAAGCGAATTTAAAATTCACAAATTACATCGAAAGTTTTAGGAAATATTCAAATTATCCAATAAAATACATAAAAAGATCTGATGTGGGCAGCACATGACTTTCCTTATATAATGCAATGAATTTACTACGTTTAGAGTAAGGATAAAATAGGGTATTCTTATAGTAGATACATTATTTCCAAGATATTGAATTTTCGTCAATTAGTCGTCATTTTCATTGATTTAGCGTCAGTTTTATCTATTCGGCGAGATTTTCGTTAATTCTGCAACATTTAAAAAATTCGCCAATTTAACGACAACATTCCGTCAAATTTTTCGCTAAAATCTTGCCAAGCGTTATGGATGGGAAAATAAGTTATTTCTATAGCAGATAAATGACTTTTAGAGATGAAATACGAAAGTATTACTCAAAGTATCTTTTCTTGAATGGAACGAGCTAGATCCACGAGAATGATGCCATCAGGTGTATCGCATAATATTACATATGAGAAGTGAACATGTTTCTTAACAGTTAATATTTTTTTTTCTATTTATGGGATTTTTTGATAAATTTATTTGAAAAATGTGAAATATTTCGAGAATGGTTCATTCTAGCGTTCTGAAGTTCATGTTAATCGTTTTCAAAGTAAAAATTACGTAAGAAATGTCTATTTGCGTAACTTTATTAAAGGTTTTGATTTTTAGATGATTTTTTCAAATTCGAAAATTTAGGGGGTTCTGAACATTCGATTGTATTTAAAAACAATAGGTTTCCAGTATTCACGGATTGTAATTTTTGTACCAAATTTCATTCGAATCGCTCCATTCCTTCGTGAGATATCGTCTCCACAGACTCACTGACACACACAGACTGACACACTCACATACACACACACAGACATCAACTCAAAAATTTTCGGTTCGTGATCAGGGATGCTTGAAACGTGCTCGTCCGTCGAAAACTCGAATTCGAATTTTCGACCCCGTCACAATACTGTCCTTATACATTATACTATGCATATAAGGAAAGTAAAATTTTCAGCAAAATGCATTCAGTAGTTTTTAAATAAAAATTCAAATAATAATTACACCCTTTATATGAAGAAATCACGTAACCCACTTCAAAACAAAACATGGCATCCATCTTGTGTCAAAATCGTGATTTTTAAAATTCTTTTTAATTTATATTTAGTGTTGTATCCGCAAAAAAACCGCTTTATTTTTGCTAAATTTCTGTACATCTGTATTCTGAAACAACACAATTACGATATATTCGAGTTTAAATGATCATCAAACTCTGATTATTTCAAAACGAAATATAATTTTCCCTTATGGAGAATGTAAACAGATTAGGCTGTAAGATAAGTTGTATAAAAATTGCTGAATTTCTTTAACACAAAATTATTTGGTTCTGTAGTCTGCAGTATAGATGATATGAATGAAATATCCACTGATTTTACATTGAGAAGCAGACGATTTAATGGCAGACTTTTTCGATGAAGTTTTATGCATAGAGTTAAATTACTTTTACCTCCAAGGTTTTAAGTTTTTAAGTAGAATAAATAATTGTAGTACTGTGATGAATGAAATATTTAATGCTTTTACATATTGCTTTTACATACTGCTTTCACATATATTTCGTTGACGTCATTTAAATAAAGTTCACTTTTTTCGATGAAGTTTTAAATTTTCAAATATAATTAATTATTGCAGTATTGTAATAATTTTAAAAATATTATCACTGAATGTATCTCATTTTGGAGATGTTTAAATAACATTAGAATTGGAAAGTGTTTTATAATCAATGCTTTATGCATGATTGAAATTTCTTGTTTATTGTATACGATTTTTTGATAAATATATTTGAAAAATGAGCGACATCTCGAGGACGGTTCATGCTAGCATTCTAAAATTTGTAACAATCGTTTCCAAAAAAAAAATTATATAGAAAAGGACTATTTAAACCGTAACTTTAATAAAGTTTAGGTTTTCTGATGATTTTTTCAAAATTTCACCCAAAAATTTAGCGGGTTCTGTACATTCGATTGCGTTCAAAATCAATAGGATTCCAATATTCCGGAACTGTTAATTTCATGCCAAATTTCGTTCAAATCGCTCCATGCGTTCGTGAGATATCGCCTCCACAGATTCACTGACTCACACATATATCACTCTTCCGGCCGTCCAAACAGCTGCTCAAGTCTTAGAACAAGTGGGACTGTCTGTGTCTTCAACACACAGACAGCATCTCAAAAACGTTTAATTCGCGTTCAGGGATATTTGAAATGTGCTCTTCCGTCGAAAACTCGAATTCGAGTTTTCGACCTCGTCACGTTATATTATCTATGTATATAAGAAAAGTAATAAATTAGCTCTATTGTTTTGATATGAAATCATTAGAAGATGAAAATTGGTGCTAACTGATTCCCATCAAAGGTGGGAATATGAATTAAATGGTGGGATGAATGGATTTCACGTCATTTTCTGTAGTTTTGCCAGTAAAACCGTAAGATAAAGTAAAAATCCGTACAAAGTACGGAAAATCCGCAACAGTTGCCATCTCTGGGAAGACGGTGGGCCTTGGCGTGTGCTGAGTGTGCAATCTTTCTATTGCAACAATGAATAAACTTGCCGCATTCTTTCGGGTGAGTCAGATTTCTCTTATACTTAACAAGCCGCTCATTGAAATGCTAAGGCACTTTGCTTCCTATAAAAAATTAGACAGATTGTAAATTTTGACAATTATGTTTAATTATAAAGAATATTCATTATCTAGAAAGCATGACAAAAATTAATTGTAGGAAGAACAAGTATTAGTAATGTACTTGAGACGCCCACGCTTGACCACTCCCAATTTAAACATTCGAAGTTCTCCCGCGGTATTAAAATTGTGTTTATTAGCAATAAGTATGGAAAAGGGGAAGAGGAATTTTTTTAACAGGTGTTAAAGCGCCCAATAAAAAATACGAAAATTGAAATAAGCTTTTGGCAAGTGTTTTGTATACATTTCATTCGCTCGGACATATGTAACCAACATTTTTATTTTTGTTTATTTTATTTGTGGTTCGATAGGTCACAGATAATTTTTCCTTTGACTGCAGACATTTGGACAGACCTTACTTAACCCAGACGGATCGATGGATAATATTTGGCTGTTACTCCATAGAGTTTGAGATGGATTGAAACTAAAGGAGATACATTTCTTTTATGAGTGCTGTTTATATGTACCGACAAAAATTTATATGTTTTTTTTATATAATCCTAAATATAGTTTTGTATTATATTTCTTTCTTTTACACTTTTTTAAGTCCAGACAGCTGTGCCGTGGTATGGATGCGGCTCGTTGAAATAAGTAGAACACATGTCCTTAATCTAGGATTGTCAATATTTATGTATATTTAATGCATAGTTTGATTACTAACTAGCATAGTTACATTAGAATTATGTTTTAATAATAAAAATAAATTGCTGTTGACGCAATAAGCACAAAAATGACGGCACCTTGCGAATTTTTATAAATATAAAATACGTGACATATTTGTGTCTAAGGCACATTCAGTATTATACTGGAGCATTCAGGGCACACACTCAGGAAGGGGTAAAGGATGCATTGCATATGGGCTAAACAATTTATGAAAAAAATGTTAATAACTTGGAAAATAGGGGTATGAGGGACCTGCGTATTTCTTGGATAAGGATCCGAAAAATTCTTTCAGCGAACCTGTGGGCATTTTTAATCAGTACAAAACATTTTCTTCATTTTAAATCTACTGCGAAAGATTGGATGGCAATAAATGAATCAAAATTTATTTAATTACAATGCTTAATAAGAATCATCTCGACTAAAAAATTAATACAGTTATTAGCATCGGTTTAATAACTTCGGGGCAAGATGCTAAACCTTACTTGTGGGACGTCAATTGTTTTGACGTCAATGACATCTATGCTTGGGGTTTCTATGGCGGAAATCGGAGCGTTACGAAAAATTTAAATAATTTGGACGCTTATACTTCCAATCTTAAAAGATAAAAATGCAAATACTTTTTCTTGTTTTGTCAGAAATGGGGGCTAGTTTATGGATATATAAAAATAATTTCAGTATTTTAATAATTTGAATTTTTTGGGTTGAAAAAGCTTAAGAGTAAAAACAGTAAGTAACTCTCCGTGGTATTTCATCTTTCATGTTTCACTTTTTCACTCAAAATATTTTCGTAACTATATAGATATAAATAGTTAACGGCAAAAGTATGCATTAAGAAATTTAGTTTCTAAATTTGTATCTATTTTTAAAAATAGTTCTTTCAGTTACCGAGTAATTATCTCGTCATGTTGAAAAAGGTTGAAAATTTTCAGCTATTTCTAGCTTTTTCAGATTTTTCTATCTTATATATCAAAAACAAAAAGTGCTAGCTAAGAAAAAGTAGCAACAATTTGTAGTTTTTTGAAAGCCTTACAGGTATATATAATTGGATTTTGGATCAACATCATAATTCTTTAAGTGCACTGGGTATAATTTCGATATTTTATTATTTTAACCTGGGTATCCAATTAGGGGGAATGTAAGTAATACTTAATTAGTAATACTTAAAATGTCACGATTGCCGTAGCTCAGACTTTTTATGTACTCCTTGGTGAAATATTAGTGTATTAGCAAGAATTATTTTACTTTGTTTAAATAAATTTAGGGATGTTAAATGAACTTAGGTACTCTAAAGATGTTTAATGATTGGTGAGATTTGAACAGAATGGATGGAAATATCTATATTCAAATACGTGTTTATGTGACGCAAAGGAAGTTTATAGATTGGCTTGAATGTGATATCTTAGTTGTAAGTTTAATTTTTTCTTATCTTAAAGCAAGTTAGTAAAGTAATTTGATATTTTGACGAATTCTACGGTCGGAGTATCCAGATGAAATCTGTTCGAAAACTAAAACTGCAAGTTAGCTATCGCATAAATTTATTTGAAGGGAGTCAAAGTGTGGTAAAAAGGGGATATTTTGTTATTTATGAGTAAAATACCACATTTGATTTTGCTTAATGTTCTTGGCAGAGACCATATTTATCTTGACGTTTCTGAACGTAATTACTCACCAACTGATTTTTGTAACGAGAGTCATCAAAGTTAATCTGCAAAGTAAAT
Organism: Amaurobius ferox; assembly: GCA_951213105.1. Lineage (NCBI taxonomy): Eukaryota > Metazoa > Arthropoda > Arachnida > Araneae > Amaurobiidae > Amaurobius > Amaurobius ferox. The sequence continues at coordinate 61,161,082 of OX578152.1, forward strand.
TATACGATAATTAGCTCTAAAACTTATAATATTTTTTAATATTATGATTGGCAACATAATGACATATATATACACGTAATAGTTTACATAAATTCATTTATCCTCTTAATATAAAGACCTGGGAGGAGATGTGAGACCAACTAAATACTTATAAAAATGTTATTATATTTAATTCGATCGTGTTGTTTAAATAAGGCTGGCACATGGGGATGGCACATCCTGGCACATCCGGATGGCACATCCTGGCACATCCGGATGGCACATTCTGGATTGCATGTAGGATGCGCTGCGAACTATAGCTTGCTGCTATATTGTGGAACTTGAAACAAGGGTCGACTTTGTCTGAGCTCGCATTTTATCGTACATACACCACTGGTAATACTTGTTAACTTGTTCACATATCTTACAGGCTACTTTTGCATGACCACATTTACCACCGGAGTAATCCCTTCCCTTCCCACTCTATTATTATTCTGTGTCTATCCACTCTAACTCAAACATTAATTGACCAAATTTTACAAAATATGGTAGATAAGTCATTTGTGAGCCACCTTATATAGTTCTGATTAGATTTTGATACAATTCGAAAAAAAATGAACCTGATTTCTTTTATGAAATGACCCACAAGAATCGTCAATATCTAATTACCCGCTTACCTAATTACCACCATTACCCGCAGTACCTTTTCTTATGAATGGATCGAGCTAGATAAACGAGAATGATGTCACTAAATTTATCGCATGATATTACATATGAAAAGTGAACATATTTCACAATAGTTAATAATTTATTTTTATTTTACGTGATTAAATTTATTTGAAAAACGTGCAATATCTCGATAATTGCTCATGGTAGCGTTCCAAAGTTTATGTCAATCGTTTTCTAAGAAAAAATTACATAAGATGTCTAGTTGCGTAACTTTTTTAAAGGGTTTAATTTTTTGATGATTTTTTTCAAAATTTCACCCGAAAATTCAGGGAGGTTCTGAACATTCGATTGAGTTTAAAAGCATCAGCCTTCCAGTCGTTACGAATTGTAATTTTTGTACCAAATATCATTCGAATCGCTCCATTCGTTCGTGAGATATCGTCTCCACAGGCTCACTGACATACACACACAAACACACAGACAGACATCACCTCAAAAACGTCTGTTTCGTATTCAGGGAAGCTTGAAACGGGCTCTTCCTTCGAAAACTCGAATTCGAATTTTCGACCCCGTCACAATACTTTCCTTATACATTATGCTATATAAGGAAAGTAACACATTATACTATGTATATAAGGAAAGTAATAACGTATAAGTTCCACGGTACAGTGTTTTTAATGTTGAGATGTATATTTGGTGATTTCCCGGATGACAACATGTAAAACTATTTCAAAGTACCCAATTAACTTATATTTTATGCATCTCTAAATAAACAATTACCAATATTGATAGCATCCTCTATAAGCGACATAGTTCATATATTAAAATATTTTAATAATTAAATAATCAATTAGGCGTCATTTTTATTAATTTGCGTCATTTTTGCAATTTTGTCGATATTTTTGTCAATCTGGGGTGAAATATAGCCAAATTGGCAATACGTTGCTAGATTATTCGCCATTTGCATCAGCAGGTGTTACAGATAAACGGAAAAAAATCGTGTCTTATACTAGAAGTTATGTCCGTCATATGACGGAAATCAGAATTTGCGAATCCTTACTCCCCATTTGGAGTCATTTTTATTAATCTGGCGACAATTTTGTCACTTTGGCAAAATTTAAAATAGTCGCCAAGTGGGCGGCATCCCGATATATTTCTCCCCTCAGACAGACGGACGTAGAAGTGGGTTATTCTTATAGTCTACTCTTATGTTCTTTACAAGATATTGAACTCAATTAGTTATGGACGTAGCGTATAGCGTTATGTACGTAGAAATATGTTATTCTTATTGCAGATAAATGGCTATTGGCGTTCAAATTCAAAAGTAGTTCATGCGGAGTACGATCACGTTAAACATGTGGGTCCGAAAGTCCTTCCGAGAGGTTGGTGGTAGGGGAAGGAGGGTACGGTCCCTGTGGATGCCTCCCCCACTGGGTTCCGGTCTAAATTGGGTGGCACTTCCCGACCGTCCAAACAGTTACCTTACACCTTTCTGGTAGGTCGGACGGTCTGGGTATCAACAACAACAAAGTAACACTTTTTGTAAATGGAACGAGCTAGATCCACGAGAATGATGACTTATCGCATGATATTACATATGAAAAGTGAGCATATTTTAAAATAGTTAATATCATTTTATATTATGTGATTTTTTGATACATGTATATGAAAAATGTGCAATATCTTAAGAGCGGTTCATGCTAGCGTTTTAAAGTTTGTATCTATCGTTGTCTAAGGAAAAATTACATATGAAATCGGAGTAACTTTGTTAAAGTCTTTGTTAAAGTGTGATTTTTTAATGATTTTTCAAAATTTCACTCGAAAATTTAGTGGGGTTCTTAACATTCGATTGCGTCATTTGATAGACTTCTAGTATTCACGGGTTGTTGTTGTTGAAACCCAGACCGTCCGACCTACCAGAAAGGTGTAAGGTAACTGTTTGGACGGTCGGGAAGTGCCACCCAATTTAGACCGGAACCCAGTGGGGGAGGCATCCACAGGGACCGTACCCTCTTTCCCCTACCACCAACCTCTCGGAAGGACTTTCGGACCCACATGTTTAACGTGATCGTACTCCGCATGAACACGGCGGCAGTTTTGGCAGTGGCTGGAATCGAACCCGGGCCTATCGAGTGCAACTCCAGCGCGCTAACCAATTTGCTACCGCGCCCTAGTATTCACGGGTTGTAATTTTTATACCAAATTTCATTTGAATCGTTCTATTCGTTCGTAAGATATCGTCTACACACACACACACACACACACATACACAGACAGACAGACGCCACGCTAGAAACAGTTCTTTTGTGTTCTAGATTTCCCTAAACATGTAGATCCGTAAATCTCGCGTCGCGATTTTCGGCATGATTCTAAGACTTTCCCTTTACTGTACTATGTATTGCAAGGAAAGTAAGGATTGTAATTGCAAGGAAAGTGAATAATTTTATCAAATCAAAATGCAAATAAAAAAATAAGGACATTTCTCGGATGCGCAGATTTAAAGAAACATAAATACAAAGTTTCTAAGAAAGTCCAAGCTTGGAACTATCACTTCTCATGAATACATATACACACACACATATACACACACACACAGATAGCACCTGAAAAACATTCGATTATAGTTCAGGGATGCTTGAAACATGCTCTTCCCGTCGAAGATTTGACCCCCGTCACAATACTTTCCCTATACATTCTTATATGAAATATCACAGTCGTAATCATTATAATTAACAGATTGTATTAAAGTATAAAATCTTTAAAGAAAGAAGTTACTTTAAAATTATTAAAAACCAAAGCCAAATAATTCTGATTAAGGCCGTCAAAAGTGGATTTGATACCTATTATTGTAAGGGAATAATGTCAATTAGTATTATAAATTTTAATATTGTTAACAAAGCTGTAGATAACATCTTTGAGCTGCGTAATTCTCGGAAGCTATATTCATTACTTAGTATCATATTATTTTTAGTTAACCAGTCATTATACCTAAGCATATAAACTCTGTTCAAAAATTTCCCAAGGTTGGGTAGTAAACAGATTGTTCTATAGGAACAACATTGTGTTGCGTATCATGCACATCATAATTTCACAATAACAACAGTAAAGTCATTGCATCATGTAGTAAAAGATATGTGCTGTCCACTTCAGATATTTTAAAATGTGTCCTTCTGCCAAACTATTAAATTTAAAGATTTTTGTGAAAACAACATTTCCTCTATATGAGAGAGGATATATAGCGCTTCTACAAAAAGCGGCATTTTTGCAAAAGAACGGTATCAAATTGCATTTAAAAAAAAAATTCCAGCATTATATAGATATTGAAAGCCTTCCACGGATCATCTTATTTAATTTTCCACTTTTCATCTTAGAGGTCATCCTGTTCATTCATCACTAACAGAAGAACAAATAATTCACTTTAAACTCCAATTCCAAGACATTGCTCACTTATTAATTTTCCGTTCAAAGAAAGATGCTGCTCCCATCTTTACCTTCTCCAATTCAGATAAATTATTGATTTCCAAAAAAGTTTTCGTATATTATATTTTTGAGGGAAATAACAGTGTTTAGGTCTACTTGAAAAAAGTTTAATACCCCCTTTGGGATGCTGGTTATATGTGGGTGTATAAGTTTGTGTCTGTAAGGTTTAGGAATTATAGCGATAACCAATTTGGCGAAATATCGTCAACTTGATGACTTTTAAATGTGAGACAAAATCGACAAAAATCTCGCCAAATTGGCAAAAATGACTAAAGTTATGAAAATGACGCCAAATATAAGTTTATTTGGTGCTTGTGGAAGCGAATACAGAAACGAAAGTATTAAAACAGAATTCTATAGTTTTATTAATATCTCGTGGAAATTTTTTGAAATGTAAAAGTTCGAAATATGACTATTTTAGTAATGTTATAAATTTTCTAAAATTTGTATTCCGGGGAGTTGGAATAACGCCATATCTTTAGATAAAACTTGGCCTTAAAAAGCTGTAATGCAGAATTATCCGACTGGCGGCCTCCAAACAATGATAATGATTAAGTAACGTATTGAAAATCAGCTCAATTTCAAAAATATTTTTCAAGAGTAGACACATATTTATAATTAATACGTAACAGTGATAAAACATGATGCTTAAACATTATTGAAATTATTTTCAGCGGCAGTAAAATTATTTTGATCGAAAAATCTCCTCTATATTTTGCAGAAGTTGAACAACGTAAAAAAAATATAATAAGAGAAATGTTAAATATATGTCTTTAGACCACAGATTTTTCTTTTTGTTGATAAATCATTAATTCATGCACCCGACGTGCATTTGTAATTAAAGAAATAGAGTCTAATAGAACAGTCCTTGAATTCGAACTTTTCAATTGCAAATTGCACACGAACATGAATTCTGATGTCTAGCACATGTAGCCTCTTTTCTGTGTCAAAAATAAAAGTATAGAAACAATAAATAAATTACTGAAAGTAAATGAAATCGTAACATAAATTCATTTTAAAATTGATGTTTCTTTTAAAAATGATTTTTATTTACTAGATGTAAACCAGTCATATGACGGGGAGCATAAAGTTGTAAGAGATTCTCTCCCCGTCAGCCAAACTTGCGCTCTGAATATTAATTATATTTCGAATCAATAATAAAAATTCATCAAAGCTACAGGGCTATCAAAGAAATAGAACTTAATTTTCCAAGATATAGAATTGTCATCAATTTGACGTCATCTTTTTTTAATTGAGTGTCAATTTTTTCAATTTGGCGACTTTTTTCAACATCATTATGTCGGTGATGTTTTGCTAAATTTTTCGTCAAATTCAGTAAAGTGTCCTCATTTATCGTTAACCGTTATAGACAGAGAGACAGACTGAGAGAAATGGTATATCAAAATCAGTGCAACAGAATCTAATAAATTTTTAAAAATCAGTAAACAATTATAACTGCCGAACTTTCTTTACTGAATTAAATTTGCACTTCAAATGTCATAACACTCCCATTCGTGTTTGAATTTGGCTTTTAGCATGTAATAGATATTATAAACAATCAAATAAAAAACTCAAAGAGAAATCAAGTGTTTGTGTATATTGATATTAAACCACGCCCCCTTAGACTACTCTCTTCACCGCAGTGGAGTTTACACAAGGTTCTTCTATACACACATATTTCTTAGAAAAAAAAACCCACTAAGTAAAATAGAAAAAATGTTAATATCCGTGTCTGGGAGTGATTTATGAATTTTTGTTATTTGCATATGCTTCTTAATGGTTTTTTTTATACAAAAATTTTAATTATAGAGAAAATTTAAAACAGAAAATATTCCTTTTCCGTTGTTTGTTCATTTTATTAGAGTCATAGCGATACGCTTGCAGAATAGTATAAACCCGTTTCAGCATAAAGTCCTGACGCCTAATGAATACTTGCCTAGGGAATAACAGAGTTTTATAAATTATTTCACTTTTAAAGATGCTTCTTGAAATGTGACTATTTTTACGTAGTTTGAAACAGAACAGAATAATTCTTACGTCAAGATTCCCACAGAAACATAGTTTGAATATTTTTACATGCCCCTCTGTTTATCAGTAGAAGCGGCCATGATGAGGATACAGTGGTTGCAGATGTTGGTCATTCTGGTCGAGGGATGTGGGTTTAATGGGAGTTCCTAGCCGCTATGGCTTTTACCTCCAGTCTGAGAGCAATGTGTGAGACATGACATCATTTGAGCAATGGAAGTATGAGAACAGTACAGGCCCATTGGCCATACCTTCAAAATGAAGGAGAGCTTTAGGAGCGGCGGTGCCGCCCTCTATGAGAGGCGCGGGCAACCACAAGGGGGAGAGTGTATCTAGAGTAGATGCACAAGTTACCATGTTAAAGCAAGTTACATGAGATCAAACCGAGCAATTAGAATGAAATAAAAGAGTCAAAAGGGATTGCGGATGTGGAAGGCAATTTTTAAGTAAATAAAGGCGGTTCGAAAAGAATGGACCTGGGACGCTTCCTGTGCAGCCTTGGGTCGTAGTCTGGGAGGGTAAAGAGGGTTTCATTATTTATGCTGGGGAGGTTTTGAAAAAAATTTTTGGTATGTTTACGGATGACTTTTTTGATGGTTTTTATTTTAAAATCCCGGTGAATCACATCATTCCGGAGGAACCGGGGGGCTTTGCGGATGATCCTAAGGATGCGGTTCTGTTCTGTATGGAGTTTGGCAATGCTAGTCTTGCATGCGAATCCCCAGACAGGACAAGCGTAGAGGAGGATGGGGTTGATGATGGACTTGTACAGGAGGAGTTTATTTTTAGTTTCGAGGTGGCTGGAGAAAAGAAGGTGCCCAAGGGTGCCTATCAGTTTCTTTGATTTTTTAAGTACATGGCTGATGTGCTCGCGCCAAGTAAGTCGGCTGTCCAGATGGACGCCGAGATACTTGACAGAGCGGGCAAAACAGACGGGTTGATTGCTGATCAGAATGGGGGGGGGGGGAACCTGACACCGGAGAAGAATATGGCCTGCGACTTTGAGGGGTTTATTTTGATCTTCCAATTTTCGTAATATTTTTCGAGGGTGTGAATATGCTTCTGTAGATGCGCGTGAAGAAAGTTTAGGTTCCGATGCTTAGAGAGGATGCAAGTATCGTCGGCATATAGGCAGAGGGTGGTATGGGGGGAGCGGGGGGTGTCATTAATGAAGCAGTTGAAGAGGAGGGGTGCCAGGATGGAACCTTGGGGGACTCCTGCGTTAACGAGTTTTATGTCGGAGAGGGTGTTTAGGATTCTGACTCGAAAATTACGCTGATTTAAATACGAGTTGATTATGAGGATGAGGGGGGGGGATTTCCATTTGGATGAGCTTATAAATGATACCGACGTTCCAAGCTTTATCAAACGCCTTTTCCACGTCCAACATAATGGCCCCGGCCGGGGTTTTAGTTTGAAGCCCCTCTGCAACGAATTCAACTACTCTAAGGAGCTGATGGGTGGTCGAGTGGGCCGGCCGGAAACCGAACTGCTCCGGGATGAAGAGATCCTTCTCATTTATGAAGTTAAGGAGCCTGGTTTGTATGACTCTCTCAGTGATCTTGCTAAGAGCCGGAAGGAGGGAGATGGGGCGGTACGATACAGGGTTGGAAGGGGTGCCTCCAGGCTTGAGGATAGGTACGATGATAGACGTTTTCCAGTTGGAAGGGAAGTGACGGTATTTTAGAACGGCATTAATCAGGTGGGTGATGAAGAAGATGATATTCAGGGGGAGAACCTTGAGAGCCCTATTTGAAATTTTGTCGATACCCGGGGATTTTTTATTTTGCAGTTTTTGAATAATTTGGAAGATTTCAAGGGGGGGGGGAGGGGGGACAGGGTCGGGATGAGGGGCCAGGAGAAAGTCGTTTACAATGAGGCTGATGTTATCCTGAAAGTCGTTGCTGGGGATGTCCAATGTGAACTGCTTCTCATAGCAGTTCGCAATGGCATTTGCTTTTTCGAGGTCTGAGAAGGCCATTCCCGTGTTGGTGCACAGAGGCGGCAAGCGCGCGAATGGTCTTCTCATCCGTTTGATATCCTTCCAAATGGTTTTGTCCAGGGGGGAGAGGGACTCGATGTATTCCTTCCATCTGTTTTGGCTGTGCTTAGCAATATCACTGCGAAGAGTCCTGATGAGGGAGTTAAGGCGGTTTTTGATGTGGGGGTTTCTGGTGGCCTGCCACTGCCTACGGAGGTCGTTACGAGTATGGATTTTGACTTTAATGTGATGAGGAAGCATATTGAAGCGGGGGGGGGCGAGAGGAGGATGCGTCAGCAAGGGATCTTTGTATCTCATCGGTGAGGTTCTGGGCCGCGGAGTCAAGGTCGGCAGGGCCGCTAATTTTGGGGTTGAGGAGGGCGGATCTGGTGAGATTGTATTTAAATTTTTTCCAATTTACCGAATGGGGGGTGTCAGAAAGGGGAAGAAGGGTGTTAAGGTGGACCGTGAGGAGGATGGGAAGGTGGTCGGAGTTAAGCTCATCAAGGGTTTCAAGGGTGTACGGGAAGAGGATATTTTTTAAAATGGCGAAGTCGATGGTGGCGGGGGTGGCGGCAAGTGAGTAGTGGGTGGGCTTAGACGGGACGGCAACATGGAGTCCATTGTCGGTGACGAATTTGTATATATCCCTCCCGTACGGGTTCCTACGGCGACAGTTCCATCTTGTGTGGTGGGCGTTAAAGTCCCCCATGTAGATAACCCGGTGGTGATTGCTATATATTTGGGTGAGGTCCGGTGTCAGGTCGTTGCGCTGCCCTGGTTTATTATAGAGGGATCCAATAATAATGGTCGGCTGATTTGGGAGGGTCAGGCTAATCAGTTTATTTTCCACGATGCTGGTGTTGGCAGAGTTTAACTCGTGGTGAGGGAGGTTATTTTTGACATATATAGAGACTCCACCGAAGGCGCAGTTACTCCTGCGCACTGCGGTGTAGTTCCTATAATTTGCAATTTTGAGGGGGGGGGAGCGGCCAGGTCTAGTCTCTTGAATCAGGATTACATCAATGGCGTTGTTAAGGACGAAGTCTCTAAGCTCGACGATCTTTTTACTAAGGCCGTTCGCATTCCACGAGAGAAGGCGAAGGGCGTCACTAATGCGATTACTTCCCATGATGGAGGGGGGGGGGGGAAGCTGAGCAGAATGCCTCTTCTAAGGCGGTGATTATACTGAAGATCTTGTTAAGTGGGTTGTCTGCCTGAGATAAGATGCATTGAACCGTGGTTAGGAATTTTTTAATTTGGCTAAAGCTAATATTAAAGTCTGAGAAGGTTTACCTGATCTCTTGAATAATCTGAAAGAAGTCTGATAACTGTGATGCGGAAGTATTGCTGCTGGTCGAGCTTGCTTTGTTTCCTGAGTTTGAGGCAGGGGCGGTTTGGTTGGTCTGGGCCGCGTAATCGTTTGTGGTGTCAGTGGGGGGGGGAGCTGTGATATTGCCGTATACTTTTAGTTGGTTTAGGGGAAGTCTCTTTGGGTCGTTTTCCGGCCGGTATCGATTGGTGTTGTTTCCACTGGCTGTTAAAGGTGTTGGATCAGATCCTTTTTCGCTACTCCTGGGGAGGGGGGGGGGTCACTGATGAGTAAGTTTTGTTTGCAACGACGTTGGCGAGAGTCGGTTGGATAGTTCCGTTCAGGTGGTTCCCTAACGCTGAGGTGGTAGTTTGTAGGGGGGGAAGTCTTTTCTCTGCGGGGCTGGCTGCTGGGGACGGGGGGGGGGAGCGACTGTTTGCATGAAGTTTGCGGCATTTAGATACTTATTTTGGGGGTTTGAGGGACACATACGGTAGTTAGCGGTGTGAGGGCCTTTACAATTTGCGCACTGGGAGGGGATGAGGGGAGACTTTGTGCATTCGCGGGTCCAGTGGTCTTGGCCACATTTCAAACAGCGGGGTGGTTGTCTGCAGCAATCGCTCGCATGTCCATGCCGCTGACAGCGGTAACACATCTTCGTTCCTCTGGATTGGAAGTCCCTAATATGTATTGAGATGTCTAAGATGTTGTCAATGCTTCTGATGCTTTCCCAGTTTGAGGTGGGGTTTAGTAAGACAAGGAAAAGGGGGAGGGGGGCTCTGGTTTTGAGATCTTTCAGCTGCTTAATCCTATGAATGTTATATCCGAGGGAGCGAAGTTCTTCCGTGATTTCGTTAATAGGCGAGTTGATGGGTAGACCTTTAATTAGCATTTTAATGGGCCTTTCCGCCTTTAGGTTTATCGAGTGGAAGTCAATTTTTTCCTCTATTAGGTGCCTTTGTACAATTCTGTAGTCCTCAACTGATTTAGGATACATTTTAATTAGTTCGCCGCTGAGCTGAGCTCGTACGGGGGTTTGTACTAGCGTATTGATATTTTTGATCAATTCTCTCCAGTTGGAGGGGCAGTTTACGAAGAAGGGTTCAATTTTTGGGTTTTCGAGGTTATTTCCTTCGTCGTTATGAATGTCGTCATCAATTTGACTGGCTACGGCATTTGGTTGCGCGCTTACAGCGTTTCGGGAATCAACGGGGGGGGGGGGGGGGAGGTGTCCATATCAAGGGCTGCAAAGGAATTTGAAGTAGCAATATCATCCGCGATGACAGAGTCTGCCCAACGGCAGTGCTTTTTAGCAAGGGGATAACTGGGGCCTTCCATATCCGCAGGGTTACAAATAGCATTATGTGCTTTAGGTCTTAGATTACCATTAGAATCATTTGCATTAGGTGCTTCTATGTTATCAACATTTTCTGAGCTGCATTTTAGTTCAATTTCAAAGTTAGGGTAATCCTGGCTATTAGTAGTAGCATTAACAGTATTATTTCCATAAGCATTACACATTACATTGCCAGAGGTTAAAGGATTTAGTTCTATACCAGCTTCGCTGGTGGTGTTGCCTTTAGGAGGCTTACTTTTAGGTAATTTGTTTACATCATAGCTAACATTAACATTAGGCTTAGCAGATTTGACTAAAGACATGTAAGATTTGATCTCATTATAAAAAGGGGTCCTATCATTAAAGTTCCCAAAATGCTCAAAATGAATGGTCAAAGTATCACACATACCTGCGATCTGGGCGCGGTAGCCCATTGGTTAGCGCGCTGGAGTTGCACTCGGTAGGCCCGGGTTCGATTCCAGTCACTGCCAAAACTGCCGCCGTGTTCATGCGGAGTACGATCACGTTAAACATGTGGGTCCGAAAGTCCTTTCGAGAGGTTGGTGGTAGGGGAAGGAGGGTACGGTCCCTGTGGATGCCTCCCCCACTGGGTTCCGGTCCAAATTGGGTGGCACTTCCCGGCCGTCCAAACAGTTACCTTACACCTTTCTGGTAGGTCGGACGGTCTGGGTCTCAACAACAACAACATACCTGCGATCTGGTCGATGGTTTTCTCAGAGATTCCTTCTTGCAGTTGAGTCCATTCATTCTGGAGGTAGAGGCCGGTGTGGGTCAGGAGGTTGTATTGCAGACGCCCATGGTCAGAGTCCGCGTGGTCCGGGAACATACAGTTGGTAAACTTGAAAATAGTCTCTTCGATGAACGATGAGAAATCTTTTTCAGGAGCTGAGGACATTTTCACGGACGCCATGTCCGATGCAGAAGAAGGGTCCAGCAGAAGCAGAAAAAGTCGAGTACAAGAGCACGCAAAGTTCGTATTGAGCCACGTGTAGTAGCAGCCACGAGGGAGCAGGAGAAAAACCGGTCCGTACAGTACGGGGTCTCGGAGACGAGTAAGCGATGCGGATGTTGGTCATTGAACGAAATTTTGGTTTATATATAACGTTGTTTTAAAATATTTGTGATAGATTACATAAAACTTAATTTTAGATACAAACTAATAATCATATAAAATTTGATAAGTTTTTGGTCTATTGCTGGTCTTTGAAACATACAATTACATAAAAAATTACAAAAATTAAAATCACTTGGGTAATCGAAAAAAAAATGTTAGAATGTTGAGATATATAGGGAAATTTTAGTGCAATTATAGAATTGTGTTAATCCTTAATCTGTTAGTGTTTGGGATGCGACGATTTATGTATCAAATTACATAAGAAATGCAAATTTCCATGGGTTTTAAAAAATATATAAATATGAAGGACTTGTTCTACGGATTCGGTTCATACATTGTTCAAAAGAATGTTCTTCGAACTTACCGAGAGTGTCAAGGTGGAAACTCTGGTCACTAAGGAATTTCTTTGTGCATCTGGCAAATATTTAAAGTAACTAAAAAGCTAATTCAAAATTTAAAAAAAAACCCACCGAAGTGCACATTTCCCGGACCTCAAGTGAAGGTGTACCAAATTTCATGGCCGTACGGCGCTTCGATTTATCGGTATAGACTTCACACATAGACATCTTCCTTTATTATGTAAGACTCACACACATGACTATATATATACATATATATATATATATATGTGTGTGTGCGTGCGTGTGTGTGTGTGTGTATCTTAAATAATAAAAGGCAATGTCTGTCTGTGCGTCTGTCTGTCTGTCTGTCTTATACACTATACGTTCAGCGACCGCGCGTCGGAGAGCTACGAAATTTGGCAATCGGAGACCCGGGAGGGTGGGAAGGGGACACATAAAAACCGATATTTAAAATTTTAATTATTTTTTTTGTTATTTAATGTTTTATGCGATTTCGACCGTTTTTTGATCTTTTTGCCCTTTTTTCTCCTCGATCCAGACATTGTAGAAAAAAACAAATCACACCATCGGAAAGAGCAGAGAATTTCGAGTAAAAATAGATCAATTTCAAATCTCAGAGATAAATTCTAATATTTTTTTATGATTTTAAAGCAAAAGTCACTTTTGACTCAAAAAAACGATTTTTGGTTTTTAAATTCTCGCATAGTAAAAAGTACTCAGAATTTCGACTAATAATTTACATTTTTAGAAAGGTCAAACATCTGGCATTCTTACAAGTCCAATCTGGTCAAGAAATATTTATAAATATTCACAGGATCGCGATTTTAATGACCTAAGGATTTCCAATTTCTCGGCGAACCGCGTTTTCACCCGTTGAATTTTCTCCCCGTCTCCATGGAGACCGACCGCCCTTCCGGGTTTAAATGAATTAAGATATGTGTTGTATACAACGGGTGAAATGATTATATTTATATGATATTTTAAATGGATATTTTAATTTATGGATATTTTAAATGATTGCATTATGGTGGATTGAATTGTGGTGATGTATTTGAACTTATTATATTTATGTATTTGTGGAACGATATTGAATATCTTCTTAAATAATAAAAGGCAATGTCTGTGTGTCTTATACACTATATGTTTCGGGACCGCGCGTCGGAGAGCTACGAAATTTGGCAATCGGAGACCCGGGGGGGAGGGAAGGGGACACGTGAAAACCGATTTTTAAAATTTTAATTTTTTTTTTTGTTATTTAATGTTTTATGCGATTTCGACCGTTTTTTGCCATTTTTGCCCTTTTTTTCCCACGATCCGGACATCGTAGGAAAAAACAAATCACACCATCGGAAAGAGCTGACAATTGCGAGTAAAAATATATCAATTTCAAATCTGAATTTAGATTTCTAATATTTTTTAAAGATTTTAAAACAAAAGTCACTTTTTGCTCAAGAAAAGTATTTTTGGTTTTTAAATTCTCGCATAGTAAAAAGTACTCATAATTTCGACTAATAATTTACATTTTTAGAAAGGTCAAACATCTGGCATTCTTACAAGTCCAATCTGGTCAGGAAATATTCCGTATTGCGCACAGGATCGGGATTTTAAAAGTTTCCGAATTTCAATTTCTCGGCTTTCCGCTCGGCGTGCCACTTCTTAACCGGCGTTTCTCCCCCGCAGAAGAAGGGAAGGTGGTGGGTGGGGACGTCAAGGTGGAGGTGACGTCACGGTTCTGAATAGAGCTCCTTTACTCCATATAAATTATTATATTTATATTTTAAATGATGGAACGATATTGATTTTTTAAATGTATATTTTAACTTTTGGATATTTTAAATGGATATTTTAATTTTATGGATATTTTAAATGATGGAACAATGAAACAATGGAATGAGGATGATGGAATTAAGCATATGGTCATTTTAAATTGCAAATTAGCGCGCGGGAAGTTAGCGGTAGGCCCGGTTTCGATTCCCGCCACTGCCAAAACTGCCGCCGTGTTTACGTGGAATACGATCACGTTAAATATGTGGGTCCGTAAGTCCTTCCGAGAGGTTGCTGGTAGGGGAAGGAGGATACGGCCCCTGTGGATGCCTCCCCCACTGGGTTCCCGTCTAAATTGGGTGAATATATAGAAAGTTATGGAGATTGTCTCGGAGGGCGAAGTAGCCCAGTGGTTAGCGCGCGGGAATTGCACGCGGTAGGCCCGGGTTCGATTTCCGCCACTGACACGGAGTCCGATCACGTTAAACATATGGGTCCGTATGTTTTTCCGAGAGGTTGGTGGTAGGGGAAGGAGGGTACGTTCCCTGTGGATGCCTCCCCCACTGGGTTCCGGTCTAAATTGGGTGGCACATCCTGGCCGTCCAACCCGTTACCTTACACCTTTCTGGTAGGTCGCGCCAACGAGTTTGCCACGGTTGGAATTTGCCACGATCAGCATTTTCAAGGGTTGCGAACAGGCTGGTCGCCAAAGGCGGCTAGTTTTAAATATAAGCTGAATATTGGACTCTTTTTTTTCTTATCACCATTATTGAAAACGCACCCAACAAAAAAATTGTAATTGTATAGTGGACCCAGGACGAGCTGGCTAGAGAAGTGAGAAATTCTAAAGAAAAAAATGTACCACAAAAAAAAAAAAGTATATGCTTTGTTTTTTAAAGTAAACCCTTTTATTAACTGCATGTAGCTTAAAAGTCTGTAACAAGAGTCAAATATTCAGCATCAGTATTATTACATGTGAAACATTTTCTCTTTTATATATTAGAAGTGAAGATGAGCATTGGACTCCTTTTATCTCTCTTAAACAATGGTTATTCCATTATTGTAAACCATGGTGGCAAACAAACCCAACTAAAATGGTTTGCAAGGATAACTAAAAACTAAAATTTTATGGCGGACACAGGGCAGAGTGGCTCGATAAGATTTTAACTCTAAAAAATTTAAACGCACAATAAAAATAAACGATGTGTCAAATTTTGTGTGGCTACATTTAGTGGCATCTGGTTATTTAGGACATTAAATATTTGAAACGGGAAAGTTGTAAACAAGAAAGATTAATCATGCTTAAAGCATTGATTATGAAACACTTTCCAACTTCAATGCAACTTTATTTAAAAAGTCTATAATGCAATACATTCCTCGGTAATATTTTAAAACTTATCACAATACTACATTAATTTATTGTATTTGAAAACTTAAACCTTCATTGAAAAAAATGAACTTCATTCAAATGACGGCATTGACATATAATTTGCCTGATTTAAATATCTCTAAATTGCAATACATTCCCTGGTAATATTTTTAAAACTATCATAATACTACGATACTTTATTATATTTGAAAATTTCATCGAAAACAACTGAAAGTAATTCAAATGACGTCATAGAAAAAATAACACGTCTGGATCTCTCTATAAAAACAGCATTTCATTCATAACTTTCCCCCATCCATTTCATTCATTACAATACTATAATAATTTATTTTATTTAAAAATTAAGACCATGGAGCTACAAGTAATTAAACTCTATGCTTAAAACTTCATCGAAAACAATCGTCCTTCTCTTTATAAAATCAATTAATATTTCATTTATATCAGCCTTTGCAGACTCCATGGGCTAAATTATTTTGTGTTAAAGAAATACAGCAATTCTAATACAACTCATTCTATATATTTTTCTGTTTGCATTTTACATAAGTGAAAAGTAGGCTTCGTTGTAGAAATAATCAAATTTGGATAATCATTTAAACTCAAATATATTGTAATTGCGTTGTTTCAGTATGTAGATGCACAGAATTTAAGCAAAAATAAAGTAATTTCAGGACGGATACAACACTCAATCTTTTCATATCATGGTCTCGTGATCGTTTCATATAAGAGGTGTAATTATTATTTTAATTTTTATTTAAAAAACCACTGAATATATTTCGCTGAATTTATATATTTTATGGAACAATTTGAATATTACCTAAAATTTTCGAAGCAATTTGTGAATTTTAAATCCGCTTAAAAATGTTTGAAAAATTGGGTCCCGTAAGGCTCAATGTATTTCATTGTTTCAACCCGGGTTTAGTCCAAAACTAATTGAGTGATATTATTCATTTATATTCCCGTAGGTCCTACAGACCGTATGAACAACATACTAAAATTTCATTTTGATTAAGTCATTTTTACGGCAGTTATCGTGCTACGGACAGGCAGACAGATAGACAGACAGACAGAATGAACAAAGTCATAAACACTTTTCAACTTTGTTGTAAAGTATTAAAATGGAATGAGGCTAAGACTTAGTTCTCTTTTCTTTTGGTGGAAATAAATAATGTTTAAGGGGTAATAAATAAATGAGTAATGTTTAAAGATTTTAACAATTTATCTTAAACTGTATATGCATTTGTATGTGTTTTATATGTTTTATTCTATAAAATCTAATCAAACAAATTTAAAAATCGGCATAATTAAAATGATAGAAAAAATGGAAAGTGGAATATATTTAAATTGCAAATGCAAGATAAATAACATTTTAAATGGAATGTGTAGAGATTCAAAACTTTCACATCAATCTGCTTTTGAAATCATCAATGTACTTCGAAACAGACAGAAAATAGAGTATGATATTTTTTTCATTTTACATAAATTGGAATGCCCTTTTCTAGTCAGTGATTTAATTATTCTTCGCAACTTACTTAGAATTGCTAGTATTCATGTACTGAATTTTCTGTACATTAAAATTTTGCCCTTGTGTCAATTTAACACCATTCAGTATCAAATCATTGGCATAAAATACTAAAATAATGTCTAAAAAATCTTTTTTTACAAATATCAAGAACTTTCTCTTACCTCTTCTTCTCTCTCTGTATACTGTTTCTGTTTACACTTATTACTGCTTTTAAATAAAAGTGTTAGTTACTCAGAAATTTAGACCCATTCTTGTATTCTGAGAGTACACTACACACACGATTCCAGAGGATACTTCCTACCAATATTTGTACCAATATTTGTACCAATCTATTGTTACACTGTTCTATGTATACCAATATTTGTACCAATATTTGTAAAAATCTATTGTTATACTATTCTATTTATACCAATATTTGTACCAATCCATTGCTATACTATTCTATTTATACCAATATTTGTACCAATCTATTGTTATACTATTTTATTTATACCAATATTTGTACCAATCTATTATTATACTATTCTATTTATACCAATATTTGTACCAATATTTGTACCAATCTATTGTTATACTATTCAATTTATACCAATATTTGTACCAATCAATTGTTATACTATTCTATTTATACCACTATTTGTACCAGTATTTGTACTAATCTATTGTTATACTATTCAATTTATACCAATATTTGTACCAATATATGTACCAATCTATTGTTGTGCCAATCTATTTGACAAATCTACCAATATTTGTACCAATGTATTTGTATTGCAGAGGATACTCTGTACCAATATTTGTACCAATATTCGTACCAATATTTGTACCAATCTATTGTCTCAACCTTTTATTTTGACTCCATAATGTCAATATGAATTAAAGTAATTTATAAAAATTTCTCATAAAGGAATTTTTCACGGAAAATTAGATTCCATTTTGGATGTAAATTCACGTCCCTACTGGATACTGAATATTTTTGTCAGAGGGATGAGTATACATTTTAGGGAGGCTTAGCCTCCTCTGACTCCTGCCTCTGTAAGATCCTGGTCTTGATATCGACTGGCCAGTGGTGAGGTCCGTGGCTTAAATTTTGTTGAAACCACAGATATTATATAGATAGAGATCGCACTTTCACTCTTCAGCCATTGGCCAACCTGCCGCGGAAAATTCGGGGGGGGGGGGGGGCACATTCACGTTCGCTGTAGTGATGGTTTTTGGAAGGACAGTTTGAAACTTAAAAATGTATTAAATTTTCATTAAAATACATTTTCAGTTGTTATTTTAAGCTTACTTGGATAATAAAGGGATTTTGCGAATTAGATTGTAATAAAATTGATCATACAAACTAATCAAATCCAAAGATGGGAGGGTTGCCAATTTTGGAATCATGGAAGGAGATAAATCTCCTGCTGGTCAAACGCTTGAAAATGTCATAACGATTTGAGAATTATAGCTAGGTGCCGCTAGTGTTAATAAAGCGCCCTTTGTTTCAATTTGAAAGGAATGAGTGGCGTAGTATTGAGTTTATATACGTGTTTCTGATTATTTTTTAATTTATATTCCCTTATTATCAGTTTAATTAACCATAAGTATTTTTGACAGTTGTGGGATAGGGTTCAGAATACGGGGAGATAAAAATATATTGAATGGTAACATTTTTTGAATAATTAGGAATATTACTTATTGTTTGAGTCCTAATTTGTGTTGTTCTACTTATTTTTTTCTACAAAATTGACTGTTTGAATAAATATTTTAAATCTTTCGCCATATAAATGCATTACAATGATATATCTTATCCTAGAGACACCTGAATTATTGTCTCAAATGATATTGGCGTTTTCCCAGTATCAATTTTTAAGTCTTATGAATATTATTATCTTCCCAGTATGAATTTTTAAGTCTCTTTACCTTCATGGACGGTATTGTATGAATATAATCTCTTTGGTTGGGACATGAGTTTTTACAATGCCGTCCGATCCCCCACTTTAAATGCAGTGAAGAGCTTGAATAACAATAAAATATAAATTTGCTTAGTATTCTACAATTTAGGGAAGAAATTATAATTCATAAACAAAAAAAAAAACAAATCTGATATGGGCAGAACATGATTTTCCCTACATTATGATTTTACTTTTTTCACAACAAAATAATGTTGCACAAGATTCACAGCAGAATGTTTTTGGCATAGAATTACCATCAAATAAATTGCGTTTTCGCAACTGCAGTTAGCCCAAACACGATGATTTATTCATACTCAAGCGTAATATCTTCATCAAAATGTAATGAAAATTGAATTAATATCCTGTGAAAATGACTATTGGCAAAATTTTTGGCGTCAAAATCCAAAACTATGATATAAGTATCTTCTGCGAATGGAATGAAGTAGATCCACGAGAATGATGTTAACATATTTGTTGCAAAATATTGCGTTTGGAAAGTGGACTTATTCGATGATACCTACTATTTTCATATTTTAAGTAACGTTTTTGATAAATTTATTTGAAAAATATGTAATATCTCGAGAACGTTTCATTCTAGCTTTCTAAAGTTTGTGTCAATCGTTTTGAAATGAAACATTCTTTATGACAGGATAACTTATTTAACAATATTAAATGTCCTGATTTTTTTTTAAATCATTTAAAAGTAGCGCAATATCTCAAGTACAGTTCGTGCTAGTATTCTAAAATCTAAATCATTCGTTCGATAATGTAAATATGCGCTTGAAACAATTATTCATATATCATTATTGGAGATACCCAACTTTTAATGTTAATATTTTTATAAATGCTTTCAAAAATACCGACTGTAAAAGACTCAACTCCGTGACAAAGAAAGACTCAATGGCAAAGAATCCACTGCAACGAATTGACGACACTTTAGATACCTTCTCTTGGAGCAAGTGGTTTTCGAATCTGGATCTTAAGAGTGGCTATAAAAAATTCATTCAAAAGTACCCCGGAACATTCGATTGCGTTAAACATTAGGATGAATCTTTATGAAAGGATAACTTATTTAACAGTATTAAATGTCCTGATTTTTTTCCAAAAATTCATTTAAAATTAGCTCAATATCTCAAGTACAGTTCATGCTAGTATTCTAAAACTTAACTTATTCGTTCTATAATGTAAATATATGCATGAAACAATTATTCATATATCCTTGTTGGAGATACCCAATTTTTAATGATAATATTATCATAAATTCTTTCAAAAATACAGACTGTAAAAGACTGAACCTGTGACAAAGGAAGACTCAGTGACAGAGAATCCACTGCAACGAATTGACGACACTTTAGATACCTTCTCTTGGAGCAAGTGGTTTTCGAATCTGGATCTTAAGACTGGTTATAAAAAATTCATTCAAAATTACTCCCGATCACTCGATTACGTTAAAAATCAAGAGTTCCAATATTCATTGATTGTAGTAACCCAACAAAAATATTTTTTAAACGTTTCTTTTTTTCGAGAGAAATCGCATCTACACACATACTAACATACACACGCTCCAGCATACATAACATACATATATACTAATATATATATACACACACTGACATGAATGCACACAGACAAACTCGTTCAATTCGAGCTCAAGACTACTTAAAAGGTGTTCTTCCATCGAAAACTCCAATTCGATGTTTCGGTTCCCCGTCAAAATATTTCCCTATATATTATATTATGTATGTCGGAAATGTAATTATAAGAATAAGGTTAAGCACAATTATAATAAGCATAATAAGCATAATTATAAGCACAGATCACGCGATTCGGTTTAGTCAGAAATGTGAAGGAAAGTTCATGCAAGGTTCTGAGAATTCCGAGTTTCTAATTTTCCAACCTACCAACTGTGATAACTGTAGACACGTGTGGCTATAAGAACAGGATGCTATTCTGTTTTAATAAAATCTGATGTAGGCAACACATGAATTTCGTTATATAATGGAATGAATTTACTACTTTTACAGTTAAAAAAATCTTATTTTTATAGTTGATACTTATATTTTTTCCAAGATATTGAATTTTCTTCAATTAATCGTCATTTTCATTGATTTAGCGTCATTTTTATCCATTTGGCGAGATTTTCTTTAATTTGCCAACATTTTGTTAAATTCGTCGCCAAAATCTCACCAAGCGTTATGGACGGAGATATAAGTTATTCTTACAGCAGATAAATGACTATTGCCGTTCAAATACAAAAGTATTACTCAAGGTATCTTTTCTCGTGAATGGAACGAGTTAGATCCATGAAAATGATGTCACCAAATTTATCGCATATATTACATATAAAAAGTAAACATGTTTCTCAACAGTTAATATTTTTTTTTAATTTATGGGATTTTTTGATAAATTTATTTGAAAAATGTGCAATATCTCGAGAACGGTTCATTCTAGCGTTCTAAAGTTTATGTCAATCGTTTTCTAAGGAAAAATTACATAAGGAATGTCTATTTGCGTAACTTTATTAAAGGTTTTGATTTTTGGATGATTTTTTCAAATTTTCACTCGCAAATTTAGTGGGGTTCTGAACATTCGATTGTGTTTTAAAACAATAGTCCTCCAGTATTCATGGACTGTGATTTTTGTACCAAATTTCATTCGAATTGCTCCATTCGTTCGTGAGATATCGTCTCCACAGACTCACTGACACACACACACAGACATCTGCTTAAATATGTTCGATTCGTGATCAGGGATGCTTGAAACGTGCTTTCCCGTCGAAAACTCGAATTCGAATTTTCTACCCCGTCACAATACTTTCCTTATACATTATGTATATAAGGAAAGTAATAAAGAAGAGAAATGGGGCGTGTTGCATATCCGAAGTTGCCTTTCTATCTAATGAAAAAGAGATTATAGTCTACTTCAAAGATAAAATAAACGATAATTCAGTGCCTCATTGCCAGGAGCATCAACTGGCCAGACTGAGATCCGTTGTTTGTTGAGACTTGGCTTCCGTACAAAGTGGCCTCATGGCGTTTTCAAACATGATTATTCCGTAATGAATCAAATCGTACTTAAGAAGCATTCAATCTACACGGTTTCACTATATGATTGTCTGTATTGAACTTTAATACATGTATTGAACATATAAATATGTTGCACTTATTGTGTTTAAATGCCAATCAGTTTATAAAGAACTGATCTTTTCCTTTGAGAAATTTATTCGAACATTAGGGTGCACTATAACACCGCCAAAACATTATCATCCCTACACATACTTTTATATCTGTATATCTGCGTATGTATACCCTTGATTTAACTCTGCAATTACTTGGTTGAGGAGGTAGCTAGCTGCTTGTATGAAACCAAAGCAAATGATTTATCAATTCAAAATAATTAGTCAGCTCGCTTCATCATTGGCCTGCTTGTGTGCGCTCATCACGTTTGACTGCTGTTGTTTATGTGTACTGTTTTCATTTTGAAACACATAGGATTAGCGCTGTCTCATAGTTTTCTACCCGTGTATTGTTATTTATATTTCCCCAGCAGGTTGTTGAGTCTAGGCAGTGAATGACGTTCAACTGCGTCAGTTTGGTGGTACTGCTGTTTTTGTTTCGATTTTTCGACTTTGGGTTCGTCCGTTCCCCTGGCGATCTGCGGGGCGCCTCGGTGTTGCAAGGACTGGTGGTTCTTGGTGTGTCGGTTCTGTGGTGCCGGCGGTGCTACGGCCTCTGGGCCTTTGCGTTTGCTGGGTGTGCAACCTTGCTATCGCGACGATGAATCATCTTGCTGCATATCCTCAGATGGGACGGATTTCCTTTATGCTTACCTAGGTGCCCAGGAAAATGTTAAGGAGTTTTGCTTCCTATAAAAAATTAGATAAGGAGAAAATCCTGGCAACTATGTTTAATTATAGAGAATATGTATTATCTTGAAAGTATGAAAATGATGCAATTGTGAAAAGAATAAGTATCGGCAATGTACTTGACCACGCCCACATTTGACCACGCCCAGTTTTAACATTCCAAATTCTTTTGTGGTATTGAAATTGTGTTTATTGGCAATAAATATGAAAAAGCAAAAGGGTTATACATTTTCAATTTGATAGTTTCGTTTCAAAGCTTTATTGCAACAGGTGCTAGAGTGTACAATGAAAAATACGAAAATTGAAATTAACATTTTGGCAATCTTTTATTACATGTTTCATTTATTCGGACATATGTAACATAAAACTTTATTTTAGTTAATTTGTGGCAATCACAGGCAATTTTCTTTCGACTTTAGACATTTTAACAACCCTTAGTTAAGCTAGACGGATCAATGCATAATATTTGTCTATCACTTTTCAGAGTCAGAGATGGATTAAAACTAAAATAGAGAAATTTTATTGTTTATATGTATCGATAATAATTTATTAGTATATTCTATATAAATGTGGATTTTATTTTATCATGGGTTTCTATCATACTTTTATCATTTCGTTGAGATTCGGAGCTTGGACTCCGAGAGAGAAGGTCGTGTTTTTGCTGCTCTCCAACATGTTGTAGAACTATGTTACGGTCGCGCCGGAGCATCCTATGGAGGAAGTTTGTGAAGGCTCAAGGCAGAGTAGGATTAGTGAAGTGCCCAGGAGAGGATAGTAATCCCCCCTTTAAACTTCAGGCGAAAAGGAGATCAAGAAAAAGGAGTTCATAAGAGGAAAGTAAGAACTAAGAGGAGCTCGGGTGGAAGACAACATCATGCCGATACCCGAGACTTCAGAAAGGAATGGACTGGGCCCAAGTAGGCGTCCAGTAGAGAAGAGGAAGAATGGGGAGACAGAGGTGCACCAAGAGAGGTGCAGGGCCTTGAGCAATGAGATACCAAGAAGATTATAAATTTAAAAGTTTAAGTAATTTAATAAAGCTTGTGAAGTACGCGAAGTTTGTGAAGGAAGTTTGTGAAGTTGCAATTGAAAATGATATTACTAGTAAGGCTGTTAAGACAGACTGTGATATAAATAAAGTGAACGAGTTGAGAAATATTCTGGTAGACTTAGATAAAAAAATCATGATAGTCTCTATACAAGGCCGGAAAGACTGACCCCGAGACTCGTAAAGTCTCTAATGTTAACTCTGTAAATGCAAACTTAAATTCTAATTTAACTGAGGAATCTTAAACGAATGCGGATCCGGCGACCTTAGAGGTCACTGATAAAGTAAAAAAACTAAGGTTGTTCAACAGAGACCTTACTAATGGTAATTCTACAAATTCTAGCTCTATGAGCAAAAAACGTAGCAGGAACATAGCAGGAATCCCAATCTGATTCTGATGACGGTCAGTGGACCGAAGTTAAAAGTAAAAACTTTAGAAATAAGATCTCTATCGAAACCTACAGAGAGGTTATTAAAATCAATTTGAGACCCATAGTAAACTACAGTCGGAGAATACTGGATCGGGAATAGACGTCCCACCGGCGACAGTGCCGAAGCTCCCCCACCAGCTACGCCACCGATCCGAATCAGTGCCTCGCAGCCTGACTGATCATCAATCTTGTTTAGCCTGAAACATATTGCTAAGAACATCGATCCCAAATTAGAGGGCAGATTTTTAAAAATGTTTATGGGCAACGGAGAGGAATTTAGGAACTGTACAGATTTCCTTAAGAAGTCTGGAGTCCAGTTCAAAAAATTCCCACTTAATGAAGACGGACCAGTCAGGTTGTTATCCGAGGACTCCCGGTGGCTACTGACATTGAAACTATAATAGCAATGTTAGATTACTAACTAAACTAATAACGTTAGATTGACCTGGAGAGGAAGTAAACAGCATTTCCTTCTTAATTACCTCAACTTAGAGTCTGGGACCAACCCGGAAGACGTTTTTGCAATTGATAAGCTACTGGGCACAGAAGTGAAACTGGAGCCCTACGCAAACAGAGGAGGCTGCGCTCCGCAGTACATGGTTGCTCCGGGTATTTTCACTCGAGTATTGCATGTACACTGCCGCTGAGATGCGTGCGTTGTGCCGGGCTCCATACCGCCAATAACTGCAAGGCAAATTATGTCCTATGCTGCAACTGTGGAGGACAGCGTGGCCTCTAATTGGCGCGGTTACCCTAAAGATCGGGACAAATCGTTTGTGACTAGTAGACGTAGGGACACCCACTTCCAAGCTGTTTAAAATTCAGGCGCCCCCCCAGCATATATACCTGGGAACCAAGGACGTTCATTCCGGAGATCCACCACGAACCATAGCTTAAACTACTCTTAAGCGGCAGCTGGACATACCCAGAGGCCCCTAGCCCCCCCGGAAATTGCACATTTAAGAAGTAAGGCCGAGAAGGACAACCATGGACTAGACTTTTCGGCAAACTTCAAGGGGATTACCATGGCCCCCAATCAAAATTAAGACCAACATTTGGCCATACTCCCCGTACCTAGCCAGGCTCGTCTTCCTCAAGAGGAGAAGCCCATTGACTATGCCTGTTTTTATCGTCTCTAATGCCGATGAGGCATACTCACAACAAAGATATCATTATGCAAGCCTTTAGCCAAGCGCTCCTTGATTTGAGAAAATACAAGACTGAGATAGATATATTTTATATCTATCAGCGTTACGACTCACTCTCAGGGTAACCCACCCCTGATCCTTTTTTCTGGCCCTGTCATGTTCCATTCCACTACCCGTAACTTGAGAATCCCTCAAAGTCGGCTTCTGGAACGCCAATGGTGTGCGTTCCAAACTCGACGAGGTACGTGATTATGTTATAAATAATAATTTCGATACTTTTATGATCAACGAAACCCATCTTGCGTCGCCTACCTCCCCTGCCATCTGTAACCACACTCGATACTTCTCTTGTCGACCCATTGGCCCTTCTACCAATTTTAGGAAACTTTCTGGCGTCACTACACTATACATCAAAATAATGTTCCCCACCACCGTATGAGCGTCCCGGCATTCACGAAGCTTGAAGCTACGCTCATCAAAATCACTATTCCAAATTTGATCCCGATTGCCTTTGCTTCGGTGTACATCACTCCATTAAACTGTAGCAATTTCCCAACCAAGGTTCTAGAAGCACTTTTAAGACTCAAAAGTAACATGATCATAGCTGGTGATTTAAATTCTCGTCATAGCACATGGGACACAGCTTCGAATCGCTATGGCGTTGCTCTAAAACAATTGGCCCAGTGTGCCAACTGCAGGATCTTAGCTCCTCTCACTCCGATTCACTTCTCCACAGGAGGGACTACAAGCACTCTTGATCTGGCTATTTTTCGAAACATTACTTTCAGTCATACGATCAGAGCAGTTACAAACCTGACGTCTGATCACCTTCCTGTGGTACTGACCCTCAACTTTAATAATTTAATTTTACACCATTCGGAGGAGTTTCATACAAATTGGGACGCTTTTCTACATATTCTCAAAAACTCTAAAGCGCCCCCCCCCCTCCCACAAAATTACCAGCATATGAATCATGTACTGCTCTCTAGACCTAACTATCAAACTCTCCCAGATGATATTAGAGACAAAATTAAGCAGCAAAATCGGTTACGGAAGGATTGGCAGCGTACTAGGTACCCCATTTACGGATCACTATTCCGTAAACTTCATAACGAGAACAAGGCAATGGCTATAACCTACACCCAGCCACTCTGAAAAACTCACCTTGAGGGACTCTCACGAACGAATCTCAGTTTCTGGCAAACAGTTAAAAATCTAAGATCCACTAAAACAAAAATTCCACCCCTTAATGGCCCTAATGGATTCGCCCAAATTGAGGAGGAAAAGGCTAATGTTTTCGCAAATAGCTTGGAACTCCAATTTTCACCTCATATTGACCACAACTTTAGCCTTTTTTATGCAGACACTGAACACGAACTACACCAAACCAATCACGATGCTCTACACTCTCAAGCACCAAACGACTTAGAGAGAATCTTTCTGGCGGAAATTCTTTATATCGTTGATGGACTGAAAATAAAGAAAATCCCCGGTCTTGATCGCATTATTAATCGCATTATTAAAAATCTCACCGGTCTCTATCTCTGCTGGATTACCATGCTGTTAAATCATATGTTGGACCATTGCTTTTCCCCCTAAAGTTGGAAGACCGCTGTTATTTTCCTTATTCCTAAAATTAACCAAAATCTCTCGCTTGCCGAGAACTTCAGACCAACAAGCCTGCTTTCAAGCTTTTCGAAAATCTATAAATTGGTGTTGCTTAGACGTTTGGATAGTTTCTGCCGTTCGAAAAACATTTTAATACCAGATCAGCAAGGATTTGGAACTAAGCATTCAACGCAGTCCCAACTTACGCATGTTGTTGAAACTATCCATCAAAACGCTACCAACAGACTATATACTAACATAGTATTTTTCGACTTCGCTACAGCGTTTGATAAAACGTTTTTGCCCGAGCTTATTACCAAGTTGGTGCGACTTGGAATTTCGACACAACTTTTGACCATCATCAACTCGTATCTCACTAAGAGATTTTTCCGCGTGCGAGTTGATAAAACTCTCTCTTATTTATTTTTAATCCGAAATAAAATTAAAATTTAATGTAGATTATGAGAACATATAACATATTTCAAAGTTGTACATAAATAAATTGGATACTCAACTCGACTTCCTTATTCTAAAATCATTTTTAAATAGCTTGTTATTTATTTATTTATGTATTTATTTATTTTTGCAAATTTTACAAGAAATTTTTTTAAAAGTTTTTATTGTTGTTCCAAGCGATTAAAATTGTAGCTTGTTACCCTTAATTTTAAAGAGCTTGAAAAGCAAACTATTGATTCATACCGAATTCGATAATATACCCTCGAGGAAGGTAATTAAACTCCCCTAACGGCACGAGAATAAAAATTGCTTCCCGTATGTTTTTAATACAATTATTAAAACTGCAAATTTCATGATCATTAGATCATAAATAACCCCTTTCATGCATGATTATGTCAAATCTTGTTCTAGGCTGTCATCTTAAGAAAATGTGAAATTTCGTGTTCATGAGGTCTTAAAACATATATCAGAATCTCAAAATCGAAAATTTTCGTGAAAACAATACTTTCTCAATACTACATATTTGAAAGTGAATATAATAGGTGTATTAACATTTCCCCATTCATGCTATTTACTATTTCTAGGCTCCCAATATATTATCAACAGACAGTCAATGGTACACATTTTTGAACCTTTGCATTAAACATGAGCTTAATTTAAATGAAATGAAATAATTGCCAAATGAAAAAAAATTAACTAATATTTTATCACCAGCAATTTCAAATAAAATTCGGATAAAATGTGTAATAATTCAATAATTTCCAGAATTTTCACTCCAATTAGTAAATTTAATAAGTAAATGTAATTAGCATTTAATTAGTAAATTTATCAGTTTCTAAGCAACAGATAAATTTTCTAATTAAAATTTAAAAATAAGAATCAAAAGCAGGTTGTACACTGGATGTGTTAAATATTTTACTTTAAATTAGGACATATGAGCATTTTATTTACCACAATTTGATCTGTTGACTAATTTCTTCCACTTTTGATTTCTTCCTGGAAGAAACCCAATCCTAGTTTGAAACGTGCTCTTCCGTCGAAAACTTGAATTCGGATTTTCGACCTCGTCCCAATACATTTCCTACACATTGTAGTATGTATGTAGTGAAAGTAAAAATATAAAAGTATTAGGTTTTATGGGGAATGTAGTGATTCCATTTTTTTTAGGGGCCAGTTACTGGCGTTCTACGGAAAATGAATTGCTCTAAAAGTTTTCCAAGTGCACGCTGATGCAGAAAATTGTTCAGTTTAGCAGATAATTCGATTTTTTTTATAAAAGCAGAACAAATGTTTCAAGGAAGCGTGGAGGAGTTTCAGACTTTTTAAAGAGCATTTTATTTATAAGAAATTTGTCTGTAACGCTAAGTATTTTAAAAACTTTCTCACACTTATTGTATAGAAAATGTATTGCTTATCCGAAACTTTGGATCTTGCGATAGTGTAAAAAGAAAATTCGCTTTCAAAATTAATGAACACACATCGAATGGTTTCGTAAAAATGTGTGTATATGTGTGTAAGTGTTTGTGAACTAGAAAACCGCGTGCGTACCATGAATACCTATTAGACAATTTCAGCATTGTACACGTCATCTACATTTGAGACATAGGTGACCGAAACCCAATGGGAATGACATCCACGGGAACAAACGTTCTTTTCTCTTACCCATCATGTTTCGGATGGACTTTCGGACCTGCGGATTTATAGTGTCCACATTTGACGTAAACACGGGGTTAGTTTTGGGCTGTGGCGAGTATCGAACTCGGATTCTCCGAGAGCTGCCTTTTTGCCAAAATCAATGATTTATCTCAACCCAACGTCCCCTATAATGACCTTTCTCACGATATTTTTTTTTTCTTATTTTGGCGAATTGGCATCATTTAAAATGCACTACGTCGTCAAATGAAAAGTGAAATTAAATAAAAACTCTAAATCCTGTGCAATTTTAAATGACGCCATCTCGCCAAAATGTGAAAAACGAATACATACAAAAATGGTTATAATCGTAAAATCTGTCTATAAAATTATTACTTTCCTTATATACATAATGTATATGGAAAGTATTGTGAAATTCGAATTCGAGTTTTCGACAGGAGAGCACGTTTCAAGCATCCCTGATCACTAATCGAACATTTTTGAGGTGATGTCTGTGTGTGTGTGTGTGTGTGTGAAAGTATGTGTGTGTGTGTGAAAGTATGTGTGTGTGAAAGTTATGTGTGTGTGTGTGTGTGTAAGTGAGCCTCTGGAGACGATATCTCACGAACGAATGGAGCGATTCGAGTGAAATTTTGTACAAAAATCATAATCCATAAATACTGGAAGTCAATTGTTTTCAAACACAATCGAATGTTCTGAACCCCCTAAATTTTCGAGTGAAATTTTGAAAAAATCATTAAAAAATCAAAACCTTTAATAAAGTTACGCAAATAGACATTTCTTATGTAATTTTTTCTTAGAAAACGATTGACATAAACTTTAGAACGCTAGCACGAACCGTTCTCGAGATATTGCACATTTTTCAAACAAATTTATTAAAATATCCCAGAAATGAAAAAAAATATTAACTGTTAAGAAACATGTTCACTTTTCATATGTAATATCATGCGATAAATTTGGTGACATCATTCTCGTGGATCTAACTCGTTCCACTCACGAGAAAATATACTTTGAGTAATATTTTTGTATTTGAACGCCAATAGTCATTTATCTGTTGTAAGAATAATTTATTTCTCCATTCATAACGTTTGGCGAGATTGTGGCGACGAATTTAGGGGAATGTTGCCAACTTGGCGACATTTTTAAATGTTGCCAAATTAATGAAAATCTCGCCAAAACGATAATAATGACGCTAAATCAATGAAAATGACGACTAATTGAAGAAAATTCAATATCTTGGTAAAAATATAAGTATCTACTATAAGAATAACATTTTTACTTTCCCTGCAATACATGGTAATGTATAGGGAAAGTATTGGAATCATACCGAAAATCACAACTCGAGTTTTCGACGGATCTACACGTTTCGAGACCTCTAGAATACGAAAAAACCATTTTTAGCGTGACGTCTGTGCGTGTGTCTGTCTGTCTGTCTGTGTGTCTGTCTGTCTGTCTGTCTGTCTGTCTGTGTGTCTGTCTGTCTGTGCAGATTTTGTATCCACTGTAACTAAAAAACTAATGGACCGAATTTCACAAAATTTGGTAGGTAAGTCACTTGTGGGCGGGGCTGGTGCTGATTAGTTTTGGGTACGATTCGGAATAAAATAACCCGCATTTTTTTGCGAAATGGTTAGCAAAAGCTTGTATCCACTCTAGCTGAAAAACTAATGGACCGAATTTCACAAAATTCGGTAGATAAGTTACGTATAGGTCACTCTGGTGCTGATTAGATTTTGGTACGATTCGGAAAAAAATAACCTGCCTTTTTTTGCAAAACGGCCCGCAAAAATCTTCAAAATCTAAACTAAAGAACTAGGTATACTCAGATATATCCATAAAATGCCCGTTTAATACGTAATGTTTAACGACGAAAAGAATAAGACCAACCCCATTACACTAGGACTAGCCGTTCTCGAGATATTTTAGTTTTTCGTACTTTCCCTACGCCACCTTTGAAAATAAGCCCGGTTACCGAATGAGAACGAAAATTGAATAAAAGTGAAATAAATGTAATTAAAATAAAGAGAACGTGGATATAAGTCTGCAGGGAAAGTCATGTGCTGCCCACATCAGATTTTTTTAACTGTAAAAGTAGTAAATTTATTGCATTATATAAAGAAAGTCATGTGCTGTCCACATCAGATTATTTTATTTAACAATTATTTTCGTATTCATGCATATTTTGATATCCTGATTCTGGTTATTGGAATAAAATGCATTTAACATGTTTTCTGCTGATAACAGAACCGCATAAAATCGTTTAGTCGTTCTGGTAATTCTGTTTTAGGAAAATTGAAAAAGACACAGATATTCAAAAAGCAATATAAAATATTTCTTTGTAATGCAAGAAATAATAAGATAAAAATATGCAGGTATTCTTTGTTAACATTATTTAAGAAAAGAATAGACTGATCAGACTAATATACGATTTTCACTCAACACTAACAGTTAATGTTTTGTTATATTCATCGAATTGAGTTTGCAAGGTTCACTTGAAATATGGAAGGACAGATTATCGTCTCTGTTGTTTAATGGATAGAGTGTAGACTGGTCTGTTCAAGGTTTGTGATTCGAATATCTGCTGTGACATGAGTTATATAATAAGTAGTTTTTAGTTAAATAAGTAAAATTGCATGTACTATTAATTTGAAGTTTAAGTTTTATCAAATTCAGAATATTTAACAGGTGGGAGTGGTCTTGGAACGAGACAGATAACGGAAAAGGATGGAGAGAAAGAGAAATATAGATATAGAGAGAAATAGATAGATAGATAGAGATATTGACAAAGGTGGATAGATAAAAATAGACAGATAGAGAAATTGACAGAGGTAGATAGATAGATAGACACAGATAGATCGTCAGAGATAAAGAACGAGTTAGACATAAATAAATAGGGAGAGATAGATGGAGATGAAGAGACAAAGATAGTGAGATAGAGAGATAGAGATAGAGATAGAGATATAAAGAGATAGAGATAGAGATACATATAAATATTTGTAGAGAGAAATATATATAGACATAGATAGATAGATAAATATTTATAAGGAGAAACATATGGGAAGAGTGATAGGTATAGATAGACAGAGATGGATATTGGTAGATCTATAATGAGATGGATAGATAGATTGAT
Source organism: Amaurobius ferox (assembly GCA_951213105.1). NCBI lineage: Eukaryota > Metazoa > Arthropoda > Arachnida > Araneae > Amaurobiidae > Amaurobius > Amaurobius ferox. The sequence goes on from OX578152.1 coordinate 61,193,316, forward strand.
AAACAGAGATATGGTAATAGATGGAATTAAAGATGTAGATAAATAGATATAGATAGACAGAATATAGTAATAGATAAAGAGAGATAGAGATAGAGATATAAAGAAATATGAAGAACAATGCGATAAATTTGGTGACATCATTCTCGTGGATCTAACTCGTTCCACTCACGAGAAAATATACTTTGAGTAATATTTTTGTATTTGAACGCCAATAGTCATTTATCTGCTGTAAGAATAATTTATTTCTCCATTAATAACGCTTGGCGAGATTGTGGCGACGAATTTAGGGGAATGTTGCCTACTTGGCGACATTTTTAAATGTTGCCAAATTAATGAAAATCTCGCCAAAACGATAATAATGACGCTAAATCAATGAAAATGACGACTAATTGAAGAAAATTTAATATCTTGGTAAAAATATAAGTATCTACTATAAGAATAACATTTTTTTAACTGTAAAAGTAGTAAATTTATTGCATTATATAAAAAGCCAAGTGCTGTCCACATCAGATTACTTTATTTAACGATTATTTTCGTATTCATGCATATTTTGATATCTTGATTCTGGTTATTGGAATAAAATGCATTTAACATGTTTTCTGCAGATAACAGAACCGCATAAAATCGTTTAGTCGTTCTGGTAATTCTATTTTAGGAAAATTGAAAAAGACACAGATATTCAAAAAGCAATATAAAATATTTCTTTGTAATGCAAGAAATAATAAGATAAAAATATGCAGGTATTTTTCATTCTTTGTTAACATTATTTAAGAAAAGAATAGACTGATCAGACTAATATACTATTTTCACTCAACACTAACAGTTAATGTTTTGTTATATTCATCGAATTGAGTTTGCAAGGTTCACTTGAAATATGGAAGGACAGATTATCGTCTCTGTTGTTTAATGGATAGAGTGTAGACTGGTCAGTTCAAGGTTTGTGATTCGAATATCTGCTGCGACATGAGTTATTTAAAAAGTGTTTTTAGTTAAATAAGTAAAATTGCATGTACTATTAATTTGAAGTTTAAGTTTTATCAAATTTAGAATATTTAACAGGTGGGAGTGGTCTTGGAACGAGACAGAAAACGGAAAAGGACGGAGAGAAAGAGAAAAATAGATATAGAGAGAAATAGATAGATAGATAGAGATATTGACAAAGGTGGATAGATAAAAATAGACAGATAGAGAAATTGACAGAGGTAGATAGATAGATAGACACAGGTAGATCGTCAGAGATAAAGAACGAGTTAGACATAAATAAATAGGGAGAGATAGATGGAGATGAAGAGACAAAGATAGTGAGATAAAGAGATAGAGATAGAGATAGAGATATATATAAATATTTGTAGAGAGAAATATATATATAGACATAGATAGATAGATAAATATTTATAGGGAGAAACATATAGGAAGAGTGATAGGTATAGATAGACAGAGATGGATATTGGTAGATCCATAATGAGATGGATAGATAGATTGATAAACAGAGATATGGTAATAGATAGAATTAAGGAAGTAGATAAATAGATATAGATAGACAGAATATAGTAATAGATAAGGAGAGATAGAGATAGAGATATAAAGAAATAGAGATAGAGATATATATAAATATTTGTAGAGAGAAATATCTATAGACATAGATAGATAGATAAATATTTTTAGGGAGAAACATATGGAAAGAGTGATAGGTATAGATAGACAGAGATGGATATTGGTAGATCTATAATGAGATAGATAGATAGATTGATAAACAGCGATATGGTAATAGATAGAGTTAAAGAAGTAGATAAATAGATATAGATAGACAGAATATAGTAATAGATAAAGAGGTAGATAAATAAATATAGATAGATAGATGACAGAGAAATAGTATAGATAAAGAGGTTGATAAACAGATAGAGATAGAGAAAGAGACAAAAACGCAGATATAGGGAGGAAACGAGTTATAGACACAGATAAATTGATAGATAGAGATAGACCGATAGACAGAGATATAGAGATAGATAGATATAAAAAGATAGAGAGAGACATAGAATGAGGAGCCTTAAAGTTAAGATATTTTAATTTCTTATACTAATAAATGGGGATAAATTACAAAATTTTCTAAATTCCATGTTTTGACAGAATAGCGTGTTCTTCTCCAAACACACCTCCAGGAGAGTCACTAAGATTCCACAACAATGCGGAACTGTGCTCTTTACAGAAGAGCCATGCTTTGGTGTTCTGAGTGATTCCCGACGGTTATTGGACTTGAAAATGCCTGGAATTTCCTGTAACATCCGCGAAATGCACACATATAGAAGCTGTGTTTTAGTGATTTGGGCAGGGATTGCTGTCGACCCAGTACTGATCTCCACATCGTCCTTCGCGGTACTGTGACTGTGTACCACAGTATGAAAAAGATATACTTGCTGAATATATTTGTCCATTTCTTGCGGCCACGTGTCCTGATGTCATTTTTATGGACGATAAAGCGCGAGTTCACAAGGCTCGCATTTCTCGGCCAGTACTTAGAATCGGATATACTGCTTGTATGGAATGATCATCGAGATCGTCTGACTCGAATCTTATCGAGCATGCATGGGACATGCTTAGGGGGCGTTTAAGTTCTCTCCATGACCCTTCTCGGAACCTTTACGTGCTACAAATATGTCTGTTCTGTGAATGCGCACAGGTACCCCAAACCGCCATAGATGATCTTATTCCTGGGATGACTCAACGCTGTTGGGCTTGTGTTTGCAGCAGAGGTTATCAGATTCAGTATTTTCAGACCTCCACCAGTGAACTGCTTTTATCGCCCCAAATCCTACGTTTTTGTTTATATCTATTATGTAATTATTTATTGATAATTTTCGTTGCATTTCCCCCACGTTATTGTCTTTTGTTATTACCCATGATGTGTGAAAGTTTCAAAGAATTCGAATAAAACTTTTCTTTTTATCCACTTCTTACTTTCCCTGCAATACATGGCAATGTATAGGGAAAGTATTGGAATCATGTCAAAAATCACAACTCGAGTTTTCGACGGATCGACACGTTTCGAGACCACTAGAATACGAAAATCTATTTCTAGCTGACGTCTGTGCGTGTGTCTGTGTGTGTGTCTGTGCAATGTATGTATCCACTCAAACTCAAAACGTAATGGACCGAATTTCATAAAATTTGGCAGGTTAGTCCCTTGGATATGACCCTGGTGCTGATTAGTTTTTGGTATGAATAGGAAAAAACAGAACCCGCCTTTTTTTGCGAAATGGACCCTTAAAAATTTCATTTATCAGCTCTAGCTAAAATACAAATTTACCAAATTTCACAATATTTGATAGATAAGTTACTTGTGGGACACTCTGGTGCTGATTCAATTTTGGTACGAATCGGAAAATAAAAACCCGCCTTTTTTTACGAAATGTCCCGCAATAATCGCCCGAAAAAAAAAAACTACGTATGCTAAAATGTATCAATTAAATTCTTATTTTATACGCAATTTTTGACAAGGAAAAGAATATAACACACTCCATTATACTTTAGGACTAACCGTTCTCAAGATATTTGAGATTTCTTGCATTTTTGTTAAGCCGTTATCGGGAAAATATCCAATTACCAAATAAAAACAAAAATTGTATCAAAAATGCAAATTTAGGGTTATTTAGTGCAATTAAACTCAATCTAATAAATTATTAAAGAATTAAAGAGAATATGAATTTAAGTCTGCAGGGAAAGTCATGTGCTGCCCATATCAAATTTTTTACTTTCCCTGCAATACATGGTAATATATAGGGAAAGTATTGGAATCATGACGAAAATCGCAACTCGAGTTTTCGACGGATCTACACGTTTCGGAACCTCTAGAATACGATAAAACCATTTTAACGCGACGTCTGTGTGTGTCTGTCTGTCTGTCTGTCCGTGCAATGTATGTATCCACTCTAACTCAAAAACTAATGGACAGAATTTCATAAAATTGGGTAGGTAAGTCACCTGGGTGAGACTCTGGAGCTGATTAGTTTTTGGTAGGATTTGTAGAAAGAGAACCCGCCTTTTTTTGCGAATTGTCCCGTCCAAATGACATGTATCCATTTTAGTTAAAATACTAATTGACCAAATTCCACAAAATTTGGTAGATAAGTTACTCGTCGGATGGTCTGCTGCTGATTAGATTTTGGTACGATTCGGGAAAGAACATCCTGCCGTTTTTATGAAATGGCCCTCAAACATTTCATGTATCCACCCTAATTAAAATACTAATTGATCAAATTTCACTAAATTTGGTAAATAAGTTACTTGTGGTACACTCTGGTGCTGATTAGATTTTGGTTCGATTCGGAAAAAAAAAACCTGCCTTTTTTACGAAATTGTCTGCAATAATCGCCAAAATAATAATAATAAAAAGACTACGTATGCTGAAATGTATTAATTCAATTCTTGTTTTATGCGCAATTTTTGACGAGAAAAAGAATATAACACACTCAATTATACTTTAGGACTAACCGTTCTTAAGATATTTGAGATTTCTTGCATTTTTGTTACGCCGCTATCGGAAAAATGCCCAATTACCAAATAAAAACAAAAATTGAATTAAAAATGCAAATTTAGTGTTATTTGGTGCAATTAAACACAATCTAATGAATTATTAAAGAAATAAAGAAAATATGAATTTGAGTCTGCAAGGAAAGTCATGGTCTGCCCACATCAGATTTTTAAATTTGTTGCTGAACTTTTGAACATTTCGTGGTAATATATATTATTCAACACAATATAAAATATTAATAATGCATGAAGAATTAATAATAAGTTAATAATATAAAAGATTAATAATGTATGAAGCATTGATTATGAAACACTTTCTAATTGCAATGAAATTTCATTTAAGCAACTCAAAAGAGCGAAACATTCAGCGGTGATATTTCTAAACGCGAAAACTTAAAACTTCTTCGAAAAAAAAAAGAACTTTATTCAAATGACATTATCGAAACATAAATCGCCTGACTCTCAATGTAAAAGAAGTGAATATTTCATTTATACATTTTTATTCCATTCCTTTCGCTCAGCGGTGATATTTTAAAAATTATCACAATAGTACATTAATTTATTTTACTTAAAAACTTAAAACCATGGAGATAAAATTAGTTTCTAACACCATGCTTAAAACGTCATCGAAAAAGGCAATGTTATAAAATCGTCTGCTTCTCTATGTAAAATCAATGAATATTTCATTCATATGCCCTATATTCCAGACTCTAGAGGTAAATAATTTTGCGTTAAAAAAATCAGTAATTCTTATACAACTTATCTTAGAGCTTGATGTGTTTACATTCCGCATACGTTAAAATTAGGCTTCGTTGCAGAAATAATCTAAGTTTGATGATCATTTGAACTCAAAAATATTGTAATTGCGTTGGCGCAGAATATAGATACACAGAATTTACGAAAATAAAAGCGGTCTTGGGACTCATGCAACACAAAATATAAATTTAAAAGAACATTAAAAATCACGATTTTTACTCGTGGAAAAAATATTGATGCCATATTTTATTTTGAAGTGGGTCTCACGTGATCTCTTTATATAGTATGGGTGTAATTATTATTTTAATTTTTATTTAAAAACTACCGCTGAAATTTTATTTATATATTTTATTGGATAATTTGAATATTTCATACAATTTCGGAATATGTGAATTTTAAATTCGCTTAAAAAATGTTTGAAAAATTAAGTTCCATAGGGTACAATGCATTTAATTTTTTTAACACGGGTTCAATTCAAAATTAATTGGGTGATATTATTCATTTACATTCCCGTATGCCTTAATGACCGTCTCAACAAGATACTAAAATTTCATTTCGATAAATCCATTTTTACGGCAGTTATCGTGCGAAAGGACAGACTTACAGACAGACAGACATATAGATAGAACGATTAAAGTCATAAACACTTTTCAACTATGTTGTAAAGTGTTAAAAATTATAATATTCAACTGTTTCATAATATTATAGTAAACTAACTTTATAGAATACAGAGACTTTTAAATAAAATGTGTCATAATCTACACAGTGATAGTCTAAAACGTATCAATAGGTTATATAATTATCCTGGAATTTATATCAACGTATAATAATAATTATTTTTTGTATAACTGTGAGGTTCCGCAACACTGCTTGCTTCGTTACGTCAACCCCCGTAATTCGCTTCGCGAGTTGGGAGGCTTTGCCTTCAACTAGCTGATGCTCGTCGAGCTCGCTTCGAGAGCTCTTTCCTTCCGCCTACTACACAGGTGTAATGCGCCCGTTGGGTACCTTCTCTTATTAATTGACATTCACCGGCCTTAGAGGTCGTTTCGTAAGCTTTTTTAATATGACCGGAGCATAGGACCGCCTAAGTGTCCACAATAATTGCGAAACGGTATGTTTATAAGAATAAATGAGAATCTGATGTGGGCAACACATGACTTTCCTTATATAATGCAATGAATTTACTTCTTTAACAATAAAAAAAATAGATTTTTCTTATAGTAGATATTTATATTCTTTCCAAGATATTGAATTATCGTCAATGAGTCGTCATTTTCAATGATTTAGTACCACTTTTATCCATTTGGCGAGATTTTCGTTAATTTGTCAACATTTAAAAATGTCGCCAAGTTGGCGACATTCCGCCAAATTCGTCGACAAAATTTCGCCAAGCATTATGAATGGAGATATAAGTTATTCTTATAGCAGATAAATAACTATCGGCGTTCAAATACAAAAGTATTACTCAAAGTATTTTTTCTCACGAATGGACTGAGCTAGATCCACGAGAATGATGTCACCCAATTTATCGCATGATATTACATATGAAAAGTGAATATGTTTCTCAACAGTTAATATATATTTTGTAATTTATGGGATTTTTTGATATATTTATTTAAAAAATGTGCACTATCTTGAAAACGGATCATGCTAGCGTTCTAAAGTTTATGTCAATCGTTTTCTAAGGAAAAATTACATAAGAAATGTCTATTTGTGTAACTTTATTAAAGGTTTTGATTTTTTGATGACTTTTTCAAAATTTCACTCGAAACTTTAAGAGGGTTCTGAACATTCAATTACGTTTAAGAATAACAGGCTTCCAGTATTCACGGATTGTGATATTTGTACCAAATTTCATTCGAATAGCTCCATTCGTTCGTGAGATATCGTCTCCACAGATTCACTGATACACACACACACACACACACACACACACAGACATCACCTCAAAAATGTTCGATTCGTGTCAGGGATGCTTGAGACGTGCTCTCCCGTCGAAAACTCGAATTCGAATTTACGACCCAGTCACAACATTTTCCACATTATCTATACAAGGAAAGTAATAAAGTATATAATTTTCAACATTTTACATTCTCCCAAGTCAACTAACCAGAGTTATAATCATGTTTAGAATTAAATATCTATACTTTAAATGTTTTTAATGCTTTAATAACTCAGTCTTCGGTCATTTTGTAACGTTTCCGACAGAAATCAACCAGAGAGAAGCTAGCAATCGGCTAAACTTAGATCTTCGCCGTAGAGGAGAAAAATATTCACTTTAGAAGTGAATAAAAAATTTAATAAACTAATTTGAATTCACTAAATCGAAATTTGAAAGAAGGGCTCCGTCCTCTAAAAATTTAACTGTGTACGTGCATGCCAACAAAACTTATTCGAGGACTTGCTATTGCTAGTCTGTCTAGGACGCGAACTAGCAGCTCAAATACTCTTCCTTTGACTTTGACATTAAATATTTCCTAAATTAAATTTAAAAACGAAAAGTCAATCGAAATCAATGTAGTTCCCTAATATTTCTCTACAAATGTGACACATTTCATATTTTTGTGTGCCATAGATTTTGCGTTACGTGACAGAGAAACTGAAGGAACGGGAAATTTGTCTAACAGTTTCGACGACGGCGTCAGGTACATTATTTAATACAGAGAGAGATGAGAGTCTTATCTTTTTACATTCCTTTTTCATCTGTTTTTTACAATTACTTATTATCAATTTAAATTTATTTTACATACGTATATCTCATTATATTCCTTAATATAAACTTCTATTTTATGCTATCTATGATACTATTGTAACATTTTTTCATCACAATTCCTATGTATATAAATATTAATAGACTTACATCTGCTTTGTGTGTTTTGGTTATTTATATGGTATTGTTCATCTATGTACAATATAGGATAGTTATACTGTAATTATCATTCAGGTACGAAATTGAGTTTGTAGTCACTTTAGTTGTTTACTTCTTCGACCCAGACCGTCCGACCTATTCGAAAGTGTAAGGTATTTGTTTAGACGTCCGGGAAGTGCCACTTAATTTAGGCTGGAACCCAGGAGGGGCGGCATCCAGGGACAGTACCTTTCTTTCCTTACCACCAACCTCTCGAACGGACTTACGGATCCACATATTTAACGTTGTTGATGTTGTTGAAACCCAGACCGTCCGACCTACCAGAAAGGTGTAAGGTAACTGTTTGGACGATCGGGAAGTGCCACCCAAATTAGACCGGAACCCAGTGGGGGAGGCATCCACAGGGGACCGTACCCTCCTTCCCCTACCACCAACCTCTCGGAAGGACTTTCGGACCCACATGTTTAACGTGATCGTACTCCGCATGAACACGGCGGCAGTTTTGGCAGTGGCTGGAATCGAACACGGGCCTACCGAGTGCAACTCCAGCGCGCTAACCAATGGGCTACCGCGCCCCCACATATTTAACGTGTCCGTACTCCGAGTGAACACGGAGGATTGTTTGAGCAGAGCTGGGAATCGAATTCGGGTCATCCGAGTGCAATCCCTTGTTCCTTTTTTATTCGATCGAAACCGCCCGATCTACCCGAATGTGTAAGGTCTGCCGGGAAGTGACACCTAATTTAAGCCAGAACCTAATGGGGGCGGCGACCGTACCACTCCTTCCCCTACCACCAAACTCTCGGAAGGACGTTCGTTGCTTGTTGATCGTTGAAATACATTACACTTATTATATATATACCAATACATGTATATATGTATACAAAAATAAACCTTATTAAACACACGCTGACCTTGTGAATTTATAACACCTCTCATTGAAATATACTCAGCCAATTTTTTTTAATATCGAAATCAAAGTAAAATTGAAGAATAAATGGTGAAATGAGTTCCCACTTGTTATGAAACATGTAGATTTTTCATTTTATGAGAAAATGAAAAGTCATATGTGTGAGGTGTAGATGGTTTCAATCCATAAATGCTTACATTTAAAACATTTTAAGAAAATGTTAAAAATAAATGCAAATAAATGAATATAGAACACTAATAGGCATATCTGTTTAGAAAATTGTTTTCAGGGGCACATTCCTAACATTTTTTGATAACAAAGCCGGATATAAAGTTTCATGAAAGCCCATTAATATCTGTGTCTGCTATTGTGTACACAAGAAATTGACCACAGACAACACACAGACAGTCAGACGGACAAAACGGACGGGAAGGGGGTTGAAAAATATTTCGATTGCTACCATATGTGAAAATGCATCCCCCCAAGAGACAGGTTACTTGCCCCTCGACTGGGGTTAATAACGCCACGAACAAAAGAAAAATTGCTATTTTCCACAACAATGATTAAAACTGTTAAATCACGTGATCATTGAGCCATAAATAAATCCTTTCATGCGTGATTATGTCAAATTGGTCTTAAGATGTCATGTTAAAAAAATATAAAACTGCAAATAAATTTCGAAGTTTTCTCTCGAATTTAAAATATAATTCTTTCCAGTTCTAGATTTTTTGCTAAGATTTTTTGATCTAGATTTTTTGAAGCCGGATATAAAGCTTCGTAAAAATCCATTAATATTTGTGACTGGCAAATCCATTAATATCGTGTAACAAGAAATGGACTATAGACATGAGACAGGCAGACAAATATCACTCCAAAAATAGTCAAACCGTGTTCAGAAGGTCTTAAAACATGCATTGGCATTAAAATCTGGAAAGTGAAATCTTTCGGGAAATCAATACTTTCTCAAAAGGAAGTAAAAATGAAAATAAGAAAGTAAGAATGAAAGTGAGAAAGTAAAAATAAAAATGAGAAAGTAAAAATGAAAATGCGAAAGTAAAAATGAAAATGAGAAAGTAAAAATGAAGATGGAAAAGTAAAACTGAAAATGAGAAAGTAAAAATGAAAAGGAGAAAGTAAAAATGGAAATGAGAAAGTAAAAATGAAAACGAGAAAGTAAAAATTATGCAATCTGTGTCCAACAGCGGAAGAAGAAATTCAGAATTTAAAACAAATTGGACCAGGAGATAAATGAAAATACCGGATGCTTCAAAATAGCAAAATATCATATAATAATATTAGAACCGAGAGATATTTGCAATAAACAGCAAAGATAAATCATGCATAAAGCATTGATTGTGAAACACTTTCCAACTGAAATGCAATTTTAATTAAACATCTCTAAAATGCGATACATTCAGTGCTGATATTTTTTAAATTATCACGGTACAACAGTAATTTATTTTACTTAAAAACTTGAAGCTTCGAGGAATAGACAATTCTAGTTATATAAAATGAATTTTATTCATATGGCGTCATCGAAATATGAATCGTCTGCCTCTCTGTGTAAAGTCAATGAATGTTTCATTCGTATCAGTAATATTCCAGACTCCAGAGTAAATAATTTTGCACGAAAAATTATTCAGCAATTCTTATACAACTCACCTTACAAACACTTTATTTGTTTACATTTTGCATGCTACATCATAGCATCAAATTTAGGCTTCGTTGAGTGATCATTTAAAAAATATATTGTAATTGCGTTGGCACAGAATTTAAATACACAGATAATACGCAAAAATAAAGCCGTTCTATGACTGATGCAATACAAAATATAAATTTAAAGGATCTTTAAACATCACGATATTTACACCGGAAGAAAAATGGATGCCATATTTTGCTTTGCAACGAGTCAGGTGATCTTTTCATATATCATAGGTGCAATTATTATTTCAATTTTTATTTAAAAAAATACCAAACATATTTTACTGATATCTTTTACACATTTTACGTGAGAATTAGAATATTTTCTACAATTTTCGAATCAATTTGTGAATTTTGATTTGCTTAAGAAATGTATAAAAAATTGAGTACCATAGGGTTCAATGTATTCCACTTTTCCGAAACTAATTAACACCGACAAACCGTCTTCAAAACAAACCCTTAAACCGTCTTAACAACATATTCATAAAACTATTGTTACGGCAGTTATCGTGCTTACGGACAGACAGACATACAGACATACAGAATGATCAAAGGCATAAATACTTTTTAACTATGTTGGAAAGGGTTAAATACTTTTAAATACTTTTAAACTATGTTGGAAAGGGTTAAAAAGTCGTTATTAATTTTGATACAAATGACCGCAAAAATACCGAATATGAATCGTCGAGAAGATCGAGTGGAGACTCACATTTTTCATCCAATTGATTGCTCTTTCTTATCTCCTTCAACCATGGCGTCCTTCATACCATCCATCAATGACACTGAAGCAAAAATTCACCGCTGATAAAAAGAGTTTATTTTGCATTTCCTGGTTTTGGGAATACGAATAAAATGGATTACTTCTTAATAGGTTTCAAGAGCATTACAGCACCGCATAAAATTGTTCAGTCGCGGAATTAATTCGATTTGAAGATAAATGAAGTGCATACGGATGTCGAAGTATTTTTGAAATTCGGATTTAAATGTGGATATCAACGGAAAATGAAAAAACAAGGCATTTTCCCCCGAGCTTTGTTGTAATGATTTCGATTACATGCACCTAGCTATGCATCGCTCACCGGCGAATATGCATGTGTCATTATGCATTTTATAATTTTTTTTCTGCTTTTCACTTTCCTTACAATACATGGTAATGTATAAGGAAAGTATTGGGATCATATCAAAAATCGCCATTCGAGTTTTCACCGGATCTACACGTTTTGAGGCCTCTAGAACACGAAAAAACTATTTTTAGCTTGATGGCTGTGTGTGTGTGTCTGTGTTTGTGTCAGTGTGTGTGTGTGTGTGTCAGTGTGTGTGTGTGTGTGTGTCAGTGTGTGTGTGTGTGTGTGTGTCAGTGTGTGTGTGTATTAGTGCGTGTGTGTGTGTCAGTGTGTGTGTCAGTGTGTGTGTGTGTGTCTGTGTGTGTGTATCAGTGCGTGTGTGTGTGTCAGTGTGTGTGTCTCTGTGTGTGTCTGCTTGTGAGCGCCTCTCTGTGTTTTTATGTGTGTCTGTGCAATGTATGTATCCACTCTCTAACGGAGAAACTAATTGACCAAATTTCATAATATTTGGTAGGTAAGTTACTTGTTGGTGATCCTGGTTCTGATTAGGTTTTGATATGATTCGGGAAAACAAAACCCGCTTTTTGTTTGCAAAATGACCGGTAAAAATCATTAAAATATAAAATAAAATATTACGTACGCTCAATTAAATGACTGTTTTATTGTAATTTTTAACGTTGAAAAGAATAAGACCAACTTCATAATTCTAGGTCTAGCCGTTCTCGAGATTTTTATTGAGTTTTTTCGAATTTTTGCTAAGCCCCTTTTGGAATTACGCTCAGTTACCAAATCAAAATAAAAAGTATATTAAAATTACAATTTCAATGGCATTTAAAATATTATGCGTGCAAATTTGTGCCATTGAACTCCATTTAATGAATTATTAAAAGGATAGAGAGAAAATGAATGTTAATCTACTGGGAAAGCCATGTGTTGTCCACATCAGATTTTTTCTTGTAGATTCTGTAAATGTAAATAAAAATAGTCAGAGAGGTATTAGAATCTGATTAAATAAAAAAAAATGTGTTGTTCATCAGAACTTTATTATTCAAAACAGGTAGGCTACGTAATTTATAAAATCGAACTAAAGTATAGTATCAAAATTAATAGGTATTAGTGAAAATTATAATTTTTTTTAATTTCGTTTTTCCTCTTTTAAACGTAGTGTTAACAAAAAGTTTATGAAGGAGTTTTATATAATGACTAGTTATGTGTACACTTCCATTTTCCGGATCCAATGGGGATGACATCCACAGAGACCTTACACTCTTTTCCTGCCACCGACTTTTCGAATGCACTTTTGGACCTACAGATTTAACGTGCCCGTACTACACGTAGACACGATAATAGTTTGGGATGCCCAGGAAACGAACTCGGATTCTCCGAGTGCAATCCCCGTGCTTTAACCACTACGCTATCAAGCCCTGGCTTAAGAGTTTGAAAATATATTTTTTTGCATTATATTTGTGATTATTACGTACCTCCTTTAGCTAAAGTAATAGATTGCGTCTAAATAAAATGGGTACTATGGGGGGGGGGAGTCGGAATTGTGAAATTTTTATTGTAATTATTCGGTCCGTGTATTGAATTTACTGTAATACATTTTCCGAAAACTGTAATACTATTGATGTTGCCACAGATTAGTTATAATGTCATATACAGGGTGATTAAAAAACGATGCTCCAAACTTTATGAGGTGGTAGTACACACCAAACCAAGCATTTTCCGTCATAGTTTAGCTGGCCGGAAATGAAACGTAAAGGCGGCAGTGGCTGCTTAATGGTGTAACTGATGAGATGAGACAAAGACACAAGAGGGTGAGTTTAAAATGAATTGCCTTTTTAGCTTTACATCACATAAAAATGTGATTAATTTTTTGTAATATTTTTCAACACTAGATACGAAGGAACAATATGGCTTCCATTAGCTTTGTTACTAACTACAGAAATCAAAACCTATTTAAAAAAATCTGATGTGGGCAGCACATGACTTTCCTTATATAATGCAAGAGAATTTACTACTTTTACAGTTCAAAAAATGTTATTCTTATAGCAGATACTTATATTATTTCAAAGATATTGAATTTTCTTCAATTAGTCGTCAGTTTCATTGATTTAGCGTGATTTTTATCCATTTGGCGAGATTTTCGTTAATCTGGCAACATTTAAAAATATCGCCAGGCTGGCGACATTCCGATAAATTCGTCGCCAACATCTCGCCAAGTGTTATGGACAGAGAAGTAAGTTTTTCTTACAACGGATAAATGACTATTGGCGTTCAAATACAAAAGTATTACTCAAAGTATCTTTTATAGTGAATGAAACGAGAGTTAGATCCACGAGAATGATGTCACCCAATTAATCGTATGATATTACATATGAAAAGTGAACATGTTTCTTAACAGCTAATATTCTTTTTAATTTATGGGAGTTTTTGATAAATTTATTTGAAAACTGTGCAATATCTCGAGAACGGTTCATGATAGGGTTCTAAAGTTTATGTCAGTCGTTTTCTAAGAAAAAATTACATAAGAAATGTCTATTTGCGTAACTTTATTAAAGGTTTTGATTTTTTGATGATTTTTTCAAAATTTCCCTCGAAAATTTAGGGGGGTTCTGAACATTCGATTGCGTTTTAAAACAATAAACTTCCAGTATTCATGGATTGTGATTTTTGTACCAAATTTCACTCGAATCGCTTCATTCGTTCGCGAGATATCGTCTCCACAACCTTACTGACACACACACACACACACACACACGCAGATATCACGTCAAAAACGCTCGATTCGTGATCAGGGATGCTTGAAACGTGCTCTCCCGTCGAAAACTCGAATTCGAATTTCCGACCCCGTCACAATACTTTCCATATACATTATGTATATAAGGAAAGTAATAATAGTATAGTAGTTACACATCTGAGGTAACACTCATGAGATGTACAGGGGACACATATTAAATTTAAATTTTAAAATATTAATGATTATATTTTAAAGGAATCGCTTGCAATTTTGTTAATTAAAATGTAAACCATATTTTTTAATTCATATGCAAAAACTATTCTAGTTTAAAAGCATAAAAATAGACTTCCTTAAGTGTGGTGTTTTATGTTGGGACATGTAAATTTATTACTTGAAAACTAAAAATAATAGAAAATAGCTAATATTTTTAAAACATAAACACTTTAATGACTACATTTTATTAAATATAAACTAATGATACCAATATACGTTCTAAAAGTATAAGAAAAATAATTTTATTAGCATGAAATATGGGTTCAAAGTTTGGGACATCAAACAGGCGGCCATTTTGAAAATCACCCAAGAATGTGTTGAACCATTACTGCAATTATTGTTTATAATATGACATTTAATAAACAATAATTACAGTAATGGCTCAAAAGAGGGACGGCCAACCAGAATGCACGTCTCACAACAGCTATGTATGGATTGGCCAACTCTCTCGAAAAGACCAGTCATTTCTCGCACTTCCGTAGCAGCGGTCGAAATTGTGGTGACCAGTTCCTTTTCAGATTCATGGGGAGTGTCATAGTGACTCTTGAGATAACTCCACAAAAAGAAGAAAAGCGACGTTCAGATAGTTCCTTATATCTCGCCCAAATTGGGCTCGTGCTCCATCGTGCTGGAACGACATATGGCCCCGGATGTCTGTTGGAATATTCTTCAGCAATTTCGACACGACCTTCTGCAGGAAAGTACGGCAAATTCCTCCATCGTCTCAAAAATTGGAGCTACGAATAACTGCTGTAAATTGATGAGCTCGTACATTCGGTGCTACGAAAATTTGCATAAGGGTTCTTCTTCTTCCTCAGATGATATTTGTATATGTTTCCTTTAACCAGAAAATAACAACCAGAATGACGCTTTCAGTTTGCGAAGAGGTTTCTTCCCAGCGAGTAAGGGCCCTGTAACACCTTCACGTTTCATTTCCGACCCGGTAAACTATTTAAAAAATGCTTGGTTTGGTGTGTACTACCACCACGTAAAGTTTGGCCCACCTTTTTTTAAATACCCTGTATTGCTAACATGTTATGTGTCATATAAGACCGTTGAAAATATGTATCTTTCAGTTAGAGTTTTAAATAAATACGTTGTTTGAGAAATTTCTTCTCTTTTTACTTTCCCTGCAATACATGGTAATGTATAGGGAAAGTATTGGAATCATGCCGAAAATCGCAACTCGAGTTTTTGACGGATCTACACGTTTCGAGACCTCTAGAATACGAAAAAACTATTTTTAGCGTGACGTCTGTATGTGTGTCTGTGTGTCTATCTGTTGTCTGTCTGTGCAATGTATGTATCCACTCTAACTATCATAAATCACTTGAATGTGGACCTGGTGCTGTTTAGTTTTTAGTACGAATCGGGATAAAAGAATGCTTTTTTGCGAAATGACCCGCAAAAATTGCCTGTATCCACTCTAGCTAAAAAACTAACGGACCGAATTTCATAAAATTCGGTAGATAAGTCGCTTGTGGGTTACCCTGGTGATGATTAGATTTTGGTACGATTCGGAAAAAAATAACCTGCCTTTCTTTGCAAAATGGCCTGCAAAAATCTTCAAAATCTAAAATAAAAAACAACGTATGCTCAAATATATCCATTAAATGTTTGTTTTATACGTAATTTTTAACGATGAAAAGAATAAGATCAACCCATTATAGTAGGACTAGCCATTCTCGAGATATTTTAGTTTCTTCGTATTTTCTCTACGCAACATTTAAAAATAAATCCAGTTAACAAATGAGAATGAAAATTGAATTAAAATTGAAATTAATTAAATTATAATAAAGAGAACGCGAGTATAAGTCTGCAGGGAAAGTCATGTGCTGCCCACATCAGATTTTTTCTCGTATACTCGTAGTCATCAACTGTGGTTGTGTCAAACTGCCATATATCTACTAACGAAGATTTAAAATCTTTAGATTCCTTAAGATCGCAGCTTGTGCGAATTTTTTTATATAATCCTATTATTTTTAATTTGTAAATATAAATCCAGTGAATTAGCGCAAATTTCCCAGATTGCAAAGCTGCGTTTGAGCGCTCAAGTGTTATAGATGTGTTACAAGGGATGCTTTACGCTTTGCTGGGTCTCTGATTTATTTCGTGATTCAACTTCAAGTATAGCCGTTCTCATATGTGAAAGTTTCCGATACCTCGGAATATCTTTCTGTTGAGTGAACACAGAAAAGTTTAGCTTTTATAATCTTATTAAACTTATTCAGCTGGATATTTTATGTTCAGAAGCTCTTATTTAATTGATGATAAATGCGCACTTTAATTTAAAGTTTAAATGTGTCTTAGGAATTTAATAATGGATATCTGGATTGAGAGCATTTACTACGTGCATTTTTATTTTATATTGCTCCGGTCTATTAGATTAAGAATTGATGGGGACAGATTATGTCTTTCGCTACAGATTCATATTCCTTCTTATGTTACGTAATGCATTGATTTAATTTTAATCGCACCAAATAATACGTAAAATGAATACTTACTTAAAAACTTAAAATTACAAGCAATTTGGAAGATTTTAAAACATTTTGTCCATTTTGAGAATTAGCGCATTTTAAAAGGCGCCAACGCGTGAAATAATAGTAAAAAACAAGCAAACTGAAATAGTGGAAAACAGTTTATTATAAAGTAATGCAATTTGTCTTATTCATTTTATAGTGAAAAATTATATATAATTAATAATTTAATTCGTACATTTAAGCATATTCAGTACATTTATGTACATTTCAGTACATTTTTATTTCAGATTTTAACAAGGCTTGCGATACATGAAAAAAAAGATGGTTCTTTTATTCCTAATCTTAGTAAAATCTGAACGGTATAAGTATAACCTATAAGTGACTTAGCTACAAAATTTCACGAAATTTCGTGGAATAGGTTTTAGCTAGAAAGGAGGCATACTTCACATTTCAAATAGGATTTCGTATTCTAGAGCGCTCAGAACGTGTAAATTTGTCAAAAACTCTAATTTCAATTATCGATATCATCCAGTACTTTATTCATACTCGCGTACCATATAAGTTAGGCAAAGTAAAATCTGATGTAGACAGCATATGACTTTTTTTTACAAAATCGGATTACAAAATCGTTTACAAAATCGTATTCATTTTTACAATCTTTTTATTAACGTTTTCCAACATAGTTATAAAGTGTTTAAGACTCTGTTCATTCTATCTGCCTGCCTGTCTGTCTGTCTGTCTGCCAGTTCGCACGATAACTGCCGTAAAAATGACCTTTATCAAAACGAAATTTTAGTATGTTGTTGAGACGGTTTGTGGGACATATGGGAATGTAAAAGAATGATATCGCCCAATTAGTTCTGTATTTAACCCGGGTTGAAAAAATGAAATACGTTGAACCTTATGGGACCTAATTTTTCAAATATTTTTTAAGCGGAGTTAAAATGCACAAATTGCTTTGAAATTTTTAGGAAATATTCAAGTTAACAGGTAAAATGTGTAATAATAAATTCATCAGAATATGTTAAGTAGTTTTATACATAAAAATTGAAATAATAACTACATCCATATTATATGAAGAGATCACGTGACTTATTGCAAAATAAAATATGGCATCCATTTTTTTTCTCTTAGTGAAAATGGTTATTTTTAAGAAATGCTTATATTTATATTTGGTGTTACATCCTTCCTAAAACCGCTTTATTTTTGCATATTATCTGTGAATCTAAATTCTGTACCTACGCAATTACAATATTTTGGATTTTAAATGATCACTAGATTTTGATTATTTCTACAACGAAGCCTAATTTTAACGTATGCAGCATGTAAAGAAATCAGGCGATTGTAAGGTGAGTTGTATAAGAATTGCTGAGTTTTTTAAAAGCAAAATTATTTAGCTCTGGAGTTTGGAATATAAATAATATGAATGAAATATTCATTGATTTTACGTAGGGAAACAGACGATTTTATAGCAATGCCTATTTTGATGAAGTTTTAAGTTTCCAAGTAAAATAAATTATTGTACTGCGATAATTTAAAAAATATCGCCGCTGAATGTATCGCATTTTAGAGATGTTTAAATAAAATTGCATTGCAGTTGGAAAGTGTTTCATAATCAATGCGTTATGCATGTTGATTCATAACTAGATCTGGTGTTTATCAGTGTGATTTAAATCATTGAGGCCCTAACTGATCAAGTGCTATGGTGCATTATCTCTTTTTTCTATTTTGAAACTTATCGAGCTAGCCCATATTGGGTCCACTATAGAAATGCACTTGTTTTTGGGGAATAACACGAGATCGGAGCTGAGCAGCTAGAAAGTCCAAATTTAGTATGTTGGTGTATTGTGTGGTATATCTTAAATTTTTGCATTTCAAACCTAATCGGACTGGCAGTCTTAGACCCATCATATGAATCTACTTGTTTTTGAAAATAAATCGAGACCTGGAGCAGCTAAAAAATCCAAATTTAGAATGTCGTTGCCTTTTACGGTATATTTCTATTCTTGAAATTGTGAACTTTATCAGGCTAGCCAGTTTTTGCCTTGCTATAGAATATACTGTTTTATCGGAAAATAACTTGAAAATCGGAGCTGCAAGAAAGTCCAAATTTACTTAGTGCGTTATCTGCTTTTATGGTATATTTTAATACTTTGGATTTCTAACTTTATTGGGATAACCCGTCTTGGGCTCGTAATATGAATGTACTCGTTTTGTATAGTGCGTGTGTGTGTGTGTGTGTGTGTGGGGGGGGGGATCGGAGGAACTTGAAAGTCAAAATTTGTTTTTTTGTTGTCTTTCATACATTTTAATACATACATTTTTCATACATTTAAGTTGCATACCGAATGATCTATGTTTTTGCCTTTATCTATTGTTATATGCATTCATTTTAGTTTTGTCGCATAAAAAACTCATAAATGGATGCTGCATTTAAATTCTATCAAATTTAGCAATAATAAAAAAAATACTTGTTAATATGGCGATTAGCTTATTTAAAAATCACAAAATAAATAAATAAATAAATAAACATAAAACAAGCAAACAATCAAACAAACAAACAAACAGAAAACCGAAACATCTCCAGAATAACAAATTGAGAATACGCATGTACGGCGTAAATGGTTATGGGTTTGCTAGTATTTAAATATCGATTTACTTCAGTACCACTGCATTAAAAACGGTGTTGAAATTTTTTATGACTGGGCATCTGTCATACCGTGTTATAGATTTATTCAAAAGAGCATATTTGAATTAGTTTTTTTCGTTATTCTATGTTTTTCTACGTTCCGTGGCAACTACAAATATTATTACGGAGTTTCCATTTTGACACCATCAGAAAGTTCGAAGAAAGGTTTTTTTCTAACGATGTTTAAACCGAATCCACTGGACAATTGTTTTCTATTTATATATTTATTTTAATACACATCGACATTTGCGTTATTCAGGTTATCTGATATATATATATATATATATATATATATATATAGATATATATATCGTTGTATTTGAAAAACTAAGATTATCGCAATTTTACAGTTTGCTAAAAGTTTTGTATATATCTTTGCTATCAAACAAAACAATTTTTTTTCAATTGGTAAGTAATTTAATTTTTAATCATTTTTTAAGTGCTGCATAAACATTGGTATTTTCGTTCCCCGTTGAGAGATCTGATAACAGCCATTTTCTCCCTACTAGATTAACTACCGAAGCTCAACTCTTGAAGAGAAAATATGATCTTTAATCACTCCTTTTTTTACTTTCGTTTATTTCATTCCAGAGCAGATGGCAGACTTTTCGTCTGAAGGAAACAGCTGAGGACAAGCTGAGTGCGTCTATAAGTCTTTTAAATTAGAAAGTTTTATAACTTTCTAATTTAAAAGATATTCTTCTACTTTTTTAAATTTAGTAAGTATTATATTATCATTATGTGTATTGTGTTAAAATTTTATTTAAATTGGATGAAAATTTGCTGAGAAAGCAATAATTTAGAGGTTAAAGGATATTTTTTTTTTGTGATTTCAAGTATTTTTCACACAAAAAAAATATTTTCAAGTGTCGCGAGAATTGTTTTAGCTCAAAACAGGCGATTTGGAAATTGAGTGGCGTTATCGCAATCTGTGTTATTAAGGTAGTGTAGTGGGCGTGTATTTAGTACCCGGTCAATTCTTTTTAGTTTCTAAATAAGTGTTATATAAATGCACTGCTTAATATAGTATACAAAGAAAAAGTAATATGACTCTGTAGGAGAAACCATGTGCTACCCACATCAGATATTTTTATACTGACGAAAAACTGTTCCATCGAGATCTGCATTATATTTATGTAAAATATACTGTATATCAATCAAAAATATACTGTATATTAGTAAAACATACTGCATATCAGCATGTAAAATATACTGTATATCAGTCAAAAATATTCTGTATATCAGAAAAATATATTGTATTTCATTAAAATATACTGTATATATTTAAAAAATATACTGTATATCATAAAATATACTGTATATCAGCATGTAAAATATATTGTATACCAGTCAAAATATTTTTACTATCAGAATTTTTCAAAAGGAGATTAAAGAAAGAATTAATTTATTCGTTTCTGATATATTTCACACAACATTTAAAATTAGTTTGCAAGCATAGAAAGACAATTTAGAATGCTTTGACAAATTAATGAATTTTGAACTACTTGGAACTTAAATAAATATACCGCTTTTAATTTCTGTTTAAAAAATTATTACTCTGATATAATTTTAATGCTGTCATCTCCGAAATAAAGAAATAATTAATAAAAAAAGAATGGATATTGAGAAGTATATTTTTTAAACGCAAAATAAATATGTTTAATCGAAATATTGCAGTCATGTATTTCAGAATGTGTATTGTAGATATGTATTTCCAGGGCTTCATTATCTGAGAGAGTTTATATATGTGATTTTATAGCGGCAGATGGAATTAACTTCAAATATTTAAACATCCAACAGAATTTTAAATGCTGCCTGTAAAATGTTTGTCTTTCCGTTTCATTTTAGATATATTGCAACAAAATTCCTGGAATAAATTTGCTTTACTGAAAATGAAAAATTAAAAAAAAAATCTGTTATTGTCAGTCCAGTAATACATGGCAGTATATAGGAAAAGTCTTCGAATAGTGCAAAAAATCGAAATTCTTGTTTTCGATGTATTTACGAATTTTGACTACTTTAGAATTTTAAATCAACTATTTGCAATGTGATGTCTGTGTGTATGTGTGTGCAATAAATTTATCCACTCGAGCACAAAAACTATCTGATAAAATTCATTAAAATTTGGTAGTTAGGTTATTTATGCCGTAATCTAGTACTGATTACATGTTAGTATAATTAAAAAAAAACTTAACTGGCCCTTTTTTTCAAAATTACCAGTAAAAACTAACAAAATCTGAAATAAAAGAATAATTAAACCTGAATTTCTTAATAAAATTCCTATTTTATACGCAACTGGAATGAGTTACGCAAACCTCTGGTTAAAATTACATTGTAACTGGCAGCGAATCACTAAAAACCGCGAAACGCTGTAACACACCGGGTTCGAACCAAAAAGGGAAAACGTTGCTGAAACGTCCCGATTTTCGAGAACGTATTTCTCATTTACACATTTCATGTGAAACCATTAGTAACGGATATTCCTTAGTTATGATGTCGTCAACACAGTAGAACTTCATTCGGGCAGCCAAATGGGTATGTGGGCGTTTTTCTCTCAATAATCTTGCTATTCAATAGACAACGCTATTTAGCGGATTTTTTTTAAATTAGAGCTAAACAAATAATTTATAAAATAACAATTAATGAACATATGACTCCAAATTATAATTTTTTTTATCAATGGGTAACCTCCAATTTAGCCGCCGTTAAATTATGGAGATAGGACTCTCAGTGGATTTTTTTATGTCGAAATTTTAAAATCGATTACGTCTTCAAAATACAAAAATATTGTTGTTTAAAACATACCTCCAAATTAGACTATTGATACTGATTATTGTCAAAAATCGTTGTAAAAGCGTTCTTTGATCGTTTTGATGGTGCCAAAATGTATACTCGATGTAGTGTTGTGTTTGTCTCAGGATTCAGAGCAAAAACCGCTATTGTAACGTGATTGTAAGCTATACATGCCTTGTCGAGGCTACGAATTTCAAGTTCATGTGTACTAACTAAAGTTTTCGTCTAGTATAGAATTAAATATCTATATTTTGAATGCTTTCAGTGCTTCAAGAATACAATGCTCGGCTATTTTTGTGACGTTTCTGCCAGCAAATAATCACAGAGAATTTGGTTGCCGATTCGACTCATTAAATCGCTGCCAATACTGGTAATGCTAACTTTTATTTATTAATATATAATTTATTATGCCTTAAATAAAAAATGCAATTCTGCCTTTCACATCGACGGACTCATATTAATCTATATGTAAAATCTCAGAACTGTACATTTTGCCGTCTATTAGCAATGCGATGTTAAAAAATCGCAGGAATGTTAAATATAAATAGAATGTTAAATATGGAGAGAAATATAACGTTTGAATGTGTTAAGGCATACATATTGTATTTATACATATTGTATACATATTGTATTTATATTTAATTCATATAAAATTACTTATCTGTAGATACCCATATACTTTCTGTTGTCTATATGGACGTTTGTTATGTTCAGAAACCGTCTAAGAACAGGAATGTAAGTCATGCCATCATTGGTAAACGAAGCACTTGAACTCTGCCTAATTTAAACATGTGCAGTGGCACGGAGCAAGAGCACAAGACACGCATAATTGAAGTTACTATGAAAATGGTTATTTTGCATAACACAGGATATATAGATTAATATATCTGAACATAGTAGGAATGGACAATTCATACGCTCAACTAAACTGGGCGTGAATTCAGTTTAAAATTGAAGTTTCTAGTGCATCTAATAAATTAGCCATAACTGTATATGTATGATTGTTTTACAGAAATAAATTTCAAAAAATCAAATGCGATGGAAAATCAAAATACAATGGCCAAATTATTTAATGCAACAAAAAGTAACAACATATGATTGTTATTTTCCCTATACACATTGTATAATGTATAGGGAAAGTATTGTAACGGGTACATGCTAACACCCCAATTGTTAAAGCTAGACTGAGTACAGCAAAATTGGCGAAATGTCAGTAAACCTGAGTAGATATGATAACTTTGAGAGTGTCTTCTGACACAGTGTTAGTTTTACACACAATTTGCCTTTACATCTTGATATACCCCGTAATTGCATTTTAAAACGTCTTTATTTGCACAATAATTAAAACTTCATAAGTACAACATACATATAAATAGGAAAATATTCTGGTATACTAGTAATAAATGTCTTCTTCAGGACCAGTCCACACTTACTCACCGATCTCACTCAAGTCCTGTCTGCAACCGTTTGCCTTTGAAATTGGTAGATAAGTTTATTTTTGTATTTATGCTGATGCACGAAGTTTTAAATATTGTGCTATTATCATAGCAGTTTTTTAAGCAATTTTTGATGGTTTTATTCACATTTAGATGGAGGTATTTGTGCTAACGATAGCACCCATTGAACGAGACGGGCTGCAACTGTCCAGGGTTTGTATACATAAGTGTGAGCAACAGATGAACTAGTTAGGATCTGTAACTGTTTTGGGTTAAAGCTCTTAATATACAGGCTGGAGTAATAGCGACTATATTGACTCCCATTTAGAGCGATGGCTTTGCATGGCGAAAAGACGGTTACTTTCTCGTCCTTTTCTCGGGATTTTGAGGAAATTCAAACATTCCAGACTATTTTTTTTGAATGATTGGTTCAATTTTTTAGAAGCAGAAGCACTATTATACTGCTTAATTGCGTATCAAATATCAGCCATGTACCATGCGCACGCCAGTGAAATAGCACAGGCAGACGATAACTGACTGGACGGGTTGCAGTTAAAATAGCGGTTGTGTCAGTTTGTATATATAGGAGCCTTACTGTGGATGGTTCTGGATGATGCAGTAGATTTTGTGAGCTTTGATTGGCGATTTGAATATTATGTATCAGGTTCACACTAATCCTTGAGGCCTCTTATAGTTCTAAATGACGTACTCTATAGAATGTACATTGGAATTACTTTCTGACCTGCTAACTGCATCTAATCGCCGATTGGCTGACGAGAATTTAACTAGGCGGAGACGGTTTAACTTTAATAACCACTCAACCTGTGGTGATTAGAGCCTTAACTGGCTATCTGGAGCTAAATTTCTTGTGATTGAGCGCTCATCATCAACACATTGAGTGGCGTAAGCAAGGATCGAATACAGCTTGAAGAACTGCAACCATAAATCATTATTCCGGACACACAGTAAGTTACCGTAAGCCTTAGGGTTGGTCGTGTTGTCTGGGCCTTCCAACCATAAATCATCACACACACATCATAGACAGGTATTGATATTTTTTTACAATCGTCCATGAAAAGAAGTGGGACAGACCAATGGTTAGCGTGCTGGATTGCACTTGGGCTACCCGTGTTCGATCCCTGCTTCTGCCAAAAATATTCCCGTGTTCACATAGAGTACGGCACGTTAAATATGTGGGTTCGTAAGTCCTACAGAGAGCCTGGTGGTAAGGAAAGGAGGGTGCGGTCTTTGTAGATGCCGCCCCCATTGGGTTCCGGGCTGAATTGGCTGGAACTTTTCCGACCGTCCAAACATATACCTTATACTTTCGGGTAGGTCGGACGGTCTGGGTCGAAGAAGAAGAAGAAGAAGAAGAATCGTTCATGAAAGGAAGGAGAAGGGCAGATTTTTACATTGACTGCAATGCTAACAGAGACATTTGCAATGAGTGGAAATGATATTTTATCGTATTACATAAATTTACTTTACAATAAATTGTGTATTAAATTACAAAAATACTTTGGAAATATTTCTAGTTAAATCTTTAAATTATTCTTTAAATGCTTAACTTTCACTCCAAAACGCCATTCTCAATTTCTATCCACATAACGCATGTTTATGTAATTGGTAAGACGCCTGAACGTGATTCTTATTAGGAAATGTAATTCAATTTAGAATAAGGAATTAAATTTAAAGTAGTACATATTATATATGTCAAAGCTTAAAACAGTGAATATCAAGATTTAAAGACGAATTGACATGTGTTTTTGTGAGAAAGGAGAAGTTGGATATTTACATATTTAGTCTAGCGGAAAGATGGGCTAGCTACGGCCCTGGTGCCAAATATGGTCCGCCAGTGTGTTAAATATGTTAATAGTTTCAATCACTGTTGTGAAATATAGCCGCGTTACAATTTCTTTTGTTCGTGACGTTATTAGCCCCTCTTGTAAGGGTAAGTTTTACTCCCGGGGGGTACATTGTGAAGTATGGCATTATTCGAAGGATTTTTTTTCTTATAACACTTGGGGGAAAAAAAGCTACTAATAATGGGTTCTGGTATGAGGAACTCGAATTGAGCCACACTGTAGTTAATTTAAAAGTAATTTTTAAGAAAAAATAACGAATAAAAGTTTTGCCCTCCAAACATTTTTTTTTTTCATTGTTCATTGTTTTTTTCATTTCTTTTGCAAGTAAGTTTTCCCATCCCTATAGACTCTATAAACTAATTATGAATAATCCACAAATTCTGTAGCTTTCTAGTTTTGTGCAATCTTTTGTCTTGAAGTAATTAACAACTTATCAGAATCATTATTTTCTCTATAATGAGTATCAATATTTTATCTCTTAAAGTAGACTTCAAGATTTTGAGGCCAGTTTTTTGCATTTATGATCGGATGTATGAAACGTTTTGATTTTTTTTTTGTAAAAGACACAATGTCATATTCAAACCGAAATGTTCTTAAAATTAAAAAAAAATGTATTTCAATATTTTTTCAATGTTTTCAGGAAATTTTTGCGCTTGATAAAATGTCCACATATACTTTATTTTTAACAATGCTGATTAAACTGTTTTCTGCAATTGTACTAACAAAAAGACCGAATTGAGAAAAGTTTCCGAAAAGGTTAAAAAATCAGCATTAGGATAATCTACGAGTGACTTATCTACAGAATTTGGGAAATTTGGTTAATTAATTTTCAGCTAAAGTGGATGTCTGCATTGTACACGTAGACACACACACACAGATAGAAACATAGACAGATAGACATATACATAGACGTCTTAATAAAATATTTTGGAGGGGATTCTAATGTGCTTGAAACGGGTAGATCGGTCGAACCCCCCCCCCCCCTTCGAGTTGCGATTTTCGTCACGAATCCAACACTTTCCCTATATGATGCCATGCATTATAGGGAAAGTAAAAATGAATACTTTTAATAAAGTATGAGAAAAAATAACCAAAATGTTGATTTTTAATTTATTTTCTGAATGGACTGGGATTCAAACAATTGGTGTTAGAATTGTAGTTTTGAATTATTAAAAGCGTAACCAATGAACTATATTGCTTAGAGGAGACTTTAATTTTTATTTCCTCATACGTAGTAGTATTGAGGAAGTATTGTTTTCATGAAAATTTTCAATTTTGAGATTTTAATGCCAATATATGTTTTAAGACCTCGTGAACATGTTTGGACTATTTTTGATGTGATATCCGCCTGTCTGCTTACTGAAGTTTGTAGTCGATATCCTGTGTACACTATAGCAGCCACAAATGATAATCGATTTCCATGAAAAATTATATCCGGCTTTAATATGAAAAATATAGAACTTAGATAGCATGTTTTAAATTCGAGTGAAAACTTCGACATTTATTCGAAATTTTATGTTTTTAACATGGCAGCATAGAATCAAATTTACATAGTCATGCATAAAAGGATTTATTTATTGTTGAGTGATTGGGAGACTTAATAATTTCAATCATTGTTGCGAAAAATAGCGATACATTATTTTTGTTTGTGGCGTCATTAACCCCCCCCCCCTCCTTGGAGGTCAAATTACTCCTCTAGGGTGTTAATTTTCAAACATGGCATCATTCGAAATATTTTATTCAAACCCTTTAAAGTTTTTATTTGTATTTAGAATATAATTAATATTATTATGGCCTATTGCTTTTGTTGTAAAATTAATGTTATGATATTATGTGTATATGTTTTAAATATTACCCGCAAAATGATGCGGAAGTGCGTGTAGGCTGTTGTAACCGCCTTAGCCTTTCCCTTTTTTGTTTAAAAATAAATTTCTGTGGGTGAAGGTAAGTCGCCGTTCTTGATGGTGCTTCTTGCCTGGTTGGTTTCTTTGCGGGTGGGTCTCTGGTCTGCTGGTGGGGGTATATGTCGTCTCCGTCAGCGTTTCTCTCCAGGACTGGAGACGGTTGGCCTCGCTCGGCGGGGCGGGGGTCTTCTGTCCGTTTGGTGTCCACTCGTTGCATGGTGGAGTCGGCGGTTCTCTCTGGTCCGGTGGGTTTAGATGCTTCATCGTTCCTCTTCCGTGCGGGTAATGGTTTTCTTTCCTGGCTGTGGGCTCTGGGCAACCCAATGCCACTCGTAGCCGGTGCCACGGTCTGGGATTCCAAGCCCTTTAAAGTGACGGATAGCACGTCATAAGTGTAATACTTTGGAGTCATGATATCAATTTTTCAAAATTTTTCTTGTAAATCTATAAAAAAGGCAACTAAAAATGGATTCTGGTAGGAGAAAATCGAGTTGAATCACACTCCAATACATTTTTATAGCTCTCAAGTGTCAAGTTTGATTTGCGTAAAAATATTGCCTAATTCAAACAGCTGGAATAGCAGAGAAGTTTTCCATTTTGACTGAGCTAGATTTCATAAAATTCGTCCGAGTACACCTGGTGCCAAAATGTTATTAACGTTAGTGAATATCATTATTGATAATGAAAATTACCAAATTCTTCGAAACTGATGAATGTGATTAAAATTAATGGCGTATGTAAATTGCACTTTTCTTTATTTTATTGTTTCACAGAAATGTTCGTAATTTAAAGTGTTTTAATTGCGACACCGTTGTTTTCTTGAAGTTTGGTTTTTGGAATGATAAGACTTGAGTAATGGTACAAATTAAAATATCTTCAAAAGTATTTGAGGAATTTTAGGGAAAATTTGGTCAGGTTTGGCATTTTTTCATCTATATAAATAAAATTTAAAATCTGCCTGTGTGTGTGTTTGTTTGTCTCATAATCGTGGAAGAACCGCTGCACCGAATTTCATGAAATTTTGTGGATAGTTTTGGAATAGTTTCACTTAAATCTTTTTTGAATTTCTAGATCCAGGGGTTGACGATATATTAATACAAAACACACAGTTAAATTTCTACAGAAATGTCTTTCTGCAGACGATATTTTTTCCATCTATTTATTTGTAGAAAAAATACGATATGACGGAGGTTAACGCAAGGAGTTAAAACTCCATATTAAGAAAACGCCAATATCGTTTGAGACAATAATTCAGGTTGCGCTGGGATACGATAAGTAGTCCTGAATTGTAGATATTTCTATGGCGAAAGGCTTAAAATATTTATTTAAAATGTCAATTTTATAACAGTAAATTATTATCGCAATTCAAATTAGAACTGAAACAATAAAGAATATTCCAACGTATTCAAAACTATTTTACCATTCAAGTTATTTTAATTTCCATAAATTTTGTACACTACAGTACAGTTCCGAGAAAATACTGGTTTATTATACTCATAATTAGGGAATCCTTAATATAAAAATAATCAAAAATACATGTACTAAATACTATGCTTTTCTGTTGCATCAACTAACAATAGCAGCTACTTTACTAACACTAACGACACCTAGATATAATTCTCAAAGCATCATGGCATTTTCAAGTATCTCAACCATTCGAATTTTATCTCCTTTCTTACTCTATGATATATAGTCCACTTTCTCTAAACTGGTTTTTTCATCTTTCTTGTCACAATATAATTTTTTTCTATTTTTCAACCTGTTTTCTGCATTATATTTTAACATGGGTGGTTTAAACTATAAAACAAACAATAGCAGCGATCAATTTGAGGAAATTAAATAGAAAATGCAAATTTTTATTTTCAAGACAGGTAAATGACAGCATGACAGGGGAATGACACTTTATATAGGCAATTGCTTTCTTAGTATGCATATATATCGTTAGAAGAGTAAAAAATCGCTTTGATTTAATTGCAATCTTATATTTAGGACTAACTTCTTATTTCTTCTAAAAAGAAAATCTAGTTTAAATGAAAGTCACCTGTTCTAATGTCATTCGCTTGTCTACCAAGAAGACGACAGGGGAATGACAAGTCATGTGATTTTACTTCCTAATTAGATGAGTTTTATTTGCATTTAAGCCTAACTTGATATCCAGTTTGCAACACTAACTAGGCTTACATATATGTTAAAAAAATTATTTACTTTTTTATTCTGAGAGTAATTAAAGACAGGTGAATGACAAGGAATAAAAATACCCAAAATTGTTCAGTTTTATAATATTTCCTTACACAGAATGATAGCTCGAACATATTTGAACTCTTGAAAAGGTGAATATGGATTTTAGTAAAAATAAAAATACTTTAATTATACTGTGTTGTCATCTATGTACAGAATGATGTGTTAAAATTTAAAGACAGGTGAATGACAAGAAAGCTAGGGGATGGATGTAAGAAATTAATTTAAAATATTACTCTAATGCATGGTGGATTTTTTTATTACTGTTTGTATTTTAAATTATTTAATTTAATATAAAAGAAAACTAGAAAATGAAGGCTTGTAAATGAAGTTTTTATTTCATTATTTGGCTGTTGGGACATACAGGGGAATGACTTTTAATAAAAAAACAACATTTTTAAATATAAAAAATATAAATTGTTTTTTTAGTTAAAGTGTGACACATATGAACTACAATATAGTAATGCTGACATGTGTCCAAAATCAGTCTCAAGTTATGTAAACAATTATTAAAACACCTGGGACGTGTAAATTTCATTTAATTAAAATAAAGAGAACGGGTATATAAGTATGCAGGGAAAGTCATGTGCTACCCACATCATATGTTTCTTATCTATATATATAAAGTTTTGTAATTGAAAAATTTAGTAACAATTTGTAACCTTGGCGACGAACTTAGTGAAATATCGCCAACTTGGCCACTTTGAAAATGCCGCCAAATTGACGAAACTGTTGCAAAAATGGGCAAAAATGACGTTAAATTATAAAAAATGAAGCAAAATTGAGGAAAACTCAATACGGTAGAGAATAAAGTTCAATTTCTGTGATAACCTCTGTCTCTTTGGGGAATTAATGTTCTCGATGTAGTGGAAGTCATGCGCAGTTCACGTAAGATTATTTAAAAAACATTTTTTTGAGGGGGAGTGGAGTGAATGCGATCGATATTTGTAGATTTTTTTTCGAACAGAACATTTAAAAAATAATAAAACGCTTCAGAAAGTAGTGACATTATATAACACAGGGACTCGGTTTAGAAAATAAGAAATTTGACTTGAAGCGCCGGATATAATTGAAATTCTCCCAGAAGTGAGGAAATAAAAGTTTTTATCCGGAGTATAGTAATTTCCTCCATCGAACTTTTCAGTTTTGAACTTCTAATAATATACCATGTGAACTTTTCTCCGGTTTATGTCTTTTAGGGATCAGACAACAATGTAAGTGGAATAGATTTACCCGAAATAAGAAAAAAATGTGATGTGTTCAATACATGATTTTTCTACCAATAAACACTTTGTGATAGTCAGTGATAATAAACAGATATCTTGTGTGGGCAGCACATGACTTTCCTTACATAATACAAAAATCTGATGTGGGCAACACATGACTTTCTCTGCAGACTCAAATTCATATTTTCTTTATTTCTTTAATAATTCATTAGATTGAGTTTAATTGAACAAAATAACACTAAATTTGCCTTTTTAATTCAATTTTTTGTTTTTATTTGGTAATTGAACATTTTTCCGACATCGGCGAAACAAAAATGCAAGAAATCTTAAATATCTTGAGAACGGTTAGTCCTAAAGTATAATGGGTTGTGTTATATTATTTTCCTTTTCAAAAATTGTGTATAAAACAAGAATTTAATTGATACATTTGAGCATACATTACTTAGTCTTTTTTTTAGATTTTGGTGATTTTGGCGGGCCATTTCGTAAAAAAAGGCAGGTTGTTCTTTTCCGAATCTTATCAAAATCTAATCAGCACCAGAGTATCCAACAAATAACTTATCTACTAAATTTTGTGAAATTTGGTCAATTAGTATTTTAGCTAGAGCGGATAAATGAAATTTATACTGACCATTTCGCAAAAAAGGCGAGTTCTGTTTTTACGAATCGTACCAAAAACTAATCAACACCAGAGTCACATACAAGTGACTTACCTACCAAATTTTATGAAATTCGGTCCATTAGTCTTTGAGTTAGAGTGGATACATACATTGCACAGACACACAGACAGACAGACACACAGACAGATAGACACACAGACAGATAGACACACAGATAGATACACACACAGACGTCCCGCTAAAAATAGTTTTTTCGTATTCTAGAGGTCTCGAAGCGTGCAGATCCGTCGAAAATTCGAGTTGCGATTTTCGACATGATTCCAATACTTTCCCTATATATTACCATGTATTGCAGGGAAAGTAATAATTTTACTTTTTTCACAGCGAAATTATGATGTGCAAGAACTACAGTACAATGTTTTTGGAATTGACTTAACACTAAATAAATTGATCGGCGTCTCAATTTGCTGCTCATGCCTTAGGGCGAGTCGAGTGGTCTGGGTTTTCGACTACATAAATTGAAATTTTACTTTTTTCGCAGCCTATTACTCCAAGCAGAATAGCACATTCATACTGTTTAAAATCATCATCCAATTGAAATTGACAATTAATTAATATTCCTCAAAATGAATGACTGTTGGTGAATTATTGGGCGTCAAATTTCGAAACTATTACAAAAAATGTCTTCTCTCGTGAGTGGATCGAACTAGATCTATTTGAATAGCGAAATCCATATTGAAAGTGAATCTACTTGATGATTATAATAAACAAAACTGCTGCGTGTCACTAATAACTTGAAAATTTTCCTTGAAGAAGCTGGGCCAGTTTGGTAACGATATTGACGTTGTAAGTCCTTTCTTCTGGTTAAAAGATCAGTATGAGTCATTAACATCCTCTAAGACGAGGCAAACGAAGAGCAATTCAAACAGAACACTCAAAATGAAATTTTTCTAGTGAGTGGTATCAGCCATTGAAAAAGCAACAACCATAAACATATCAACATGGGCCGATAAAGGGTACCTTTAACCTCTGATCACAAAGAAAAGATATTCTCTCGTTTTCAAAAATGGATTTAAAGGGATTTGATAAACACTTTTTTTGAAATTCCGAGAGAATTGCTAAGAAAAATGAAATATTAATTAAAAATAATTTGAAAAAGAGAGCTGAAACAGCCATAACAAAATGTGAAAGTAAAGAATGTGTTGAAGAATCTTAATCCACCCATTCTGAACCTGCATATTTTAGAGATTAGGTAGATTAAAATTCTGCACAAAATACTTTAATAACAATTAACTAACTACGTCAACGGCACTTATTTGCAATTTTCTGTAACTGTTACAATGCGCCGCTCTAGAGTGAAAGTGCCAAATCTGGCGGTCATTTGTAGAAGCTAAGGCGGAGATTCTGGCCATGGTTTTAGGGAGGTTAAACAAAAAAGAAGCTCTCACTTTATGATAATAGCTCTTTAGGTATAACAACTGTATTGTGGTTAGACACTCATCAAAGCGACCCCCACGGCTTATAGGTAGTGATATGGATTCAGAACAGAATATCAGAGTGGGTTGGGGATGTTCACGAAGGATTTCCATTTCCGAATTTGGGGATGTCATTTTCGGCTTTTATGAAAATACGTGAAAAAGAGCATAATGCTTGAAAGTTTCCTAAAAAAATGAAGTGTAAACACTATTTGCTACCCTATAAAGTTTCTGTCACATATTTATGACACTATTAAATACACATTTGTGAGAAATGAAGCTTTTTAGATTGATTACAATTCAAATTTCACATCTCTTCAATATATGACCCTCTTTTCAGTACACAACCCTTTCTTTCCTAAAACAAATCTCCTTCTATTTATTTCTATTTTCCAAATGTCAGCTCCTGTCACAGCATATAAAAATACCATGCACATGTCTTTAATTTTGTCAGGAGTCCATCATTTTCTTGGTTTTTTTTTTAAATTTTTATTTATTTGTTTGTTTTCTTTTTGTATTGTAACAACAGAAGGTTTATTACTTTTGTCTCCAGTTTGTCTATCTAACTATTGGTTTTTACTTTCCTTACAATACATGGTAATATACAGGGTGTCCCAAAAATATTGAAACGCGCTTTAATTCTTTACCTGTTGGAGATAAGTGGGCAATGTAAATTGCAAAAATGTTGAAAGACTACGTTAATGAAATAGTCCTCCCATTCATTTTCAAAAACTTACACTTTTTAAATTTTTATACGACCCCCTTAGACAAATTTGGTCAATCAGAAAATTTTTGTTTTTAATACAACAAGATTATTAGAAAAAAAACCAGCATATCTGTATCTTTAAAATTGAGCGAGTTATATTTAATTGAATATTGAAAATTGTGAATGGGGACCATATATCAAATTAGAAATGCAAATTTGTGACATATCACAAGAAAGATAAAACTGGATGATAATACATAGGATACCCAACCGCGTATTGAGTACCACTGCTTTATATGATCTCTGTCTGTGTAATGCTTTATTTATATGCATTTGTGATAAAAAATGTAGGCACATATTAACGTATTTTTTATCTAAATAATTTCCATCGTCACTTTGTTTATGATCCCTATTTTCATTGATGAAACAGCCTTTCATATGGTGCGGAATAGTGGCATAAGTCAGATTTTTTCCTTTATCATAATTCAGTTGGTTTTGAAGATACAGATATGAGATTTTTTTAATGATCTTGTTGTATTAAAAATAAAAATTTTCTGATTGACCAAATTTGTTTAAGGAGGTCGTATAAAAATTTAAAATGTGTAACTGTTTGAAAAGGATTGGGAGGGCTACTTCAGTAACGTAGTCTAATTGACGATGGAAATTGTTTAGATCAAAAATACGTTAATATGTGTCAACATTTTTTATCACAAATACATCTAAATAAAGCATTACACAGACAAAGATCATATAAAGCAGTGGTACTCACTACGCGATTGGGTATCCTATGTAATATCATCCAGTTATCTTTTTTGTGAAATGTCATAAAATAACATTTCTAATATGATATATGGTCCCCATTCACAATGTTCAATTTTCAATTAAATATAACTCGCCCAGTTTTAAAGATAAGGATATGCGGTTTTTTTATTGATCATGTTGCATTAAAAATAAAAATTTTCTGAGTGACCAAATTTATCTAAGGGGGTCGTGTAAAAATTTAAAAAGTGTAACTTTTTGAAAATGATTGGGAGGACTATTTCATGAACGTAGTCTAATTTCCTACCTTACTTTCAATATTTTTGCAATTTACATTGCCCACTTATCTTCAACAGGTAAAGAATTAAAGCGCGTTTCATTCTTTTTGGGGCAGTCTGTATATGGAATGTATTTTAATCGTGCGGAAAATCACAACTCGAATTTTCGGAGGAACTACCCGTTTCCAGCACGTTCTAGAAGCCGAAAGAAATATTTTTGAAGTGACGTCTGTCTATTTCTCCAATGTATGTATCTCCAATGTATGTATCTACAGCATATGTATCTACAATGTATGCATGTATCTACAATGTATGTATCTCTGAAAAACTAACTGATCAAATTTCATAAAATTTTGGTAGATTAGTCACTTGTGGATGATCCTGCTGTTGATTAGATTTTGGTATGATTCGGGTAAAAAAGACTGCATTTTTTTTCGCTGCAAAATGGATTGCAAAAATTATGTATCCCCATCCAGCTGAAAAACTAACTGACCAAATTTTACAAAA
Source organism: Amaurobius ferox (assembly GCA_951213105.1). Lineage (NCBI taxonomy): Eukaryota > Metazoa > Arthropoda > Arachnida > Araneae > Amaurobiidae > Amaurobius > Amaurobius ferox. The sequence goes on from OX578152.1 coordinate 61,229,135, forward strand.
TTTGGTAAATAAGGCACCTGTGGCATACTCTGGCGCTGATTTGATTTTGGTGTGCTTCGTAAAGAAAGAATCTGCAGTTTTTTGGAACTGGCCAGTAAAATTCGCTAAAATCTAAAATGAAAGACTACGAGTGCTCAAATATATCGATTAAATGCTTGTTTTACACGCAATTTTTTACGATGCAAAAATATGATCAACCTCACACCACTAGGACTCCGGCCACAAAAACTGCTACCATAAACCTTCGGGTTGATCGTGTGGTCTGGGCTTTCTACACCACTAGAACTAATCGTTCTCAAGATATTGTACTTCTTCGTACTTTCGCTACGCTGCCTTGGAAAATACGTTTAACCCCCAAATGAAAACGAAAATTGAAATAAAACTGTAATTTTAGTGTCATTTCAAATAATTTTTCGTGCTACTTTGTGGAATTAAACTCAATTTAATGAATTACAAAAGAAAGAGAAAACGAATTTGAATCTGCAAAGTCATGTGCTGCCCACATCACATTTTTCGGTTTATTATCTAAATTTGTTAATCAGAATGATAAATAATATGTTGGGCACATAAAAAATAGAAGTTTTAAAGATAACTTTGCTTAGAGTTATGTGGCATTTCAACTTCATATTTTTCGGCTTCCATTCGGATCTATAAGAAGTGATGCATGGAGGCTTCCTTCTCCGTTTTTATCTACACCTCGGTGTTAGATATCTGAAAGAAAAATTACCTTTACTGTTATTCCTTTATGTATTATTCATTTCATCTTGTACGATAAAAACCGATATAAACGAAGTTCTTTCGACCACACTTTAAACGAAAACAGAAAACTGCGTAATTATAACTGCGTAATTAAGTCAACGATCGAATAAAATAGACTGAAAGTCACATACCATTGAAAATTCAGGAGTGGATACAAAATGAAACATAAGGAATACATAAAGAAATCATACATACAATGGAGCTGAAGTGGTTTTGCGTCGGTATGGTCTTGCGAAATTGAACTGCAGAAAAGTTCAATAAATTTATTGGTAGTTATTTTGTTGTGTATAAAAAATATAAACATACAATTGCTAAAGGATGACCGCAATAACTTACCACTTATTCGGTGTTAATCAAATTGATTAATAGACATACATTAACATATAGCACAATAAATATACATTATTGGTCAAATCAAAATTTATTAAAATATTATTTATGTTAAACTCACTCAAGATTAAATTCATCATTATATTTTATATTTATACATCATCAATTACCAATATTATTACAGATTATTCTGCTTAAAAACGAAGATGTGATACAGTGTGAAATTAGTTACTAACCTAGTAAATTAGTTACTGACGACTTATAGTCAGTCTTAAATTATTTTCCTCAAGTATCATATATAAAATTTTACCTTGTTCTTTTTTGATGCACCGCATTATGGCATGAACTCATTGTCCAGATGTATTGATACGTTTATTAACTTCACTTTACAGCACACAACACATTTTTCTTGCTTTCTTCACATTTTCAGTCAGCATAACAAGTCCAAATGACTGACCTCATATTGTCACGTCAACTCCAAAAGTCAAAGTTAAAAGTAGAAAGTCAGAAGGGAAAATTGATCTTTTTCAATTATGCTGTGCTGATGTACTCTATGCTCTCATTCCCCCCCCCCCACTTGTTCCCATTGGTTCTCTGGCATCCGCTTGCCCATTGGCTCACAGGGCTGTGATTGGCCTTCCATACTTTCCATTTGAGAATCTCCTCTGGCCCAGCGGACTTGCTTGAGTCAACGAAACTCACACGTACCGTTCGGTCATCATTAATTTTCTTGACCATAAATGAATGTTCATCGCATAAAAAAAATTGGCGTCTTCGCGTCTGAGGCTGGTGCCACTCTGTCGCTTTTGCTACTTTTATAACCTGTAACACTTTTTACTACTACTGTATTACATTCCTTGGTGCCACTTTGTCGCGTTTGTTACTTTTAGAAACTCTAACACATTTCACTGCCGCTGTTTCACAGTTTTCAGTCTCATTTGTTTCATTTGCAACATATAAAATAAGCCTACGGCAACTAAAATAAGAAAAATACTGTTCGGAACATGTAAAATGCTTTTACTGGATGATCTCTTGGGAACCAAAAAGGAAAAACACCTTTACAGGCAGCCATTCCAATCACGTCAATGAAGAATTGCCGTATTTGAACACCCATGGCAGGGTTTCAAGATCTGGTGCTCTATCGACGATTTGGTGAATTTTTTAAAGAACAAGCACTTTCTCAGAAGAATGAATATTCTAGGAGATACCGGCCGTTTCTGAAAGTTCCTACGGAGAGTATATAAAAGGAGTCGTCGTTCAGTTGGGGGAGTAGTTGCCTTGATCCGAGCTGCATTATATTGTGAGATAAATCAATGTTTTGAGAATGGTATCGGGCTGTTTTATGAAATTACGGAGCATTTGATTGTGTTTAACTGTATCTGATAGTTGTTTTGTCATCTTGTAAGATAGCTATCGAGATATGGGTTGAATATTGTTCCTGTTTACGCTGTGCTTGCAAATAAATATGTTAGTTATCCATAGTTTTTAACATAGATGAAAAGTGTTTATGACTTTGTTCATTCCTGTCTGTCTTTTCGCATGATAACCGTAAAAAAATATTTATTAAAATGGTATTTTACTATGCTGTTGAGACGGTTTGTGGGATGTTTGGGAATGAAAATGAATAATATCACCCAATTAGTTTCGGAATTAACCCGGGTTGACAAAATAAAATACATTGAATCTTATGGGAATTAGTTCTTCAAACATTTTTCAAGCACAGTTAAAATTCAAAAATTGCTTCGAAAGTTTAAGGAAATATTAAAAGAAAATTTCAGCAAAACATACTGGTCATTTTTTAAAATAAAAATTGAAATAAAATAGTCATAGTCTACATAAAGTCTAATAACTTTGCATTTTTGGATATTTTGAAGTCTACATTTAATTCTAATAGGACGGTCATATTTGAATCAATAAAGATCTTCGCTTTTTACTTTCCTTATATACATAATGTATAAGGAAAGTATTGTGACGGGGTCGAAAATTCGAATTCGAGTTTTCAACGGGAGAGCACGTTTCAAGCATCTCTGATCACGAATCAAACATTTTTGAGGTGATGTCTGTGTCCATGTGTGTGTGTGTATGTGTGTGTGTGTGCGTGTGTCTGTGTGTGTGTGTGTGAGTGTGTGTGTGTGTATGTGTGTGTCAGTGAGTTCAGAACCTCCCTAAATTTTTGAGTGATATTTTGAAAAAATCGCCGAAAAATCAAAACCTCTAATAAAGTTACGCAAATAGACATTTCTTATGTAAATTTTTATTAGAAAACGATTGACATAAAGTTTAGAACGCTAACATGAACCGTTCCCGAGATATTGCACATTTTTCAGAAAAATCATATAAAATAAAAAGAAAATATTTCCTATTGAGAAACATGTTCACTTTTCTTATGTAATACCATGCAATAAATTTGGTGACATCATTCTCGTGGATCTAGCTCGTTCCATTCATGAAAAAAGACTCTTTGAGCAATACTTTTGTATTTGAACGCCAATAGTCATTTATCTGCTGTAAGAATAACTTATTTTTCCGTCCATAACGCTTGGCGAGTTTTGCAGCGAATTTGGTGGAATGTCGCCGACCTGGCGACTTTTTCAAATGTTGCTAAATTAGCGAAAAACTCGCCAAATGCATAATTAGTACAGTAACACTACATGGTTAAGAAAATACGTACAGAAGAATAATATAGTAAAGGCGATTAAATTGTCAGTGGAAACTGATTTTCGGCGACTGGTAGGTGACAGAAACTAAAAATCTGATGTGGGCAGTACATGACTTTCCCTGCAGACTTATATTCACGTTCTCTTTAGTTTATTTAAATTTAATTCACTTTTAATTTAATTTTCGTTCTCATTTGGTAACTGAACTTATTTTCAAAGGTGGCGTAGAGATAATACAAAAAAAACTAAAACATCTCGAGAACGGCTAGTCCTAGTGTAATGGATTTGTACTTATTCTTTTCTTTGTTAAAAATTTCGTTTAAAACAAGTGTTTAATGGATATATTTGGGCATAAGTAGTTTTTTTATTTTAGATTTTTGCGATTTTTGAGGGCCATTTCGTAGAAAAAGGCGGGTTGTCCTTTTCGGAATCGTACCAAAATCTAATCAGAACCAGATCATCCTACAAGTAACTTATCTACCAAATTTTGTAAAATTTGGTCAATTAGTATTTTAGCTAGAGTGAATACATGAAATTTTTACTGGACATTTCGCAAAAAGAGGCGGGTTCTGCTTTTACGAATCCTACCAAAAACTAATCAGCACCAAGGTCTCACCCAAGTGACTTACATACCAAATTTTATGAAATTCGGTCAGTTAGTTTTTTAGTTAGAGTGGATACATACATTGCACAGACAGACACACAGACAGACACATACACAAACAGATAGACACACAGATAGATAGATTTTCAGCATGATTCCAATACTTCCCTATACATACCATGTATTGAAGGGAAAGTAAAACACGGGGGTGTACGGCGCTGTGTAGCATTGTTTTCGGTACAGTCTAAGACTGTGCCCAGTTGTCTACCCTGTAGGTTAGTGTGACATGTACTTTACAAGCTTTACGTTGAGTGTATGTTGTTGTAAATGTTTACTACTTTCACATGTCTAATCTTTTAAGTGTTTCTGCTAAATCAAGTAAAGTTTTGTAATAATTTTACAAAGCTTTTTCATTTTGTAACTGGATTTTTTTGCTTATCTTTCTTGGTTTTCTAGTTAGTTTTCTTAAATTTCGTATTTCCCTGCTAGGGGCGATACAAGGATGTTCAATAGACTGTGTATGTATTTTCTTATAAGCAAATGTTACTTCTGTGGCTTTTACGACACGCGGTTTAAAATTTGTACGATGTATACGGATTGTATATATTACTTTCCTTGTATACAATAATGTATAAGGGAAGTATTGTGAAGGGGTCGAAAATTTGAATTCGAGTTTTCGACGGGAGAGCACGTTTCCAGCATCCCTGATCACGAATCAAGCATTTTTGAGGTAATGTCTGTGTGTGTGTGTGTGTGTGAAAATATGCGTGTGAGCGTGTGTAAGTGAGTCTGTGGAGATAACGAACGAATGGACCGATTCGAACGAAATTTGGTATAAAAATTACAATCCGTGAATACTGAAGGCTATTGCTTTTATGCGCAATCGAATGTTCAGAACTCCCCTAAATTTTCGAGTGAAATTTTGAAAAAATTATCAAAAAATCAAAATTTCTAATAAAGTTACGCAAATAGACATTTCTTATTTAATGTGTCATTAGAAAACGATTAACATAAATTTTAGAAAGCTAGCATGAACCATTCTCTAGATATTGCACATTTTTCAAAAAAAATATCAAAAACTTACATAAAACTAAGTAAAAAATCCTATTGAGAAACATGTTCACTTTTCATATGTAATATCATGTGATAAATTTGGTGACATCATTCTCGTGGACCTAGCTCGTTCCATGCATGAAAAAAAATACTTTGAGTAAGACTTTTGTATTTGAACGCCAATAGTCATTTATCTGCTATAAGAATAAATTATTTCTCCATCCCTAATGCTTGGCGAGATTTTAGCAATGAATATCGCGTGATGTCGCCAATTTGGCGATTTTTTTAAATGTTACCAAATAAAAAAAAATCGCTCAAAATGGATAAAAATGGCGCCAAATCAATGAAAATAACGACTATTTGACGAAAATTCAATATCTTGGAAAACATATAAGTATCTACTATAAGGATAACCTATTTCGTTTTCACTGTAAAAGTAGTAAATACATTGCGTTATATAAGGAAAGTCATGTACTGCCCACATCAGAGTTTTTTAGTTCTGAAGACATTTCGAGTGAAAGTAAGTTAAGTTAGAACTCTCTCGTACAAAAACTATTAATTATTTTTAAAAAAATAGTGCTAAATATTAAAATATTGAAATTATTTTTATACATTCATAAATGGTACCCTATTTCCGATAAAATACGTATACATTTTTTTATTAGGTTCGCAGATATAAGCGTCCAATATGCGTGCATTTTTCGTAACGCTCCAATTTCAGACGGATTCCTCGACCATAGATTTTATTAAAAAAATTATATCCTGCACTGTAAATCATTTATAACGAAGACACAAAATATCAATAAAGTAAATGTGATTTTCCGAAATATTAATTAATTTTATTTATTTATGTTTTGTAGCAACTCAAAATCAAGGACATGAATACAAAATCTGATAATCTAACACATTATTTTCACCACAGTGTTGGAAACAAGTAACAAATTTAGTTCTTGAGCAGTTTCTTTATGAAATTGTGTAGTCGGTTCTTTGAATTTTTTCAAATAATATGAAGCTGACAACAAACACCAGTTTTAATTCAGTATAAAGAATCATAAATCGTCTTACTTTATCGGACATATGGAGCTTCGAGGTTCAAGTGGTGCCAGTAAATGGATATTTAACAAGAAAGATCAATCATGCTTAAAGCGCATTGATTATGAAACACTTTCCAACTTCAATGCAATTTTATTTAAACAAGTCTAAAATGCAATACATTCCTCGGTAATATTTTGAAACTTATCACAATACTGCATTAATTTATTATATTTATAATAGTTTTAATTTAATGCATTAATTTATAATAGTTTTAGAATTATCATAATACTACGATAATTTATTATATTTGAAAACTTCATCGAAAACAACTGAAATTAATTCAAATGACGTCATAGAAAAAATAACACGCCTGGATCTCTCTATAAAAACAGGATTTCATTCATAACTTTCTCCCATTCATTTCATTCATCACAATACTATAATAATTTATTTTATTTAAACATTTTGTTTAAGACCATGGAGCTACAAAAAATTAAACTCTGCTTGAAACTTCATCGAAAAAAATCGTCTTTCTCTTTATGAAATCAATTAATATTTCATTCATATCAGCCATGCAGACTCCATGGACTAAATTATTTTGTGTTACAAAAATACAGGAATTCTAATACAACTCATTCTATATATTTTGCTGTTTACATTTTACATAGGTGAAAAATAGGCTTAGTTGTAGAAATAATCAAATTTAGATGAGCATTTAAACTCAAATATATTGTCATTGCGTTGTTTCAGTATGTAGATGCACAGAATTTAAGCAAAAATAAAGTAGTTTTAGGACGGATACAACACTCAATATGAATTAAAAAGAACTTTAAAAAATCACGATTTTGAAACAAGATGGATGCCATATATCATTTTGAAGTGGGTCATGTGATCGTTTAATATCATGGTCACGTGATCGTTTCATATACGAGGTGTAATTATTATTTTAATTTTTATTTAAAAAACTACTGAATATATTTCGCTGATTTTTTTTTATATATATTGTATGGAACAATTTGAATATTAACTAAAATTTTAGAAGCAATTTGTGAATTTTAAATCCGCTTAAAAAATGTTCGAAAAATTAGATCCCATAGGGCTCAATGTATTTCATTTTTTCGACCCGTGTTCAATCCAAAACTAATTGGGTAATATTATTCATTTATATTCCCATAGGTTCTACAGACCGTCTGAACAACATACTAAAATTTCATTTTGATTAAATCATTTTTACGGCAGTTATCGTGCTAACGGATAGACAGACAGACAGAATGAACAAAGTCATAAACACTTTTCAATTTTGTTGTAAAGTGTTAATAAAATTGACTGTCATTTAAGCTCAAAACCTAAACTTTTACATAAACTTTTAAAAAGATACATTTAACTACCATAAATGATATAATAGAATATTATACAAAATGTAAAATTTGTTTTAACCGCGACTTCATTTGGATGGTTTGGACGTTTTTATTCAGCTGCTCTGTACAGACAGCTTGCACAAAGCTTATTAAAGTAGTTAGCTACACAATTTATCTCCAAGAGCGCGGATGGAGAGGGAAATCCTAAATGTTCCCTACACAAAATATTTACGCTATAATAATCTGCCATGAGGCAAGGTCACTTTCAAACACATTTAAAATAAAGTTAATTTCCGAAAATGCAAATTTTAAATCACAAATGATGAAAATCTCCCTTAATGAGATCGTATTTTCATTTTCAAGATACATAATAAACAAGAAAGATCAATCATGTATAAGACATTGATTATGAAACACTGAAGCAACTGAGATGCAATTTTATTTGAGCATCTATAAAATGGAATGCATTCAGAGCTGACATTTTTACTTTCCTTATATACATATTATAATGTATAACGACAGTATTTTGACGGGATCGAGAATTCGAATTCGAGTTTTCAACGTAAGAGCGCGGGTCAAGCATCCCTGAACACAAATCAAACGTTTTTGAGGTGATGTCTGTGTGAGTGTGAGTGTGTGTGTGTGTGCGCGCGCACGTGCGTGTGAGTGTTTTGTGTGTGTGTGTATGTGCGTGTGTAAGCGGTATCTCAGGAACGAATGGAGCTTTTCGAACATAATTTGGATCCATTGTTACAATCGGCTAATACTAGAAATCTATCGATTTCAAAAGCTCGAAAGACCTCTCAATTTTTGAATGAATTTTTGAAAAAATTATAAAATCAAGACATTTAATAATGTTAAGAATAAAATCATCGTGTACTTAATTTTTCATCAGGAAAGAAATGACATAAATTTTAGAACACTAACTTTAACCAGATATTGAGCGTTTTTGAAATAAATTCATCTAAAGAATTACATAAAATGAAAGAGTAGCATCGTCAAATACATATCGCAAATATGTTTGACGATAAATTCGGCGAGATTGGCAACTTATTTAGTGAAATATCGCTAATTTGACAACTTTTTGATAATGGTTCAAATTGACGAAAATGTCGCCAAATTGGCAAAGATGACACCAAATTAACGAAAACAAGTCAAAGTTGATGATTTAATTATTAAAATCATTTTAAAACATGAACTCCCTTGCTCAGCGGATACCAGCAATGTTTATAATTTTCAAGTTAAATTTGCGCAAAATATAAGTTCATTTATTATTTCATAATAGTTTTACATAGTTTTCCTCCCTGAAAAGCATCAAATGCTAATGTACAATTCAACGTTAAAAACATTGTAATTATTTCCATCTGAAAGAAGTGCAGTTACGGCATGTAGCGAAAGTCATGTGGTGCCCAAATCGGATTTTTTTTTTTACCGTGTATTGGAATATTAAATGCAAAAAAAAAAAAAAACTATCTATAACTGTCAAACAATGGACTGCATATATGCTGTTTAACATTTTAAATTTATGGATAGTGTATTATGTAGGAAATGTAAATATTTTAGCTTTGTCTAGACTATCTAATGTATTCATAGAGCATCAAATTATGTGGGTATAGTAAATATATAGGTTTATATTTAGTTTTATAATGAATTTAAAGTGCGTTTGAATATCTTATGTAAATAAAATGTGTGGTCGATGAGTTTTTAACGTCATAAAATTTTATTGAGTTGTTATGCAAGTATATGCGCCTTAAATGTTGACTATATATTCTACTACTATTTGAAATGCAAAATTTTCTATAATTAAGAATTGAGCGATATCGTTTCAGCTCATTCCCTGACTACTATATTGTTACTAACGTGCAAAATGCTCTCACTTTCAGGAGTCTGTTTTGAAAACCAGACGAAGAGAACACCCATACAGACAACCTTCGCTATAACAGGAATCTAAGGATTCCTTGTTGTTGCTGAGACCCAGACCATCCGACCCACCAGAAAGGTGGAAGGTAACTATTTGGACGGCCAGGAAGTACCACGCAATTTAGACCGGAACCCAGTGGGGGGAAGCATCCACAGGGACCGTACCCTCCTTCCCCTACCACTAACCTCTTGGAAGGACTTATGGACCCACATGTTTAACGTGATCGTACTCCGCGTGAACACGACAGCAGTTTTGGCAGTGGCGGGAATCGAACCTGGGCCTACCGAGGACAATTCCCGCGAGCTAACCGCTGGGCCGCGCCCTCTAAGGTTTCCATGTGCTGAAGTTCGGAAGGATGTGCTCCCAGATTTGGCAATTTATTGCCATTTTGGCGACTTTTCGAAAGTTCGAGAAACACCTCGAATAACGAATATTCTACGAGATATGAGAAATTTCAAAGAGAGTCTATAAAAGGAAAGTCTATAAAGAGGTCTCCACTCGGTTGGAGAACAGTTTACTTTATACGAGCTACATTAAACTGTGACATTCGTAAATGTTTTTGGAATAATAGCGGCTGTTTTGTGAAATAAAAAATGTCATTGTTTCGATCATATTATCGGTTGTTGTGTGAAATTAGTGGAGCATTTAAGTGCTGTTTTACTGTATACTGTTTCTGTCTACGCTGTGCTTGTGAATAAACGTCGTGTTAGTTATCCAGAAATTTGGACTCATTCTTGTATCCTGAGCTCTCACCCACGATTTTAGAGTCGTCACCTACGTTATCACCCACGTCGTAACAATACAGAATAAGGGTTGACACAACCATGTAACTTTGCAAGGACAATTCCATAACTGTGTACATACATTATTTTGAGATTACGTCCAGTTACTAAATGAAAACGAAAATTGATATAAATGTGGAAATTCAGTGTGTGTAATTTCAAATAATTATACGTCTTATATTGTGCAATTAAACGCAATTTAATGAATTACTAAAGAAATAAAGGGAAAATGAATTTGAGGCTGTAGGGAAAGTAGCGTACTGTCCATATCAGATTTTTTTCCATGGGTTACTTTACTTCTGGGCATGGGTGTATAATGAATAGGAATCGACATTAAACGTATCACAGAAAGTATTTGTTGGACACAATAGGGTTATTGGCAAATTGCTGATGTATTCAGAAGTACTGCAATAAACCAAAGTTACGTGCACAGGTATCTAATGTAGAGCCTGTTCAAAATGCTTCTCGTTAGCAACAATGCACATTTAATTCTAGAAAGAATATTACCACTTACTTTGATAAGCATTGCAAGTGTTACTTTGACAACACGTTACATTACCACATACTTTGACAGGCATTGTAGGTGTACGTTGATAAGCATTGTAGGTATACTTTGACAGGCATTGCAGGTACACTTTGACAATCATTGTAGGTGTACTTTGTAGGTACGTGCCAGACATTGCAGGTGTATTGTAGGTTCTCTTATCATCAGGCCTTATTACAGGTCCTGATGATACACTTTTTACAGGTATTTATTGCCTTGCACATTTTTTGCATTCCGAATATCGATTTCAACTAACTAGACTGACAAATATACTAATTAGATCCCTACTAATTAGACTCTACAACTGTACAATCGTTGTAATGTTTGCTAACCTAACTTTCTAAATTATACGCCATGGACGCTGCAATACGATTAATTCCATTAATCCCATATGGTCACTTTATAGATAGAACTAACGTGTAAACTTATAGACCTTTTCTTACAAAGTTATTTAGATGTTTAAATACACTCTTAGCAATACTGTAGAACAAAGAATTATTTCCCCTAAAATTTTTGAATTCGAGATATTAATGAAAAATTCGATTTTCTATCTCTCTGCAATTTTATGTGTATATATTTTAGACAAAGAACTATAAAATATTTTTTATTATAATTGATATAATTAGAACACGAATTATTAAAAATTCAAGATTTTCATGGTATTTTATCATATAATAACAATTTCTAAATAATTGATAGTAGTATAAACAAGATACAGGAGAAGTAGTATAATTTGAACTTCGTCATGTCTGTAAAATGTTTCAAAAATATCTGTGTTAATTCCCAAGTGTCCGTTTGTCTGTTGTCACATCCTTTTATGTACTCTCCGCATAGCTAGAGACTTACAATTTGATACGCGGGTCAACCGTTCGATAAATAAACCCCTAAACTCCCGGGAAAATGATATTTCAAAATATATATTCAGTAGGAGAGGAGTGGGTGGGTGTCCCCACAACAAAATGCCCGAAAAGTGAAATGATAGAAAACCATACTTTGCGATGCAACATAGATTTAAAATTTGGCGTGAGGGTTGGTTGTTTGATAGAAAGAATTCCAGTTTTTCAATATTTGCTAGATTAGGCATTTTCCATATAGATAGAAACTTACAATTTGCTTCACACCAAATCGTCTGAAAAATGAAAGGATAGTAAAACAGAGGGTAGCTTGCTTAAATGGACAAAAGGGCACAGTTTAAGTTATTCAATATTTACTAGCTTAAGCCTTTTCCGTATAGATAGAGACTTACAACTTGGTATATGAGTTACAGGTTCGGCAACCCCCACAACCGGAAAAATCGAGTTTTCAGAAATATTATTCAGTAGGGTGTGTGTGTGTGTGTGGGGGGGGGGGGGGGGGTTGCTTCACACAAAATCAACCGAAAAGTGAGAAACATATTTCATGATGTGATACAGACTTTAAATTTGTTGTGAGGGTGGATTGTTTAAAAGGAAAAATGTACAGTTTAAGTTTTTCAATATTTACTAGCTTATGCATTTTCCTTATAGATACATACTTACGACTTGGTACGCGGGTCAAACGTTCGATAAATCAACTCATAACTCCCCCCCCCCTCCCCGGAAAATGAGTTTTCAAAAAACTATTTAGTAGGAGGGAGTGTCCCCACAACAAAATGTCTGAAAAGTCAAATGATAGAAAAACATGCTTCGCAGGGTTGAAACAGGTTGTTTGAATGGAAGAGTTTCAGTTTTCAATATTTACTAGCTTAGGCACTTTCTGTGTAGATAGAGGCTTACAATGTGATACACCGGGCAAACGTTCGGTAACCCCCTCCCCAGGAAAAATCGAATTTTCAAACTAAGTATTTAGTAGAGGGGGGTGGGGTGCTACACGTTACACTTCCAAAAAGGTAAATGATAGAAAACATGCTTCACGATGTGATAGAGACTTTAAATTTAGTGTGAGGCTAGTTTGTTTAAAAGAGAAAAAAGTACAGTTCTAGTTTTTCAAAATGTACTAGCTTAAGCACTTTCTATATAGATAGAGACTTACAATTTCGCACACGGGTCAAACGTTCGGTAAAATGTACTAAAAACTAACTACTATTCATAATAATAAAAAAAATGTTCCTTCATTTTCTGTATCCAGTATTTTCTCACGCATTCATCTTTTTACTTATACTTTTTTCATAATCTGTGTACTTATTCTCTGTCACATGAATCAATAATTTAAGGCGATGCATGCCATTTAGTACAATATCTAATCCATCTAATATTTATCTACCCATCTCGAAATCAGTGTCTACCTTTCATGTCATATCAACAAGCGGCTGTTTACCCATGACCATTGAAATCTGCCCTTGAAGTAGTCAAGCTAAGGAAGTGCTGTATGTATGGCGTTCCCCTCGCACAGGACGAAGAGGATCAATTATAGGAACTGATTCAAAGGGATAGATCCGTTTTCATGATGGGAATATATGCAATAATTTTGATAAACCATTCCTAAATACTAGGCAGAAAAATATAATTTAAGAAATCTGTAAACAAATAAAGGATCCACTTTAGTTATAGAAGGAAATACTATCGCCTCAATAGTTAAATTCATAGTGCTTAAAGTTTGATAATATTAAGTATATATATATATATATATGTCATCCATTTAAAAATAATCTCAATTTTCTTCGTAAGAATATGTGCATTCATTTTGCTCAACCAGCGGAATATTTTAAAGTCTTTGAATTAGTTGGCACAATCAGATTTGCTGAGTTAGATTATTTAATTTTCATTAGGTTAATATATAAAAAATTATCAGAAATAACTTTCCTAATAATTACGAAGTAATAATTAACGCAAATAATTACGAAGAAATATATATATATATATATTCTTTTCTATGTACTTTTAAAAAATTAAAAATCTGCTTTTAGGACCAATGTACAACACCTATATTGTAACTTGGTCCTAGGTATGTTGTATCTAGTTTCTGTACCTAGTGTTAGTGGCTAGGTTTAATTTGATTTGCAAGACATTTTTCCGTTGCTAAGACAATACTCTATCAGCCTTGACTTTCATATTTATACAAAAAATATGATGTGGGCAGCACATGACTGGCCTTATATAACGTAATAAATGTACTACCTTTACAGTAAAAAAATAATGTACAAGATCCACGGTACTGTATTTTTATTGTTGAATTATCGTCTCCATGTTTATCATTTTGGAGACATTTTCGTTAATTTGGCGACTTTCCGGATGACAACATGTAAGACTATTTCAAAGAATCTAATTAGCTTATATTTCGTGCAACTCTAAATAAACAATTATCAATATTCACAGCATTCTCAATAAGCAATATAGTCCATATATTAAAACATTATAATAATTAATTTATCAATTAGGCATCAATTTGGGGCGAAATATCGCCAAGATGGCGATTCTTTGCTAAATTATTCGCCAAGTTTGCTAAATGCAGTAGCAAATGTTACTGAAAACCGGAGAGAAGAGCATATCTTATATACTAGAAAGTATGCCTATCATATGACGGAAATCGGAATTTTCGAAACATTACTTCCCATTTGGTGCCATTTTCATCAATTTAGCGACAGTTTTGTCACTTTGGCAATATTTAAAATAGTCGCCAAGTTGTCGACGTCCATCTAAATTGCTCGCAAAGAGTTAAACATGGACAGACGGGGAAATGGGTTATACCTAAAGTCTATTCTAATATTCTTTGCAAAACATTTAACTTTCATCAATTAGCCATCATTTTCATTGATTTAGTGGCATGTTTATCAATATGGAGATATTTTCGTTAATTTGCAAACATTTAAAAAATTCGTCAAGTTGGTGACATTCCGCCAGATTCGTCGCCAAAATTTCGCCAGGGAGAAATAAGTTATTCTTATAGTAGTTAAATAACTATTGGAGTCCAAATACTAAAGTATTACCCAAAATATCTCTTCTAATGAATAGAATCAGCTAGGTTCACAAGAATGATGCCACCAATTTATCGTATGATATTACATAAGAAAAGTGAACATATTTTACAATAGTTAAATATTTTTTAACACTTTACAGCATGGTTGAAAAATGTTTATGACTTTCTGTATGTTCATTCTGTCTGTCTGACTGTCTGTCCGTTTGCACGATAACTGACGTAAAAATGACTTTATCAAAATGAAATTTTAGTATGTTGTTGGGACGGTCTGTGGGACATATGGGAATGTAAATGAATAATACCACCCAATCAGTTTTGAATGGAACTCGGGTTGAAAGAATGTAATACATTGCACCCTATGGGACCTAAGTTTTCAAATATTTTAAGTGAATTTAAAATTCAAAAATTGCTTTGAAAATTTTGGGAAATATTTAAATTATCACATGAAATATATAAAAAAAATCAGCGAAATATGTTCGGCAGTTTTTAAATAAAATTTAAAATATTAATTGCACCCATATTACAAGAAGAGATCACATGACTTACTTCAAAATAAAATATGGTATCCATCTATTTTCCAAACGTCAAAATCGTGATTTTTAAAGTTCTTTTTAATTCATATTTAATGTTGCATCTATCCTAAAACCGCTTTGCTTCTTAAAACCGCTTATTTTTGCGTAATTTCTGTGTCTATATACTACTTCAAAGCAATTACAATATTTTTGAGTTTAAATGATCATCAAACTAATTATTGCTACAACGAAACCTAATTTTAAAGTATGCAGAATGTAAACACATCAAGCTGTAAGATGAGTTGCATAAGAATTGCTGAATTTTTTTAACGGAAAATTATTTAGCTCTGGAGTCTGGAATATAGCTGATACGAATAAAACATTCATTGATTTTACATAGAGAAGCAGACGATGATATGATATTGCCCTTTTCGAGAAAGTTTTAAGCATGGTGTTAGAAAGTACTTTTACCTCCATGGTTTTAAGTTTTTAAGTAAAATAAATTATTGTAGTATTGTGATGAGTGAAAGGAATGGAATAAAAGTGTATGAATGAAATATTTACTGCTTTTATATAGAGAGCCAGGCGATTTGTATTTCGAAGACGTCATTTGAATAAAATTCATTTTTTTGCTTTGATAAAATTTTAAGTTTTCAAATAAAATAAATTATTGTAGTATTGCGATAATTTTAAAAATATTTCTGGTGAATGTATCGCATTTTAGTGATGTTTAAACAAAATTGCATTGCAGTTGGAAAGTGTTCCATAATCAGTGATTTATGCATGATTGATCTCTCTTGTTACTTTCCTTATATACATAGTATAATTTATAAGGAAAGAATTTTGACGGGGTCGAAAATTCGAATACGAGTTTCCGATGGGAGAGCACGTTGCGAGCATCCCTGAAGAAGAATCGAACGATTTTGAGGTGATGTGTGTGTGTGTGTGTGTCAGTGAGTCTGTGGAGACGATATCTGACGAACAAATGGGACGATTCGAATGAAATTTGGCCCAAAAATTACAATCCGTGATTGCTAGAAGCGTATTGTTTTTAAATGCAATCGAATGTTCAGGAGTCTCTAAATTTTCAAATGAAATTTTGATAAAATCATAAAAAAATCAAATCCCTTTATAAAGTTATGCAAATGGACATTTCTTATGTAAATTTTCATTAGAATACGATTGACATAAACTTTAGAACGCTAGTATGAACCGTTTCCGAGAGAGTGCACATTTTTCAAATAAATGTATCAGAAAATCACATAAGTTAAAAAAATATTAACTATTGCGAAATATGTTTACTTTTCATATGTAATATCATGCAATAATTTCGTGACATCATTCTCGTGGATCTAGTTCGTTCTATTCATGAGATAATATTTTTTGAGTAATACTTTTGTATTTGAACGCCAATAGTCATTTGTCCGCTATAAGAATAACTTATTTCTCCGTCCATAACGCTTGGCGAGAACCGTTAATTTGGCGATTTTCCGGATGACAACATGTAAAACTATTTCAAAGAACTTAATTAGCTTATATTTCGTGCAACTCTAAATAAACAATTATCAATATTAACAGCATTCTCAATAAGCAATAAAGTCCATATATTAAAATATTTTAATAATTAATTTATAAATTAGGCATCATTTTCATTAATTAAGCTTCAATTTTGCAATTTTGACGATAATTTTGTCAATTTGGGGCGAAATATCGCCAAGTTGGCGATTCTTTGCTAAATTATTCGCCAAGTTTGCTAAATGCAGTACTAAATATTACTGATAACCGGAGAGAAGCGCATATCTTATATACTAGAAAGTATGCCCACCATATGACGAAAATCGGAATTTTCGAAACATTACTTCCCATTTGGTGCCATTTTCAACAATGTAGCGACAGTTTTGTCACTTTGGCAATATTTAAAATAGTCGCCAAGTTGTCGACGTCCATCTAAATTGCTCGCAAAGAGTTACAGATGGACAGACGGGGAAATGGGTTATACCTAAAGTCTATTCTTTCTAATGTTCTTTCCAAAACATTGAACTTTCATCAATTAGCCGTCATTTTCATTGATTTAGTGGCATGTTTATCAATTTGGAGACATTTTTCTTAATTTGGAAACATTTAAAAAATTT
The DNA here is from genome assembly GCA_951213105.1 of Amaurobius ferox. Classification (NCBI taxonomy): domain Eukaryota; kingdom Metazoa; phylum Arthropoda; class Arachnida; order Araneae; family Amaurobiidae; genus Amaurobius; species Amaurobius ferox. The sequence continues at coordinate 61,246,716 of OX578152.1, forward strand.
GTCAAGTTGGTGACATTCCGCCAGATTCGTCGCCAAAATTTCGCCAAGCATTATTGACGGAGAAATAAGTTATTCTTATAGCAAATACATGACCATTGGCGTTCAAATACAAAAGTATTACCCAAACTTTCTCTTCTAATGAATGGAATCAGCTAGGTTTACAAGAATGATGCCACCAATTTACCGTATGATATTACATATGAAAGGTGAACATATTTTACAACAGTTAAATATTTTTAAGCACTTTACAGCATCGTTGAAAAATGTTTATAACTTTATGTGTGTTCAATCTGTCTGTTCATTCTGTCTGTTTGACTGTCTGTTCGTTTGCACGATAACTGACGTAAAAACGACTTTGTCAAAATGAAATTTTAGTATGTTGTTGGGACTGTCTGTGGGACATATGGGAATGTAAATGAATAATACCACAAAATTAGTTTTGGAAGAAAGCCGGGTTGAATTAATGTAATACATTAAACCCTGAGGGACCTAATTTTTCAAACATTTTTTAAGTGAATTTAAAATTTACAAAGTGTTTTGAAAATCTTGGGAAATATTTAAATTGTCACATAAAATATATAAAAAAAATCAGCAAAATATGTTCCGTAGTTTTTTAAATAAAAATTAAAATAATAATTTCACCCATATTATATGAAGACACTTGACCTACTTCAAAATAAAATATGGCATCCATCTATTTTCCGAGCGTCAAAATCGGGATTTTTAAGGTTCTGTTTAATTTATATTTAGTGTTGCATCCGTCCTAAAACCGCTGTGCTTCCTAAAACAGCTTATTTCTGCGTAATTTCTGTGCATATATACTGCTCCAACGCAATTACAATATTTTTCAGTTTAAATGATCATCAAACTAATTATTTCTACAACAAAGCCTAATTTTAACGTATGCAGAATGTAAACACACTAAGCTGTAAGATGAGTTGCATAAGAATTGCTGAATTTTTTTAACTCAAAACCGATAAAGTTTTAAGTTTTCAAATATAATAAATTATTATAGTATGGTGATAATTTTAAAAATATCAGCTGTGAATGTATCACATTTTAGTTATGTTTAAATAAAATTGCAGTACAGTTGGAAAGTGTTTCATAATCAGTGATTTATGCATGATTGATCTCACTTGTTATTTTCCTTATATACATAGTATCAGGAAAATATTTTGACGGGGTCGAAAATTCGAATTCGAGTTTTCGATGGGAGAGCACGTTTCGAGCATCCCTGAATATACAAATCGAACGATTTTGAGGTGATGTGTGTGTGTGTGTGTGTGTGTGTGTGTGTGTGTCAATGAGTCTGTGGAGACGATATCTCATGAACAAATGGAGCGATTCGAATGAAATTTGGCCCAAAAATTACAATCCGTGACCGCTAGAAGCTTATTGTTTTTAAATGCAATCGAATATTCAGAACTCTCTAAATTTTCGAATGAAATTTTGATGAAATCATAAAAAAATCAAATCCTTTAATAAAGTTATGCAAATGGACATTTCTTATGTAAATCTTCATTAGAAAACGAATGACATAAACTTTAGAACGCTAACACGAACAGTTTCCGAGATAGTGCACATTTTTCAAATAAATGTATCAAACAATCACGTAAGTTAAAAAATATTAACTATTGCGAAATATGTTTACTTTTCATATGTAATATCATGCAATAGTTTCGTGACATCATTCTCGTGAATCTAGTATGTACTATTTATGAGAAAATATTCTTTGAGTAATACTTTTGTATTTGAACGCCAATAGTCATTTGTCTGCTATAAGAATAACGTATTTCTCCGTCCATAACACGTAGCGAGAATTGGAAAGAATGTCGCCAACTTGGCGACTTTTATAAGTGTTGCCAAATTAAAGAAAATTTCACAAAATTGATAAAAATGAAACTAAATCAATGAAAGTGATGACAAATTGACGAAAATTCAATTTCTTGGATAGAATATAAGTATCTACTATAAGAATAACTTATTTTTTCGTACGTAAAGTTTGACAAAATTTTGGTGATGAATTTGTTGTAATATCTCTAACTTGCTGACTTTTTAAAAGTTGCCAAATTGACGAAAATGGCTCCCAATTGATAGAAATTCGCCATATTGATGAAACCGACGCTAATATAATGAAAGTACGACTAACTGATTTCGCGACACCCGGGCTAACTTTTCAGCAAGATAATGTCAGATCACACACGGCACGCCTCTGTTGATTATCTGCGTGCTTACGACACAATTCCTTTGCCATCCAGATCCCTAGATCTCTCGCCTATTGAGCACATTTGGGCTGAGATGGGGCGTCGCCAGCGACCGTCCCAGAAAGTAGACGTATTAGCTCGTCAATTGGAAGCCATTTGGAACGGTATCCCTCAGAACACCATCCGGAAACTTTATGCATCGATGCCACGTCGGGTAACAGCTTGTATAAAGGCCAGAGGTGGACCAACTCCATATTGACATCTTCACTTTGTGTAGATCTTACAGTGAAATAAATCATCCAATTGTTCTGAAATTCTAATCATTTCTTTTTCTATACATCCACATCACACGTACCAATTTTTTACCTCATTTGGATAATTATTTCTTGGTGAGTCGATTTTTTGGTCTTAGAGTGTATATATAAGGAAAGTAATAATACACGTTAAAAGAATATAATGAAAAATAGTCACTTAAAAAACTAATTTTTCTATGGCTAATTTCGTATTTAATAAAATTCTGACAGAAGTCATGAATTTCTGCATCCACTGACTTCAAGTTTTACGCAAAGAGAGACATGTAATAGGAGTTTATTAATCCTTAAATTGCTGCAACAGAAAAACGTATAGATAGGGTATTGTGAATGATCCATACATAGACGGGCGAAGATATGGGCTTCGCGAATCCTGAAACAAGTTTGACATCTACTACGATTCATCCTCCCAATCAAGTGCTCCTGGGTTGCGGAGAGCAATGATTACCAATCCTGTATAACAGCAGTTTGCAGTTCTTGGAGATTGGTGACAGGATGTAAACAGGAAGACCAGACTTCCGATGTATTCCAAACATTCTTGATAAAATTAAGATTCGGGGAATATACTGTCACTCCATCTTCAATGCTTTCGCTCTGAAGATAATCCTCCACTAAGTTCACACTATATAGACAAACGTGTTGTCCATTAAACAAAAACTTGTGCCGACTACATCTACATAAGTTCTAAGATAGAAATCAAGGCGCTGTCACAGTTCCGCCTGAGGAAATATGAAGATCGGTACGACATGGCAATGAAAAGCCAGCTCATACGGTTCCACTACCGCGACAAAAAGCACTGTGTTTAACTATAATATAAGACTGTTTACATTTTCTTGTTCTCTCCAGACTAGCACACGACTACTGTCCGATCGCAGGGCAAATTTCGATTCGTCAGTGAAGAGAACATTTGCCCATTTTGTTTAGGTCCAAAACACATACTAACGTCACCACTGAAAACGTTTTCTTCGCTCTCCGGGGCTTAAAAGAGCACTGACTTTTAGTATCCGTACATATGGACCTCTAGTATGTAGCCTTCGTATTACAGTACTGGTCGATATCGTACCCTGCTATGACAGCAACAGCAACCGCTCGTAAAATCAATGTTGCCGTTAACCCTAGCCGAGCTTCCTTAAACAAGTCATCTATTAACAGTTCTATTTGTTTGAAACTGCGTTCACCTACACATATGGAGTGTATACACAAAAGAAATCGGTCATCTCCGTGATGAATTGCCCAGCCTCAAGTCTTCCTACAGCACGTCACGGTTTTGAATCTTTTACACTCATTCTTTCGACAATGCTAAAACAGATGGTATGGCAACTTTTCGTCAAAAATGTTCTTGTTGGAATGACATCCTTAGACGCAAAGCCTTTTTTATCGAATGTCTAATTTGCGTATTTGGAGCGAAGCCAATCGCCTTTTTGGTGCAATCTTCGATATTCGTTCAGTCTTCTTGAGAAACACAGTCATTTTTGAGGAATAAATCCGTGCATGTGCTTGTTATCTGAAATTTTGCATTTCGTGCTTAACTTTTAGAGGGCAGTGTATATACAAATGGGTAATATATGTGTGGGGGTTTGAACCCACACACTCGAGAGTAGCAAGCCAATACTATAGGGTTGGGCCTAAATATATCTTCGGGTCCGAAAGTATAATTGGGAATGTGCTTCATAACACGGAATGATGGAAAAGCCGTTTTTGTACCGATCATCAACGGTGGTGCTCTGGAGACCCCGTGGAGTTAGAATTTCACTATGAGCAATATCCAAAATTTTGATTTCAGATAATAAGTTTATATTCTGTATTTAATTTGATGTTAGTGGGTAGTAACATATATTTTTACGGTTAATGTTCTATTAGCAAATGTAAATCATCCGAATTCTAAATATGCATATATGTATCTATGCATACAAGCATGTATGTATGTGTATGTATTCATACGGAAGTATGTATGTATATTCTTAATCGGGTGTTCGCCACAAAATGTTGAAGTGTACATGTTTTTGTTAGAGGGCCTTAAAGTTATTATTCTTTTAGAGGGTCTTAAAGTAATTGTTTTTTTAGAGGGTCGTAAAGTTATTACACTTTTAGAGGGTCGTAAAGTAATTGTTTTTGTCAGAGGGTTCTAAATAAATTGACTTTCGTTAGTCTGTCGTAAATTAGTTGCATTTTGCAAAGGGGATATGCAATAATTATATCTTGCTATGTAGTCGTATAGTATATAATTATATTAATCGGGATATGCGCATGGTAATCCTGCGTCCGAGAGTTTTGGAAGCGCGAGCTTTGTGCGCATGCGAAGCCGGAGAAATTTTTTACATAACTTTATGAAGCCCGTTATATGACCAAGTTAACATCTACAAATAATATAATGTTATACTTACTTTATCTTCAAAAATAAAATTCGTTGTACAATATTTGTACTTATATTGTACAAAACAGTAAAACACGTTTTCATTAAAATCAAATATCTAATTGAAGCATTAAAATGTAAAATTAAGAAAGTTCATACTTTAAAAACCCAACACAGATGACTTTTTGATATAGTTTAATTGAGTTTTTCCCAAATAGATTATGTTAAGAACAATAAAGTATGTAAATTTTTAAAATATAACCACCGCTTTAATTAATAATTTTTTAATATATACATTAATAAAAAAAATTTCTTATAATCGAACATAAAGGTTCCTTCTTACCCACTCTTAAAAAATCGATTGCAGCCGTTTGTTTGATTGAACGCTAACAGCTGTATTTAAAACGATTTATAGATTTTTTTTATTAATATTAAAATACTGCAGCACATATATATAATAGAACTAAACTATTAAAACGCAAGTTAGATAACTAATTACTTTTTTGACAATGAAATAAGTATCAGCTAACAGATCGCTAAGAATGCTTCTTAAATGGTGTAGCAAATTCTCTACTTTAAAAATTCTTTCACTTGATTCAAAAGTTTGGTCCAAGGAGGTAAAGGTGTTAAAATTTCCTGTTGAGAAAACGCCAAAATCATTTGAGACAATAATTCAGGTGGCGCTCGGCTAAGCTGAACCCCATTGCATTGTATGCTTTTTATAGAGAGAGACTCGTATTAAATTAATTAATATTTCTATTTCAATTATTAATTTTGTGGAAACATTTATTAGTGCAATGTAAATTAGATTTTAAAAATATATTATTGATATGTATTCAAAGTTATTTAACCGCTCAATTTATTTTTCTCTTCATATATTATGTACCCTGCTATACAACTAGGAAAAATACTTATTACTTTTGTACTATATAATTATTACTTTCTCTGATTATTAAAAATAATAAAAAATTCATATATTAAACATCACGCCTTCCTGCTAGGTCAAATAAGAACAGATGGAACTTTACAAAACGATGCCTAGATATAATTATCAAAACAGTATGGTATTTTAAAACTTTTCATCCATAAGAATTTTATCTACTGTGTAATGTCTTAGAAGGCTGAATATATTTATATTTATTCAACCACTGGAGAAAATCGAACGGAACCATATTTTCGATTTCTCTGACGGAATCAGACAAAATGGAGGGCCTAAATGCCTCCCAGACCCTTTAAAAGCCTCTCGGTAACTAAGAAGGATAAAATTTGCACACTGATACTATTGATTACTGGAGAGAACTTAATGGAGTCAAAATTTGATTAAGATCACTATTATCAATATTGAGGGAAATATTATTTTAAACAAATTAAATCAAATGTTAAAAAAATCAACTTTGTTAGTTAAAAGTGTTGGTTTTCCTATCTAACTAAAAACTAGTATAAATACAATTATAAATTATTTGTGTAATTTTCAAAACACATGGAAAAGCTCCACAATATGAATAACTTCTTTGCTTCTTTTAATATAGAACAACGAAATCAGACTGATAAAACTGAATATACAAGTCTAAAACAAAATACCCAAAGTGAATTTGGGCGTTCTGGTCCACACTCGTTCATACTGAAGAAAGAAATCCAAAGATCTCAGGAAAGTACGTCTGCTTTCAAAATCTTATTTACGCATCATTTTATCTTGTGATCTTATTCATTGCAGCAACGCGAGTTCTTAGTGTAGCTTCGTCAATGCAGACTCAAATCGGATTGTGTGCGAAAGTTTCGTTGACATAGTAATAGTAAACTGAAGCGAATAAAATTTTGTAAATAGCTTGAACTAATCATGTTATGGGTCATGACGAAGTTCGAATTTTAAATTTCGATCTCTGCACTGATATGTCTAAGGTTAAAGGTCAGATAATGTTAAGTCTGTGGAGAAAATAAATTAAAAAAAATTCGTTCGCCAAAAATGATTTTCTACTTCTGTGGTGTAACTTGTAGAATTGTACAAGTTACTAAACGATCTTGTATATTAGTTATTTAATATTTTATAATTTGGATTAATGATTGAGTTTTTTACTACTTTCAAAAGTAAAAGGTTAAGTTATTGTTACGAACGTATCCTCTGGAATGATGGGTGTGAATTCTGGATGCAAGAATGTGACCACATTTCTGGATGACTAAACACATTTATTTACGAGCACAAAGTAAACAGGAACAATATGCAATCAAACAGCACTCAAATGTTTCACTCATTTCTCAAATAACTGATATTATTCTCGAAACATTGAGGAAAGTAATTTCACAAAATAGCCGCTATTATTCTCAAAACATTGACAAAAATCACAGTTCAATGTGTCTTGTATCACGTCAACTATCGTCAGTGGAGTGATGGTTCCTTTTACAGTCTCTCTAAAGTAACTTTTGTAATTCTCCCTATCTCATTGAATATTGGTTATTTTGCGATCTTTCTAGAATCTTCAAAAAGTCATCAAATGTCGCCAAATTGGCGATAAATAGTCAAATCTGGCAAGCTTTCTTCCAATCCGGAATTCTGGCAACTCTACGTTCACGTCATGTGAAAGTTATTACGAGGGTTTTCTCCGTCAGGTCTTCGAAAGAAAAGACTATAGTGAAGGAAAATTACATTTTCGCAACATTATTAAGCATGCAGCTAGATACCATGCGCTTAAGTTTTGGGTCACGATAGACAGCCTAGTTCAATTTGTTCAATTTGTTCTAGACAGACAGGCACACATTGAAAAATAATCGATTTGCATTCACAGACGATCAAAATGGGTAGGTAGATCAATGAAATTCTGAGTGTCAGACTTTGAATCCGATTACAATATTATCCCTTTACTTATACTATTGGTTGCAGGGAATGAAAAAATCCTTTAGAATAACACTCGCAGTTTATCATCTGCCCTAGTTTAATACTACCCATTAAAAAAGAAACCATCCAGAAATACCATCATTAAATATTAATACAATAAACTTTTAAATATTTAAAAATTTCTTTCTTTAATATCCGAACCGTAACTTGTCCATTTTCCATTTTGCTTCCGTGTTTGCAAAAACCAATTTAAATGTCACTGACAGAATAGACTGCCCAACTACAAAACTTTGCATCACAAAGGGACTATTAAGAATTGCCAACATCAAAATGCAAATATAAAAAATTAAATGCATTGAAGTAAAATTAGCCGTCAGATATTTCTATGTAGACCACATAATTAAACTGTGCTTGAAGTTGATTGCTGTCTCTTAAATTAATCATAATCCCTCTTGCAAGATATAAGCATTTCAAGAAATAATTGCACCATTTTATTAAGAATAAATAAATGATCGGAAGCTTTTTTATATCAAAGGCTTTTAATGTTTTGCAATTAATAAACTTGTTTCAATATTAATCATAGCTATTAAATATAAAACAAAAGCGATAGTGAGTAAATGAAATCTGTGCTTCTGTTAATTAGATGTTGCAGATAAATAAAATAAAATCCGTTTTTCCTAACATAAATTTTCCTTTAAATAACAAATAATAGAGAAGTGACATATTTCATAGTCAATGTTTCTTTTAACGGGTGTTTTTGGAAAATAAATAACGCTCAGATGCAATTACCTTAACGAAACAGCTGAATAAACATATGAGCAAATGCATTTTTTGGTAGAATCATTAAAGAATTGAACAATCATTTATTTATATTCACAGAATTCAATTTAAAGTGTTCCTAAATCTAGGATCGAACTCCCATTGTTGATACTAACATTCTTGAACTGGTTTTGCTCTTTTTTTCCTCGTTTCCTTATGAAATAGCCAATGTCTGCAAAGATGGTAAAAACATTTGGTATGTGATCCAATTTTGAAAAATCTTTGTGGACACAGAAAATTTCCGTCTTGCCAAGCAGTCGGCATCAAAGTTGGTAAAAATTGTGCTCAGGATAAACGAGGCTACAATGGCAGTGTTCATACTGCGAGGGTTCAATGAGTATGAATATGCTGGATGTTAGTCATACTTAGCTAACATCCAACATCATGGCGCGAGGAAACATTAGTTACAATACTTCTGATCATCTCTGTGTATCATTAATGGTAGTTTGGCGGTAATAAAATACGTTGAACCTGTTCTGCGATGTGATTTGATGTAGTACCTAGGAACTTCTTAGATTCTCATTTTCCAGCAGGATGTTACAATGCTGAAGAAAAAATGTATCGTGCAAATCCATCAAAGTCTGGCGTTCTCCGATGTGCGTAGCTTCAAAGAACTTGAAATGCAAGACACGAACTTTGAATCCTGCACTTACTCTGATTCTCGTCGATAACGATTCTATTTTGTCATTCAGTGCATATTTTTTGTTATTTCTCGAGTAGGTTAATTCAGTCGAACAGATAATTTAGCTATGTCAAAGCTATACTTGTAGTAGTCATGTTTTCCTCTAATAAATAAATTATATTTTCTATATGCTTATACTAATTTCCAATTATCGCCACATACAAAACTTGACTCCAGGTTATAAAGGCGTAACCACGAGCTTTAGCCCCTAATCATAATTCTGCGTACGCCACTGGCCAATTCGTACTTATTCAAGCTCATGTGTCAGCTAGTGACCGTAAAAGAGCTCTGTAACGGATTTAACACCATTGGATTTTTTGTGTGTAAAATTCTGTCAAAAGTATTGCATACCAGATTAAAACCAACGGCTTTTAGCACCTTAAAAGCCCACAGAACGGACGCTATGGCTGCAGTTACACCCATATTGCTTCAAGTACAGTGGAATAACGATGACTATCTGTGTTTATTACTTTTCTTATATACATAGTATATTGTATAAGGAAAGTATTGTGACGGAGTCAAAAATTCGAATTCGGGATTTTCACGGGAGAGCACGTTTCAAGCATCCCTGAACACGAATCAGATGTTTTTAAGGTGACGTCTCTGTGTGTGTGTGTGTGAGTCTGTGGAGACGATATCTCACGACCGAATCAAGCGATCGGAACTAAATTTGGTACAAAACTCACAGTCCGTGAATACTGGAAGCCTATTGTTTTTACACGCAATCGAATGTTCAAAACCCTCCTACATTTCGAAATGAAATAAAAAAAATCATCAAAATATTAAAACATTCATTAAAGTTACGAAAGTAATCATTTCTTATGAATTTTTTTATCAGAAAACGATTGACATAAATTTTAGAACGCTAGAATGACCCGTTCTTGAGAAATTGCACATTTTATAATAAATTTATCAAAAAATCGCATAAAATTAAAAAAAATATTAACTATTGTGAAATGTGTTCACTTTTCATATGTAATATTATGCCATAAATTTCTTCATAATTTGACTCCATTGATATAAGAATCTACTATAAGAGATGATACTTTGGTGTTACATTGAATTTTCACGCAGTGGTAACACTGTTGATTGTACACAGGAGACCTACATTTAAAAGAGAGGGCCCCTTAAGGAACTATGATATTTGTGAGAAGTTCCCTGTTCTGAACCTGCAGCCGAAACGTCTCCGTGCCCCCTTTTGCAGCTCAAGAGCGGACGCTCTATGGTTTCTCAGGGCGCCGTGGTTTGGTCGATAACGATAATGACCTGTTGACCGCCCCAGTAATAATGTTCCTTGGAAGCGTGGGAAGCAGGGACAACAAACTTATGAATTTCGGGTTTGTCATATTGATCAAGGGTGACACCCAGTCAATGTTGGCAACATGCGGCTATGAGATAACCCTATGATTTCCAATTGAAAAGCGGGGGCGCTGAAATCAAGGCGGAAACAATTTTAGTGTTGACAGAAAGAATTAGAAGTTAAGATGAGGATCAGGGACTTGGGTTGAAACCTCCAGTGTGTACACTCCTAAAACCGATGTCTGGACCGCGACAACTGCCTTGACGCAGGAGCCTTCCATAAGATGTCTGATGTAGGCCTTTGCATGTTCCATCTATGACACTTGATATTCCTAAATCTCTCTCAGCACTAAGTAATGATGTTTATATATATTCAGGGTGACCCAAAAACATTGATCTCGGCTTTTATTCCTTAAATATTGATCTTAGACATATATAACAAAATACAAAGTTGCGTAAAAAAAGGTACAGGATTTTATGAAATCGATAAAAATTTTCAGGGGATTAAATTTGAAGAAATGCAAAATTTAAATTTTTATACGGCCCTCGTACAAAAACATTTCCAATGAGTAAAATGTGTCGCACACACTAATAAGGTGATGTACAAAATTTTAGCATTTTATCATAAAAAGTCCCAGAAATATGTTTAAACGTTCGTGAGGGATTAATCCCAAATTAAAATGTAAATGCTTACAGCAAAAGTGCAAATGACTTAACGCAAAAATGCATCATAGGCAAATAATATCTGCCGCTTATCTTTAAAGGATCTTTGGCATGGATGGAAAATATTTTGAGCAAGCTTTGCAATCTTTGTGTAAAGTTATTATTTCTATATAGTGCAGACACTTTGTACCAATAAATAGCAAGATTATTATTTATTTATGTAATCATTGTTTTCTTTTGTAATTGTGTATGATCTCTGAAACGCGATATGTCGACATGATTTTTCCCTTCTGAGAACCCATGTCGATACATCAGAAATGGTTTAAATCAGCATTTTTGTTTTTTTATATTTCTGGGACTTTTTATTATAAAATGCTGAAATAATTTTGTACACCATCTTGTTAATATATGGGGCACATTTTACTCAATGGAAATGTTTTTGTACGGGGGTCGTATAAAAATTTAAATTTTGTATTTCTTAAAATTTAATTCCCTTGAAAATTTTAATCGATTTCATAAAATTCTGTACCTTTTTTACGCAACTTTGTAATTTATTATATATGTTTAAGATCAATATTTAAGGACAAAAAGCCGAGGTCAATGTTTTTGGGACACCCTGCATAAATTAGGGGGGATTTTGTAGAGATATTATTGTGTAGAAAAAATGTGAAAGTAGTTAATGTAATGAAATAATAAATGTATTAGTAAGGAAAGCTAATATAATATTTTTGGGTACTTCCTAACATTTAGTCATTGACGGATAATTTGCCTAAGAGAAAAATGAGGGGCGAATATAATTATTTTCATGGGAAATCATATTTTGAGAATTAAATTTTGTATATTAATTAAGTTAAATTTGTTTATTTTATTTATGTTACTTATTTTATTAAAATGCTGTATATATGCAACATTGTGTCCTCATTGTCCTTAGCTTAGAGTATCTTTAATGTTTCTTGATATGATAAAATACGATACGGCCAGTTCGGAAAAAACACAACGATGGGGAAAATGAAAGTAACTAATGAACTTTGAGTTGTGACCGGACGTGTGGCAAGATCTGACTCTACACTTTGGGTAGTAGTTTTGCATTAGGACGCCATTAGCCATTTATCTGCTATAAGAATAACCTATTTCTCCGACCATAATGTTTGATGAAATTTTAGCGACGAATCTGGCCTAATATCGCCAACTTGGCGAGTTTTTAAAATGTCACCAAATTGATGAAAATGTCGCTAAATCAATGAAAATAACAACTAATTGATTAAAATTCAATATTTTGGAAAGAATATCAGACTCTACCATAAGACTCCGTCTTTAATGCTTGGCAAAATTCTGGCAACAAATTTTGGCGGTACTACTTGGAGACTATTTAAATGTTGCTAAATTGACGAAACTGTTTTCAAATTGATTAAAATGTTACAAATTGATAAAAATATCGCCAAATTGATAAAAAATGACGCCAAATAGGATGCAATGTTTTGAAAATTTTTAATTCCGACATATGATGGGCATACCTTTCATTGTATAAGAAATGTTCTTCTAAATATCGCTAACTTGGCGATATTTGTTCCCACATTGACGAAAATATTGTCAAAATTGCAAAAATTGTGAAAAGTTAATGAAAATGACGCCTAATTCATGAATTTATTATTAAAATATTTATATATATGGACTATATTGCTTATTGAGGATGCTATCAATATTGATAATTGTTAATTTAGAATTGCGTAAAATATAAGTTAATTGGGTACGAAATAATTTTAGATGTTGTCATCCGGATGTACAATTTACCGGACCAAATATGCAATTTAACGTTACAAAAACTGTGTCGTGGATCTTTTCATCACTTTTTCACCGTTAAAGAAGTAAATTCATCGCATTATATAAGGAAAGTCATGTGCTACTCACATCAGATATTTTTTATTATTAATTTATCGTCTGGATGTTTGTTGTGCCACTAAAAGTTGCGAACAACTGCAGTATCTTTAAAACAATTATAGTAAGAAAAATTTTGAAAGTTTTTATTTTTAAATGTGTAAATCCGAAATGTCCACAATAAATATTTTCCAAGACAACATTTCTTTATTTTGGATACCTTTCATCAAGACATCCTGTAGTTGTGTTTTGTAAAATACTAGCTGTTTATCCATTCAATTATACCCCGTCATAGGGTGTACAAACATTGCAAATATTGTTATTGCTGCAACATGTTATGATTTTGGTTCAGTTGTCGCAACCACGCGATGAGCTGTTTTGCCTTGTGCTTTGCATTTATTTTATTAATTTTCAAGCAGTTTAGTAAAGCCGTCAAGAACCGTTAAATATCTTATTAAACACACATTCCTTATTTAACAAGAAAACATTTTTACCCTATAGAACAGCTGTATATCTCCTATAGAACAGCTGTATAGTTTTATACTATAGAACAGCTGTATGCTCAAAGTTCTACACGACAGCAAGGATTTTTTATTATACAGTATAGTTAGGACACCTTTTTTTATAACAGTTGGGATACTTTGTTCTATAAGACAGCAAGGTGTATATTTTTACATAGTTTAAAAAACCAAATAACAATGACTGAATGTTAACTTTTCCCCAATACAATCCGAAATATATTAAAAAAAAATTGAATTTTAAATATTTTAAATCAATTTATTTTGTTGATCATATAAAATAATTGCACAAAAATTACAAATGTTTCAATTATAATAAATGTTAATAAAAATTTATATTTTTGTCCAACCTGTGTTACTAATTCACATAATTAACTAATTAAAATTTCAAAGATAAAATATTGGTTAAAACGTCATGAAAATAATTTCAAAATCCATTACGAACGAGACAAATTTAAACGACCTGGCAGTTCGAAATATATCACTGGGCAAAACAACGATACTACATTTTTCTTCACCCCTCCTTGACGTTCATATATTTAATTTTGACACTGGAGCATTATGTGCCTCTTGAGGGATAGTACTGACGTGTACTTGACGATGAAGATCTCAATAATATGTGTTACCTTCTATGTAAACATTCTGACAAAGATTAAATATCTAGGGAGTACAAAGTGAAAACACTTGACAATGTGAGATGTTGATGAATAATTAAAATTGTTAGATAAACTTTCGATTAAAAGAGTTAGAAGAGAAAGAGCTGATTCTGTCAGATTTTGAAATGAAACATTTTTAGTGAAGTTAATATGAAAATAGTGAGAAGTTTTCTGCATTTAAATGATATATTTTAGGGTAAGTAGAGAAGTTACTAAATTTCCCTACTTCCCTTATACAGGGAGAGTCGGAATTGTTTTTACAAAAGCAGAAGGGTGACCCCACCAAACGAGCAACAATTACCATAGAACATAGGGTCGCATTGCATTCAGAGAGGCAGAAAAGCGTAAAATTAGAATACGAACCTGCTCGTACACAAGTGTTGGGAAAGCGAATGAACGATACCAAACGTTGCACAAACAGATTTATTGTGCAGCGACAAACTCACAGCAAGTGCTTAAAGTGGCGACCACGCGTGTCGTTGCACCATTCACACCGGCGAACGAATGACTGACGCACCCTCTCGGAGATTCCGGGTGTTGTGTTAATGTGGTCTGCGGCAACAACGATGCGCGCGGCGAGATCTTCCGCCGAGTTCACAGGCGTCTCGTACACTAAAGATTTCATGTGGCTCCAGAAGAAAAAGTCCAGTGGGTTGAGGTCTGGTGGGCGAGGAGGTCGCGCCACAGGTCCGCCACGTCCGATCCAGCGTGCGGGATATGTGGCATTCAAGAAGTTCCGGACCGTGATGGAAAAGTGTGCCGAGGCTCCATCGTGCATACACCTCATGTCGCTCTGGATGGAGAGCGGAACGGCCTGCTTATAAGTTGTGCCGGTTTTTAAAGAGCAAGGTATGCTCTGATTGGCTATCGCCGGAGCCAATTATGCTGATTCTGCTCGCTAGACATTTGCATACGGTAACTGCGTTCGTGTCTGGCGTAGGAGATACTACGTAGGCAGGTACACAATGACGTCCGAGGCGCTGACTGCGTCATGCTCAACGAAGTTCGACGTGCCTCTTTTTTGCCTCTCAAAGTGCAATGCGACCCTATGTTCCATGGTAATTATTGCTCGTCTGGTGAGGTACTATCACCCCTCTGCTTTTGTAAAAACAATTCCGACTCACCCTGTACACATAATGTATAAGGAAAGTATTGTGACTGGGTCGAAAATTTGAATTCGTGTTTTCGACGGGAGAGAATGTTTCAAGCATCCCTGATCACGAATCGAACATTTTTGAGCTGATGTCTGTGTGTGTGTGAAAGTATGTGTGTGTCTGTGTGTGTGTCAGTGAGCCTCTGGAGACGATATCTCACGAATGAATGGAGAAATTCGAATGAAATTTGGTACAAAAATCACAATCCATGAATACTGGAAGCCTGTTGTTTTAAAACATAATCAAATGTTCAGAACCCTCCAAAATTTTCGAGTAAATTTTGAAAAATCATCAAAAAATCAAAATCTTTAATAAAGTTATGCAAATAGACATTTCTTATGTAATTTTTTTTAGGAAACGATTGACATAAATTTTAGAACGCTAGCATGAACCGTTCTCGAGATATTGCACATTTTTCAAATAATTTATCAAAAAATCCCATAAATTAAAAAAAATATTAACTGTTAAGAAACATGTTCACTTTTCATATGTAATATCAAGCGATAAATTTGGTGACATTCTCGTGGATCTAACTTGTTCCATTCACGAGAAAAGATACTTTGAGTAATACTTTTGTATTCGAACGCCAATAGTCCTTTATCTGCTGTAAGAATGACTTATTTCTCCATCCATAACGCTTGGCGAGGTTTTGGCGACGAATTTAGCGGAATGTCGCCAACTTGGCGATATTTTTTAACTGTAAAAGTAATAAATTCATTGCATTATATAAGGAAAGTCATGTGCTGTCCACATCAGATTTTTTTTATATTGACTGATATGCTTGGAATTTTACACTATGACTCGAATTGCCTTGTTTTTTTAAAACCTAGATTTTTGCCCATAGAATAATGCAGTATATAAAGTTAAGGGAATTAGTTACCTTTTTATTATACTCTGATTTATATGTGTGAGTTTAAAAATGTTAGTTATTTGTTTTCTGTTTAAAAACACAAAACTTTCCAAATCGAGAAACATCTCAACGAGATAGACACATTTTTACGGTAAGAAGCACAGACATTCTACTCATAGAGGGCATTTCAAGAGCTGAAATGATCACTATTTTTTATTTGCTGAACGGTTCGCGCCCTGACCCGCAGAACCATATCTGCAATGTTCGATTCTCTTGTACAAGAAAACGACACTGTAGAATTACATATTCGTAGTTGCTGGGAATTCTCTTTAAATTGTAGATCCATATAAAGTTAGCTATAATGTACATGAAAAACTTTAGGACATGAAAATAGTACAATCTAGTACAACTCGAGAGTTGCAAATCATCGTCAAAAAATAAATTTGTTATTTAATAAAAAAAAAATTTCTTCCAACATGATTTCTGTGATTATTTGATTTGTATGAAATCTGAGATTCCTTTTCTAAAGAACAAATAATATTATTTCACAAGACAGATTAGATTCTGTTATTACAGAATAGCTAGGTTTCTTTGTTCCGCAGGACAGTTGAAATTATTTATTCCTCAGGACAGTTGGCATGTTTTGTTCTATATTACATTTGAGTGCATATTTTCATAGTGTATATGAAATGAATAAGAAAATGTATAACAGTGGGGAAGAGTTATTGTTTTTCGATACAGCCCATAATATAATATTATAAACAATGGATGTTATATATTTTAAAATCTTCTTTTTCTGTAAATTTTCATTTGGAATGATAAATATTTATAAGATATTATCTTTGGCTATCCTTTGTTCCAAAAAATATTTAATACACTAAATAAACTTCGGAAGCTAAAATTCCAGTTAAAACTTCGTTGAAATTAGTTCAAAACCCATCCCAACCGAGGCAAATTAAAACGATCTGATCGATAAAAATAGGTCGTTGGGAAAATACACGATACTATATTGTACTTCGCCTCTACTTGACGTTGAGATATTAAATTTCGTTGCCGGAATATCTTGTGCCACTTGGGGAGGATACTGACTCGTGTTTGACGATGAAGATATCACTAATATGTGTTATCTTCTGCATAAACAGTGAAGTAAAAATAAACTCAAATTATCTAAGGAGTACTATATGAAAGCACTTCACTATGTGCATTGCTGATGGATAATTAAAACTGATAGATGCACTTTCGATGGAAGGAGTTAAAATGAGGAAAAATGGCTAATTCTGACAACTTTCGAAGCTAAATATTTTGGCGTCATTAATATGAGAAGAATGATGTTTTCTAAATTTAAGCGATATATTTTAGTATAAGCGTCAAAATTAAACGTTACAATGCTGGTATGTGGTACATTTGCCACTTTTACATTATGTACTTGTATTGTTTTATAAAGTATTAACCATGGAGGTTAAGGTAATTAGTTGAAACTCCTTACCGGGAAAATGCCAATATCATTTGAAACAATAATGCAGGTGGCGCTGCGAAAAGATAAACGCCTCTGCATTGTATGTATTTCGATGGTGATAGGTTTAAACTTTTTATTTAAACAGCCAATTTTGTAGAAATAAATTAGTAGCGCAATTTAAATTAGAACTGAAAAAATAAGGAATATTCCTACGTATTAAAAAAAAAATCATGTTTATTTTTTTTAAAGTTTTAACAATTCATTAACCATAATTAAAAAAAATAAATAAAATTTTAAAAATATTTTGGCACAATAGCACTGATGACAAAAGCATGATAGCATTGAAAACAGCAATTATTCTCGGAAGTATAAGTTTAAACATTTGGTAAAGTAAATCGGAAAAAAAACTAATGAATTCAACCTAACATTTTCTTAACTAGTTAGATTGAAAGTAATGAAATAATAATCTTATATGATTATCCTTATTTGATTACTCTGTTTAATTAATTAAAAATAATTAAATCTGATGTGGGCAGCACATGACATTTCCTACGTAATGCAATGCCTTTATTTCTTTCTCAGAGTAATAATGGTGTATAAGATTTTCGGTGCAATGGATTTGGTTAGCAGATTTGTTGCATAATATAGCATTTGGAGCGCTTACATATTTGAGAATACTTACTATTTTTACTTTCCTTGTATACATATGTATAAGGAAAGTATTGTGACGGGGTCGAAAATTCGAATTCGAGTTTTCGACGGGAGAGCACGTTTCAAGCTTCCCTGATCACGAATCGAACATTTTTGAAGTGATGTCTGTCTGTGTGTGTGTGTGTGTCAATGAGTCTGTGGAGACGATATCTCACGAATGAATGGAGCGATTCGAATGAAATTTGGTACAAAAATCACAATCCATGAATACTGGAAGCCTATTGTTTTAAAACACAATTGAATGTTCAGAACCCCCTAAATTTTCGAGTGAAATTTTGAAAAAATCATCAAAAAATCAAAACTTTTAATGAAGTTACGCAGATAGACTTTTCTTATGTAATTTTTCCTTAGAAAACGATTGACATAAACTTTAGAACGCTAGCTTTAACCGTTCTCGAGATATTGCACATTTTACAAATAAATTTATCAAAAAAATCCCATAAATAAAAAAGAAATATTAACTGTTAAGACACATGTTCACTTTCATATGTGATATCGTACGATAAATTTGGTGACATCATTCTGGTGAATCTAACTCGTTCCATTCACAAGAAAAGATACTTTGAGTAATACATTTTTATTTGAACGCCAAGAGTCATTTATCCGCTGTAAGAATAACTTATTTCTCCGTCCATAACGTTTGGCGAGATTTTGGCGACGAATTTAGCGGAATGTCGCCAACTTGCCGACATTTTTAAATGTTGATAAATTAACGAAAATCTCGCCAAATGGATAAAAATGACGCTAAATCAATGAAAATAACGACTAATTGAAGAAAATTCAATATCTTGGAAAGAATATACGTATCTACTATAAGTATAACCAATTTTTTTTGCTGTAAAACTAGTAAATTCATTGCATTATATAAGGAAGGTCATGTGCTGCCCACGTCAGTTTTTTTAAATTTTATTTTATGTTTTTGATACATTAATTTGAAAAAGGTCCGATATCTCGAGAATTGTTTTATCTAGCGTTCTGAAGTTTGTTTTATTCGTTTTCTAATGACATATTGCGTATCAAATGATTATTTATTTAATAACATTAAGTGTTCCTATTTTTTCATGTAAATGTGTTGTAAAACTATATGTACTGTACTACGCGTATTTTGCTATCGAAGTCATATCGCAAAATAAAACACTTTCTAGAAGAACTTTTTCTATGTGATGAATCGATTTCTGTAAAAAGTAACAGGATTTATAAGATTGCTAGCTGCGCTTCTAGCAGCCACTGGTCCATTGTTTAGCTGTTACTTTGTGCAATATATAGGATGATTAAAAAAGGATGGACCAAACCTTACGAGGTGGTAGTACATACCAAACCAAGTATTTTTCGCCATAGTTTACCAGATTGGAAGTGAAACGTAAAGGCGTTACAAGGCAATGGATTGGAAGAGTTGGTCCCATAGCTTGGTCCCCACGATCTTCCGATTTGTGATGTCTTGACTTCTAATTGTGGATATATCTCAAGAGTCTCGTTTATGGCACTCTCCTTGAATTTAAAGAGGAGCTCGCCGCTAGAATTTCATTCGCTGCTGGCGAAGTGCGCGACATGCCTGGTTTGTTCGAGAGAGTTCGCTAATCCCTCCATCGCCGCTGTGAGACGTGCATTCAGGTTGGCGGTCGCTCTTTTGAATTATTACTGTAGTTATTGTTCAATAAATGTCATATTGTAACTTGTAAGTCATTCTTGTGGTTTCGACTCACCTCATAGGTTTCACCATAAAGAGCCCACTGTCGCCTTTCTGCGTCATTTCCGACCCGGTAAACTATCACGAAAAATGTTTGTTTTGTTGTGTACTACCACCTCGTAACGTTTGGCCCATCTTTTTCCAATCACCCTGTATGTATGTACTGTAATCGAAAACTAATTTGATGAAATCTTATATGATTTGTTCACCATTCGTGTGGCGATATATCAGTAACTCTATGTTAAAGGTTGGTTAAACTGCCTACTGATCTGAAAAGATATAGATGCAAGCCTGGACGATTTCACACTTCTAATACACTTGACTTTAAAAAGCTGTTAATAATTGAGATGTATTCATCTGATACACCGTGAACTTCGTAAATCTATTTACCACATGCTAAAGGAAACAGATTTCACAAGACATAGAACAAAGAAAAACTTCTTTTTTACGAAAATAAAAGACTAACTTAAACGGGACCAGGGTTGCTGAATGTGGTCAAATTTCTACCAGCCAATGTGGCTGGTACAGTCAATTTTTTACTGTCCATCTAGTAAAACTTACCGGTTAAATAAAAAAATGATAAAATCAAAATTTTGTTTGAATTTAACAGGGAAATTGAGTAAATTTAAAAGACACAAGTGAAGTTTACGATATTATTCACACAGTTCAAAATCCATACTCCTCACCTGTCTTCCAGTCTTACACCATTTTAAAGATTAAATCGCTATACTCAGGTGTTATTGTTGAGACCCAGACCGTCCGACCTACCAGAAAGGTGTAAGGTAACCGTTTGGACGGCCGGGAAGTGCCACCCAATTTATACCGGAACCCAGTGGGGGAGGCATCCACAGGGACCGTACCCTCCTTCCCCTACCACCAACCTCTCGGAAGGACTTACGGACCCACATGTTTAACGTGATCGTACTGCGCATGAACACGGCGGCAGTTGTGGCAGCATGCAAATCCAGCGCGCAAACCACCGGGTAACCGCGCCCGAAATGTGCCAACAGCACGCAGTGTTTGTTTCCAGGTGGTCACCCACCCAAGTACTAACCGCGCCCGATGCTGCTTGACTTCGGTGATCTAACGAAAATCGGTGTTTTCAGCACGGTACGACCGTTGGCTAGCTGTACTCTGTGAAGTAATTGAGATATCATTTTTAAAAAGTATCTTGCCAATGTGTTTATCATTAAGGCACAGATGGACATGCTATAGAAACAGTTATGTAGTTAAAATTTATAAGTCTGTTTTTTCCGTCAAATTTTCTTCCGTTTGAAAGTGCGGATAAAAGTTAGCCTCGCATTATAATTAAACTCTAAAATAACCATAATTCCACGAAAAATCTACTCGCCATAACCTCGTTTGGTTTTAATATTTTACACGTCATTTCTATCTCTTTTACACGTCATTCTGTTAGTTTCCATTTGCCGACATTCAACAATGTTGAAGGGGGACATGTACACCACGTTTGAACTTATACAAAATGCAAACATTCCTACTGAGGTGATGGTAATTTTTTTAAAATACCAATTCCTTAAATAATCTTTAGTAATACTTAAAATATTTTATTTAACATGTCATCTTATTAAGCTGCGTTGTGAATGAAATAACTCTCCAATTTCTTCTACAGTGAGAGATAACTACTTATCGCTACTGCAAAGTAAAATACAATTTGTCTGGTTTTTAATGACTCGTTAGTAATATTTTTTAAAAACCTACTTTTTATTTTAATTATACTGACAACTCACGTTATTATTTACAAAACATTGTCTCATTACTTACGATATCATTCCATTATTTTTAATAATGTGAGACCAAAGTCATGTTATTTTTAGATCAGCGTTACTAGAGTGGTGAACGGGCATGTTATGCCAAACATCAAAATTAGTTTTTTGCTCGACTTGTGAGAATTTAAATATCGGAGCACACCTGGAACGCATGGAATATAGGTTGACCATGTATGTCTTCATAGGGTTCAATATAGGTTGACCATGTCTTCATTGGTGCGCCGCCATGGCATTCCGTTGATCTCTTGACTTATAGAACGCCGGTTGACTTTTCTCAACGTTTCTATCGCACACTCACAGTCAATCAATCAATCAATAACTGTGAGTGAGGGACTGATTCATTGGGTTTACAACCTGGCTATGCCTCGTCATGGAATTAGAAATTTGACGATACTAACTGAAACCTATCTTCTTAAAATGTAAGGTACTGCAGATACTGTAAGTAAGTTGTCAATTTTAGCGGTTAACTATCTTGCATCTACCCACAGTACAATTATCAATAACATACAAAGCATACATTTATCCATATGTTTGTATCTATCAAATATATATATATATATATATATATTTGAAATGTAATAATAAGAATTATGTAAAAATAAAAAAATAAAAATACAATTAAAGTAATATTAACATCACCATAGAAGCAAATTCACGTCCATAATGCCGATAAGAGAAAAGAACAGAACCTTCCCAAATTCGATGATTAATCAGAATAAAATTCCTCTTCAGGTCTGAGTATTTAATTCTAATTAACCCAAACAAATGCCTGTTTCAGATTAAGCAATAGTACATTACTATAAATGCTTAAACTCAGACTACAGGCATCAAAAAATGAAAAAATGAAAAAAGGATACATTAAGAAAATTGTATTACCATGCGGCATAAATCATTCCTCTTCTACCACGTGTATACACAATCAACCTCAACAACTTAATCTAGAAGCACCGGAATGAACAAGTCGAAATTCTACCAGGGAGGCAGTACGAACGTTCACGGAAATACTCCCAAACCCGTCCAGTGAGTCTAAGCTGAAGACTGGACAAGCAATTCAGAATACAACTTCCCAAACATGCAGAACTGAATATGAATATGAATCATAGATGAAAATTCCTACTAAACAAGAATTCATAGGAAAACTGGATAATCGAGAATGCCACTATACACCATTATAAGGGCGCACAAAACGTAGTTTCAATACTGACAAAAGTTATATTTTTTTGCGAAAATAAAATTCAAAACATTAATGTTAATGCATCTTATTTTCCAATTTTTTGATTTTTCTAATGTTTTTGACTTAGTTTATTATTTTTCATTTTTATTTATTTATATAATTAATAAATAATTATATATAACATACAAACATACATATATATATATATATACATATATATACACATATACACACACACATATACACACATATATATATATATATATATATATATATATATATTTTTTTTTTATTTTTTTTTATTTTTTTTTTTTCCTCTCTCTCTCCTGTATGTTAGTCACTATAATTGGGAATGTTTTCTAGGATGTTATCGAGTGAAATTTGATACACTGAGTTGATAATTTTAATAACAAAATTGGGGGGATATGCATTATTAGTCGCTGTACTCAATAATTCCATAAAGTGCGCTAATTTATAATATTCATCACAAATTTTATTGATTCTAAGAGCCTGGTTTATTATAATATTTCTAAATACAGATATATGCAGACAAGAGTCAAAATGTTGAATTTTTGATGTATTAAATTTAAAATCCTGTCTTTTATCATACAAGTTTATAACCATATTACAATTTTGTAAATTTAAATTTAAATCTAAAAAGTTTGCAACATTTGTGTCATTATTACTTGCATTTAATTGTAAATTATTTGGATAAAAGTTTAATACTATAGGGATATTATATATATATATATATATATATATATATATTTGATAGATGGTATTGAAACTACGTTTTGAGCGCCTTATAATGGTGTATAGTGGCATTCTCGTTTATCCAGTTTTCCTCTGAATTACTTGTTTAGTAAGAATTTTCGTCTTTGATTCATATTCATATTCAGGATTGCATATTTGGGAAGTTAATATTCTGAATTGCTTGTCCGGTTTCCAGCTTAGACTCACTGGACGGGTCTGGGAGTATTACCGTGAACGTTCGTACTGCCTCCCTGGTAGAATTTCGACTTGTTCATTCCGGTGCTTCTAGATTAAGCTGTTGAGGTTGATCACGATACACGTGGTGGAAGAAGAAGGGTTCATGCCGCATGGTAATACAAATTTTCTTAATATATCCTATTTTAATTTTTTTAATTTTTGTTGCCTGTAGTCTGAGTTTAAGCATTTATAGTGATGTGCTATTGCTTAATCTGAAACAGGCATTTGTTTGGGTTAATTAGAATTAAATACTCAGACCTGAAGATGAATTTAGTTCTGATTAATCATCGAATTTGGGACGGTGCTGTTCTTTTCTCTTATCGGCATTGTGGCTGTGAATTTGCTTCTATGGTGATGTTAATATTACTTGAATTGTTATTTTTTTTTTTTTTTTTTTTTTACATAATTCTTATTATTACATATTTCAAATATATATATATATATATATATTTCCAATGGCCAGGCAATTAATATTTCATCATTCGCCTAACAACCGGCCAGAACTGTGAACCTGTTAGCCGTTGCATGACATTGCTCCGGCGCACCAGTGAGGGTCAGAACACACTGCGCCCAACTACACAACACCCATGCCTGAAGGTGGGACTTAAACCCACAACCCGGCAGCCGAACGATCGCTAGGAAACGCTTACCTTGACGTTCGACTACCGCGTCTGCATATATATATATATATATATATATATATATATTTAAAATGTTTAACACACACACATATATGTAATCCATCATTGGAATTTCATATAATATTTTTATTATATATATATATATATATATATAATAAAAATATTATATGAAATTCCAATGATAGATTATATATATGTGTATATGTGTGTGTTAAACATTTTAAATGGCATATGTCTATACAAACTAATTTCTAAAGTTAAATATAGTTATATACATATTTGCATAAACATGATTAATCTCAAACATCACTTATTCTCAGAGCAACCTAAATATATACATAATATACACAAAACTTAACATTACTCATGTAAAATAATTCTGAAGTGAGTAATACAACCACAGCAACGTCATATCTGAACGCGCGAACACTGAGACAGTTTTGAGCAGCGTCAGGAATCGAACTCGTGTCACCCCAGGGCAACACCCGCGAGCTAAGCACTGGGCTGTCCCACCCCTAGTATATTAGCATAACCATTTTTCAATAATTAAGTACATATGTTCTGATACGGACTTCATAAATAAAGTTTTTTCTTTTAATCTCAGGAGGTCCTCGAACTAATGGACGCCCTTAGGCTGTAGCACATATATATTGCATGACTTTTTGCAGGACCGGGCTCTAATCCGTATATAATTTGCTGGGTAATCAGCTTACTTCCCGTCCTCGATAAAAATCCGCGGAAAGAGTGCTCTGGTTTATAGGACTGGACTCTAAGCAACGTACAAATGCATAAATATCAATAATTAGATTATGGGCATATTACTAACAATGTATTAAAAACCCATGTCCAACGGCGCATGTTCATGCGGTTCATATATATTCAAAATTAATTCAATTTGCTTTATCTTTTGTACACACAGAGATACTAAATACATTTCTCCGGTCTTGGGGTGACTTGCCGAAGAGGAGCATCTATATAATCTCCCAGTATGAAGTTCAATAAATCATCTTCTTTTGAAATTAATTCCGTAGAATTGTAAGATTTTTCTTCTGCATTATAATTTGGTCTAAGCTTCTAATGTAACATTTTGGTGCGCAGTTGCGTTTGACAATTAAGGGATTTGGCACAGATATAATTTTTCGATTGGTGGCATAACACAGAAGAGAAAAATATAGATCGTGCAATATTTTAAAATTTTCAATTAAAGTTAATTAGTAATTTGGATGGGATTGCAGAATATTAGAACTAGTTTGCCTTTCATGCGAAACTGAAGCGAAGCAGGGTATTTAGTTACATGTTTAATAACTGAAACGTTTATTATCATGAAAATATGAAAAAAAATATATTAAATCCAAAATAATAAATATTAAATAATTTATGCGCAAGATATACCAAATCAAAATTCTGTTTGGCGCACAAATTTTTCGAAATTAAATTTTCTTCATAGGCTTAAAATTATTTGACATTTGACCTTAGATATCTCAGTACATACATCGAACTTTAAAATTAGGGTTTTTTCATGATCTAAAACATGATTAGTTCAAACTCTTTGCAAAAATATTATTCGAATCGATTTAGCTTTACTATGTTAACAAAACGTTTGCCCTCGATCAGATTTGAGTCGGTGTTAGGAAGCTACTCTAGAAACTCGCTTAAACTGCTTCCAGTCTAGAAGGGAATTTGATTAGATATTAATATGAAGTCTTATAAAATTATATTTTAGGGTTTCTCAATTTCTCAATGTTAAGAAATGGAGCGCGAGAGAGGGATTTCGCTTGACATTGATCGCAATCGTGTAAGTTATATATGACATCATTAGTAAAAGTTTGGGGTTTACCAAAGAAGTTTATAGGGTCTTTTCTATTTGAGATTAGATATTTTCGTTTTAATTGGATCTCATTAAAGGGACGGTAGACGTTGAAATTTTTTAATTTATGTATTGACTTTGAAACATGAAAAATTGTATAAATATTCCTCTTAACATTACTATATAAAATATAATTAAATTTTTTTTCAATTTTGTTTTAATTTTGTATTTTTTTAACAAAAATCTGAAAATGCTGCTTGCGTGACATGTGTTCACATTTTTGATTAATTTTGCATTATGATTACTTAACACATTATGAACAAATTTGGGTATTTATTTTTAAATCTGTTAGAAAGTAAATTTAAAAAAAAATCTGCATTGAAACATAATTTTCATCATTTAATTAGGTTCTTATTCACTTTTAATTACCTTAATGAAGTCCAATTACAAAATGCATACCCAATTTTTTTAAAAAGTATGAAAGGTGTCTTCTTGCCAAATTGCATTCATCTCAAACAGAAATTAACACGCATGGAGCATTTTAAAAATGTAAAACCTTTGAAAATTCCATTTCGAAATAAATGCTTTTAACCTTTTGCTTGCGGGTGGAACAGCGTCCATCCGAAACGAAGAACATTCCAAAAAGACAGGTATTTGACATACCTATCCCAAACAGTTCGATCCCTCTTTGCACGCATTGCCGTTCATGGACATTGCACCTGCTGCAGCAGGTGCAATGTTTCTGTCTGCGATTTCCATGGACGCCAATGCCTCCAAAGGGGGGATCGAACTGCTTGGGATATGGTATGTCAAATAGTATCTGTCTTTTTGGGAGGTTCTTCGCTTGGGATGGACGCTGTCTCACCCGTAAGCAAAAGCTTAAATGTGTAAAATAATGTTATATATTAAAAAAGAAAAACTTTTTTTAGTCGATTTTTGCTCATTTCAACGTCCACCGTCCCCTTAAAGAGTTTCTTAGATATATATATCCTTATGGTCTCAAGAATGTTATTTTGTTTGGATTTTTGGGGTTCTACTGGTCGTACTGACAACGCATAGATCTTTATTGGGCTGATGACCGATTTATAAAGTAATAAATTGTTTTGGTAGATTAAATGTCTGTGTTCTACATCAGATTACAGTTGGGCGACTTCAATATTGGATATTTTGATAGTTTTTTATGTGTGTAATTTCTAAGTGAGGTGATAATCTAGAGTTACGACTAAATACTTATTTGTTTCTTTTTGCAAATATGGTATGCACGTCTATGTAAAGAGACTTTGGAGGGCTGCTATCAAAAGAGAAAAACAATTCAATGACATTTGGTAGGTAAAAGCTTCACACATCATTAGATGAGTCAGGTGCATTTTTAAGGTTCAAAAGTAGGTTATGAAAGGATGAAAGCTATAGAAGCTATTTAAAAATTATATAGTAAGGGAAATTAGTTTCTTAATAATTGAAGGATCTTAAGCATTTACCTCCTTTGACTATGGTAGTTTTCACTGAGAATAGGATTTTCCTTTGTATTAAATAGTTTAGATTTATCGGTCACTGATTTAATAAGCCATAGAAGCTGAGGCATTTACAGTTAGCAGTGGCAGATAAAACTGCCAGGTAAACAGTTGCCAGTAATGGTGCCAGTAACAGTGCCAGTAACAGTTGCCAGTAACAGTGGCATACATAAAATTGACCACCCACAGCTAGTAAGTATTAAAATTTGTTTTATATACAGATTAGAACAAAAATGCAATTAAAATATAAAGTTTCAAGAATTGTAATAAACATTTTAGGAATAAGAAACATGCCTACAAATCCTTCAAACGTGAAGACTAATTATATATAATATTTAAAAATCTTTGCAATTTAGCGTTCAATTGCTGCAAATAATTTTGAAATTTTAAACACTTAACAGCTGATTTTCAAGACTTGCAACATGTCGTCTTCTTTGAGAGTCGAAGTTGTCTGAAGAGAATTGTCTTAAAAGGTGCGTTCTATTTATTTCATTCAGTTGCTGCCTTATTCTGAGCAGCTTTCCAAACAGAATAATTAATATGCAAAATAGGCTTGTCGGAAGCAGTTTGCTTAACCAAAATAATTTTTATATACATATACTTATTTAGAAATTAATGGAACATATTAACTTCATAAAAATATATTTTAATTTTACTTCTTTGCTATCATTTACTTTGTGAGGCGATAAATTAATCTTATCCGTTTTGGGTTCAATTAAGAGCTAGCTGTGCCTTTTAAATATGATTTGTTGAACCATAAATAAATAAAATAAAAATGTAGACTTGATATGGCAGAATTAGTGTTAGTACGAAATTCACATTGAAAAGTTATTTCAGTTTTCGTATTTTTCCTTGATCAATTTAGCATCTGCTGCACTACTTCTTTCGAGTGAAACCATTATAACTACCCATTGAGTTCATTTACCTTTGCTTAAATTGAAATTTTAATAAACATCCGTTTGGTCAGTGGTGTCACCAAAGGGAGAGTCATAACTCCAAGGGAGGTAAAATCATCCCAGGAATACGTTGTGCTATTAGCATCAAAATGAACTGATTTAAGATGAAATTATAAATTGCTGAATAACATTTTCATTTAAATTTTTTTTAAACGAAATTAAATAGGTTAAATGCAAACTGACCTATTTTCAAAAATTATTTTCACGAAAGTTCAGAACTAGTTTTAGTGCTGTTTGGGAAAAATATCAGTATTACCGTTTGAATAATTATGGTTTGAGATCAGTTTGATTTCAGCTGTGAGAAAATGATGCTTACAATGGAGTATGGCTTTTCTGTTTCAACCAGATTCCACTATTCATTGCATTGATACCCCTACATGTGAAATGGCTTCAATTATTTTTAGAATCTCAAAATAGTTGTTCTGGATAGTTCCCAGGTCTGAATAATCTGCTTTCACGATCACAAATCCCAAAAGTCATTGCATTCCAAAACAATATAATCCCTATCCCCTATCGCTTACAAAACCAGACTGTCTTCTCGGCACTACTGCATTGCATTGGTTATCACTCTGTTGATTATTTTGGTACCAAACACCCGCTTTCTTCCGATAGGAGTTTGAAAATACATACCGTTGCATCCAAGGTTATTAAGAAAGGATTTTACTGTTATTCGGCAAAAAAAATGTTTTAAAAGAAAAAGTTAAATATATTGCTTATTAAGGCAAATAAACTTCACATCTGGATTTTAGATTATTGATCAGATGTACCAATAAATAAGGCATTTTTTATGATTTTTATTAGATTCCACGTTAAAGTCTGTTCATTACAGTCGATAACATTTGTTTCATAATTTTTTTTTCATATATTTTTTTCATTCCATTTTTGTATACATTCGCTGCCTTTACAAGTTGTAATTCATTTTTGGTCTTAACCAAACTTTTGTAATCATTGATTGCTTCTAATGTTGTAGCATGATTTTAGCCAAAATTTTAATATTTTTATTAATTGGGTCATGAGACCTAGGTCCAGGTTCCACAAAATTGATTGAGTCCTATTTGATATTGTAACCAGAATTATGTTAATACTGAAATGGGAATGATATACTAATGTTGACATTGAAATTGCCTTCTCACCATCAAATCATAACGATGGTTAAATAAAATCAAAGTTGTTGGTTTTTTAAAGGTCTTAAATGACATATCCCTCTGCATCATGTCTTAAAATTTCTATAAACAGTAGTAAAAACAGCTGCATCAATCGGTGATATATTGGAGTTTAGCTCATTTTCAAAAAAAAATATTGCAGTGAAATATTTGGCAACTTTGAGCAGACAACTAAATTAAATAGTTTAGAAAGGGACAAATGGCGTGCACAATGGTAAATGCGTTTCAGTTTAATTCATATGCTAATAATTTTCAGCGATATTAGTGCATTAAAATATAGGAGAAGAAAGCCAGAAGGTGGGTTACTTTTGACATGCTTGATGTCTGAAACCTAGGTAAACAATTTGGTATCATTAAGAACAAATAGTAAAAATAAGTTTTCAAGCACAGTGGACAGACACAGTTTACTAAAATTCCCAAAATAAATGCATATATACATAAAATACATTATTGAATTAGTCAGACCTCATAAAAACAGGCCATAAGTCACCAGTTGTATGTGGAGGCTTTCCTGAATATATTACTAAGAAGGTTAAGTTTGTATTGTCTTGTATTTTAAATTTTAGAAATTTCCAGGGATTTAGGATCCAAAACTCTTATATAATTACACTCTAACAAACAGGGACCAATCAATGGTTAAATGATACACTTTCTGAGATGCAAAAACGAAGACAAGGTGAATTACTGTAAAATTATATTTTATAGATATCTTTTTTTTACGTAAAAAATGCACGCCGTATTAACTTGAAAACCGTTGTGTAGCTTTTTACCCTATTGCAAAATATGAAATACATTTAGCCGTCAATCTGCTCCTAGTTTGAATTAACAACCAGTTAAAAAGAATAATATAAAACGACTGAGCAGCTATCGAGTTATAAACGCTCATAGAATGTAGGAAAAATTAAATATTTGAAGTCTAGTTGTTCAGAAGGTAGGTTCAGAAGATAAAACTTAAATTGGAACGTTCCAAGGTCTCTGTTTCTTTTCATAGAAAAGTTTTATTGAAATTAGAGAATTCCAAGTGATATTTTGTTTTAGAGCGTATTTCTACAATTTTTTTTTATATAATAACATTTGAAGAATATTTTTAGCAATGTCTGAAATAATTTTATCCATAATCTTGTTCCGATTTCAGCTTAATAAAACAGAGGAAACGTATATAAATCGGTTCAGTTGCTTTCGAGTTATAAACATCCATTCAGATAAGCAGAAACATGTATTTTAATTTTTGTTGTACTAGGGGTTAAGTGTAGAAGTTTGAAAGTTATATCGAATGAATGAACAAAAGTTATGCCAAAAGGGTTACTTATTTCAGGCAATATTTAGTTATCAAACGTATTTCAGAATTTTTAATTTTATAAAGTAACACTGTACAAAATTGGATATATTTTTTTATCTACAAACCTGTTCCGATTTTAGCTTAAGAAAGCAGTATAAATGATGTAAATAGGTTGAGGCATTATCTAGTAGTAAATAGTTGTTTCAGAAATAGAAAAACTGTGTTTGTTATCCTTGTTGTTCCGTTGGTAAATGTAGGAGGACAAAACTTATATCAAATAATGTCTAAAATTAGTTTTTTTGCCTGGAATGGGTTTTATCGAAAGAGATTGCATATTTATGGAGATATTTAGCTTGAAAGTGGTGAAGTTTGAATATCCACTTTAATATATTAACGAAGTACAAAATTGGAAATTATTTTTCCCTTAAACCTACTCCTAATAATGCTGATGAAATTACTGAAAAAATTATATAAATCCGTTTAGCCGTTCACGAGTTGAAAACGGTCATGACAAACATAAACATGGTTTTATTTCTCGTTATTTCACATATGTTATCTGTAGAGAACAGTCTGAAGTTATATTATTTATTAGCTGCGGCGTGATTTGCTACCGCAGCTTTCAGGATTTTTTTTACTGAGAATTAATTCACAATTATGTATATTTTAGCAAAATCATATTTTATATAGTAAATAGTTGTAGAATATTACTGGTACATACGAAAGTATGCAAAAATATTTCACTTTTAAATTTTCGCAATCTCATAGCCTGTAGGGCTATATTATAGTGTAATGACTTTTAGATTAACTAAATGCTGTCCAAATGTCTGTCCCAAAACCTATCGGGACATTACTACCCAAACCTATCGGGACATTAATAGAATAAAATGAAATTCTGACTTAAAATGGCAGAATTAGTGCTAACATATTAACCGTACCGAAATGTTATTTCATTTTCTGTACTTTTCCTTGGCCTCTTTATCACTTGCAAAAGAAGTAATTTATAATGATATCATTTGCTTAAAAATGTACGCCTGTCCACTATAATATTTATTGCAAATAAAACTATTTCAAAGCCTCAAGAAAACTGAATGTGAAAAGCGAGTTCTGAAAAATGTAGGCGTGGCCATATAATTATTCATAACATGTTCAAGCTATTCACAGTTAAATTTTGCCGATATTTTCTAAATAATTCTTATCTAATATATGAAAGGCGGAATTCGAATAGACGCTATTAAGTGACATACATCTTGAATGGATTTGTATGGAAACGATGTCTGCGATGGATTCGAATGGAATTCATTTCAGACAATGAGGTTAATTCCAGGAATTATTCTGATATAAGTTTTGTTCCCCTGCTGTGAAATGCAAAGTGACAGAAAAGTAAATGTTTTCTGTAATTGGATATAATTGTCAGGGTTTTCAATTTCTTTAATTTCTAGCAGGAGGAAGATCTGCCGTAATCCTTGCTCAGGTTCCCATGCAGAAGGAAAGTACAATAAGCTCTGCGATGATCGCTTAACTTCAACGTAAATTTCCTTATCAAAATTCCTATTCCTCATGGAAATAAAATGGGTACCGGTTTTCGGAATTTATCGCCATTTGCAGGCGTTTGTAGATACAGTGACCGCCGGTTATAAGATTCAGTGGTTATAAGAAACAGCCGTTTATAAGACTCAAAACGACAGAAACAAATACAAACTTCGTTTTAACATTAAAATTGTGTCGCTTATAAGAAACACGATTCCGCTTATAAGAAACAGTTTTCTACAGAAAATTTGTTGATTTCCTTGCGACGCTGGTGTAAAAAAAAAAAATCGATTTGTTTAAGGTTAACTGAAGGACGAGTTGTTATCTCTGGGCGTACGGGGAGGGGGTGGGAGTTTGCTATGTAACAAAGGATGACAGAGGATTTCTCCGCAGAAAGACTTGGGGAGTACAACCCCAAACCAGTAAGAAACGAGCTTTAATCTTTTGGCAGTTAAGGAAACGTACTGATAAGGAAAGGCATCTTTGCTTATGCACTCAAATAAGATTCGTACAGCTTTAGTTAGTCATTTTATGTTTTGCTAGTGAAGCATGTCGCAAACCCTTACTTTGCTTGAAAAGCAAAGTTTACTTAAAAAGTATGATTCTCCACCTCCGTGTAGTCAATAAGCAAGAAAACAACCTTGCTTGATGCTATCCATATGATCGCAGGCGCATGGAAAAAAAGTTTCTGACATATGCATTTTTAATTGCTTCCGTAAAGCAGGATTTTTGAAAAATAATGTTGCCATACCAGCAGAAGATGAAGAAGAATTTAAAGCACCTTTCGAAGAATGGATTCACATCGACGAAAATTTACAAACATCTGAAGAAAACAATGATGATGACATAGTGCGGAAATTCAGAATGTTTGCAATGAAGAAGAAAATGAAGACGACGTTCCACAAGAAGAAAATTTTCCTACAGCCAAACAGTCGCGAGAAGCCCTAACTATAATTAGAAAAACTCTTGAACACAGAGGGGCATCAGAAAAAGTTTATGGACTGTTTTATGATTTAGAAATGGATGTACGTAAACTAATCACAGACTCGTTAGCACAAACAATACTGGATAAGTTTTTTGCTATTCTTCAGTAATAGATTACGGTATGTATGAAAATGTACTATGCTCTTATACATAAATGAACGACCTATGAGTTTTACTTTTTATTCTTATTTAACTGCATACTATATGCATATAGATAATAATTTAAGTTGTAAGGCTTAATTTGTAAAATGAGAAATATTTTTGAATGCAAAACTTAATTTACAAATGTATTATGTACGTACTAATATTTTACTTATATACATTTATCTTTTAAATTCTGTAAAACTGTGTTCAATAGTTAGTATTTACAATGGAAGAACGATATTTAAAAAATTTCCGGATTTAAGAAACAACTGCTTATAAGAAACAAAACGAGCGAAACGAACGTGTTTCTTATAAGCGGCGGTCACTGTAGCAGTTTCTCGTCATGACTCCTCTGAGTTCCTTTGAACTCAGTTAGTTTTTACTATTGGGCACATGCTCTTTGGTCCACCTCTATCTCACTTCAATATCATCATCATTAAATCTTATATGATGCACTTGTGTTTTTCTTACATGGCTTTTCAATGGCTCCGGCTTTATTTTTCCTTCATTTGCTCATTGTCTGGAATGATAGCGTGAAAAACGTTGTTATTGTTCACAGAGAAAGCTGTACCACTGCTGTATGGCAGTTGATACCATTGGAATAACACCCCGAGGTTCACGGAACTATGTGATCTCACAACGTGTGTGGAATTTCTAAAATGACCCTTTCATAAAGTGCTGAAAATTTACTGCCAAGTCTTAGTTCCAGCTTGTGTCTGCAGTTGTGGTTCATTGTTAGCATGGGTTAATCTTTCACTGCCCACGCTTCGACTTGACGTTTATATTTTGTACTCGTCGTAAAATAAATTGTACTCGCTATCACTGTCTGTCATCATAAGCTCCCTTTTTCTTTTACAATTATTAAAGACTAGTAACGAATACCCGATGTTGCCCCGTATTTAGAAAAGCAGAACTCTTAGATTATAATTACACCGGAACATATATGGAATTCGAAACCAAGCAAAGTTTTAATGATACTCCCTTTTAGAATAAAAAATGCAAACATCTATATTTACGTAAAAGATACACGAAAATTGTTGAGATGAGATGAGTACCAGAGTCAGAGATGTGAAAAGAACGGTAACAGATCAGATCAGATCGAGAACATATTCAGTGTAAGACGAAATGCCGAAGAGACCATGTGCAATAGTAAGTTGTGCGGGTGCCGATGTGAAAGACAGTCGGCTGTGTGCCAACCAGAAGGTACGTGCAAGTAAACTTAGCATAGGTCATAACCATTTTGATAAGATTAACTTAACTGGTCCCACATGTCCAATCTCCACATTAATTATATGTCGTAATTGTGGTAGTTAATTTAGTAATGAATAGAATATTCTTAATAAATAACGTTATTTTAAAGTTAAACTAGGTGCAGTTAATTATGAGTAGTATCATGTTAATATATTCTATTCCAGGAACTCGTACTAAAGATATTAATGGTGGGTTATTAGCGGCACAACTTAAGTATTTTTCTAATTACGATCAACGACAGCGTTAATTATAAATAATTTAATAATTATAAAATCCAACTTCAAAAATCTATTTAACTTGTGTACCACACTCTCATTGAAGTTTAATGAGTGAAAAGCATATAAATCGAATGAACCGCTTTCGAATGGTAAACGGTCATTACAAACAGATAAAAAAAAGTACTTTAATTCTTTTTATACCTTTGGTAAGAATAGCAGTTACATCAAATCCTTGTAAAAGGTAAACATTATTTAGAGCGTTATTACATGTTATATATATGTTATATACTTGTTATATTACATGTTATAGAACGTTATAGTTATAGAGCGTCTACAAAGTTTGAAATAATTTTGGCTATTACTCTGTTTCCATTGAAGCTTTATGAGTA
This sequence comes from Amaurobius ferox, assembly GCA_951213105.1. Taxonomy (NCBI): domain Eukaryota; kingdom Metazoa; phylum Arthropoda; class Arachnida; order Araneae; family Amaurobiidae; genus Amaurobius; species Amaurobius ferox. The sequence goes on from OX578152.1 coordinate 61,282,605, forward strand.
AAAAAACACATATAAATCGAATGAGCCGCTTAACGGCCAATACAAGCAGGTAAAAAAGGTATTTTAATTTTTGTAGTACCTCGGGTAAGTGTGAAAGAATAACAGTCTTACCAAAGCCCTAGAGAAGGATACAAGTTATATCAGTGATTCTGTATTCAGTATAACTGCATTAACATAAGTTTCATCAAAAAGACCCCATATTTCTGGAGATATTTAGCTTGCAAGTATTTCGGAATATTTAGTTTTATGGACGAGTGAAGAGAATCTTCTGCATTTTCTGCAATCTCTTCTGCATTTTCTGCAATCTCTTCTGCATTTTCTGCAATCTCTTCTGCAATCCTAACGAAACAAAATCAACATTTGCCTAAATTCTGACTTTCCCGTTAACTGAAAAACTATAATAGATTGAAAGATAAAAATGTATACACATACGCAAAATTGCACACAATTGCAGAATCACAATTTCAATAATTCAAATGAATTGTAACAGGGTGAAACGCTAATTTATTAGCCGCATAACAAATGAACAACAAATTTTAAACAGCAGTCTGGTTGACTTTATAGAAGTATAGACATATGTATCTGATTTATGGAATTATTGAATTATAGACTTTGTAGAACCGCAGTTTGCTTTTATCTATTTTGTTTTATTATGTATTTTTGTGTATTTCTTACTGTCTGTTCTGTGGTGTTTGGATTGTTAAAAACCCAGACCACACGACAGACCCGAAGGCTTACTGTAGCTAGATGTGTGGTTGGGGGTGTTTGGATTGCGTGTTTTTACACACTAGCGAATGACTTTCCTGGCCGTCCAAATTGTTGCTCACGTCTTCAGATGAGTCGGACGGCCTGGGTCTTCATCACTAGCGAATGAGGGCGCGGTAGCCCAGTGGTTAGCGCGCGGGGATTGCACTCGGTAGGCCCGGGTTCGATTCCTGCCATTGCCAAAACTGCCGCCGTGTTCACGCGGAGAACGATCACGTTAAACATGCGAGTCCGTAAGTTCTTCCGAGAGGTTGGTGGTAGGGGAAGGAGGGTAAGGTCCCTGTGAATGTTTCTCCCACTGGGTTCCTGTCTAAATTGGGTGGCACTTCCAGGCCGTCCAAACAGTTACCTTTCTGGTAGGTCGGACGGTTTGGGTCTCAACAACAACAGCAACACTAGCGAATGATTACTACAACTGTTACAAAAAAAAACCTTTTTAACATCTAATAAAAGCACGTGCATTTGCTTGCATTGCGATTTAAACGTACTCCTATATATTTTATACGTTTTTGCGATTTAAATGTGTTACTTTGATTTCATTGCTTTTCTGAATTCAAATTTGTTCAATTTAATATTGCAAGTCTATAAGCTTATGTGTTCTTTTGCATTAGGATTTTCAAATATGCAAATCAATAGTTTATACTAATTTTATAATTATTTATTAAATTAAGATTAAATTTTAAATATTTCACAGCTCACATACATTGTATAGGCGAGGCCATTCGAATCTAGGCTTTTTGCTAGTATAAATAAATGCTGTACAAAATTGCAGATACTTTTATTTACAAATTTGCTACTAGGCTTAAAAACGCAGTGGCAAAAGAATGCACGAGGGCTGAAGTTTTTAACAACATTGAGATAGCATATATAAGTGGTCATTGCAGGACAAACTGAAACTATTATTTCAATTGCTTTGTTTCGTAGGTAGATGTAGGAGTGGTGCACTAATAAGTTGCCAAAAGTACTAAATTTTGCTTTATGTAATGCTATTTCAGTGCCAAAAATCTGTGCACCTTGTGCACCATTATTTCGTTGTAAAAGAAGTAAAGTCGTCATGTCATTATGTAGTGAAAGTCATGTGCTGGGCACATCAGAATTTTATTTACCCTACAAGACATGTCAATGTGTAGTGAAGGTATTTGAATCGTGCCGAAAATAGGAAACTGAGTTTTTGATGGATATACACGTTTTAAGTCCTCTAGGACACGAAAAAAATATTGTGTTTGTGTGTGTGTCTGTGCAAAAAGAATAAGACCTCGTTTCTCTTCAGGTCCGATTGATCCCGAAAGATTTAGTTTGTGTGGTAATTTTTGCAATCTGGCGACGTTTCATAATTCGATAAGTCGACTGATGAAACAAAAACGGTTTTAAAACTGTATAAGTAATTAAATATAATTTTAAATATATATGTATGTTATTTTGTGAAATTAAATTCAATTTAATGGGTTATGAAAGAAGTGAAGAAAAAATAAATTTGAGCCAGTGGAGAAAGTCATATGCTGCCCACATGTGACTTTTAAATTTAGACCCTCGTTTAGAATATATACTTTAAATCGTGGGGGGAAATTATATTTAACGAATTACTTGAAAATTGTATTTCATACTTGATTGTTAATTAATGAAGTGCGCAAAAAATTCCTTCAGTGCAGTGCGGCTACACTAAAGTATTTCTCGTACATTGAAAGTCAAAATCCTAGAAGAGGTCCAACGTATATCGAACAAATCTCCCCATATTCTCCTTCGGCATTTTTTTTTTTGTTTTAGTTATAAGTGGAAAGTATGATTCCAAGCTGGGTGGAATGTTACTTCGCGCCAAAATATGGGGTTTCATTTATTTTCTTGGCTGACGTTTTTCATTACTTAGCGGATTTTTTACAATACAGTTGCTTTTGTTTAGATATCACGTCTTCTGTGGTGAATATATTTCTGTTAAAAACGAAAGTGAGATTTATGCTTGCATGCTTTGCTCTGTAATTAACTGCGGTTTATGTCAGCTTTACAATTTTCCTTACTTAATTCTTACAGAAAATAACCAAAATTCAAATTTCTTTTTAAAAGGCTCATCTCAGCCTTGGAACATAAGGAAAGATATACAAAAAATATTATAAAAAAATCTGATGTGGGCAACACATGACTTTCCTTATATAATGTAATGAATTTACTACTCTTACAGTAAAAAAAAATAGGTTTTTCTGATAGTAGATACTAATATTCTTTCCAAGATATTGAATTCTCAACAAGTAGTCGTCATTTTCATTGATTTAGCGTCATTTTTATCCGTTTGGCGAGATTTTCGTTAATTTGGCAACATTTCAAAAAGTCGCCAAGTTGGCGACATTCCGCGAAATTCGTCGCCAAAATCTCGCCAAGCGTTATGGACGAAGAAATAAGTTATTCTTACAGCAGATATACGACTATTGGCGTTCAAATACAAAAGTATTACTTAAAGTATCTTTTCTAATGAATGGAACGGGCCAGATCCACGAGAATGATGTCACCCAATTTATCACATGGTATTACATATGAAAAATGAACATGTTTATGAATAGGAAATATTTTTATTTTATGACTTTTTGATAATTTTTTTGAAAAATTGTGCAATATCTCGAGAACGGTTTATGTTAGCGTTCGAAAATTTATGTCAATCGTTTTCTAATGGAAAATTACATAAGAAATGTCTATTTGCGTAACTTTATTAGTGGTTTTGATTTTTTGACGATTTTTTCAATATTTCATTCGAAAATTTAGGAGGGTTCTGGACATTCGATTGCGTATAAAAACAATAGGCTTCCAGTGTTTATGGATTGTGATTTTTCTTTCAAATTTTGTTCGAATCGGTCCATTCGTTCGTCAGTTATCGTCTCCACAGACTCACTGACACACACACACACACACACACACATACTTTCACACACACACACACACACACACACACACACACACACACAGACATCACTTCAAAAATGTTTGATTCGTGATCAGGGATGCTTGAAACGTGCTCTCCCGTCGAAAACTCAAATTTGAATTTTCGACCCCGTCACAATACTTTCCTTATACATTATGTATATAAGGAAAGTAAAAATGTTAACTGGTTTGGACTGTAGGACTATCAACAGAAAAACACTACAAGAAAAGCTACGTACAAAAAGACAGTTTTCAGTAACATTTTTATCTACTTGTAGTCTGCTGATTTGAATAATTTTATTTTAATTTTCATCTCTAGGTTTGCCTCATGACAGCTTTGAAAATATTATACCTCTAGCTTTAGTTGCGGCGGAGATACAGAGGGCTGAAAAATCCATTTTGTGGAGTGATCTAAAGATACGCTTGGCGTCGCTCTCATATTTTCATTTACATTTCATTGCTGTTTCATTTTCATTACTTGGCGCGAAACGCTACCACCTTCCAAAATATCACAGAATAATAAAGTTTAAAACAGATTCTAGTTTTAGATAATTTTGGTGCAATTTTTATTTGCTGGAGGCTGTTATCAGTTTATAGTCTCAGAACCAACCCATCGATGGAGACAGACCCAAAGTTTAGGAACTAAAGTAGCCATACCATGTAATTGGCTTTATGGTATGACTACTTTATATTTAAATATGATTTGTGAAATATGGTAAATTTGTGAGTGATTCTATAGGTTCACAATTAGACCACGAAGTACGTTCTCTTGCTGTTAGAGCAAATATCGGCTATATGGGGATTAAACGAGTTGAAAAGTTCGAAGCCGTTTCATAAATTTTGTGCCATATTTATCAATTTGGAAAAAGAAATTTCGATTTGGCGACATTTTCGTCAATTTGGAGTTATTTTGATAAATTTGGTGACATTTAAAAAACTCGCCAAATTTGTCGCCAAGTGGGACGGTTCGACTGAAAAATAAATGCTTCCGAAATATCATTACAATAATATCCCCTTTCAAGACGTAATTAATTTCATTGATTTGACGACATATTTATCAAATTGGCAACATTTTTATCAATTTGCCGACATTTTCATCGTTTCGGAGACACTTGATAAATTTGGTGACATTTTAAAAAGTCGCCCAAACTTCTCGTCAAGTGGGATGGTTGGACTTGACAGACAAACATAATCGAAACATTATAACAATACTATTCCCTTTCAAAACGTAATTAATTTCATTGATTTAGCGTCATTTTTATCAATTGGGCGCCATTTTTATCGATTTTGCGCCATTTTCGTCAATTTCGCAGCATTTAAAAAAAGTTGCCAAGTTGGCAATATCTCGCCAAATTTATGGCCAAAATTTTTGCCAAGTCAAATTTTCGCCCAAATTTTCGCCGTTACCCAAAGATATATAGATAAGCAGATGGATAAATTAAGATGTTTATATTATAAAGTTTTGGACGGGGCTAAAAATATTTCCCAGTTATTACAGTTATTTCACTTATTCCGTTTTCCCCATGTTCCTTTTCAAACAGGTTTGACTGCATATACAAGGGTATTTCAATAATTTTAACACAAATATTTCATATTTCTTGTAAACCAAGATTTTTAACATTCTGGTGATACATTTCTGTTTAAAGAAGATGCAAATTCTATAGATTATTTTGCTAAATGTAGCTAATAAGAAGAAAGCGTGCGAAATAATGATTACTTTTCAATTTAAGTAAAAGTATTTCAGTTCCTCTGTTTACAATGTTCGGCTGATGTGTGGAGGGCTCGGGTTCGAATCCCGAATAAGGCATGGAGGCTTGTGTGGCTACTGTAACTGGATTTCGATCTGTTGTTGCCACGTTAATTGAATTAAAAAAAAAAAAAAAAAAAAAAAAAAAAAAAAAAAAAAAAAAAAAAAAAAAAAAAATGTTTAACCAACTTGGAACTTGTATAGTTTAATCCACACACGTGTAAGGTGAAGATTATTTTGTAGACTACGTTGTTTACCCAAGTCAAACAAAGTCTGATAAAAATGGATTAGATTTAATAATGCCAAAATACATGTCTCTTAAATCGATATGAGAAAAGTATGCGTACACAAATGTTCAGCTAGAAAACTTTTATTAAAATCATATTTAATTACTTTAAAATGAATTAAGATTATTATCTTTTGCAATTTAATATATATTTTTAGATCTTAATTCATTAAATGACGGTGCACATAGAGTTATAATTCTCTTCTATCCTCCCCATGCAATGACTGCGCTATTAATATCCCCAGAAACATGGGGACTGTGCATCTCACTCGATCGATATTATTAATTACTATGAAACCCCTAATGACACATAATTACTTTATCATACTTTAACAAAACGCAATTTGAGGCAATATAGTTCAAAGCTCATCTGTCTCTCGAACAGTGAAACTCGCTATATTTTGAATCAAGTATATTAAGCTAATAATTCCAACAAAGCAATAGGATATAAAAAAAAAAAAACTTTATTTTTTAAGATATTTTATTATAGATAGAATTTGAGATACTTTTAAAAAGTAGGGAATTTGGCGATATTGCACAACATATTTTTAAAGGCTAGGTAACGAAAAAGCCGTTTATTACAACTTGGCCGGTGTTCTGTACATTGTATTTTATGTTTATGTATCTGGAGTGACCTATTACTTCCTATAATTATTGTGCAAAGGCTCTGTGCTTCTTCCAGTCTGGTTTTTATCTATTTTCTCACCCTAGATAAAATCTTCGAATAATTTTTAATTTATTGAACTGAATATTGCAAAAAGCTTTTTACTCTAAACATTTACACTTTATACAAGAATATAAAATCTTGCGATGACAATTTTCCCTTTCTCATTGTACGTAACATAGTATAAGGAAATTATTGTTGCAACGAAAATTTTCAAATTCGAGATTTGAATGCGAATATATGTTTTAAGAACTCCCGAACATGTTTTGATTATTTTGGGAGTGATGTCTGTTTGTATGTCTATCCATGTGTGGTCGATTTCTTGTGTATCGACCACAAACTTTACTGGATTTTCACGAAACTTTGTATCCGGCTTTGTCATCGAAATATCTAGGATTAGAAATATTTTTTTTAAATTTGAGCGAAACTTCGAATTTATTCGAAATTATACATTTTTTTAATATGGCAGTATAGAACGAAATTTCGCGTAATCATGCACAAAAGTGATATTTATCGTTCATCGATCACGAGACTCAATGGTTTCAATCATTGTTGTGAAAAATAGCCGCGATATAATTTTTTTGTTCGTGACGTAGTTTTCCCCCGGGAGGGAAGTAACCCCATTCCGACGGTGACACATTGTCAAGTATGGTATGAATCGAAATATTTTTCAAGCTCTTTAATGCGGAGGGAAAGTCATTCAGTTATCTGGACCCACGATACCGATTTTTCAAAATTTTCCATGTAATATTTTGAAAAAAAAATGTTTCTTTAAAGTGGATTTTGGTATTTCAATTAGCTGCTGCCTTATTCTGAGCAACTTTTTAGAAAAAAAATTGGATCAATAAGCAATGGCTTCTTTTCACAATGTGCACCTGATACGGAGTCCCAAGCCAGGACGACTTTAAACTCCGATTTGCAGACTATGTATGTATCACATGACGTTATTTGAGCAGAAATTAAGCAAAATACATTTTATATATACAATTATTTGTTTAGAAAGTATTGGTACATATTAATTTCATATATATATATATATATATATATATATATATATATATATATATATATATATAAATACATATATATATATGTACACACATATAAATTTTATTACTTCGCCATTGTATACTTTGCGAGGCGATAGAATAATATTATTCCTTTTGCGTTTAACTAAGGGCTGTCCAATTTAAATATGATCTGTTGAGCCATAAATAAATGAAATGAATATTTAGACTTGATATGGTAGTATTAGCGTTAGTGCGAAATCCACATTGAAAAGGTATTTCAATTCACTTATTTCTCCTTTGTCAATTTAGCATCTGCTGAACTTTCGATTTGGAGTGAAACAATGTACTTAAAAACATACGACCTCTTCCGTCTCTTTCATATTTATTGCGAACTAGCAGCATACCCGTTCTTCGTACGGAGTGCATAATATAAAGAAACTTAAAATTCACAATCATGTGAAAAATCCTATAGTATACTAAATGACATTTTTAATCAAAATATTTTGTTAAAATATCTAATACAATGTTCCTAAAAAGAAGTTTCAGAATCTTTGTTCTCGCAATACAAAATTATCTTCACGGGCAGATCTGAAGAATAAAACATCCTGGCCCCTTTTATAAGCAAATTTTAAAAAAAAAGGAATTGAATCTGTGTAAAATGGAAGCATTAAAATTGCATGGGACCCGTACTATTTATATACGCGAATATTAGAAGATATAACCTGTATTAATTACATGTATAAATTGAAAATATCAATAAACCCGTAATTGACTCCAATATAATCCCCGTAATCTTTATATCAAAATGTCGTAATTGATTCCAATATATGCCAATATATATCAAAATATATGCCAATATACCTGTACCTCGTAGATTATAAGATATACCCGTGCATTTGTAGAAGATTACGTGTACAACGTACAATATATGAGTTTAAACAATTTTTGTCATAATGAAACAATGGTATAATAACTTGAAAATATCAATAATCCCTGAATCAATAATCCCCGAAAATATCAATAATAAATTTTAAGCCTGAAGACTGTAATTGATATTATACAGTCAAAAATGCAATGTCAATGAAATTTATTTCATATACATATCTTTATTATTCAAATCGGAAAAGATTTAATAAAAATCGTATGCCGCATAACACATTGGATTTACATCCATTGCTAAACGACATGATATCATTTGCTTCAATTAAATTGATGGAAATCATATCATCTGAATATTGCTATCTTAATGGAAGGTTTGGCGACATTTTCATCAATTCAGCGATAATTTAAAAAATCGCCAAATTTATCGCCAAATGAGACTGTAGAACTGATAGTTCCATTTTGCGACAAATTGACGAAACATCATCACAATACTATCCCCTAACAAAACACAATTAATTTCATTTATTAAGCGCAATTTTATCAATTTCATGATATGTTTATGGATTTACAAATATTTTTATCAATTTGGTGATATCCGAAAAATTCGCTAAATGTATTACTAAGTAGGATGGATGGACTGACCGACAAATGCTACCGAAACATCATTTCAGTATTTTCTTCTGAAAAAAGAAATTTAATTTCGTTGATTTAGGGTCGTTTTTATCGATTTGGCGACTTTTCAGTCAATTTGGTAACGTTTACTAAAAGTTGCCAAGTTAGCGATATTCCGCCAAATTCGTAGCTCTGAATTTGCAGATTGAAGAATAAGACATCCTGATCCCGTTTGTATATACTAAATGAAAACACAAAAATTGTATTAGAAGATATCCGTTCTACCCTTTTTCTGTTTCAACAATCGGATAAATGAATTTATTGGGTAAACACAATATGAGTTTATTTGCTAAACACAATATAAAAGCTTAAAAACTATTTGACAAAATAAATGATAGTGGTGTACGCAGTTCGCAATTAATATAATTAAAAGCAAAATCAAACCGTTCTTTTCTAAAATATATTTTTATATCCATTTATTTATTATTCAAATCGAAAAAATAATAATTAAAATTAACAGACAGATTTATTTAATTGCCTTTCTGAGCAACATGATATAAAACTGAATCTAACTCATAAACTGCAAAATTAAATAACCATTTTGATTTCTTTCTACTTTTCATTGTTGAGTAAAAGCTTGTGAAAAATAAACCACGGAGATAGATTTTCCATTTAAATTTATGTTTCAAACAATTCATGTTTTCAAAAAGTGACTAATTAGCGCAAAAAATTTCCCAAAAAACTTAGACATAAAGTTTTAATTCACTTTCAAAGGAATGTACACATTTTCGTCTGGGTAAACCACGGAGTTAGAGAGTAGAACTCCAAAGAAAAAGTTTCGTTTTTCATTAATATCTCGACAACCCCTGGTCTTAAAAATTCGAAACTTGGATTAAATTTACGAAGAGCTATTTTAAGGCTATCTCCAAAATTTTATTAAATTTGGTTTAGCCGTTCTCTCGTGATGATGAGACAAGCAAAAGTTATGTTTTTTACTAATATCTCAAGAACTACTGGTCATAGAAACTCCAAACATGGACTAAATTTTAAGTGGGGCTATTTCCAGGCTACCCACAAAATATCATCAAATTCGGTTCATCCGTTATCCCGTGATGATGGGACAAACAGACAGACAGATTGACAGATTTTCAAATTTATTTATATAGATAAACTAGCAGCATACCCGTCCTTCGTAAGGAGTATATAATATAAAGAAACTTATAATTCGCAATCATGTGCAAATTCTGTTAAAATATTAAATTTATTGCTCCTAACGAGAAGTTTAAGAATATCTGTTCTCACTATACAAAATTATCTTCACGGGCAGATCTGAAGAATAAAACATCCTGGCCCCTTTTGTAAGCAAATTTACAAAAAAAGGAATTGAATCAATATATGCAATCCCGTACTATTTATATTGTCGCAGATTAGAAAATATGCCAGTGTTTTAGTAGAAGATTACCCGTATTGCAATATGAGTCTTAAATATATTTGCCAAAATAAAACAAATGACGTAATAAATTGAAAATATAAATAATATAAATAATTGAAAATATAAATAATAAAGTGTATTTGTAGAAGATTACTCGTACAACGTACAATATATGAGTTTAAACAATTTTTGTCATAATAAAACAATTGCATAATAACTTGAAAATATCAATAATCCCTGAATCCATAATATCCGAAAATATCAATAATAATAACGTTTAAACCTGAAGACGGTAATTGATGTTATCCAGTCATAAATGCTATAAGAAAAATCAAATCGTTCTTTACTAAAATATATTTTTATATCCATTTATTTATTATTCAAATCGAAAAAATAATAATTTAAATTAACAGACAGATTTAATTTAATTGCGTTTCTGAGCAACATGATGTAAAATAGAATCTTCATCATAAACTGCGAAATTAAATAACCTTTTTCATTTCTTTATACTTTTCATTGTTCGGTAAAAGCTTGTGAAAAATAAACCATGGAGATAGATTTCCCATTTAAATCATGTTTCAAACAATTCATGTTTTCAGAAAGTGACTAATTAGCGCAAAAAATCTCCCATCAAACACAGAGATAAAATTTTAATTCACTTTCTATTCGTTTGGATAAACCACGGAGTTAGAAAGTAGAGCTCCTTGGAAAAAGTTTCGTTTTTCATTAATATCTCGACAACCCCTAGTCTTAGATACTCGAAACTTGGAATAAATTTATGGGGGGCTATTTAAAGGCTATTCACAAAATTTCATCAAATTCGGTTCAGCCTTTCTCCCGTGATGATGAGACATACGAAAATTTCGTTTTTTACTAATATCTCGAGAACCACTGATCGTAGAAACTCCAAACATGGACTAAATTTTAAGTGAGACTATTTCCAGGCTATCCACAAAATTTCATCAAATTCGGTACAGCCGTTCTCCCGTGATAACGGGACCAACAGACAGACGGACAGACAGACAGATTTTCAATTTTATTTATATAGATACTGTTTCAATACCTCAAGAGAACTCCAAATGAAATAAAACTAGAGGTAGTTAAATGTGGCCGTGTCGTATCATACTGCATATTGTGTGGAGTTTTCATAATCAAATCAAGTCGATAAAATATGTAATGCTAATTTTTTGCAATTAAACAACATTGTCTGAAATATGTTGCTGTTATTGATCAGCTTAACACATTCATAATTGAGAGGCTTGAATCAGGTAAGTCAGGTTTCCATGCATATAAAAAATTTCATTTTTTAACAAATCAAATATATTTAAATTTTATTTTTTTGCCTTCTATTATGGTTGAAGTTTCTGTGTATAATAAAAGTTACTAATGAATTGAGTTGCTTTACTTTTAGTTGAAAGTAATTTTCAATAAGCATCCGTTTGGTCAGTAGCGTTTGAAGAATATTTTTTGCAATTTCCTGAAATAACGTTAGCCATAATTCTGCTTCGATTTAAGCATAATAAAGCATGTATAAATAAGTTGAAACGTATGATATGAAAGCATGAAACGTATATAAATAAGTTGAGCCACTTTCGAGTCATAATTGACTAATCAGGTAAGCAGAAATACGTATTTTACTTCTCGTTGTACCATGGGTAAATTTAGAAGTTTAAAAGTTATTTCACGTAAATAAATAAAAGTCGCGTTAAAAAGATCCCGTATTTCAGGAAATATTTATGTAATCTAACGTATTTCCGAATTTTTAATTTTATAAATGAATACTGAAAAAAAATTGGACATATTTTTTTATTTACAAATCTGCTAAAAAAGTGGTAAAAATGTAAATTGGTTGAAACGTTTTCAGGTAGTAAGTGGTTGTTCCAGAAGTACAACAGTTGTTTTTTCTGTCCCTGCTATTCAGCGGATAAATATAGGAAGACAAAACTTACAATCAAGCAATATCTAGACACAGCCTCATTGCCTGGAGTATGTTTCATCAAAATATATTGCATATTTATGGAGATATTTAGCTTTAAAGCAAAATTTGAATATTTACTTTAATTTATTAATGAAGTATAACATCGGAAATAATTTTCGCCATATGCCTGATCCTTATTAGGCTCAAAGCTGTGAAAATGTTATTTAATTCTGTTTAGCGTGTAGAAAAGGGTCCATCGTTATTTTTTTTCAAGGTTATTTTATATAAGATTGCACTATGAGCCCTTTCAAACAGTTAGAAATTTGTTAACCTAACGTCGACGACAGTAGCATTTCCTCATTCATGAAGTCACCTGCCAGGAGAGTTGTTGCCAAAACATAGCAAGTTTGTTCATTATTGCAATTTCAAATTGTTTGTCAATTTAAAAGTGGCAGTATCCAGACGTAAACAACCTGCACAGAGAGTTTTAATTCTACTGTGACCAACTTCCTCAGTGACTTACAAAGAGATTCTCGGTCTCTTCAGACAGCCCGAGAATGAATGTGAGTATTTACTATTCGCATGACATGATATGCCCAGAGTCAGAATAAGAAAATCTAATGTGAGCAGCACATGACTTTCCCTGCAGACTTATATTCACATTATCTTTATTTTAATTAAATTTAATTAACTCTTAATTCGATTTTCGTTCTCATTTGATAACTAGACTTATTTTCAAAGGTAGCGTAGAGAAAATACGAAAAAACTAAAATATCTCGAGAACGGCTAGTCCTAGTGTAACGGGGTTTCGTTTTCTTTTTTAAAAATTACGTATTAAACAAGCATTTAATGGATATATTTGAGCATACGTAGTTATTTATTTTAGATTTTTGCGATTTTTGCGGGCTATTTTGCTAAAAATGGCGGGTTATTTTTTTACGAATCGTACCCAAATCTAATCAATATCAGGGTGACCCACAATTGATTTATCTGCCGAATTTCGTGAAATTTGGTCCATTAGTTTTTCAGCTAGAGTAGATACAAGCTTTTGCGAGACATTTCGCAAAAAAAGGCGTTTTTTTATTCCGAATCATACCCAAAACTAATTAGCACCAAATTCACCCACAACTGACTTACCTACCAAATGTTATGAAATTCGGTCCATTAATTTTTTAGTTAGAGTGGATACAAAATCTGCACAGACAGACAGACACACAGACAGACACACACACAGCCGTCACGCTAAAAATAGTTTTTTCGTATTCTAGAGATCTCGAAACGTGTAGATCCGTCGAAAACTCGAGTTGCGATTTTCGACATGATTCCAAACTTTCCCTATACATTATCATGTATTGCAGGGAAAGTAAAAAAAGGAAGTCAGTTATGTCCGGCATAAACTCTTACTGATGTTGTTCTAATCATTTGAATTAGCTGCTGCGTGATTATTAGCAGTTTTCTGGATTTTAAACGAGTCGCATAAACATAATTATCAACAGATTGAAATCATTTTTCATATAGTAAATAATTTAAAAATATTACTGTAGCATATAAAAGTATGCAAAAAAAATTTTTTTTTTCATTTAATATTCGCAATCTCATAGTCTGTGGAGTGATCTTACAAGGTAATATTTGATCTTAATTATAGGTTGTCCTAATTGCTGTCATTGAAAAGAAAATTATCTATGACTTATCGGGACATTAATACAATAAAATAAATGAAATTTTGACTCGAAATGACAGAATTAGTGCTAACAAGTTAACATGAAAAGTTATTTCAATATCTGTACTTTTACTTAGACACTTTAACACCAGCAAAAGTAGTAATTTGGAATAATAATATCATTTGCTTTATAATGTACCCCTATCAACTTTCATATTTATTGCAAATAAACACTACCAACAATGATTTTTATTATAAATTATCACATTTTGTGGGCGATTTCAACTCGCAGTAGCTCGGGAACTATTAATTGACAGTAACATAAGTAGATACCATTTATAACAATACAAGCTTTCATCCTTTTATACAGTAGCAGAATTACATTGATTAGGTTGCATCTATACAACACTGTTTATACAAAGTTTTTATTAAAACTGGGTAAAAGTAAATGCTCGTTTTCTTAAATAAAGATTAACTTACAATTAATATAACTTTTCCAAATTAGTCATTTTTAAAACTAATATACATACCATCCCTAAAATTATCGTGATGTTGAATATTTAAACATTTCGAAAGAACTAGAGGGAGGAAACACCTGGAATTTTACATAAACATATGAAAAATCTTTTTGAATCAATTTTTATCAAAACATGTCCTGGTTTGTATTCATATTTTTTCGATTACTAATTTCATAATTAATATTTCATACAAACAATTATTTCCACAAAAATAAAAATCCCGTAAATGTGTTTGGGTTGTTTAGTAGTAACGTCATACAAATAATCAGCGTGAGAAGATAATTATTACAGAAGATATAAATGGAAGTCTTGGAATTTAATTTAATATTAGGAGCTCAAAACTTTACATACTCACAACTCAGAAACGCTTCACCCAAATGAATTGAAATTTGATATCACAGGTTGAATTTTGCTCTAGATTCGAACTATGTTGTCAAACTTGGGTGCTGCTATTGAAAATTTCAAAGTTTGAGCACGTTTAGATATGAAGACTTATGCCAATTTTAAGCACATTAATTTGTAGAGGATGTTATTCCTAATCGATTGGTATCTTTCAATTTTCTCTACGATGAACGATGCTGGAATAACAGAGGATGGGGCTTTTTTTTCCCGGAACTGTACATTGTATATTATGTTTACGTATCTTAAATTATCCATATCTTCCTACAATTGTTATGCACATACTCAGTTTTTCGTCCATCTCGTTTTTTATATATTTTGTAATGCCTAGATAAAATCATCGAATAATTTTTAATCTATTGGACTGAAAATAACCAAAAGCTTTTCGTCTAAATGTTTACACTTTAAACAAAAATATAAAATCTCACGATGACAATTTTTTACACGTTGCAAAGTGGTGCCATTTTTAATGGTGTATATGTATGTAACAAATATATGTATGCATATAATAAATGTGTTTATCAATCTACTATATTCTTCTAGATTTTAGTTCGTCAAATGACGGTGTACACAAAGTTCTATAACACATCCTCTCCTATCCGCCTCCTGCAAAACATGTGCTCCTAATATCCCCAGAAACATAGGGACTATGCACCTCACTCGATCCATATTATTAATTACTATGAAACCCCTAATGACACTTAGTTACTTTATCGTCCCCTAATAAAACGTAATTTAAGACAATCTACGTAAAAGTGTATCTGTCCCTCGAAGAATGAAATTCGATATATTTTGTATCAAGTATATTAAGCTAACAATTCCAACAAAGCGACAGGATATCTAAGAAATAAAACTTAATTTTTCAAGATATTTCATTATAGATAGAACTTGAGATACTGTTTAGAAGCAGGTAAGTTGAAGTCAGTCAAAGACTAGCTAGCAAAAGAGACATTTATTACTACGTGATCGGTGTACTTGTATATTGCGTATTATATTTATATGGAGTGGTCTTTAACTTACTATAATTGTATGTAAAGGCCCAGTGCTTCTTTCGTTTTGTGTTTTACCTATTTTGTCAGCCTATCTAAAATAATCGAGTAATTTTTAATTTATTGAACTTAATATTACTAAAAGTATTTTACTCTTAAACATTTACACTTTAAACAAGAATATAAATTTCCACAATAACAATTTTTTTACATGTTACAATGTGGCCCCATCTTTAATGGTGTATGTAGCATGTATATGTATATGCATATAATAAATGTATCTATGCACGTGAATGCTATAAAGTCCTCATCCCGTCCGGGGCTATTATAAAGTCTCTAGACCCAAAAACTAATTATTGTTAGTGTATGTGTGTGTTTTGTATGTACTCGCATGTTTAAAACCTCTATGATTTTTATCAAAAAAGATTATTTAAATTATCAAAATAATGATATCATAGCATATATCATTTAGCAAAGCATTCTACTGCAATTTTATTTTATTTTTACTGCTATGTGCATTTAAGATGTAATTTGGCTTTCCTTAGTAGGTCTGTTGTGCCCCAGTCACAACTATATCTGGAGATACGGGTGTGTCTGATCCCTCTACCTTCACACTATCGGAGATAAATCCAGAAAAAAAGTCTCTTGTATTGTGAAATGTCTTTAGATAAAGCATAATAATACCTCACGTTATGTACGCCTATTTTATGTATTTTTCTCTATAATGCTTGCTTTTATATGACCTTTTAAATCATTTATATAATGCGGACCCATCTACATGTCCAGCCTCGAACGATGACTGGATTCTAATTTTGTAGGCCACTGGGCTACAGGTGCCGTGAACCACCAAGTAATATTTTCACAAGGAAGAAAAATTTATAATGAAAAATTAAGCCGCCCCTTCTGGATGGTGTATTGAATTAATTCAGGAAACTTCAAATATATAAACAGTATATTAATTTAACCTTTTTAAATAGAATATTTAAAGTATTTATACTTTGATTCACCAGTCACAAATAAAATAATTTTTCACTTAATCTCTGAAGGCTATTCACTTGTCGGAGGCTTTGGAGAGTAGCTCCTAAAGCCCCCGACTTAATCCAGTCTTGTCTCTAACACTTATATAATTTTCTACGTGACCAACCAGTTCGCTTCCAGCTCTCTTCCCTCCCCCCATGAAAAAAAAAAACATAAATACGTGAAGAGAATGCTGTAGTTTATAGAGCTGGACTCTAAGATAAGCACGAATACATTATGGGCATAGCAGGGAATTTAAGTTCTACCATGCGTGTTTTATGCGGTCCAAATATAATCAAAACTCATTCAATTTCTTTTATCTCCTCTGCACAGAGAGAAGCTAAGCATATTTCTCAGGTCGTGGGGTATCGTGCTGCTTCTATAATCTCTCTCTCTAGTATGAAATTCAATTAAATCACCAGCTTTTGACATTAATTCAGTGACTACCATGGAATTGCAAGATTTTCGTTTTACATCATAATTTAGTCTTAATTTACATTATAATTTAGTTTCATTTGAGTTTGATAATTTGGGGAGTTGGCATAGATATAATTTTGTGGTTAATAAAGTAATCTAGAAGAAAAATCCTAGATTGTGGAAGATTTTTAAATAAAGATAATTAGTAATTTGGTTTTTGTAGTGGATTACAGGATGTGAGAGCTAGGTTGTTTCTCGTGATAAGAAACTTAATCGAAGCAAGGTATTTAGCTACATGTTTAATGACTGAGACGTTTATTTCATGAAAATAGCAAAAAACTCAAAGTACTAAATATTAAATCATCAATGTACAAGGCAGCTCTGTAACTTGTACGATTGTGCAAATTATACCAAATTGTGGTGCATGAAATAAAATAGTAATTAGAATACTACTGCTAAATTGACATGGTCGTAAATTGCTCGTACCTAGTGGACTTATTTATTATTGTAGTACATTGCGTTTTGTGTGCCCGATAATAACCCTCCAATTATTTATCTTTCGCATGAGTCCTGTAAAGGAATATTAGTTAATATAGTACTAAATGGATCACACCACTTTAAATCTAACAATAAAACATTTATTAAAAACATAAATACTTTATTATCCAATTACAACAATTAATCATATTATTTCGGCGGAGGGACTATGTGAGTCCACTTAAATCGCCTAAAATATGTATTAGATCTGGTTTTTCAATGGGCACATACCTTCAAGTCTGTCTTGGACTTTGTTAGCAGCACGTACTTGATGTCGTCCTTATTACTAGCATTAACTCGCAGTATAATGCATCGCCACGTAACTTCGTCAATCATATTGTACTGCTGACTCAAACACTCTACTTATGTCATTCTCGTAGTCATATCTGTAATCGCCAAGTCATATCGTTCTAATCATAATGTCGAACTCGTAGTCTTTAGTATCTCGTTCTATCATAATGTCACACCAGTATCTCTATCAAAGAACAAGTGTCGTTCTTAAGTCACAGGTTGTGGCTTTTTTACTCGGAGTGTTACACCCCCTTTTCTCTGATTTGCAGCATTCAGGTGACGCAACAGGTACCTTCATTACTGGTTAACCTTTTATCCAATGTCGCTACTTCCGTTCTCGTAAGGGCCCGCTCGGTCCCCTCTGTCTTGATACTCCTGGTTTATGGTTTTATCTGACCTTTGGGTTCACAAGCTGTAAAACCTGGCGTCATTCAGACTGAAAGTATTGTTTGCCGCTTCAGACACAATAAATATTGTACATAAAACTGTCTCACCAAAGTGTGAGATCTATTTCTGGTCTCGACAAACAAATATAAAATTCTGTCTGGTGCTTGAATTATTTTATATTCATGTTTCTCTATGGACTTAACATTATCTGATTTTTGATCTCAGGTATCTCAATATAGAGATCGAAATTTAAAAATTTGGGCTTCGTCATGATCTAAAATATCATAAGCACAAGCTATGTACAAAATTGTTTTCTAATCTGCTGACTCTGTCAACGAAGTTTATGCACATAATCAGATGTGAGAGGTATTAAGGAAGATACGCTTGAAACTCGTTTTGTTTTATCTATGCCAAGCAAAGGAAGGAATTTGATTAGATGTTAATTTGAAACTATGAGAAAGGTCCTATAGGAGCTTTTCAATTATTTAAGATTAAAAACAGAGCTAGATCCCGTACAAGATATTGCCATACGATGGTCATAATCACGTAAGTTAAACATGAGTTTATTAGGAACAGTTTAGAGTTCACCAAAGAAGTTTATAGCATCTTTTTTATTTTGATTTATTGATATTGTTATTTGTAAGCCCTTTCTTATGACAAAGTATCTTGGATACCTTGGGGTCTCTCAATGGCCCTAAGAATTATATTTTATTTTACTTCTTGCGTGTCTGGTTGTGCTTTATGATACATACTGACGACACATAAAGCATTATGGGATGAATGATAGATTTGTAATGTAATACTTCGTTTCGATAGTCCATTTCCTACATGAGGTCACGAGTGACCAATTTGCAATATTAGATTTTTTGATAATATTTAGTGTGTATAATATCCGAGTGAGGTGAAAATCTAGAGTTATGCCTAAATATGTAGATGATTTTCCGCATACAGGGTGGATTTAACTCGAATCTCCGGGGCAACCAGTTTAGAGTTTTGCCGCTGGGAGAAGGGGCTGAAAGGGGTTAATTATACTCCACCAAGCGAGAGCGCGACTCGGGGAGCGAAGTCATTGGAACCATTCAACGAACGGGGGCCGGAAGATGATTCCGGAGAGTCTTGACTCCAGTTGCCTACGAATCGGGGGATATGGTTACAAAGGCCAGTCCCTCCCCGCAACCTGGAACAGTCTGCTTCATTACTCTGAGTAGGAACTCTCGGAAATAATTTACAGATTTGTGTTCCTCCCTAGGGGAAGAGAGTCAGAGGCTACACAGCCAGCGCCTGTCCGTCTTTTAAGCGACGGCCTCCCTTGTGGAAGTGATCCGCGTATAGGACACGTTACCTCCACCGAGGCCACCTAGAATAAGAGGCCCGGACATTGACAACTCAACCGCAGCAACGGAGGGAACGTATCTCCCGTGCGTAACACGTACGGGATCTGACACAGATGAATTTCTACAGTAATAAATAAGACTAATATCAAAAATATATCTCTAAACTAACAAGTAAATTAAAAGTAAATTAGAATACACTTCAAACTGTGATTCTAAAATAAAAAATGATCTACATTGAGAACAAATATGCTTTCACTCTCTTCTGTAAACATTTATGTTAAAGTTATATTAATATAATAAACAACTATATTAATATTTATATAATATTTAAAATATATTAAAAAACGAAACTTATAAGCCTTAGAAATTCAAATAATATTTTATAACTATAAATAAGAGAAAAAGTAATTACATATTATTCACTATAATGGGAGAAACTGCTGACACTGATGGGAGAAACTATGACTTTAAAATGCATATTTTATTAGCTAACATATATATATATATATATATATATATATATCCAGATTTAGCATTTAGTTTTACAATATAAGCAACATAAAACACAGTGAAATAGTTATGAATATAAATTTCTAAATTTAACTTTTCTATTTTGTGACAGTAACTTATGCAACATTATTACTTTTACACTAATACTAATAACTTAGTAGAAAATAACTTAGTAGAAATTTATTAATCATTTTAACTCTCTGACTAAATATAAAACTTTTTAATTCAGTAATGACAATCACCACAACAGTTACACCTCAGTATGTATGCTATATGCTAGTACACACCATTTATTGATTTATAACTTCATG
This sequence comes from Amaurobius ferox, assembly GCA_951213105.1. Lineage (NCBI taxonomy): Eukaryota > Metazoa > Arthropoda > Arachnida > Araneae > Amaurobiidae > Amaurobius > Amaurobius ferox. The sequence continues at coordinate 61,303,195 of OX578152.1, forward strand.
AAATTTAAATCACCTTTTCCTTCTTGAAATGTAAATTACCTTAATTTGTAATGACATGTAGTATGTGTACAAATTTCAATTATCCATAAGTTAGGTTACCACACTAAGTAGAAAATCGTTGTCTTTCTACATGCAATGAAACTATTTAAATTATTAAATCCATCAAAAAATGTAACAGTATTTCTTCATATAAGGAAGTAAAATACAAAAACAGGGCTTTTATGAGTTGTAAAAACATTTTATCTTACAAATCTAATTAAGTGACATCAAATTTATATTAAAATGTATCATACTGTATATGCAGCAATAAATAGCTAGATTTGTATTTTGTCTGAAAAAAGTATATTCAAAATTAACTCAAATTTGCTGAGTATCTGAGTACCATGTATGTGTGTATGTTTTAACTAGTACACACCATTAATATTGTGTTGAAATGTGAAATTATTTATTCTTCTTCTTGAAATGTGAAGTTATTAAGTTTTTCTTGAAGCAAGTAAATAAAATACAAAGAATAAGAGCTTTTTATGAGCATATAAGAACTTTATTACAGCAAATTTATAAATCCAAGTAGTTGAAGTTAACAAAGTTTCATAAAAATAAAATATATCTGCCGCAAAAGCTAGATCCATATTTTGTCTGAAAAGTACCTGCATATCATATGTCACATTCAAACAAAAGTTACCCCCCCCCTCCATTTATATCTACTGAATACCAACCTGATATATATTAAATGATGTACATAAAGTATGGATTATAAATAAATACTACTGATTTTACAGTAAAAGCATTTATATTAAATGAAAAAAAAATTGACATTTGCACCCCCCCCCCCCCAATTGAGTTCTGAAGAACTCTCTCTGAGTTATTCAGGCAATATCAAAAATGAATTAAAAGTATTTTTCTTCAGAAGATATAAGGCAATTCATACAGAAATTGAAACATTCAGTGCCACATATGCGAGAAACATCACACGGTTATAAATCAACAGATAATTTTCTCAAAATAAAATTAAAAATGCCATGAAATTTAAATTTACAGTTTATACTTTTGTTTATACTAGTTTAGCAATCCTGGATACTAAAGAAGGTACCGTAGTTAAATGAAGAATGGTAAAATGTTATGTTATAACTAGTAAACACAGCATAAAAGTAAGTATTTTTAACAAAAGCCTGACAATTCAACAATTAATACAAGCATCAATATGAAAATTTAAGTGTGAATGCATTATGTAATGATCACAGCTACCCCCCCCCCATGTTTAATTTTCATATACAATTATATAAAGGCATGTTGCGTATATTTCATTTGTAATACAGTTTCTATGTTCTATGATTTATCAAGGCTATTTCGATAATTTTATGACTTATTATGACTATTTCAATAATTCTATGATTTAGCAAAGCTGTAATATTTGATTCATTAATACTTTAGATTAACTTACAAATTACTCCTTACATCATGATATGTTATTTTAACAGATTTTGTCTTTTTAACATCCAAAAAATAAACGATTCACGATCTCAACAAAAAAGGCAAATATTTACTTCATAAAAGCCTGTAATAAAATTATGCTTAAAACACAAGGTTCAGTGATGAATAACAAGTCATTCAGGCAATATTAAACAAGAATTAAGAGTACTTTTCTCAAGATATAAGGCTATTCGTACAGCTATAGCAACATCCGGCGCTACACGTGCTATGTGTTACAAAAATGTTAAAATTGCATGCATAAAATAAGACAAAATAAAAAATAACTCACCATTTATGAAGTCCTGTTTCCAGTAGTCATTTTAATCCAAGTGGGCACGTATTTAAATTATTATTTTATTTAAAAATATGAATTTTTGAAAGTCACTTCTGTAACTTCCATACACTTTCGTACATTCGGTGTGATTGCAGTTCCCCCCGCGGCTGACGTCACGTATCCCATGATTCTTAGATGTCCGAGCCTTTATTTAGATAGCCTTGCCTCCACACGCCGTGGTAACCATGGGGTTTATGCCGATTGCAAGAGTGGGAAGAAAAGGAGTGATATCCGCAATCAAGCGAGGCCACGGCTAGTAGAGCAAGGGTCGGCCGAACCATTCACCGGGTAGGGCGGTCACCATTCACCGGTCATAAGGGCCGAGGAGTATGGCCATAACATGTCATAATGGGCCAGCTTCTTTACGCCAAAGAGAAGCGCCTGCTTCAGGACCTAAAGCACGTTAGCACCAGGCACATCCACAAATTGATTTATCCCCACAGGTAAAAGAAGGATGAGAGTTATGAGGAAGCTAAGTTCCATATACCGCAATTTTGTGACGGCCCCCTGTTGAGGGAAATCCGCATGTAGGAAGTACACGCTTTTGTAAAGAAGCAGCGGTGATATACTATATTAAGATAGAAATAAATCCAGTGACATTTGCTAAGTATTAGCTTAACTCGCCTTATGAGTCAGGTGCATTTTGGAGAACCAAAAGTGTCGTTGGAAAAGCATAAAAGTCATTTTAAATAATAATACGAAATATTGACGGGGTAAGGGAAATAAGTTCTTTAATAAATGCGGACCTCAAGCATGTATCTCCTTTGCCTATTGAGAATACGATTTTCCTTCTTATGAAATAGTTGAGACTTATTGAATGTGAAATTTATGCGCACGTGTAGAAGAGGTTCGCTGCTAAAAAATGTCTGCTAAAGAGTTGTCGTTAAGATGCGACATCTGAAAAATTGACCAACTGCACCTTGTAAGTATTAAAATTTGTTTAAAATACAGATTAGAAGATCATGCATTGAAAGATAAAGTCTGAAGAAATGTAACAAACAATTTAGGGCTATGATTTACAATTAAAACTTGCCTACACATCCTGCAGAAGTGCACACTATTTATATATCATATTTAAAAGCCTTTGCAATATAAAGATATAGCGTTCAGTTTCTGCAAATTAATACTGGTTTAATTTTAAACAAACTTATACAGTGGAATATCAAGGCGCGAAACATGTTTTAACTATGCCAGTCAAAGTCGTTTGAAGGGGATTAATCTTGGACAATAGGTTCACTTTATTTTATTTAGCTGCAGCATTATTTGGTGCAGTTTTCCAGATCAAACTTAATATAGCTAAAATAATATTAAAAATCAAACAAAAATTTATAAATAGTATATTTTTAAGATAATATTGGTACATGTGGATTTTACTAAACAAATAATTCAATTTTAATTTTTTGCTATCTTAAACTCTATGAATCTAATCAATTTTGAGATTGATTAAGAAGTGTCCAAGTGGTTGCCGTCGAAAAAAATTACACATTGTCTGTAATAAATAAATAAAATAAACAAATAAAATGAATATATAAAATATAATAAATAAAATAATAAATAAATAAAATACAATTAAATATAAACTTGATTTATATGGATAAATAAAATGAAATTTTGGACTATTTTCATTTTAGACTATTTAAACTAGTTTCTTAAATAAATAAAGCAAAATTTTAGACTTGATATTGCAGAATTAGTGTCAATACAAAATCTACATTGAAAAGTTTTTTCAATTTTCGCATTTTTCGTTGGTCACTCTAGCATTTGCTGAACAACACATTTAGGATGAAACCATATGCTTAAAAAGATACCATCTCCTTCCCCTCTTTTATATTTCTTGCAAATACATAGACTTTCAATGACCCAAGAAAACTACAAATGTAAAAATTGAAGGTGGTTTAATGTGGGCGTGTCGGAATACATTACATGTTGTTCGGGGTTTTCAAGATTAATTAGTGTCAACATTTTTTTTCTGACCATGTAATGCTAATTTTTTATAATTAAACGAAATTGTCAGAATTATGTTGTTATTGACCAGCAACACATTCACAATTGAGAGATTGGAAGCATGATTCGGGTAAGTCAAGTTTCCAATCATATAGAAAATTCCATAAAAAAAATTCTGTAAAAAAGCAAATTTATTTAGATTTTATATTTCGGCTATTGTGATTGAAGTTTCTGTGTATGATTACCAATGCTTTGAGTTAATTTACGTTTGGTTAAAATGAAAATTTTTGTGTAACTGAATATGCATATATGTAAAAGCAGAGTGGGATTTCATAATCCAGTTATTGTTCTTTACTATTCAAAATTAAAGAGAAAACATTTTGTGAAAAGGATAAGGAAAAAATTCAGTAAAGTAATAGTTAATTTATGTTTTTAAATTCTTTCTATTTTGCCTTTTAGTCGGCAAAGATCATCTTTCATATAATGATAAAAATAAGAGCGTAATTAAAAATGCTTCGAACGACAACTCTTCAGTAGAATCAAAATTTGAAATTTAGAAAATATTTTTAACTGTAACTATCAAAAAGCAAATGAAAAGCGAAATCTTGTTGCAATGTATATATATCAATTATCTACATTTTCTGGACAAAAATATTTTTGATGTAAAACATCTTAGAGCGACGGGTACAGAATAAATACATTATGAAGAAAATGTAACTAGGATGAAATGAATGTAAGGGCATTATAATGTCACAAATACCTGATAGAAAACCTTTATAAAAATTGAAGGTCTGAGCCAGTTCACCTTGACCACAAATTCGGTTATTTTACAGTGAATTTGGAAAAATATCATCAACTTGGCGACATTTGGCGAATTTGGTAGGTTGACTATAAACTTCATGTTTTACGTGCTTTTCCTAAAATCTTCTACAGAGAGTGCATAAGCTCGTCATCATTTTGTTGGGTTGTTGACATGATATAAGCAAAAGTATTTACCAAACTGAATACAAAACTCAATACATATATATTGTCTGACTATATATACGCTTTAAACTGCATTATAAAACAATTTTGGCGGTAAAGTGTAAAAAAAAATTACATTTCAAACTGTGAGATGTGTGTTGTACGCCGGTATGTGCTTATTGCTTGTGCCTAACGCATGCTCGATGTGACGGCAAGCGTTACACCCAAAAGTTTTGTCTTCCGTAACTTTATTGCCTCTGGTCCGATTTGTACAAAATAAACTGCATTTTTTTATTCCATGGAAACTGCATAATTAAAAAAATGAATTCATTAATTAAATAAAATGAATGTAAACAGAAAATATTGAAACCTTTCTTTAGGTAGGTACCATCGTCAACTTTTTCCCATTCGAGGAATGCGAAAGGAGCGATGTTTCATACTAATCTATAGCAGTGGCATATTTTGAATTTTAATTTGGGGGGGGGATTAAGTTTTAAATAAAGTTCATATCAATCTCAAGGGGTCCTATTTAGAGGTCTGCACGGGCTCGGGCCTGGCTCGTGGGCTTAGACCCGATGTGTTCCACGGGTCAGGTCACGTTTCATTAAATTTGGGTCGGGCTAGGTCAAAATTTGTACAAAAACAAAAATAGATTAAAATTGAAACAGAAAAATTTGAAATTACACATGAAACACAAATCCCAATTAGCGGATGAAAGTTTCCGTCCCCATATTAAGTAATAAAAGTTTGCTCTATGGAGAATGCCGATGAGTAAATTAGAACCGAATGCACATAAATTATAATTTCAAATAAGAAATGGAAGATTTATTTATTTAACGACATTCCACAGTCTAAAAAAAGTTGCTCTTCGCAACATTCAAGGTGTTTAAAACTACTGTAATGGAACGGAAAATGCGTTCTGGCCTAGACGCAGCAAAATAAATATACGACGCTGATGTGCCAGATGCCACTTTTTGTAACATTTTGCAATCTGAGAATTTAATAGGAAAGAAATACCTTCTAAATTATTTTTACATTTATGGCAAAAAAGTTTAATCGCTTCTGTACTATGATTGCTTGACTGATGAACAAACTTGACTGACGACAAATGATATGAAATCCAATAGGCACTGTTTTCTTTAGAATTTAACACTAGTATTTTATTTTAAATTTCTTCTGAGATTTTAATTTTAATTATTAGATTTCAAATGTTTCTAAATTAACAAAATTAAATAAATTCTATTGTTAAATTAAAGCACAGTTCCGTCGGTTTCTTTCCGATAATAAATATTGAGTGAACATTTATTTGAGCAAACTGTTGTAATTTAGAATTTATATATGAATAAAACGAATATTGTCCTTGGATTTATTTATACTTGCATTCTAATCATCTTACACTTTCACTTCAAGATTATTAAATGTTACAAATATTCATAGAATGTCAGGTTTTAATGCATTGTAAAAAATTCGGGCTGGGCTGCGCTGAGGCTGGTGTTGAGTGTTTTTGAAGCGGGTCAGCCTCGGGCGAATTATTTTGAAAAATTCTCGAGTTTTGTCTGAGTGAACTCATAATATTTTCAGGCTGGGTAAAATTTTAAAATTAGATCCGTGCAGATCTTTAGTCTCTAAATAACTGGCTTTCCATCTTCGTTTCTTTCGACGATTGCAAAAACCAGGATTTTTCAAAATATTATAGGCTATGGGTTTTCTCCCCTATTGCAGTGTTGCAGACAGAGATCAATATGACGCCTCTATACACGTATTTCACGCTATAAAATAAGCAAATACGCTTTATAAATTAAAAAATGCATATATGTCCTGACTGATTTTGTAAACAATAAAGAAAAAAAATATTTTTTAGAAACGTAAATTAAACATTTTAAAACTCATTTCGTAATGTTTATAAGGTATATTAATAGTGCTATCAGATATACAACGTATTTTGTTTATTAACACAGATAAAGAGTATTGTGCATTTCTTTTTCCATACAAAATACAATAAATTTAATAAATACCTGGAAATTTGAGGGTAATTGTACGCACATTTGTTAAAAATTACTCCTCTGAAAAGCAAAATACTCCTTCAAGTCAAGTCAGGGAGTATTTTTATTCTTCTGTAAAAATTCTGGCTCGATCTCTGGTTGCAGTAGTAGAAGTACTTCTTTTTGAATTCTTAATTTCTGTAAATTCCTTACTTATTATTATTTATTTATTTAATTTTTTCTATTTATTGGAGGTAAAACTGGTTGTTGAAGAACTCTAGAACGACAAACTGAATGGGAATTGAGTAGATTATTTTATCACATCTGTGTTTAGGAAGCATTATGAATCTTTTTAATTTCGGGGGGGGGGGGAGGGGTTGAACCCCCGAAGACCCATCCTTAAATACTACCCTGATTTATGGCATGTAACAGAGTTACTCACAATTTTTCTTTTCATTGTTAACGTCTATGTATAAAAATCTGCAACTGATTTAAAATATAGCAAAATAAATTTTCTATTCTTACAAATTTCTTTAGCGATAAATTATAGAACCCAAATTTCAGCATCGTTAATATCACCTTAAAATAATTTAAAATCGTGTTCTAATATTTTCTCAATAGAAATCATCGAATTGCTATTGACTGTCATCCATAATGATAAAATTTGTAATATGGCGGCACGACATTACGGCGAAGATCATTCAGTATCATTCAAAGAATTCAAATTGCTTACGTTAATATAACTCAGACAAGAGATTTATCAATTCATAACCTTAATCACATTCATAGTTAAATATGAAAACATGCTGATAGAACAGGTATATAGAGGGTGAAGCCAAATTTAGAAAACAGGCATTGAAAAAAATCTGATGTGGGAAGCACATGACTTTCCCTGCAGACTTATTTATATCCACGTTTTCTTTATTTTAATTAAATTTAATTCAATTTGCGTTCTCATTTGGTAACTGGACTTATTTTCAAAGGTGGCGTAGAGAAAATACAAAAAGAAACTGAAATATCTCGAGAACGGCTAGTGCTAGAATAATGGGGTTGGTTTTATTCTTTCCTCCGTTAAAAATTGCGTATTTTTTTTAAACACGTACTTAATTGATATATTTGAACATGCGTAGTTTTTTATTTTAGATTTCGGCGATTTTTGCGGGCCATTTTGAAAGAAAGGCAAATTATTTTTTTCCGAATCTTAATAAAATCTAATCAGAATCAGGGTGACCCACAAGTGACTTATCTACCAAATTTTGTGAAATGCGGTCCATTAATTTTTCAGATAGAGTGGATACAAGCTTTTGCGAGCTATTTCGCAAAAACTGGCGGGTTCTTTTATACCGAATCGTACCCAAAACTAATCAGCACCAGATTCACCTACAAGTGACTTACCTACCAAATGTTGTGAAATTCGGTCCATTAGTTGTTAGTTAAAGGGGATACAAAATCTGCACAGGCCCACAGACAGACACACACACAGTCGTCATGCTAAAACTGTTTTTTCGTATTCTAGCGGTCTCGAAAAGCGTAGATCCGTCGAAAACTCGAGTTGCGATTTTTAGCATGACTCCAATACTTTCCCTATACTTTACTATGTATTGCAGGGAAAGTAATAACAGTATACATCAAACGATTTTGCGCCTATCATGCCCTCGTCAGTCTTTAACAAAAAAGCTTATAAAGTGTCATAATGGTCGAAAGGGACAACGATATCACGAACACAAAATTTGTATCACCGCTATTTTTCACTACAGTGATTGAAACTAATGAATTTCGTGATCATTGAGCCATAAGTAACAAATTGTATGCATGAATATATTAAATTTTGCCCTATGCCGTTATGTTAAGTAAATGCAGATAAGAAATAAATTTCAAATTTCACTCCAATTCCAGAAAAATTCTATACAGTTCTAGATATTTTGATAGAAAAGTACGAATATAAAGTTACAAGAAAATTCATTAATATTTGTGGCAACTATTGTGTAAAAAAGAAATCGACCACAGACAGATAGTCAGATAAACTGACAGACATCACTCTAAAATTAATCAAAACGTGTTCAGGAGGTCCCAAAATATATTTTGACATCAAAATCTTGAAATCAAAAATTTTCGCGAAAACATTCATTTTTTACTTGCTCTGCAATACATGGTAATGTATAGAAAAATTATTGGAATCACGCCGAAAATGGCATCTTGAATTTTTGACGAATCTATACGTTTTGGGACTTTTACGAAGAAACTATTTTTAGTGTGACGTCTGTGTGTGTGTCTATCGTGTCTATCAGTGTGTGTCTATGCGTGTCTATCTGTGCACTCTAAACGAAAAACTAATTAGTCAAATTTCACCAAATTTGGTAGGTAGGTCCCTTGAGGATGACCCTGGGGCTGATTAGATTTTGGCACGACTTGGGACAAGAGAACCTGTCTTTTTTTGCGAAAAGGCCAGTAAAAATTGCATGTATCAACTCTAGCTGAGAAACTAATGAACCAAATTTCCTAAAATTTGATAGTGTGATGCACATTTCAATAAAACTGTTTATGTGGGATTTTAGACTTATTAAATTATTTATAATTAACATGGCTGTATATCGTAAATCGTGAAACTTATTAAACACATCGCATTGTGTGTCGCTTAAACCCGCCTTATTTAACTTCAGTGTGAGTTCCTGGAATAGAATACATTAACATACTACCACAATTAATTGCACCAATTTAACTTTAAAATAAAATAATTTATTAAGAACATTTGATTAATTATTAAATTCATTACAACATTTCTCATATTACTATTTGCGGAGGAGAGGAGTGCAAATGTGAGAGCAGCTAAGCTAAGATCCCTAAACTGCATTTATGACCTTCTATAATTATTGATTGGAACATATACCTCCAATTTTGTCTTTGTGCATTGGCACAGCCGCCTTTGGTTCTGTTTTAGCAGTGTACACCGTAATGTACCAACTCATGGTGTGGTACGCCGTCTCGTACAGAAGTCGATCACTGAACAAGAATCAAATTGACCTCATTATAACTTCATAGCCAGTCGTACAAACTTGAAGTCTGGTACTCTGGCTTCACTGCGACTCTTCTCTGCTCCGATTGACCTTGTCGAACTCGAACTCTCTTGCTGGTGAATTCCCTCACTGTTTTCCACATCTCTAGAACTTTCCATATGTTGTAATCTATTTTCGCCTGAGGTCTAACACGCCTTTTTGGCTCTGATTGGCCGACCTTAGGGCAATGCGACCAGACATTTTGAATAATTGGTTAACATCTTTACTCAATCTCGTGTTTTCCTTTTATCCCCCTATATTTATGGACTATCTGACCTCTCGGATCAGGGTGCAATAAAATTGGCGTCCTTAAGTCTGGCGCATTGTTTGATATTACAGACAATCATAAATATTCAACATAAAACTTTCTCCGCTAAATCTTATTTCAAATCTGTTCTCATAGATAGATAAGTCACTTGTAAGTTACCCCAGTACTGACTAGACTATGGTACAATTCTGAAAAAAAAAATCTGCCTTTTCTTGCCAAATGGCCCCAAAAATCGTCAAAATCTAAATTAAAAGACTACGTATGCTCAAATATATCTATTAAATGCTTGTTTTATACGTAATTTTTTACGATAAAATAGATAAGACCTGCCACATTACTCAAGGACTAGCCTAGACATATTTTAGGTTGTTTTTCTTTTGCATTTTTGCTAAGCCACCTTTGAAAATAAGTTCAGATAACAAATGAAGGCGGAAATTGAATTAAAAGTGCAATTTCTGAGTAATTTAAAATTATTATGCTTGCTGTTTTATTCAATTCAATGAATTATTGAAGTTGTAAAGAGAACGTGAATATGAGTCTGCAGGGAAAGTCATGTATTGCCCACATCAGATTTATGTTCCTATGAGAGAAAGGAAAAAAATATATGAAATATTGGTGTTATAAGGGAAATGCGTCTCTTAATAATTTCAGCATTTGCCTACTTTGCAAATAGTAGAAAATTGCCCTATTTAGAAGATTGCCCCTCTTTCTGTTTGTGAATTAGTTAACCATTTTCAGTAAGCGGATTGCATGCTCCTAGATACCTGGCATATCTATCACTGAACAGCTGTGGCTGCTGAAAATAGTGCCTGCTAAAAATTATCTAAATATAATGATTTCTAAAAAACCCATCACTAGCTACAGGTATTGCATCTAGTAAATATGCTTTAAATATATATCAGAAGAAATATTAAATAAATGTTACAAAAATTAAACAAATATGATTTACAAATAATAATATGCCACTACGCCCCTTTTAAGTGAAAGCCCCAGGCCGTCCGGCTCGTCCAGAGGACTTAGAGCAACAAAATGGACGACCGGGCTCCCCTTTTAAGTGTCAGACTTGATCGTTGTTAATTTGTACCAAAATATTATTCAAGAATTGCATAAAATTCACAAAATTAAATTTGCTTAGTTTAAAAGTTCGCTGGAATCACAGGTTATTACATAACTTCACAGTTCGAACGCTATTTATTGGTCTATTTATTTCTATTTGCTGCTTTTACCGTATATGCAGCCGTCCAGACTATTGAGTTTTAGAAAAATATAAATACTTGAATAGATAAATCTATATTATATAGAAATTCCTACTAAATTATTATCGGTGAATGATAGCACTACAGAAAATATTTCACTTTTAATGATTCTTAATTTCACAATCTGTAGTGCAATAGAATAATGTTATTACTGTTCTTAACTAGTGGTTTCTAGAATTGGGAGGAGGGGCGTTGCCGTCGGAAAAAAAAACTGATCTACTCTCCGTCAGGATATACTTTAAATAAGATGGCAATTTAATCATCCATGAGTTTCATCCATAGGAGTTTTATCTCCTTCTTTTTAACTACATGCTTAAAACTTCATAAAAAAAAGCAATGCTATAAAATAGTCTGCTTCTCTATGTAAAATCAATGAATGTTTCATTCATATCATACATATTACAGACTCCCGAGCTAAATAATTTAGCGTTAAAAAATTCAGCAATTCTTATACAACTCATCTTACAGCTTAGTTTGTTTACATTCCGCAAACTTTAAAATTAGGCTTTGTTGTAGAAATAATCAAAGTTTAGCAATCATTTAAAATAAAAAAAATAATGTAATTGCGTCAGCACAGAATTAGATACACAGATAATATGCAAAATTAAAGCGGTTTTAAGACAGATGCAACACCAAATATAAATATAAGCGCTCCTTAAAAATCACGATTTTCATTAAGAGAAAATAAAATGGATGCCATATTTTATGTTGCAATGAGACATGTGATCTCTCCATACAATATGGTTGTAATTATTATTCCAGTTTTTATTTAAAAATCTATTTCAAATATTCGATAAATTTTGTTTACACATTATACGTTATAATTTGAATATTTCCCTAAAAGTTTCGAAGCGATTTGTGAATTTTAACTCTGCTTAAAAAATGTTCGAACAATTAGCTCCCGCAGGGTCCAATGTATTTAATTTTTTCAAGCCTGGTTCAATTCGAAATTAATTAAGTGATATTATATTTTTACATTCCCATATGTCCCACAGACCCTCTTAGCGACATACTAAAATTTCATTTTGATAAAGCTATTTTTTACGGCAGTTATCGGGCGAACAGATAGACAGACAGACAGAATGAACAAAGTCATAAACACTTTACAACTATGTTGGAAAGGGTTAAAAATAGCCTTATTCTATTGCAATTTCTCAAAGTCATATACTTCCTTTTCATTTTTATTCAGATAATTTGAACTCTTCATTGGCCATATATCGACATCGATGAAATCTATGAGTTTAATGTGTTGATTTAAATAAATAGAATGTTCAGTTCAAAAATAAGTATGAAAAGTATTATTAAAAATTGCGTTATTATGCAATTAAATAATAAAATTCTCTGAATAGAAGCTCTTTGTCTTTAAATCTATTATTTGTGTATTATATGTTGCAGCTTGAAGGAATATTTTAGAAGATGACTTCGGTGAGTACTTTTTACACTTGGTTTTTGCAGTAGGATTTGATCCTCAATATGTTGTGCTGAAATCTGGGAAAGATTATTCCCATCGATCTATTTGAATTTGAAGGGGAAACTTTCTCTAGGTACAATGGAAAGTGGTAAATTAAAAAAAAATCTATGAAGGCAACACGAAGATTAATTAACAAAATAGAAACCGAAATTAAACGCGAGGATGAAGTGTCTTTGGATATTATTGAAGAGCTTTTCGCACACTGCTCCTTTCTTTTGGTCCTCTTCTTCTTTTGGACACCATTGAATACCAAGGAAGAAGCGCTTAATACATTTGATAATAATGTTACGAACGTATAAAATGTCCTCACTGGAGTCTCTTTTTGAAACCGGCTTTGCAGGTAGCTATTCCTATGACGTGGATTTAGGGTTGCCACATGCTGAAATTTGAGAGGGGTTGCCAGATGTGGCGACATATACCTAGTTTGGCGTATTTCTAATATTCGAGAACCATTATAACATAATGAATATTCTACGAAATACGAACCCCTTCTGATAGTTTCTATAGAGAGTATATAAAAGAAGTTATCACTCAGTTGGAGATATGTTGACGTGATACGAGCTATATTGGACTGTGACATACTTCAGTGCTTTGAAAATAGTAGTCGCTGTTTTGTTAAATGAGATGCCTCAATGTTTTGAGAATAGTATCGGATGTTTTGTGAAATTAGTAGAGTATTTAAATACTCTTTTACTGTGTCTGATAGTTGTTAGTGATTTCAAGAGATAATTATAGAGTTATTTGCTGTACATTGATCCTGTTTACGCTGTGCTTGTAAATAAACGTGTTAGTTATCCAGAAATTTGGACTAATTTCTTTATCCTGAGCGTACACCCTCGATTTCAGAGGATAGGTCTTAACAAATTAGTGTGAGAAGCCGGATTTCCGGAAATTTGGCTAGAGAACTTCCTAAACATAAAAAGTAAACGCTTCCTACAAATAACAAGTAAACAACAACTTTCAAATAGCTTATTAAAGCGTGTGGACTTGCGTGCATTGTGATTTAAACGTACTTCTGTATATTGAGTACGTTGTTATGATTGAAATCTGTTGCTTTGATTTCATTGTTTTTCTGTATTCGAATTTGTTTAAATTAGCATTCAAATTCCAAAAATTTATATCCTCTTTTGTATCAGAATTCGAAAATATTGAAATTAATTTTTTATACTTTTAATTTCATAATTATATATTAAATTAAGTTTGAGTTTGAAATCCTTCACAGCTCACATACTATATGTGGTGCACAAAAATGGAAGCTTTATGTTTATGGCCTTATTTGACCTCTCGGGTTAGGTTGCAATAAAACTGGTTTCCTTAAGTCTGATGCATTGTTTGATATTACAGAGAATCATAAATATTCGACATAAAACTGTCTCCGCTAAATCTTGTCTCAAATCTAATCTCACACTATATATGTGCGAGTCCTGCAAAAGACCGGCTTTTTGCTAGTGTATTTAATAGAATGCCATGAATTTTTAATGATTTTTCTTTCAAAAAATATTCGAAAATTGAGAGTGGGGGAGGGGTCTTCTGAACTTTAAAAGCAATGGGATTCCAGTATTCACTGATTGTAATACTGGAATCCCATTGCTTTTAAGATATGGGATTCCAGTATTACAATCCAATATTATAAAATTTGTGCTAATATTTTAATCGGCCGTGAGATATTGCGTCTCAAGTCTTACAAATATACACTAGCATACGTGAATAGACAATAATATACGCACCCACCAACAGACACACCTCAAAAACGTTTTATTTGAGTCCAGGGATCATTGAAATGTGCTCTTATGTCAAAAACTCGCATTCAAATTTTCGGTCCTTTGACAATACATTGTACTATGTTGGAAAATACATTACTATGTGGGAAAATACATTACTTTGTAGGAAAATACACTACTATGAAGGGGAAGACATTACTACGTAGGGAAATAACACTTTCCATATACATTAAGGGAAAATAGTATTGATCCAATTCTAATCTGAATTTTTCCCGAAAGCAAAGGTAAACATAATATATATAATCAATCAGGTAATCTTAAGTTTAAGTCAGGTAAGTTTAAGTCAGGTTAAGTTAAGTCAGGTAATCTTAAGCAGGTAATCTTAAGTTTTGATATTCTAAAATTAAAATTAAACGAAGAACACTGTTTTCGGATTGGTACAAAATAATAAAAATTGCGACCACATGAGATTAAAATTTTCGAAGGACATTTTGGAAAGAGTTAACCCCCAAATATAGTAAAATTAGGGTATGATGGGTAAAATTGATATAAAGATAATGGGAAAAGTTTTGTTAGCTTGAAACAACGAGTAAGTATGAAGTAATAGAAAAAAATGTCAAAAATGGTAATAAGGTTACTTTTTTTTTGTATAGACAGAAAGTTCGGTGTGTTGTCTCATGGTATTTGCAGTACAAGAATATATTTAGATATTTTAGCACAGATGGGGATTCTGATAACTACATCACGAAATAAACCACTTCCAATATTAATCATGGGGTCATCAATCCCTGAATGCATTTAAAGAAAGTAACTATAAATATACAAGGCTACGAAATTTGGATTTTATATATTTAACTTTTGGAGCGAGGAAAGCCCAAAACTTTTCTCGCGAATTTATTTGGGCTTCAGTCTTTGAACCAAACTATATACTTTAGTTTCTTTTAAATTCATATCTACACAATATAAGCATTATACCAAACAGACTTGGTCCAAATCGCTTTAGCGGCTTTCGGAATTGCGAAGGGTCAACAATTTTAACAAAAATCCAGCTGAATTGTACAAATTTTCTGAATTGTACGAATATAGCTGATTTGAATAGCTGAATTGTACAAATTTTCGGAATTTTTTTTTTCGTTTACATCCACATAATATGCTAAACATGCCACCCAAATGTAATACAAATCGTTTCTGTGGATTTCGAGATTATGGAGGTCCAACGATTTGGCACCCACCCACCCAAAAACCGACAGAAATCATTTCTGGTGTCTATGGACTCCACCAATGTATTTACTGTAAAAACTCGACGTGTGATTAAGTTACGATCAAGGCATTTTTCCTAAGCTGCATCGATTAAAGTAAAAAGTTTGATTTATTTACTCCTAAAAGCATATCAATCAAAAAAGTGGTTCAAGTCGCTATCGCTACAACTACACTTTCTTCTAGCTTTCCTCGCAAAGACAGTAAAAAACAAGAAATTTATGAAGCAACCTTCATATGGGGACAAGTAGTGTGTACACAACATTTTCAAAGAAACTTTAAACATTTTTTTATTTCCTTTTGCGTACTTATTTTGTACAGTCATGAATTTTTGGAAAAACCGTTAGTTGCATCTCTAGAACCAAAAGCGAAAATTCTTCTTGAACCCCAAGCCCATCCGAAATTTGATAGAGAATCTACGTCAGTCATCATCGGGATTCTATCTATAGCCAATCCTGAGATATTGCAAGGATGTTGCAAGGATACTGCTAATAACACAAATGTTGCAAGGAAATTGCTAATAACACAGTCGGTGCAAGGAAATTACAAGTTCTTTAATTTGAACTGGGATCTCTAGCACCGGAAGTGGAAATCCTCAGTAAGATCCCTACTCCCTTTAGAATTAAATGCTAAATCACTATCATCAACCCTCTCGTCTACTAAGCTTTAACTATATCCTACCCTGAAAAATAAAAGTAAAGATGTTTCAAAGAAAATTTTTAATTGCTGAAACCATATCAGTCATCATCTAATCACTGTCTATATCAAATTTTAAGAAATAGATGTTTAAAAAAAATGTTTTGAAACGGAACTGGAAATATATAAGAAGTGTGAAGGATTCCTTAGTAAACGCTCCAACCCCCTTGGAATTTGATGCTTTTTAAACTTTAATCTAAATTTGAACTTTATTTATAGGAAAGATTTTGAACCAGAAGTGAAAAGAAAGTGGAAAATGAAAATTCTTGGGTGAACATCCTATCCCTCCCTACTCCCCTGAAATTTGATTCTGAATTCATATTAGTTGTCATCTAAGTTCTGTCTACAGCTGACTCTAAAACTTAGATGTTGCAAGGAAAATGTAAACTTTTGAATCGAAAGTCATTCCACCCCTCCAAAATTTAATGCTGAATCCATATCAGTCATTATTTATGCTCTATCTACAGCTAATCCTGAAAAATAGATTTTTAAGGAAAATTTTTGAAGCGGAAGTGGAAAGTTAACCAGAAGTGAAAATTCTTAGTGTACCTGCTTTGAAATGTGATGTTGAACCTACATCAGCCATTAATCTATATTAAAGCCTGGGAAATAAATGCTTCAAAACTTTGTTTTTGTGAAAACATTGATTGCACATTTTATTGCCATCAATAAATAAAACATTCGGTTTTGTGAACAAAATTATCTAACTACGAAAGGAAAGAAGAATGTGTGGAATAAATAATGTCTTAATAGGAAAGGCATCAAAATGTGGAAGTTTATTGTTTAAGAGAAAGCGATCAAGCACTAAAGTATCGTGTAACTTTTATTTAATAAGTACATACACGTAGTAGACACAATAACCAACGAAATTACCTTAGTTAAAAACAATATATATCGATCATTAATTACAACTTTTATCGTATAACTAATATTATTAAGTAATATTATTAACTACAACTAATGCATTAACTAATACATTAACTAATATTATTAACTCCAACTAATATATTAACTAATATATTAACTAATATTATTAACTAAAATATAAACTAATTTTATTTATTTAACACTGAATTATTACGATTACACATATAATTACTATGTCATGGATTTGTGGGTCACAAACTTCTACGGGCAACACTGCCAACAGTGGTGTCACTCGTCTTTCATGACTTTCCTTATATAACGCAATGAATTTACTACTTTTACACAAAAAAAAAAGGTTTTTTTAATAGTAGATACTTATATTCTTTCCAAAATATTGAATGTTCGTCAATTAGTCGTCATTTTTATTGATTTAGCGTCATTTTTATCCTTTTGACAAGATTTTCGTCAATTCGGCTGTATTTAAAAAAGTCGCCAAGTTGGCGACATTCCGCCAAATTTGTCACCAAAATCTTAAGCGTTATAAAAGGAGAAATAAGTTATTCTTATAGCAGATAAATGACTATTGGTGTTCAAATACAAAAGTATTACTCAAAGTATCTTTTCTCATGAATGGAGTGAGCTAGATCCAGGAGAATGATGTCACCAAATTTATCGCATGATATTACATAAAGGTGAACATGTTTCTCAACAGTTAATATATTTTTTTAATTTATGGGATTTTTTGATAAAATTTATTTAAAAAATGTGCAATATCTCGTGAACGGTTCATGCTAGCGTTCTAAAGTTTATGTCAATCGTTTTCTAAGGAAAAATTACATAAGAAATGTCTATTTGCGTAACTTTATTAAAGGTTTTGATTTTTGATGATTTTTTCAAAACTCCGCTCGAAAATTTTGGGAGGTTCTGAGCATCCGATTGCGTATACAAATAATAGGCTTTCAGTATTCATGGATTGTGATTTTTGTACCAAATTTTGTTCGAATCGCTCCATTCGTTCGTCAGTTATCGTCTCCACACACGCACAGAGACATAACCTCAAAAGTGTTGGATTCGTGATAAGGGATGCGTGAAACGTGCTCTCCCGTCGAAAACTCGAATTCGAATTTTGAAAACTTATTTAATATATAGAAGCACGTTTAAGTCACATTGCATGCAAGTGCAAACGCTTTGATTAGCTGTTTAAAAATTGATGCTTATTTGTTATTTATAGAAAGAAGCATACTGAGCATGCGGAGTTTAAAAATGGACATTTTGCTCCTTTGACTACGTGTTTAGAGGAATTTCGCCAACCTGGCGACTTTTTAAAATGTTGCCAAATTAACAAAATCTCGCCAAATGGATAAAAAGGACGCTAAATCAATGAAAATGACGACTAATTGACGAAAATTCAATACCTTGGAAAGAATATAAGTATCTGCTATAAGAATAACATATTTTTTTTGCTGTAAAAGTAGCAAATTCATTGCATTATATAAGGAAAGTCATGTGTTGTCCGCATCAGATTCTTTTTAAATGCAAACGAATGTTCAGAACCCCTTTAAATTTTGAGTGAAATTTTGAAAAAATCATCAAAAAATCAAAACCGTTAGTAAAGTTACACAAATAGACATTCCTTATGTAATTTTTCCTTAAAATACGATTGACACAAACTTTAGAACGTTAGCACGAACCGTTCTCTTGATATTGCACATTTTTCAAATAAATTTATAAAAAAATCCCATAAATTAAAAATATATATATTAACTGTTGAGAAACTTGTTCACTTTTCATATGTAATATCATGTGATAAATTTGGTGACATCATTCTCGGGGATCTAGCTCGTTTCATTCATGAGAAATGATACTTTGAGTAATACCTTTGTATTTGAACACCAATAGTCATTTATCAGCTATAAGAATAACTTATTTCTCCTTTTATAACGCTTGGCGAGATTTTGGCGAGAAATTTGGCGGAATGTCGTCAACTTGGTGACTTTCTTAAATGTTGCCAAATTAACAAAAATCTCACTAAATGGATAAAATTGACGTTAAATCGATGAAAATGACGACTAATTAACGGAAATTCAATATCTTGGAAAGAATATAAGTATCTACTATAAGAATAATCTATTTTTTTTGCTGTAAAAGTAGTAAATTCATTGCATTATATAGGAAAAGTCATGTGCTGCCCACATCAGATTTTTTTAATATTATAAATGATATGATTTGATGTTTTACATCTTCTGTTTCAAATAACATGGACATAGAAAAGTTACAGATACTAATAAATGCAGAATGAGCAATAATAATCTTCGTAACGTTTACGTATTTATGGGAAGACTTAAGAGAATGTTTTGTCGTTGAATGAGCACAAAGCAAGGATTTAGCAATAAGCTGCAGAGTCTGCACCGTACTTTGATGGGTGGAGATATGTTCTACGACGATGCAGCGAAATTAATTTTTCTTCTCTTTGCAGTTGCAATATCTAATTGTAACTTTATATTATGTTCAACGGTAGAACTACAAAGGAAGATTACAGAAACAGTAAGAAGAATGGAAGATTTGAAATGTTTGTTGATTCCCCGAGTTTATTAGAAAAGATAAAAATACTAGGTATTGGTATTACTCTGGGTATTGGTATGAATCGAGGGTCATTTCAGTCTCTCTATATTAATGCAATAGCTGATGCCGTCGCTGTTTGATAAATTTCTCGTTCCTCGATATTCTCTGTTTCGTACCGCAAGAACTATAGCATACAGGAATATAAAATTTGGTACACTTATAGAGAAAAGTTTAGGAAATAAGCTGAAATAAGCCGTTTATCGATATATATATATATATATTGTAGTTTAAGAAATATTTAATGTCAAAGTCAAATATAAAACACTTGAGCTGCGAGTTCGCGTCCTGGATGGACAAACAATAGCAAGAACACGAATTTTTGCAGGCAGGTACATACATAATTGAATTTTGGCAGGATGGAGCTTTTCTTTAATTTTGATGTAGTTTATGAGATATTTTACTTTTTATGCAGTTCTAAATTGAAAAAGGCTCTTTCGTATTGGTACGTCCATCAATTTTCTCTGTCGCGTACCGCAAAATCTACAGCTCACAAAAATATGAAATTTGTTACATTTATAGCGAAATAATAGGGCAATAGGATGAAATAAACCGTTTACCAATTTAAGCTTTGGTTTGGCTTGAAACAGCTCGCGAAGCGAGATCTGCCCGCGCAGCTAGTAGGCGGTTAAGGGGGTTAGCAAGTTTAGCGAGCAGGGACCGGAGCCCCCTGGTTTTAAAAAATTAAATAAAATATTTATCACGAAACTCAAATAAATAATGATACAAATAAAATATTTCCTATACAATACGTTCGAATTTATAGAGTTATTGTAGAAGTTGTAAAATTTATATGTAGTGTGATATTTATTTACATCAAATTTAAGAAAATTTCTTTGCATTTAGGAGGATCTTTGTTCGGACGTAGCAAGACGAAATCAAGTTACTCGCAAAATTTCAAATCTTGGTCAACGTGTCTTTGCCTGAAGAACAATTTAAATGTATCACATCTGCAAATTTCATGAAGAATTAGTTACATAGGAGTTATCTTGCAATCCTTATCTGCGCAATGTTTTTTGCCAAACTACTGGCACAGTTTTAATCTCACCGTTTTCATCGACGAACGCCATCTGTAGGACATTTGAACTAACCATTACACGACAATTTCGTGACTATCGGTTGGTTTTTAAATAAATGTATCATCATTTCATGTATAGCAATCAGCATTGGAGACACGTTGTTGCAATATTTTTTGAAGACGTTCATCAACGAACTCGGTCTGTAAAACAATAATTTACACCATGTAGCAAAAGTTTAGAAAATGGGGTTATATTTCACAGGAGTTATCGTTGAATAATATATATCAATAAAAGAAGCAAGGCGCAGTACGAAAATCAGTAAAAGAAGCAAGGCGCAGTACGGAATCAGTAAAAGAAGCAAGGCGCAGTACGGATACAGTAAAAGGAGGGAGGCGCATGTTTTGTCCGACTGCGATACAAAACCTTCTTCTTTAATCGACCCAGACCGTCCGACCTACCAGAAAGGTGTAAGGTATATGTTTGGACGGCCGGGAAGTGCCACCCAATTTAGACCGGAACCCAGTGGGGGAGACATCCACAGGGACCGTACCCTCCTTCCCCTACCACCAACCTCTCGGAAGGACTTACGGACCCACATGTTTAACGTGATCGTACTCCGCGTAAACGATACAAAACCTTCATTTTTACTATATATATAAATAAAAATATGATGTGATGAGCTGCCCATGACTTTCCCTGTAGACTCAAATTAATTTTCTCTTTATTTCTTTAATATTTCATTAAATTTGAGTTTAATTGCACAAAATAACACTAAATTAATTTTATTCAATTTTTGTTTTTATTTGGTAACTCACAATTTTTTCAAATGCGTCGTAATAAAAATACAAAGATACTTAAATATCTCCAGAATGGTTAGTCCTACAGTAATGCGGTTGGTTTTATTCTTTTCCTAGTCCAACATTACGTAAAGAACACGCATTTAATTGATACATTTGATCACATGCAGTCTTTTATTTTAGATTTTGGCGATTTTGTCTGGCCTTTTTATAAGAAACGGTAGGTTTTACTTTTTCGAATTGTACCAAAATCTAATCAGCACCAGGGTATCCCACAAGTGACTTATCTACCCAATTTTATGAAATTCGGTCAATTAGTTTTTTAATTAGAGTAGATACATACGTTTCACAGACATATAGACAGACACACAGATACGCAGACACACAGACAGGCACACACACGCAGACTTCACGCTAAAAATGGTTCTTTCGTATTCTAGAGGTCCCAAAATGTGTAGATCCGTCGAAAACTCGAGTTGCAATCTTCGCATGATTCCGGCACTTTCCCTATACATTACCATGTATTGCAGGGAAAGTGAAAAAGAGGTAAGAAAGAAAGCAACTTCTTATAAGCTGATGTGATACTATTTATCCAGGAAGCCGAAGAGAAATCCTGCATGTGTACAAAGTCCAACTGTATTTTGGTGAAAGCAAAATTTCTGTAAATACGAACTTATTCAGTGAACATTGTGCTGTCGCCCCTCGATACTAGCTGATTTCTGCATTAAATTTTCAATTGATCACTAAAATGCAAGACATCACTATTTTCCGATTCAAAATATGCAAAAGAAGAGATGCGATTGGATGTCATTAATCTCAGTGTTCTCGTTATATTCTATAGAATGCATATAGCATATAAATTTTGCTGCTCAGTGACAGTTGGTGACTTCAGGAATTGGTGCAGCAGATTCAGTGGCGGGATTACCCTCCTCCCTGATAACAAACATCATCAAAACACATCACCCTACCAGCACAAGTGCTGTCAAATATTATCTAAAAATTGCCAAACACATCTGAAGTTTTCCAAATAATAATAAAAATCTGATGTGGGCAGCACATGACTTTTTCTGCAGACTTAAATTCATATTTTCTTTATTTCTTTAATAATTCATTAGATTGAGTTTAATGGCACCAAATAACTCTGAATTTGCATTTTTAATTCAATTTTTCTTTTCATTTGGTAATTGGATATTTTTCCGATAGCGGCGTAACAAAAATGCAAGAAATCTCAAATATCTTGAAAACGGTTAGTCCTAAAGTATAATGGAGTGTGTTACATTCTTTTCCTCGTCAAAATTTTTTGTATAAAACAAGAATTTAATTGATACATTTCAGCATACGTAGTGTTTTTTTTTTATTTTGGCCATTTTTGCGGGTTATTTCGTAAAAAAAGGCAGGTTGGTATTTTCTGAATCGTACCAAAATCGAATCAGCACCAGAGTGTCCCACAAGTAACTTATCTACAAAATATTGTGAAATTTAGTCAATTAATATTTTAGTTAGAGGGGATAAATGACATTTTTCAGGCCGTTTCGCAAAATAGGACGGGTTCTGTTTTCACGAATCGTACCAAAAACTAATCAGCACCAGGGTCACATCCAAGTGACTTACCTACCAAATTTTATGAAATTCGGTTTATTAGTTTTTGAGTTAGAGTGGACACATACATTGCACAGACACACAGACAGACACACAGACAGACACACACACAGACGTCACGCTAAAAATAGTTTTTTCGTATTCTAGATGTCTCGAAACATGCAGATACATCGAAAACTCGAGTTGCGATTTTTGACATGATTCCAATACTTTCCCTATATATTACCATGTATTGCAGGGAAAGTAATAATATAGGACACAAGTGAAGCAGCGTTTCACATGCGTCAACTGCGTTTCCTGCTCGTCACCTGCTATCGAGCAGTCACTGGTTCTGCTACTTAATGATTTTAAAATATTTCACAGTAATTGTTAAATTAAATGATCCACAGTCAGTAATAAAATTTAGAAATAAATATATGAGGAAGTTATTGCAAAATTAAAAATCTGATGTGGGTAACACATGACTTTCCTTATATAATGTAATGAATTTACTACTTTTACAGTAAAAAAATAGGTTTTTCTTATAGTAGATACTAATATTCTTTCCAAGATATTGAATTTTCGACAATTAGTCGTCATTTTCATTGATTTAGCATCATTTTTATCCATTTGGCGAGATTTTCATTAATTTGGCAACATTTCAAAAAAGTCGCCAAGTTGGCGACATTCCGCCAAATTCGTCGCCAAAATTTCGCCAAGCGTTATGCACTAAGAAAAAAGTTATTCTTACAGCAGTTAAATGACTATAGGCGTTTAAATACAAAAGTATTATTCAAAGTATATTTTTTCATGAATGGAACGAGCTAGATCCACGAGAATGATGTAACTCAATTTATCGCATGGTATTACATATGAAAAGTGAACATGTTTCTCAATAGGAATTTTTTTTTATGTGACTTTTTCATAATTTTTTTGAAAAATGTACAATATCTCGAGAACGGTTCATGTTAGCGTTCTAAAATTTATGCCAATCGTTTTCTAATAAAAAATTACTTAAGAAATGTCTATTTGCGCAACTTTATTAGCGGTTTGATTTTTTGACGATTTTTTCAAAATTTTATTTGAAAATTTAGGGGGGTTCTGGACATTCGATTACATATAAAAACAATAGGCTTCCAGTGTTTACGGATTGTGATTTTTGTACCAAATTTGGTTCGAATCGGTCCATTCGTTCGTCAGTTATCGTCTCCACAGACTCACTGACACACACACACACACACACACACACACATACACACACACCGACATCACTTCAAAAATGTTTGATTCGTGATCAGGGATGCTTGAAACGTGCTCTCCAGTCGAAAACTCGAATTCGAATTTTCGACCCCTTCACAATACTTTCCTTATGCATTATGTATATAAGGAAAGTAAAAATTCAACGATTTGTTTAATTTACGTCCTCACCATGTACATAAAATTGTAGAGAAAATTCATATTTAACCTATTTCTTGACAATTTTATTCATTTTCTGTGGTTTTCAACTTGAGTTTAATCTATTCATCCGACTACAATCTAAATGCTCACCAGAAAGAAAGTAAGCATGCTTGTATTCTTCTCTTTCGGTATTCTTATATTAAATGTAGAACATTGCTTTCGAGTTGCTAATAGTAATCAAAATAAAACCACTTGGGATTAAAATTTCCGAAAGACAGTTTTGAAAGAGAAACTTCAAATGTAGCAAAATGTGGTATGTTGGGTAAATTTGATATAAAAATGTTGGAAAAAGTTTTAGTAAATTAAAGTACGGATTGGTAGTATCAAGTATGAGAAGAACATGAAACTCCAAATAGTGTTATAATGTTAGTGTGGTGCACAAAAAGAATTATAATAATATTATTTAATATATTACTGCTAAATTGACACTGTCGTAAATTGATCGTATTCGTGGGACTCATTATTATATTATGCATTGCGTTGTTTGCCACTGATAACCGTCCAATTATTTATCTTTCGTGGGAGTTTTGTAAAGGAATATTAATTAATATTAATACTAAAATGATTGCATCATTTTAACTTTAACAATAAATCACGTATTAACAACATAAAATACTTAATTACTTAATTACAACAATTATTCCTCTTGTTCGCGCCGGAGAGATACAATGTGAGACCATTTGTTAAAATGCCTAAAATGTATTTAAGACCCGTAATAAGTTTAATGGGCACATACCTTCACTTTCGGCTTTGGACATAGATCACAATTCTTGCATCAGAAAATCGTACTGGCCGTAACTCTGCGTATTTGGCTCCATCTCGTACTGTTGATTGCACTGCAAATTGATCTAGGCATTCGTTTGAAATCTCTACGGAACACTATATAATACTTGTTGTTGTTGTTGTTGAGACCCAGACCGTCCGACCTACCAGTAAGGTGTAAGGTAACCGTTTGGACGGCCGGGAAGTACCACCCAATTTCGATCAGAACCCAGTGGGGGAGGCATCCACAGGGGCCGTACCCTCCTTCCCCTACCACCAACCTCTCGGAAGAACTTACGGACCCCCATGTTTAACGTGATCGTAATCCGCATGAACACTGCGGCAGTTGTGGCAGCGTGCAAATCCAGCGCGCAAACCACCGGGCTACCGCGCCCGAAAAATGCCAACAGCACGCGGTGTTCCCAAGTGGTCACCCACCCAAGTACTAACCGCGCCCGATTGTGCTTGACTTCGGTGATCTAACGAGAACCGGTGTTCTCAGCACGGTAGGGCCGTTGGCTTTTACTATATAATACTTGCGTAATACTTCTCAACTGCAACTCTCAACTGTTGAAATCGTTCTCTATATGTATCGTACTTATGTTATTCTCTTAGTCTACATATCTAGTCGTTCTTTCTTAAGTGTCGTACCGTAAGTCTGTTTCTCGCTATCTCTTTTTTATCGTCTTTCTTATGTCATAGGTTATGGCTCTTTTTGCCTCAGGACTGACACTCCTCCTTTGCTCTCATTTGCAGCCTTCAGGGTGATGCAACAAGCTTCTTCTCAATTGGTCAGTCTTTTCATCTAATGTCATTGCTTCACATTATTCTTAGATTCGTTCGACCCCTATGTCTCGACGCCCCTAAATTTATGATTTTGGTTGACCTTTGGGTCAACATGTTTTAAACACTGGCGTCATTGAGACTGAGGGTATTGTTTGACATTTCAGACACAATAAATTACTGGCATAAAGCTGTCTCAAAATAACTAGTGTAAGATCTATTTTTGGTCTCACAGTTAGTAAACGGTTTTAGCTCTAAAATTTCTCGTATATTGACAAAAATATGGAATATTACATGATATGTTTCCACAGAAATAAATATTTCGATAATGTGGGTACATAATAACACAAATTGGAGCTTTTTTGTAACTTTATCACACTAAACATCCATAGGCTTAGTTTTGGTGCAAATAAAATACATGGTGTTGTTGTTGTTGTTGTTGAGACCCAGACCGTCCGACCTACCAGAAAGGTGTAAGATAACTGTTTGGACGGCTGGGAAGTGCCACCCAATTTAGACCGGAACCCAGTAGGGGAGGTATCCACAGAGACCGTACCCTCCTTCCCCTACCACCAACCTCTCGGAAGGACTTACGGACCCACATGTTTAACGTGATCATACTCCGCATGAACACGATGGCAGTTGTGGCAGCGTGCAAATCCAGCGCGCAAACCACCGGGCTACCGCGCCCGAAATGTACCAACAGCACGCGGTGTTCCCAGATGGTCACCCACCCAAGTACTAACCGCGCCCGATGTGCTTGACTTTGGTGATCTAACGAGAACCGGTGTTATCAGCACTGTAGGGCCGTTAGCTAAAATGCATGGTGTGAACAACACATTACTTTCTTTACACATTCGTTACTTCTTTCACAGCAAAATTATGATGAACATGATTCATAGCACAATGTGCTAAGAATGTGTTTACATTTGGCTGTTTTCTTCCTGACAACATGTAAAAGTATTCTGAAGTAACAAATTAAACGACTGCCGGCCAATGCTCCCAATGATTCAAAAATTATTTGAATTAATTATTTTGAGATTAGATTCATCAAATAAAAAATATGATGTGTACAGCAGACAACTTTCATTACATTTTCACAGCAAAATTATGACGAATAAAAGCCATGGCACAATGTTTTAAGAATGTGATTAAATTTGACTTGTGATTAAATTTTCTTGCTGATAACATGTAAAAGTCTTCCGAAGTAATAAATTAACCGATTACCCTCCAATGTTCCCAAATTTACAAAAGTTATTTAAATTAATTAATTTTTCAGATTTTATCTAAAAAACTTATTTATTTCAAGCAGAACTTGAGTTGAAGTGATTTTTAAAATTATTTGTTTCAGCAGATAATAGAATTAATTATTATTTTTTATTTTTTGTAAACCAGAAAGATAAGCCCGTGATAAGACTGGATAAAGTTTCAAATGAGTATCTCAGATCCTCTATTCATAAAGTTGTAAAATATTATTTTCTCCCGTCCACTCTGTGCTCAAGCATGTGAGCCATGAAAGTTTTCGGTGAATTCGATTATGTTATGATCAATGGGGTTTATTCCTTGAAGATTTTGGAGTTGTGACAAAATAACTATCAAGATTGCCCCTTATGCAAATTTTAAATATTGATATTTGTAAAAGATATTAATCCTTATCGATTCATATCTTTCATTTTGTTCGGAGATATAAATCGTGCAATTGCAGTCGGGTGTTTCGTTTCTTTTACGGCTGTACAATTAAACACCAAAAACATTGTGAAGTGGATCTGGTACATTATTACTTTACTGTGAAAATTATCTGGAGTGTTACTTAACTTGATTTTCTCATATTAGAATCCCTTTTTAGTAGCTTTTTTTTAATTCAAATTTTGCAAGAAATATTTGGAAAACTCGATGTCGTGGGTCCAAATGATACAATTATAGCGTGTTTTACTTCTTTAAAGGGAACTTGAAACAATTCGATTGATACCACACTTGACAATGTTCCCCCTGGGAGATAACTTACCCCCTCACTCCCCCCAGGGGGAGGCTAATGATGTCACGAACAAAACAATTATATCGCTGGTATTTTTTGCAACAATGATTGAAGCTATTAAGTCTCGTAATCATCTACATATATAAAGAAGAAAAGTGTGTATGTATGTATGTATGTATGTATGTACGTATGATCCAATATCACGGGAGAACGGCTGAACTAAATTTGATGACATTTGGTGCGTCGTCTCGAAATTGTCTCACGTAAAATTTAGTCTATGTTTCGAGTTTCTACATCCAGGTGTTTGTGAGATATTAGTGAAAAACTAACTTTCGTTTGTACTCATCATCACGGGAGAACAGCTGCACCGAATTTAATGACATTTTGTGGGTAGCTTTGAAATATCCCTCCATAAACTTAGTCCAAGTTTTGAGTTTCTAAGCCCAGGGGTTGTTGAGAAATTAATGGAAAACGAAACTTTTTCCTAAGAGTTCTACTCTCTAACTCCGTGATTCCCAACGAAAAAGGTTGGACATCGTTGGTTTAAAACGTCAAAGACAATTAAATCTCTGAGTTTTGTGGGAGTTTATTGAACGTATTAGTCACTTTTGAAAATCGCAGGTTTGAAATATGAATTTAAATGGAAACTCTATCAAATTTGTATGTTTCACAAAATTTGTATGTTTTAGCTCCGGGAGAAAAATAAAAAAATATGGTTTACAAGCAAGCATTGAGGTAAAACCTGACAAATTAGGATAATGTCATTTAATTTGTTAACATTTGCATTGTTGCCCAGCATTTAAGAGTAATTTTAGCCCAAACTGTACATATTTCAAACTATACATATTGACTGTACATCAATTGTGGACATCTAATAATCCCATTCCGAGACGCTGCCCGGAGGGCCTAACTGAGAAGGGTGTGCAGGAAGCAGCTATGGCTTATATAATGCAATGACTTTTTTCTTCCATAATGTAATGCTTTTATTTCTTCCATAATGCAAAGAATTTACTTCTTTCACAGTGAAATAACAATGTATAAGATTCACTGCCCTATATGTTCCGGTGTAATTTTTATCAGAGTTTTGCATCGTAAATCCCGAGCACCGCGGGGTAATTGCTGTTGGTTGAGTCATAAATAAACCCATTCATGCATGATTTTTATCAAATTCTGTCCTATGCTGCCATGTTAAAAAATATATAATTTCGAATTTTCGCTCGAATTGGAAAAAAATTCTATCTAGTTCTAGATTATTTGATAACCAAGCCGGATATGAAGTTTCGTGAAAATCAATTAATATTTGTGGCTGCTTGTGCGTGTGGGTACACAAATTGACAATGCGACCACATACATACATATATACAGACAGATGGACCTCACTCCGAAAATAGTCAAAAAGTGTTCAGGAGGTCTTGGAACATATATTGACATCAAAATCTGGAATTCGAAAATTTTCGTGAAAACAATACTTTCTCTATATTACATTTCATAGTATGATAAAGTAAAAATTCAGTCATTACAGCATGTAGGAAACATTATGTGATGCCCACATCAAATACGTTTTTCCTTTTAAATTTATCTAAAAACTTCGTTTTACGTTGCGTTGTAGTTAAAATGCCTTTCCTTTTCTTGAGTGTTACATGCAGATTATTATTGAACCCTTTCTTTAACACTCTTATTCCAACTTTAAAGTATCAATTATATATTCTAAGAAATATCTTGCATAAACTTTCCTAAACATTTCCCATATTCCAGAATTTAGAAGGAAGATTAGCCAAATTTCTCTGAAAACACGCCGACAGCAACATTTTTTATATTTATGCGCAGCATAACAAGTCATATACCAAAGTTTATAACAAGCCACATGTAAAAGTTTATAGCATTCCCAAGTTGTTAAAGTTCAAGAATTCTTATGACATTTTAATCACAGTTTTGTAGGAGAATCCAGAGTTTTAAAGTGTTTAGATTTCATTTTGAGAGTTTTAGATGTACGTAACAAGTGCTTGTATTTAAATGGAAACAAAAACGCCTGATCAGCCAGGAATTGGGCTTCGATTGGAGATACCAGTATTTGCAGACCGGTATCGCTTTTTATGGCACTCTTCAGCGCAGCCAATTACTGCAGTAAGAAAACGTGGTATGTGTTCCTTGGTTATAGCTGCACTCTGAAATAGGTTATTAACGTCTCGTGCAGATTGAGCTCAGCCTTCTTAAAATTTTCAACCAGCTGTGTGGTATAAATGACTTTGTGTTATAGTTGTATGATATAACTGTATTTGTGATTTAACTATGTGGTTTAACTCTTTCAGCCCGTAGCAACAGAGCCATGCAATATTACAAATTTCTTGTTTCCATTGCAGTTACCGGCTATTTCGTGCACAAGAGCGCCAAAAAGCACGGAACCAGACCGTCAATGCTAGTTATTGGGACGCGATTTCAACCTTTCCTGGGGACGCGATTCCTACCTTAAAAACATTTTTGGAGCGAGAGGTCATATGTGTTGTGGAATACGAGATAAATGATTATTCTGAACATAATCGGATGTGGAAGATTTGAACACATGAAAACTCTTTCTCTGATATTTGCACATTTGTGACATATTTGATAAATTTAAGTTTTGGAAATGTGTATAGATTAGCAAAAATAAGCCATGACCAGAATTATAGGTGCTATGACGACCTGTCGCAAAAGATTTGTCTAGCCTTGATATGGGTTATTGAGTAGAAAAGCACATTGCACAGACAGCAGCAGTGAATTTGACACTAATGAAGCTTCATCTTCAGTGTTGCAACCAAACAGGAGGACCCTACGAACCTGGTCAAATTTAGCGATGGGGAAGACCTAGGCTTGTTGATATATTCTTCGGCTTTAAGTTTTATGTATTTTTTGTAATTCTTTAAAAATTTATGAATCTGCATTATTGCTCACAACTTCTACTGTATCAACTTATCCTGGACTTTTATGTGAGTACTTTTATATATTTATATGATCAAAAGTATCCGGGCACTTTGGATATTAGAATGTGTTTCGAATTTCTAAACAAACACTTTGCGAAGTGTTCTGTAACTTTGGCAATGTGAAGAACATGCTTTAACGCACACTTTAACGTCATTTTCTGTGACTTTGCATTTAGGGGACCACCAAGATATTGAAAAAGGGAAAAATATATTTGATCACCCTGTATCAGCGTTTCTCAACCTTTCAGTATTCGCGGTCCAGTTTTCAATCATAATTTTCATCGCGACCCCGCTTACAATAAAATGTATACAACAATAATGTATATTGAGTATTTTGGATTCTGTTTTTAAATTATTTTTAACTAACTGCCAAAACAAGAGTAAAAGCGAGCCAACGTTGGCGAGAAACCACATCTGGTATTTTTCCAAGCGGGCGGTGAACAAACAGATGAAGCGAATGAAAGAGGGGAAAATTAAATATTATATTTGAAATGAAAGCCAAACAGGGAAATAACGTTAAAAGAATATGAAAGTAGAAAAATTCGTTAATGAAAGTTAACCTAGACGGGGTGAGCTAAATTTAGAAACTGGGAATACATTTTTTCGAATAATAAAATAAACAAAACAGAAGCATGACAAAAGAAAAGAGAAAAAAATAAGTAATGCTTGTGGAAGGGAATCCACACGACCGATGCCGTCTCGAGCATGCGCAGAGCAAATGTTTTCTCATAGGAAGAAGGAAAATGTTCGATAACACAAGTTTCAATTCCAGCCAGTCTCATTCGAGTCGGTCCTTCTATCGCTATCGAATCTATCGTGAATGTGTATGTTATATATGTTTTCGCGTTAATTGCAATTCACCATATTAAATATTCACGGCAGCAGATTTATGCAGACTCATGGAGAAATTTTTAAGCGGAAGTAAGCGAGCATTAGACGATAATCAAGCATCAACAAGTACACAGACGAGAGTGGTTCCGAAAATAAAATCAAGAAAATATTCTCAAGAATACTTAAATTTTGGGTTTACCAGTACTGAAGTAAATGAATAAGAAAGGCTCCTGTGTATCATTTGCTCAAAAATATTGGCCGCAGACAGCATGAAACCTAATAAACTTAAACGACATTTGGAAGCGCATCATAGTGAGCACGTCAACAAACCCAGAGAATTCTTCGAATTAAAATTAAAATCATATAAAAAGCAAAAATCATTTTTTAAAGAAACTTTGTGAATAAAAAAGCTTGAATTGCATCTTGGAGACAGTAGTGCGAACCTGGCCTACCTTTCGGTTTACAGGTTTAGTTTCGCATCCCTGAGGACTTACGGACCCACATGTTTAGCGTGATCGTACTCTGCGTGAACACGGCTGTAGTTTTTTTTCCAGCGGAGAGAATCGAACCCGGGTCTACCGAGTACAATTCCCGCGCGCTGACCAGTGAGCTACCGCAAAGTTTCATATAAAATAGCCAGATGTAAAAAACCTCACACCATTGGTGAAGAGCTTATTTTGCCAGCAGCAATTGAGATTGTAGAAACTATGTTTGGAGATAATTTTTCAAAACAATTGCAGTCCATACCTCTTTCAAATGCTACTGTTGCTCGTCGAATTGGTGATATAGCTGAAGATGTACAGTGTCAGCTTTTCTCGAAGTTGCGTGACAAATTGTTTTCAATACAGCTTGATGAAGCAACAGATAGTAATAAAGATGCTCATTTAATTGCCTATGTTCGATTTTGTGATAATATGTCAGTAGTAGAAGAACTACTTTTCTGCAAACCAATAGAACTCAGAACAACAGCGCTCGCATTATTTGCTATTTTAAATGATTTTATGAACGAGGCAAACATAGAATGGAAAAATTGCGTCGGAATATGCACCGATGGTGCTCGTTCAATGTCTGGAAGATTCCAAAGTATACAAGCACTTGTAAAACAAAAATCGCCTCAGTGCGTCTGGACACATTTGCATGATCCACAGAGAAGCTTTGGCTTCGAAAGAAATGAGTCCTGGTCTGAATATTGTGTTAACTACGGTTGTAACCGTAGTAAATTATATAACAAGAAAGATCAATCATGCTTAAAGCATTGATTATGAAACACTTTCCAACTTCAATGCAATTTTATTTAAACATGTCTAAAATGCAATACATTCCTCGGTAATATTTTAAAACTTATCACAATACTACATTAATTTATTATATTTGAAACCTTAAACCTTCATCGAAAAAAATTAACTTCATTCAAATGACGGCATTAAAGTATAAATTGCCTGGTTTAAACATCTCTTAAATGTTATACATTCCTCGGTAATAATTTTAGAATTATCATAATACTACGATAATTTATTATATTTGAAAACTTCATCGAAAACAACTGAAATCCATTCAAATGACGTCATAAAAAAATAACACGCCTGGCTCTCTCTATAAAAGCAACATTTCATTCATAAATAATTCCCCCATTCATGTCATTCATCACAATACTATAACAATTTATTTTATTTAAAAATTAAGACCATGGAGCTGCAATTCATAAACTTTATGCTTAAAACTTCATCGAAAAATATCGTCCTTCTCTTTCTAAAATCAATGAATTCATATCAGCTAAGCAGACTCCATGGACTAAATGATTTTGTGTTAAAGAATTACAGCGATTCTAATACAACTCATTCTACATATTTTGCTGTTTACATTTTACATAGGTGAAAAATAGGCTTAATAGTAGAAATAATCAAATTTGGAAGAGCATTTAAACTGAAATATATTGTCATTGCGTTGTTTCAGTATGTAGATGCACAGAATTTAGGCAAAAATAAAGTAATTTTAGGACGGATACAACACTCAATATGAATTAAAAAGAACTTTAAAAATCACGATTTTGACACAAGATGGATGCCATATATCATTTTGAAGTGGGTCATGTGATCGTTTCATATCATGGACACGTGATCGCTTAATATAAGAGGTGTTATTATTATTTTAATTTTTATTTAAAAAACTACTGAATATATTTCGCTGAATTTTTTTTTATATATTTTATCGAACAATTTGAATATTGCCTAAAATTTTCGAAGCAATTTGTTTCGAAGCAACTACGGTTGTAACCGTAGTAAATTATATAAAAATGAGACCCCTGAAATCGAGAATCTTTTCCGCACTTTGTGAAGACATGGGTTCAGTACATTCAGCGTTACTAATTTATTGCGAGGCAAGATGGTTATCACGTGGGAAATTTCACGTATTTATGAATTAAGAGAAGAAATCGCCATTTTCCTAGAAGAAGAAAGCAGACCGAAAGCCGAGAATTTTCGCGAAGGTTTATTTGTGATGAAATTGAGCTACTTGGTCGACATATTTGAGAAATTAAATAACTTGAATCTTCAACTCCAAGGAGCAAATACACATATGTTGGATACGAGTGATAAAGTTAATGCTTTTTGTAGAAAATTGGAATTGTGGAGCAGAAATTTAAAGCAAAAAAACCTAACAATGTTTGCAAATGTGGATGATTGTACTAAAACTTACAAGGCTGAAGAAGAACATGTAAAAGTTGTTTTTGTAACCATTGAAAATCATTTAGCCATGCTGGTAAAGAATTTTAAAAAGTATTTTCTTGCGGACGACAAACTGATAGCAAGTTACGAGTGGGTTAGGGATCCATTTCATAAGACTCCCTAAGGACTCTCAATTGATGAGGAAGAAAAATTCATAGACTTCACGACAGGTGGCGAAACCAAAAGACAATATAGTAATAAATCACTATTTGAATTTTGGGTAGGAGTAGCGGATGATTTTTCTGCACTAAAAACAAGGGCATTTCGCATTCTATTACCATTTTCAACATCCTACCTTTGTGAAACTGGATTTTCTTCTGTGGCTTCTTTCAAGACAAAATATAGATCTCGGCTAAATATAGAAACAGAACTGAGAGTGGCTATTTCTAATATTAAGCCTTCCTTCGAAAAACTTTGCTCTGCAAGACAGGCCCAAGGAAGTCACTAATAATTTTAAATTTGTTTTTAATTTAGTATCTTTTGATTAAGTAAGTTTTGATTTAGTAAGTTGTTTTACTTTATTTGTTAAATATGTCGAAATGTGTTTTGTTTTCTATGTGTATGTGTGCTTTCCTTTCAGTCAGTTAATCAATTGTTTTAAATAATATTTTCTCTTGGATATTCTCGCGCCCCCCTAGGGGGGCATGCCCCACAGGTTGAGAATCTCTGTCCTGTATCATAAAAAGCTGGAAATGATTTGTAAATTCCACAAAACAGTTAACTAGCTTTGTTCAATGTGTATAAGCAATTTCGTAAAACAAAAATGTATATTCATGAAGATATAAACGTTTCTTTAAAAGAAACCAAATTTTGTTACATGTTTTTTGCTTACAATATCCATAGGTTTCAATCAAATTTCACGAAACAGAGAACATTTGACGGAGAACATCACGAAAAAAAGAACATTTGTTAATATCCAAGAAAAACATTATACTTCAATTGAAAATTAAAACATTGAATATCCGATGATAATTAATATTGAATATAAGCACATATAAAATTATATATATAACATTGAATATAAGCATTTGAAGAAACTAAGTTTTTACTGCGCAGGCGCGAAACATAGCAATAGTTTTCTTTCATGATGTTGCAGTGGATACTGTAGGACAACCTCTATAAAAAATCCATCCACTGAAATATAATAAAATTTCACAAAGATATCGACAAATTTCACAAATTCACATTTTACACAAATTCACATTTTACAAATTCATCGGACACCCCTGTTCTAAAAACGAACTAGTCTAATTTTATGCAAATAATGATAAAAGTCTCCGGACACCCCTGTACGTATATATGTATTTAGTAAATTAGTTAATTGTACTTACTCCACTTTAACTATCCTATGATTTACGATTTAAAATGCCAATTTGTGGAAAACCACTTATCATCCAGGTACTTTCAGAGAGTCAGAAAAAAACTGATCACTTTATCGTCGATATCTTTGTGAATTTTCACGATATTCCAGTGGATTTTTTTTATAGAAGTTGGACTACAGTATTCACTACAAAATTATGAAAGAAAACTATTGCTATGTTTCGTGCCTGCGCAGTGAAAACTTAGTTTCTTCAAATGCTTATATCTCATAGTATATTCAATGCTTTCATTTTCAATTGAAGTATAATATTTTTCTTGGAAGTTGACAGATGTTCTGTAAGTTTCGTGAAATTTGATTGAAACATATGGATATTGTAAGCATAAAATATGTTACAAAATTTTTTATTTTTCAAAGAGACGTTTATATCATCATGAATATACGTTTTAGTTTCACGAAAATGCTTATACACATTGAACAAAGCTAGTTAACAGTTTTGTGAACGTTACAAATCATTTCCAGCTTTTTATGATACAGGGTGATGAAATATATTTCCCCCCTTTATCAATATCTTAGTGGTCCCCTAAATGTACAAATCCCCGAAAGTTACAAAACGTTACGTTCTAACATCCAAAGTGTTCGAATGTTTTTGATCATATAGTATATATATATATATATATATATATATATATATATATATATATATATATATATATATTATATATATATATATATATATATATATTATACACATATATATATATATATATATATATATATATATATATATATATATATATATATATTAATTCACAAAAACTTCCCCATTTTAATGCCCCAAAATATCATTAATTCAAAAGCATTTATTTCCAAAAGTTTAATAATTTCCATTCTTAATAGTACTGTAAATGTAGAAAAAGGCTTGAGAGGGAATCGTTTAATATTTTGATGATGCTGCGGAATACGAACTTTTGAGACCTAGAACTAAATAAATTCGATAGTAACTAAAGAACTATCGATAACTATCTAAAGAACTGTCTTACTTATTTGATAATTATCTAGAGAACGGTCAGGTACCATAAAGAACTGCCACTAAAGAACTACTGTAGAACTGCCAGGCACGTTAAACAAGCAATTAAATGCTCAGTTCATTCAGAAAATAGAGGATACTATTTTCAAAACACTGACGTGATTCACAATCCAATTTGACTTGTCTTACATTAACTGTCCCCAACTGAGCGATGATTCCCTTATATAACCTCTATAGAAATATCCAGAAAGTGCTCGAATTTCCGAAACAGTCGATATATTGAGAAAGTTCTAGTAGATTCGAAAGCTAGCCAAAAGTCGTCACGTTGGCGATATTTCGTCAAATCCGACAACCATGTCCCAAAAAATCGCCAAATCTGGCATCTATGCCACGATAAGTCACTAAAGTACGGCAACCCTACATTAATGTAATAGTAGTGGTAGCCGGAAAATTTTTTTCTTCTCATGGGGAGTCAATATGCATCAGAACCATTTTATGCATTCGTAATAATATTTTGCGAATGTTTATCTAATTGTCTGAGAAAAGGAACTGAATGTAGCTCTACAGAAAATAACACAAAACGAAAAATAATTTTTACGAGTAATTTACAAGAAAACTTCCAAAGAAAAGAGCATTTTTGGCAATAAATTTTGAAATCAATTAAGAGTTTATATTCTCTCATTTTTCTAAAATATTGCATTATCAGCCTAATGAGAATTTTTAAAATTTGTATTCTGATGCATTTCTCTATCTTCTTTTTGATTCGAGTGTTTCAACCTATCATCATTATTATCGTAATTAGTAAAAAATGTTTTTTATTCACTTATCACTAGATACTTTTTTCAAGATGTAAGCAATTAAAGTGAACAATTTGTGCAACAATGCAATTAAAGTACAACATCAAGAAGAATAAATTTATTAATTTATCGGCTTATTAGTGGAATTGTTTAAAACTATAAGAATTATTTGTTTTAAACTAGCGATTGTATACCTTTTTCTCTTTCGACCCAGACCGGCCGACCTACCCGAAGGTGTAAGATTCGACCGATCTGTAAAGTGCCGCCTAATTTACATCGGAATCCGTAGGGCTCGACCTCCACAGGGACTGAACCCTCCTTCCCTTACCACCAACCTCTCGGAAGGACTTTCGGATCCATAGATTTGACGAGACCGTACTCCACGTAGATACGGGGGGTTGTTTGGGAAGGGTCGGGACTCGAACAAGGGTTTTTCGAGTATAAATCCGGTGACTTATCCACTGTTCTATTCCGCCTTAGTGCTTCTATATCTGGATAATTCCTAAGACATACGTTTTGTACAATTTAATTGAATAGTCAATACTGACAACTGAAAAATCAGGCACTAGAAAGCCTTTTATCATAGTGTGAGTTACTGCATTATGTTCCCTAAACAGTATTATATATAACACGAAAGCTTAGTTTTGATTTCACATTTAAATTTTTTTTTCCGGTCTATTTCTGTGGTTCTAATTTGTACTAAAATCTGATAGGCGCTAGAGAACTTGCACACAGGCTTACAATTGAATGCAATCAAAACATTCAAATACAAGAAAATTCGCTGAATAACATTAGCCAGAATGGACACGCTGAGAGGTTAAATTTTTATGACCCCCTAGTTACTATTTTTCATTTATAGCTACTGCTATTGAGAAAGAAAGCCATCCAAACAGTTTGTGACGTCACCTCTACGAGGGGAGCAAAAATCAGGGACTCTTGAATATGTACTTGCAGAAAAAAAGAAATATATAAAAAATCTCGCTATATTATGCAAATTTTATTTTTCAAAACGTTCCAGGGAGTTAGCTTTTATTACTCGTTCTGTATTTTGAAGATCAATTTAATTAAAATTAATTCCCCCGGTTTTAACGACTCTGTATAATCTGTGTCAGACTAGTAGCTGTGACGACACAAAACCATGCCCCTAGAGCCAGGAGGATTTTTGTTTCGGGAGTAACGCTATAGCCCGTACGACATAATGCGAGGCGAACTGTACGAACGAACTGTACTGGGCCATCTGACTGTTGCAAATCCAGATCACTCGACTGACTCAAAGGGTTTGCAGCAGCTGTTTGTGTGGCCGGGACCATCTGACTGTATCTCTTGTAATTCAACTGCTGCCATTCTATTTGGGGATTGATCTCCACTCCATGTGAGTTGCTGTTGATGTCCACACACATTACTGTCTGTCATATCAGTTTTGTCTGGTAATTTACTTTCTGTAATATCTAATCGCTGCCTTGAACAATTCACAAGTGCAGCCGTTCAGCTAATGCTTGCACTAGGTCCTACAACCAACCCCTGGCAATAGAGCTGAGGTTGCCATCTTGAATAGCCTAAAAGACAACTTTATTTACATCATAATGTTTATTTACAGTGTGTCTCTTCCCATGTGAGTCTCTGTGGTAATGGAACTGCCGATGCATTGGCAAAAGAGGGAGTTTATTCTTATGACTTCCAATAATTATTTAACTTTTCTTGAGATCTTCTCTATAAGGAAGATTTCAAACCTTCATGGAGGTCCCCTCCTATGCATGATTTGCACATGTAGAGATAGACCATGTGGTGCTCTTACGTCGGGGAGTGACAGAAATATACAGACCACCATTTTCAGATTTGTCAGAGGACATTTAAAGTGTCTACCGTTTGCTCCAAGTGTACTATTGAACAAGTCATCTTTTGTGCTGTTTGGGGTTATCTAAAGCGGATCCTCTGAGGAGTCTTTTATTGGTCTATGATTTCTTGAGAATACATGGACTCATGGGCCTGGTATGGCTCCTGGCTAGACCAGGTAGGATTAGTAACAATAGCAGCAAAACCCACTGTTTAAAGTCTGTAACAGTGTGTCTTTTACCTATTAGTTTTCGAGTAATGCACTTCACACGTCCACGTGTTTTTAGCTTAGTAGTATATATATACACGTATGAGCACACCTATATTTTTAATACTAAAAACTATATTTTATAGCTTATTTTTATCTTTTTATATATATAAAAAAGGTATCGATCTATTTTAATATTAAAAAACATGATTTTATATCAAAATAAGGCCTTTTTTACATTTAGACCAAAATTTTAGATAAATGCGTGAAAAAAGAGATCAAAGATAGGCTGCCCCATTTTGGGGCTACATAGGTAAATAACGGTGAAATTAAATAAATGCGTGAAAACTTCCAAATGAATCCTCTAAAAAGATACTATAAATTTGAATGATATTAAAAAAATATAATGCCATTTTAAATGGCGTCAAAAAATCCTTCTGTCCGTAAATTACGGACGTGTTTTATCATAAAATCTTGATAGTATTCTAAATTTATTAAATATTCCTGATCTGTATTTATTATCACCTAAATAAAAAAGTAGTATATATATGAGCGCACTTTATACACTATATTTTATATATAAAAAAAAGGTCCATTTTAATATTAAAAACATGATATTATAGCTAAATAAGACCTTTTTTACATTTAGACTAAATATTAACTTTTTTTTTAGATAAATGCGTGAAAAAAAAAAAGAGATATACTATAAATTTGAATAATATTAAAAAATATAATGCCATTTTAAATGGCGTCAAAAAAAAAAATCCTACCCCTTATATTTTTAATACTAAAAACTTAATTTTATCTTTTTTATATATATAAAAAAAGGTCCATTTTAATATTAAAAACATGATTTTATAGCAGGCCTTTTTTTACATTTAGACCAAATTTTAGATAAATGATCAAAGATAAATGATCAATGATAAATGATCAAAGATAAATGATCAATGATAAATGATCAAGGCCGCTCCATTTTGGAGCTACCTTATTTTGAGAGTTATGAGGGGACCGTTAGTCCCTCCATATATAGATCGGAAAAAATTAAAGTTAAATAAAAATGTGTGAAAGGACTTCCAAATGAATCCTCCAAATATAATTTGTTGCGCCGCGCGTTGACAGATATGTGCTCGCACTTTGTCCTATCAAGGAGAAAATCTCTCCTTCGCGCTAAACAAAATTAAAAAAATATGTCCGTCTTAGATAAAGAATAAAAAAAAGTGATTAAACTTCCTCACTCTTAAATATCCATTAGCGACTGCGTGCTATCTGAAAAATATCAGTCTTAATGAGGTTTATCTAAAAACATTTCCCACTTCACGGGGATTTTTTTCCAACGCGTCCGGAAAAATAATATTTTGACCCGCTTAGTGGAACAAATACTACACACCGGGATGTGGGTATTTTTCTGACTGATAAACTTTCTCCTTCGAGGTCAAAGCAGAATGAAAAAATAAATGCCGAATCTTTTTTGTCGGTTCTCAAAGAGATTTAATAAATGTAAAAGATATATGAAAAACGAAGAGATTTTTAAACGTATAAGTAATGATTTAATTTCTATTGAAGAAAAGTAACTGTAGAAAATTGGAAAAAACTATAAATCAAGCTAATGTTATTAAAATGAAAGACTCTCTCAAAGAATCTCAGAAAAATATATTAATCATTATAAAAATGATTCCTCTAATTCATATTCATATTTATCATTAATCATACCTGAATACTTAAATATATATCTACCTATATTGATTTCATTTATCGATTTATCAGAAAGTTGTCCATGTATATTTGCTAGATAATAATTCCTTTCTTCATCTATCACATATAATTTTGCGATTACTGTATATCCATATTTAGTTTTAATTTTTTTCAATGATATTAGATCATATTCCCCGGGATATAAATCATTTAATTTAAACGTTTTGGGATAACCTCTCAGTCTATTGAACTCTTCCATTTATTAGTAAACATTTTTTATAAATTCATGACCAATAGAATAAATTCTTTGAAATAACATATAAAACTCCTAATCCTTTCAATTTAATATCTTCATTTTCTTCTTTTTCAATTAATTCAGTCAACCTATGAAAACTTTCTGATAATAGTTTTTTATCATATTTTATATCATACAATTCATTACAAAGATAAGTCATATAGTAAATTTCTTCAGAATTTGTAAAATTTAAAGCTCGAATATCACCTAAGCACTCATCCATTTATATAGAAACATTTTTATAGTGTCCTAAAGCTCTAGTATTCATACCATCTTCTAATATAAATCTTTTATCATCTTTTGCTGATAAAGCTATCTTGTTCACTTGAATTGAATACAATTCATGTTTCTTACTTCTAATTAAATTCTGTGTTCTATATTGATCTTTGTTATTTAATAAACAGTCTTTATAATCCTCAAATGATATTCTGTTTTTAACGGTACTAGTCTTAGTACCTTTAGACTTCTTAATCTCAAAAATTTTATGGTCTTCATTATTATCTTCAACACTCTGTTTTTCTAATCTTATTGAATACATTTTACTTCTTAAACCTACAAATTCTTCCATAATCACACCGTTATTTTCATCTTTCATTTTACCAAATACTTTTTTATTACATCTAGGCATATTATACAGATTATTTACTTGATAATCAGATGTATCGAAATAATCAATCATAGACTTCATATCTTCATAAAAGTCATCTGTTTTAATATCATATATAAAACTATCTGTATCCATATATAATAACTTAATATTATCTTTATATCTCGGTTTCATAACATTATAATGAAAATCATACATTAAATGTTTAGATAAATCTAATATACTCATTCCAACATAAATCGGTTTATTAAAATATAGTTTTGTTTTTTTCATATGAACAGCTACCAAATTTTCATCAAAAATAGTTCTACAT
Organism: Amaurobius ferox; assembly: GCA_951213105.1. Taxonomy (NCBI): domain Eukaryota; kingdom Metazoa; phylum Arthropoda; class Arachnida; order Araneae; family Amaurobiidae; genus Amaurobius; species Amaurobius ferox. The sequence goes on from OX578152.1 coordinate 61,346,072, forward strand.
TTGAAATTAGGTTTAGCAATTAATTTTTTAACTTGATCATAATTACAACATAATCTTACATCGATTCGTTTTCTTATATCTTCCATAGTTTTTCCAAATATGGAATTATTCATTAATTTATAAAAATCTTTCTCAAAATCATTAGCAGCTTTCTTTCTCATTTCAGTGTTTAAATCTATATATTTTTTTAACCAATTTGATTGTTTAAATTGCAATACTCTATGTACTCTTACAGCCTTTAAACCCATATTCAAATATTGTTTTAAACTTCTATAATGAACTACATATTTCTCTTTATCGTATAAAGTTGTTAATAACTTACCTTGTTTCGAATTTTCGGGAATTCTATTTTCAGGACATAATGGTAAATCTGAATGATAATCATGTAACTCTTTTGGATATCTTAAACTAATTTCAAATATATAAAAAATCTCATCTTTTATATTATTATTATTATATAATTCACGTTTAACATAATTTTTTTCGTAATCATTACACCATTTAAATTCTCCATATGGTAAATATTGACTCATAGCCCATCCATATAAATTATTAGCATCTAAATACATTAAATAATTGGATTCTTTACTATTATCATAATTTTTCATATATTTATTATTAGCTTTTCCATATCTATTACAACATTGTGAAACACCTCCTCTTAAACCTTTTTCTATCATGAGAATCATATCATAATCATTTAATAAATCTAATTTAACATTTGTTATTTTTAACATAGCATCCCAAGATAAACCAGGAGCAGTAAAATACCAATCTGGATCTAATTTATAAGTTTTTAAACAAACATCTCTAAAATTTTCAAATACATCTGTTAAAATTTATACATCTGTTTTAACATATAAATCTGTATATTCACCTAAATTTTTTATATTAAATTCTTTCCAAACACGTTGAGCATGTTTATATTCTTCATCAGTTATATTACATTCATTCAATTTATTATAAAATTTATCTTTTGAAGGTAATTCTGTTTCTTTGTATTTATCTCTAGAATCCATATAATCATAAAGATATACACCTTTTCTTGTAATGAGATCTAATTTATCATCAGGAAAATGTAATGATGTCTCTCTAAATTTTGATTTTAAGTATTTAATATATTTCATTTTTCGTATTTTTGGAGGATATCTATTTATTTATTTCTCTGGTCTCAAGTTTTTTGATAAATTATCTAAACTGCAAGACATAAATTTAAATGAATCAATAAATCTCAATTTCATACCTCCTATTTTTTTGCTGAAAGATATATATTTTTCTTCAGTATTAGGTATAACATCTATTTTTGATTGATCAAATCCAAGTTCTTTTATAAACAAATGAGAATCATAACCTGTTAAATTATGAATTTTTACTGGAATAAATTTTGGAATTTGATAATTTAAATTACAAACATTATGAGCTGGACCTCTATATTTTCCAGTTATATGACAATGATCAATTACTTTTTCATCATTTAAGATTTGATTTTCACATATATGACAAATATTAGTTCTTTTATAATGATTTTCATCGAACTCTATCATTGATTTGATATTTTCATATTTTTTAGTTTTGTCTTCTATCATTTTTTCAATTTTAAGAGTATCCTCTTTTAACATAGATACAAACTTTTTGATTGTATCTGGTCCTCTATAAACAACAGGAGGTTTAAAGTATTCATTTTCATATTTGATATAATAACAAAATGCATCTGCTACATGTTTTTGATATTTCACAGTATATGATTTAGTTTGATCTTGCTCACATGTATCAATTTTAGGTAAGAGAGATTCAAAATCAGCATATATAGTATATGGTACTCTCATTTTTCTTTCATGATTTTTAAATTGAATAACTTCATCTTTTTTAGGCATATTAATTGTGACAGCATCTTTACAGTATTCCACATGTATCTTTAATCTTTCCTCAGAATAAAAATAATTTAAACATCTATCACATAAAAATATATGATTATTAGTAATTTGTGGTCTGATCAAACTATTCATATTTTTAATCCAACAATAATGATCTTTCATATAAAACAAGTTTACATGTTTTTCTAATTTATTGTTAGTTATTCTAAGTGGATAAATTGAACCATCATAACTATAAACATTTACAGATATATTATTTAGTTTTTCAAATTTCTTAATATTATCTAATGAAACAGGAAAATCAATACCTTTAAAATGTAATTCATCTTTATATTGCTCATATTTTGACACTCTTTGAGGATTTTTTTTTACAGGATGAATTGCTGATAATATAGACCACATAAAACATTTATTATCTTTATTTTTTACATTTATTATGGCTTGTTTAGATTTAATTTTTTCAGGTAAATCAATATAGCTTGATCCTCTCAAGGGTTGATACTTATTTATTCTCAATTCCAAAAATTTAATTTCTTCAAGACTCCAACGAGATCCTTTTGATATAAAATCATCAGATTCATTTATTAAGTTGTCAATAACATAATCATAAAAAGTATGTAAATCATTAGATTTTAATATAATTTGATTCTCAGTTTTGAATGTAAATTCTTGAATTTCTTCATTCAATTTATACAAACAAAACAATTTAAAATTTACCTTTATTCCATTAAATTCTTTCATAATATGCTTTATTTTTTCTATTACAACCTTTCTTTTCTCTTCTAAAAATTCTAGAGGGATTTTAATATTATTAAAATTATTAATTCTATATGATCTTAATCTAGATTTATAAGCAGTTTCATATTCCTTAATTTCTACATTACCTTCATCTAATGCTTTTTTATGTTTTCGACTTGATATGTGATTTTCTAAATGTTTATAATATATACCGCAAATAATACATTTTCTTTTTTGTTTTGATCTTTTAATCATTAAGTCTTTCTTTATATGTTCTTCTTCATCTTCATAATATTTACCACATATACGACTTTTTCTATCTTCTGTAAATAACTTTTCAAGATTTTCTTCTACTGTAAATACATTTTCTTCAGGAAAGACAGATTTAAAATCATTTTTATCAAATCTTAAATTAAAAGAATCAAAAATCTTTTTAATTTTTTTACGTTTTTTAGGTTTATCAATAAATATTTTTTTATTTTTTTCCAAGTATGCTGAGAAATCTAAATTTAATAAATCTACTAAAACAGGTTTATATTCACCTGTTTTTCTGATATATTTAGTTAATAATTTAATTAAATCAACCTTCTTACAGCCTTTAGGTTGTTTAATATTCAATTGTTTTACTACTTTTCTAAGTTCATTAATAGTCTTTGACTTTAAGTTGAGCTCCATTTATTAGGAAACATTTTTTACAATACTTTTTCCATGCTTACTATGATAATTACTTTTCAAATGTCTCTTTTTATGTGTATAGGTATATTGCATACCACATTCACATTTAAATTTTTTATATTTGATTATGGAATCACAACATTTACAATGACTTTGGAAATAAATTTTTTCATTTCGATGATATATGTAAAACTCATTTACTGATTTCATAGTCAAACAGTGTATACACTTTTCTGTAAGCTCCATTTATTAAGAAACATTTTTTGTAATACTTTGTAAGAAATCATTCCATATTTTTTCATATTTCTTTTTAACTTTTTGGACTTTTATATTATTTTCAATATTAAAAATATCACAAATCTTTTTCATAAAATAGTAATAGTTAATTGATTTCTCATAATACATAAAATCTAAAAATTTTAAAAACATATCCTTGAGAACATATCCTTGAGAAATATTATATCTCCTTCTTAATCGATTAAAATAACAAACTCTACTATTATATCTTTGTTTTAAACTTTCGTAATCGATAACATAAAAATATTCTTCTTCTTCTGAATCATAGATTAATTTCATCTTATTCATTTATACTAATTCAGATGTCCAACTATTAAATTCATCTGGATATCCTAGCCATTTTACATAATACTTATTTCCTTTCTTTTTTATGATTTTTTCAATTTTATATACATCATCTTTTTTATTATATTTTACCATTTCATTTTCATAAAAAGTTCCTTCAATTTCTTTACTGTTTAAATCTTTTAATCGGTAAGTAATTGGATCTGTTTTCAAAACTTCAGAAACTATAAAAATCTCTTCAGTAAATGTAGAATCATCTACTTTCCTGAATGTTTTCTTAATTGTAGATATTCTAACACTATCCCCTATCTTAAATTTAGGTTTTTTCATGATCTTTTTAGTATATAAATTTTTATAAACTTGAGATTCATTTTCTCTAGCCTCAACAGGTGTCATTTTTATTGATCTATGATATGAATTGTTATAATTTTTAAGTAATTTAGGTAATACATCAATATATCTTTTAGTATTGTTAGCATGCATATATTTTATAATTTTTTCTCTTATACTTCTATTAAATCTCTCAGCTATTGCAGATTTTATTTCTTTATTTTTAGTTGTAAACCAATGTATATTATTATCTTTAAATAATTTTTGTGTCTGTTTTCCTGTAAATTCAGTACCTTCATCTCTCAAAATGAATTTTGGTATTCTTTCTTTAAAAACTTGTTTAAAACCTTGTACTACTTCTTCAGATGTTTTTCTTTTTATAGGAAAAGCCCAAGCATATTTATTAAAAGCATCTATAACCGTTAACAAATAATTAATTCCATCATTATATTTGCTATAATTTTTTATAAATAACAAATCAGCGTCAAATTGATTATTACTGTTTGGAACATAAACTCTTCTTCTTTTAAATTTACGAATGACAGGTTTATATCTAGTATATACATCTTGTTCATGTAAAAATTCTTCAACATTAGGTAACCCTGTTTTTCTTTTCAATTCTTGAATACCACAATAACCTGTTTCTGGATTATAATATGTCTCTTTTAACTCCCTAAAAAAGTATTCTTTTTACTTCCACAAATAGTACAGATACCTTTACCAACTGGTTTATTATTTTTAGAAGTAGTTTTATGATAATTTTTAGTTGGGGTTTTATCTTTACACTTGACACAATATATAGAAAGACCTAATCCTAAAGTTTTTTTAGCTTTAATAATAGGTTTAATAATTCCTCTAGCTAATCTTTCTTGAAATGTTGGATCTTGTATAGCATTTAAATTATCTATTAATTTTTGATCAGCAACATGTCTCAGTTTTGTATCTTTTGTTTTATTGTAATCAATATCATGTTCTTTACATGCTTTATCAACTCTATTTATTCCAGGATCACCTCTTTTTAATCTTTTTTCTAATTTTGTATTTGGGCCACAATATTGATATTCTGGTAAATGCATTTCTGGAAGATTTACTTTATCTTGTACCCATCCAACAATATCACCACCTTTCTTTTTACAAACCATTTATTTATTTAGAAATTTATATCCATTCAATTGCATTTGTTTTACGTATTTTTCAACTGGATTAAATTTTAAACTTTTTATGAAATCCTTTTCACACATATAAATTTCTTCTTCTGTCATATCCTTAGCTTTAAACGAATTAATGAGTTCTTTATAAAAATTATAACAATGTCTATATTCTTCTTTCCTTTCTGCAATTTTTAATGTAAGATCTATGGCTTCTACTATACCAACTGATAAACTTAAAAATGCAAGAGGTAGAAAGGCTATTGCTGATAAACCTGTTCCACTTAGAAAAACCTTACTTACTGATAATGAAATACTTATCTTTTGATACATATTTCTACTCTTTCTGTAAACATATAATCTTTTTTCTAAATATACATCCATTTATATAGGATTAAATTTTTTCCTGTATCTCATTTCGGGATTCACTAAATCTAACATAAAAAAATCATATTTTTCTTGAACACTTTTATTATACATTTGTTTGAATTCTTCAGTACTTAATAAACCATCTATCTCTCTTATAATCTGTTGAATTTCTTTTGGTTGTAGAGTGAAAAATATATCGTAATTACAGTTCCTTCTTATATTCATAGGTGTTAAAAAATATGACTGAGTTAAATAAATAAAGGATGCGTTTTTCTTTCTACCTCTGATAAATAATTCTTCGATGTTTTTTTGATCTTTCTCAATCACACAATCATCAAAAATAACTAAATTCTTTAATGTAGGATTTAAATCATCTACAGTAATAAAATTATGATCTGAAGAAAATAATACTTTTTTTTTGAATTTATCATATAATTTTAATAATTTTTTCTTATTCTTTATATTCTTACATTTCAAAATATCTTCTCTTTCTATATCTTCAAACAATGTATATTTTTCTTGTAATTTAGAATATTTAGGTTCGTATAAATCTTTTGCACATATATATAATGTATTAAAAAATAATAAATCATAAATCAAATTTAACAGTAAATTTGTTTTACCTGAACCTGAAGATCCTACTATAAGCAGTCTAAATGGATGTTTAGGTAACAAAGGATGTTGTTTAGGATCAGGTAATTCTTCTGGTTCTGTGTAATCTTTAATTTTTATCATAATTTACTAGCAGTAAAAATAAAATTTGCTGCAGTAAAAAAATTAATATTATATAAATGAACTTAGAAAAAGAACGGAAACATAAGTTTTTAAAGCAAATAAAAGATTCAATTAAAATAGTAAAAATAGAAAAAGAAATAAGAAAGAATAATGAAGATCAACTAAAAGAAAAAATAGGTATTCAAAATACCTTAGAGGAATTTCATAAACCAGTCACTCAAGAAATTGAAAAATATGAAAAATCAAATAAAGAAGTTGTGAAAAGTATTCAAAATGTTGTAGAAAATATTACATTTCCATCTATAGAAGAACCTATTGAAGCTGTGAAAGAATTAGTATCTTATACTTATGATATCGATCAAAATTTAAATTTAAAATATTTAAAAGAGGAAAAATTATACAGACCGTCAGTATTTTTAAACGATCAAGAGAAATTAGAGGAGATGTATGGAAGAGCTAAACAGTTAAAAGAAGGATTATCTAAGAAAAGAGGCAACTTAAAAAGTACAATTTCTAGGGCTAAAAATTTTTCAGAGGAGGAATTAAACCAGAAAAAGAATGATATAAAAGAAATTAAAAATAAAGAAAATATGTTGCAAAATTATATGCATAGATTAAATATGATTCGAAGTAGTAAAGAAATGAAGGTGGGTAAAGGATTGAATGTATTATCGAATTTAACAGAAAAAATATGTAACGGAAGTAAATCAAAGAAATTGTATAATCAAGTAACTTTATTGTTAGATATGTTATTAAAAAATAAAGAAATGACTTATAATGATGTACAACGATATCATAAACAATTTCTCTGTTAATAAATGATAAAATATAAAGTTTATTTGAGTGAAGGTCAGAAAAATAAACTTAAATCGGCTTTTAAAAATAAAGTAGAAGTAACATTACAAATAGATAAATCTAAAACTCCTAATCATGAGAAGTATTTAACTAAAACTCAAATTAATCATATTAATGATAAAAAAATAATTACAATTAGTAAAACTCAATTAGATAAAAATGGAGGATTTTTACCATTTCTAGCAGCACTTATACCCTCTTTAATAACCGCTGCTAAAATTGCAGTTCCAGCATTAGCAACAGGTGCTTTACATGGATTAGCTAGTTCAGCTGTGCAAAAAAAGGGGTCTGGGAAAAAAAAAACTTGGAATGGGAATATATCAACAGTGGGAATCAGTGACAAAATGATTAAAGAAAATATGAAAAATGAAAAAGGATTTAGAGGTGTGTTTACCTCCGATTTATTACCTAAAACAATAGGAAAATTTGAAAATGGAATCATTAATTTAGATGTATCAACAGGTCCCGGAACTCATTGGGTTTGTTATTATAATGATCCTAAATATAAATATGTGGAATATTTTGATCCGTTTGGTGAATATGACAATATGAAGAAGGACTATATTCCTAAAAATATTAAATCATTTCTTGTTACATCCAATAAAAAAATAGGTTATAATGATAGTTTTTTACAGAAACCTTCATCTGTGAAATGTGGTATATTTTGTATGAAATATATAAGAGAAAGGAATAAAGGTATATCACCTAAAAATGTTCTCAAATCATTTCGTACACAAAAACCTAGTGACTATAATGAAAATTTTGTTATGTATTAATGATAAAATTAAAATCTGAAGGTCATGAGAAATCAGAGGAATTTACTGTAAATTTTATTACACCTCTTAAAATAAAAAAATTAGCTTTACACTCATTCTCTATGGAAGTTTCCTGGTTTAATATAAGTAAGAATTATGGAAATAACAAATTTAGAATGTATACATTAGGCACAGATATAACAATTATTATCTCAAATGGTAATTATACTGTAAGAGGTTTAAATGAGTATATGATGAAAATATTTGGTAAGGATCCACCTGTGAAATTTGGTATTATTGAAGCAAGACAAAGAATATCTATTAAACTGAAAAAAAATTGGGTAATTGATTTTACAGAAAGTAACTTTCATAAAATTATAGGTTTTTTAAAACCTACATATGGAAGTTATGATGAAGAAACAGAGATTGAAGGTGAACATATTGCTGATATATCTAATGGAAATGATAATATTTATATTCACTGTGATGTTGTAAAAGGATCTTTAATAAATCAATATAATTCAGAAGTTATATATTCTTTCACTAATAAAAACCCTCCAGTTAGTATAATTTCAAAAGAATTTAATAATTGGATATTTTTTCCTGTTAAAGTGGATCCTGTTGAAAGAATAAAAATGAGGATTACTAATCAAAAAGGTGAATTAATAGATTTAAATAAAGGAGCTGTAGAATTTAATTTTATTTCTTCTTAAATAAATGAATAGAAGAAAAAGTAAAAAAATACAAGGATTTTTAAAGGTTTTATTGAAACCTAAGAATATATTAAATGAAATATTTTCTATGAAAAAGAAAGGAGGTGGTTTAAAAATTCTTCCTAAATAAATGATTTATGATTTAAGTGATACTCGTTATTATTATAATGATCACATTAAAAGTTATGAATAAAGAGAAATTCATCCAAAAGAACATAGTTCAGATGAGAATGCTAACTATGTTTTTCATATTAATGATACTGAAGCAAAAATTTTATATTCTAGAGGATATCTTGAACTAAAATTAAAAATTACAAAAAATGATAAATCATCCATTGGAAACGAAAATTTGAGTCTAGTAAATGGTGGAGGTTTTATCAAAACTTTAAAAGTACATATAGGAGATACCGAAATTGAATCAAATACACAGTCAAATTTCTCAATCATGAATCATGTTTTAAGATTAATTCATTATACTCCTGATTATGTAACATCACAAGCTCAAAATGAATTTTTTTATCTAGATACATCTGATTCAGCTGACCGTAATGAGTTTAAATATGATGGTACTTTAGAAGATACTACTAAAATAACTGAATTTTTTAATAATTTGAAAATGAATAAAGATTATAACGAAGGATTCGTAAAGAGATGGGAACTAACGAAAGATAGCAATGTCATTAAAATATGGACACCTTTAAAAGATATAATCGATTTCTTTAGAGAATATGAAAAGATAATTTCAGGTTTTGAAGTGAAAATAGAAATTCAAAGAAATGAAAATAAAAATATGATATATACTAATATAAGAAACGAAAATTATAAGGTAGTAGTTGAAGGTTTAACCTTACATTTACCTTATATAGAATTAAAAAATTCTGCAGAAAGTTTGTTTCTGGAATCATATCTATCTAATAAAGATATAGAGGTAAATTGGGATCGATATAGATTTAAGATGGTAGGCCCATATAGAAGCAACAGTGGATCTGTGACAGCAACTACAGCGTCAGATGAAGTTTTAAGTGTCTATGTTATTCCTCAATATGTTGAAAGAGATAATAATTATGAAAAAAATAATATGATATTTGATCATATAGATATGACAGAATGCTGGTTGATGATTAATAATAAACAAGTTCCTCTTATGCGTTATAAAACAAATTTTGTCAATAAAGATTATATTAGAGTGTATGAAGCTCTTTTACATGAAGGACTTTACGATAATAATACAGAAACAGGACCTTTGATAAATAAGGAGAATTTTGGTAAACTGTATCCTATTTTTCCTTTTGACTCATCAAATCATGAAAACTATACCGATTTAAATAATTTAGATATTGAATTTAATTGGATAACGAATAGTCAAAAGGAATATAAGTTGTATTTTATTTTTAAAGAAAGAAAGAGATGTTTTATAAATTTAAAAAATAAAACTATAACAATGGTTAAGAGTTTAAAATCTTAAAATTAAATAAATGAGTGCTTATTATCCACCTTATGATGATCAAATGAAAGAAGGACCTATTGGACCTCCTGGTATAGGTTTTAAATTAATGAATGATGGAAATTATGATATGGAAAATAGAATTTTAAAAAATTGTGAAAATCCTATAGATGATTTAGATTTAACCACTAAAAGTTTTGTTTTGAATAAAATAGAGAATAATCATCATGAATTGAGAGATCATATAGAAACTAAATATGATGAGAGTTTTTTATCCTTTACTGTAGAAACAGGCAAGAGAATAAAAGAATTAAATGATAAAACTTTACATTCTTTAGAAGGAAAAGTTTTTGATGCAAAAGGAAAAAGAATAGGAAATGTTGCAGATCCTAAAGATGAAAAAAATGTTGTGAATAAAAGATATTTTGAAAAAAATTCGTTAATATTACAGAATGATAAATTTGATGCAAAAAATAAAATAATTACAAATGTTTCTGAACCTAAAAATGATAACGATGCTGTCAATAAAATATATTTAGATAATAGAGATATCTGGGTTACTATAATAGATGATTTTCATACAGATGGGGATTATAAAAAAGTAAATTTCAACATGATGAGCTCAAAATTACTGGATCAAGAGATGCGATTATCTACAGATATGTATATGAAAATTTCCATATATATAGATATATATGATACAGTAGAAAGTAAATATATATATAATAAAAGTCCACTGATATCTCTGGAAATTAATGGTAAGGAAATTTTAAATGTTAATAGAGATGTAGTAACCTGTTTTGCTTATGGTAAACGTGATGATATCATCACATTAAAGATAAAATGTGATGGTAACGCTTTAAAACCTTATATGCATATTGAAAAAAGTTCTTTCTAATAAATGGATATTGATTGGAATGAATTTTCTAGAAAAAATTTATCTGAAGATGTAATTAGAAATCTTATTAATCATGTAAATTGGGATTTAGTTTTACAATATTCAACACTGTCTGAATCTTTTATTGAAGAATTTGCTCAACCTGATGATTGGTGTAAAATTTCTAGATATCAAAAATTATCAGAAGATTTTATAGAAAAATGTAAAGATAAAGTAGATTGGGTAAACATATCTCAATATCAAACTTTAAGTAACGAATTTATCGTAAAATTTTCTGATAATTTAGATTTATATAAAGTATCAATATTTCAAAAACTTACAGAAGATACCATGAGAGAATTAAAAGATGATTTAAATTGGTTGTATATAACTAGATATCAAACATTTAGTGAAAATTTTATAGAAGAATTTATGCATAAATTAGATTTTTGTTATTTGATTAAATATAAATTTGAGCTATTACCTGATCACTTTTTTAATGTTTATTGGAAAAAAGTACAAGCTATACAGATGAGTGAATTAAATAAAAAGTTTGGTCATCATGAAATAGAACCTTACCAAGAGAAAATTATTGAAGAGATATATGAAGTGAAATCAGTCTTGAGAGAGTGTGTTTATATTTTGAGACAATTAACTAGCAAAGATGATAAATTTAATAAAAATGTTTCTATATAAATGGATGTTACATATAATAATGGTATTGGAAAAAAAACTATGTCTTTCTTAAATATAGAAAATCCTACTGAAGTGAAATCTATTTTTATATATAATTGTTCTCTTGAAGGAATAGAAAATTTAACTAATTTAAAAGAATTATATTGTGTGGGAAATAAATTAAAATCTCTTGAAGGAATAGAAAATTTAATAAATATAGAAACATTAGATTGTAGCGAAAATGATATTACATCTCTTGAAGGTATAAAAAATTTAACTAATTTAAAAAAAATATATTGTGATTTAAATAAATTAACATCCCTTGAAGGAATAGAAAATTTAACTAATTTAGAAACATTAAATTGTAGCATAAATGATATTACATCTCTTGAAGGTATAAAAAATTTAACTAATTTAAAAAAATTATATTGTGGAGGAAATAAATTAACATCTCTTGAAGGTATAAAAAATTTAACTAATTTAAAAAATTATATTGTGAGGGAAATAAATTAACATCCCTTGAAGGAATAGAAAATTTAACTAATTTAGAAACATTATATTGTAGCGAAAATGATATTACATCTCTAAATGAATTAATATTTTTACCTAGAATAAATGATATATGGTATGATGTAGATAAAATACCCATGATGTTAAGAAGAAATAATGTAGGATTTCCATATCGATGGTCTTAAAAAATGTTTACTAATAAATGGAAGAGTTCAATAGTCTGAGTGGTTATCGTCAAACATATGTATTAGATGATTTATATCCTGGAAAATATGATCTGATATCATTGAAAAAAATTAAAAATATGATTGCAGGTACAGCAATCGTAAAGTTAATTGTAGAAGTTGAAGAAAAAGAGTATTACCTTTCGAATAAACATGGACAACTTTCTAATAGATCGATAAATAAAATCAATAAAGGAAGATATATATTTTTATATTTAGGTGATAATAAATACATATTAGAGAAAGCTTAATATATTTTAGAGTAAAAAATAATTCTAAATAAATGGATCTTTATAAGATTAAAAAATCTCTAGAAAAGAAAGGAATTAGTGTAATAGCAAGATTTATAAAATCAAACGGTGATACTGGAACAGCATTTTTAAGTAATTATAATGATAAAGATCTTAAAAAATTTAGTAAGAATATTATATTAAGTCATATTATAATTTTGGTGGAGAGAAAAAATTTAGTAAAGATTGTATACAACTTACTTTTATTGAAAAAAAGTAATTATATTTTATGTGATTTTCCAAGTGTATATTATATCAGGCTCTTTTAATATATATTAAACTATAGTACTTTGTGTATATAGTAAACTTTCTTTTTTTATTTATATTATTTATAAAACTCTATTTTATAACTCTATCTGTTCATCTCTATAAAAACACGTCCGTAAATTACGGACGCGTTTCAAAGTAGATATATATTTATATATTCTGGTATGATTGGTGGCAAATATGAGAGAGTTATTTATTCTATGATTTTCTAACCTATCGTGTTAAATCACTTTATTTTCTGACTTTAATTATGTTGAAATTTATTTTTTTTCAGGTTTTAAAAAAATCTTTAGATCAAACTTTTATGGGGGGACTAACGGTCCCCCCATTTATTTTAAAGGAATAGAAAACTATCAAGATTTTATGATAAAACACGTCCGTAATTTACGGACAGAAGGATTTTTTTGACGCCATTTAAAATGGCATTATATTTCTTTAATATCATTCAAATTTATAGTATCTTTTTAGAGGATTCATTTGGAAGTTTTCACGCATTTATTTAATTTCACCGTTATTTACCTATGTAGCCCCAAAATGGGGCAGCCTATCTTTGATCTCTTTTTTCACGCATTTATCTAAAATTTTGGTCTATATGTAAAAAAGGCCTTATTTTGATATAAAATCATGTTTTTTAATATTAAAATAGATCGATACCTTTTTTTATATATAAAAAGATAAAAATAAGCTATAAAATATAGTTTTTAGTATTAAAAATATAGGTGTGCTCATACGTGTACTACTTAGCTTTCTTTACTTATGCAGATGGAGCCACCTATTGTCGATAATACATGTCAGATGGCATTTTCTGCATCACATGGACAGGTGGCTACAATTATCCGACATTTCAGTGTATATTGGCGGTTAACTGCAAGGTTAGAGATTCTGGGAGAGAGTGAGATTAATTTTATTCAATAATTAAAGTAATCAATTAAACAAATAAATTTAAGTAAAAAAGAAGCATGTGATTTAGATTATCAATATTTTTAATTTGTTTTATTTTTAAAAGTATATTTTGTAATACTACAACAGTAAAATACATTTTTATAATACAAAGTCGACATTACCTTTTTAATCAATTTATTATTTGGCGTGCAACTTTGTCTAAAAAGTTGTATATTTTAGGAATAATAATAATATTTATTTCCATATAAAATGTCCTTTAACAGACCCCTTTTGCAGACCGACCTTTTACTTACGGTTGGGACGCTGTCCCACCCGTAAGCAAAAGCTCCGGTCTGCAAGAAGGGATCGAATTGTTTGGGATAGGGTATGTCAAATACTTGTCTTTTTGAGAGGTAGGTTCTTTTTGGGATTGACACAGCTCCACCCGTAAGCAAAAGGTTGAAAATTAGGTATCTGTAGTTTATGTTTCGAAACGAGTGATATGAACAACAAAACATTTATTAAGGGGTCTTCATACGGTAGCAAATGATGTGTACACTTCATTCTTTGCATAACTATCAATCATTTTTATTCTTTTTTTGCATACTTATTTTACACAGCTATACGCATTTTCAGAAAAACCGAAAATGGCGTCTCCAGAACCAGAAATGGAAATTCTCAACCCTTCTGGAATTTGATGCTGAATCCATAACAGCCATCATCTAAGCCCTATATTCAGCCAATCTTGAGAAATTGTTTCAAAGAAATGTAAAAACTGTGGAAGTGAAAATATTTGGTGACCCTCGACTTTCTCTAGAATTTAATGCTAAATTCCAATTTGTCATTATGTGAGTTATAGCTATAGCCAGAAAACTTTTTGGAACGTAAGTGGAAAAGCAATTTCAAATAGACATCCTTAGTAAACCTCCAATCCCATCTGGAATTTGATACTGAATTCATATTGACCCTCATTTAAGTTATTTCGTTAGCGGGTAGCAGGTTCCGATAAATAGATCTTTCAATAAAAATGTAACATTTTGAATCGGAAGTAACATCGTTAGAACCGGAAGTAGTAATTAGTGTGTCCTTTTACCTCCTTCAGAATATGAGGCTAAATCTATATCATTCAGTATATAAGCCTTTTCCATAACCAATCCTTTCAAATCCTTTCAAATATATAGATTTTTGAAAGAGATTTTTGAAAAAATTTGAACCATGAAAATTTTTGAAGCAAAAGTGAACACGAAACAGCAAGTGAACCTTTTTAGTAAACCACCCTAGAATTTGATGCTAAAACCATGCCTGCAATCATTTAGGCTCTATCTCTAGCTAATAAGAGGAAATAGATGTCTCAAGTAAAATGATAATTTTTTTACCGAAAACGGAAAAAGAACCGGAAATGAAAATCCTTAGTAAATAGCCCTTTCCAACCTATAATTTGATGCTGAATCTATATCAGTCATCTAAGCTTTGTGTATAGCAGATCCTGGACAATATATGTTTGAATGCCAAATTTTTTCATAAACTCAATAGTATGGCAAAATATTTGCTACTGAAACTATTTCTTACGGAAAAATCAGAGCCAATAGTGTGAGGCCAGAATATGTCCTCACATGAGACATTTTTATTGCAATATTTATGGTGCCTAGAACGGCTAACAAAGGTTATAGTCTGGCTGGCGCCTGAGTTTACAACAACGTGAACTTTTAGGTGAAATACTATAAATTTGGGTGTTCCAGGCCACAGGGGCTAAGAGGGGCATTGATATGTGAAGTGATGCCATTGGGTTCAGAAGAACCAATGAGCGCCAAGGAGAAGAAGGGCGGAGCTAAACCCCCCCCCCGCCGAAGGAACCAAAAGGAGTCAGATACGAAATGTTGTTGCAGCAAGTCGGATACAAAATGTTGTAGCAGTTAGACAGATACGAAGTGGGTGCAGATGCAGATGCACATACGAAAGAGGTTGCAGAGTTGAGTTATAGAAAAATGAAAGTTGCTGTTGGAGATGCAGAGTTTGGAATAGACGGAAGACAATGAGCCACACACCAGAGAGTTATGGCCGTACTTGCAACAATAAGACTGATGCAAGCCTCAGTGTTTAAACAAGCCCAAGATTAAACTTGAAGGTATGTCCTCATGTGCACAGGTCCTAGACGCTTTAGTAAAATAATCTAACTATTTCTGGTCACATATCTCCCATTACTAGAGTAATTAAATGATAGTTGATAATTATGATAAATTGCTGTTAGTGATAAATTGATGTTGTAAATAAATTATTTTGTTTAAGTTAAATAGTCGAATATTTTTATAATGATTAATGAATTCTTTTCAGGACTTACACATAAGCAAAATAATTGGAGGGTTATTGAGGCACAACGACGAGTAATGTACTTTAAATGTTAAATTCCACTATATATGAACTTACGGCAATATTAATATAATCTTAAAATATAACTTAAATTGTAATTCCACGTCCCACATTTGATGTTTTTAATGAATTTAATAATTAAAAGTGACTTGCAATTTCGTATTGCCACAAATAGAACTAAATAATTACCGATCCGATTTGATAGTACAGTCTAAGCTATTCCAAGCTCTATTCCAAGATTTTTCGTCTGTCGTTCCATATCGATTCATAGAAAGTGCTCCTATGGCGGAGCGACAAACTTTACTGCAAACGCAACAGTGTTTGTATCTCCTCGAGTCCCTTTATAAATAAATATTTATATCCCTTTATATCCCATTATTATAAGGGGATTCTAGTATCTCCGGTATAGGAGCACCCTCTATCGATTGACGCAGAATTTCGAATGACAAAGGTTGGAATGCAGTTCTTGGTCTATCTATACGTCTTCGAGCGCGATGTCATAGAAATTATCTAGCGTAGCGTTTTTCAGTGTGTTTGTTCTTCGACAGAATTAAAGGGGTTTCGTGGCATGGTAGTTTCGCATATATTGTCTTGAACTTAAAGCAAAATCTAGCACAATTTTGAATGAATAATTTGGACCTCAAAGGACTATTTCTTATTTTTGGGTTCTACCATCAAATTCAATTTTATAAGTGTTCCTCGGAAAAAAAAGGTTTGAAAAACAGTGATCTAACGAATTCTTTGAAATTTTTCATGCTTATTTCAACATTCAACAACAAAAGTTTATTTTCGATATGATTTAGTCATAAGGAAGCTTAAATTTGTATATAATTACTTTCCTTATATGCATAATGTATAAGGAAAGTATTGTGACTGGGTCGAAAATTCGACTTCGGGTTTTCGACGAGAGAGCACGTTTCAAGCATTCCTGATCACAAATCGACCATTTTTGAGATGATGTCTGTGTATGTGTGCGTGTGAAAGTGTGGGTGTGTCATTGAGACTGTGGAGACGATATCTCAAGAACGAATGGAGCGATTCGAATGAAATTTAGTACAAAAATCACAATCCTTGAATACTGGAAGCCTATTGTTTTAAAACACAATCGAATGTTCAGAACCCTCTTAGATTTTTGAGTGAAATTTTGAAAAAATCATCAAAAAATCAAAACCTTTAATATAATTACGTAAATAGACATCTCTTATGTAATTTTTCCTTAGAAAACGATTAACATAAATTTTAGAACGCTAGCATTAACCGTTCCCAAGATAATGGATATTTTTTCAAATAAATGTATCAAAAAATCCCATAAATCCATCTCGTGGATTTAACGTGTTCCATTGACGAGAAAAGATACTTTGAGTAATACTTTTGTATTTGAACGGCAATAGTCATTTATCTGCTGTAAGAATAACTTATTTCTCCGTCCATAACGCTCGGCGAGATTTTGGCAATAAATTTAGCGGAATGTCGCCAACTTGGCGACATTTCTAAATGTTGCCAAATTAACGAAAATCTCGCCAAATGGATAAAAATGACGCTAAATCAATGAAAATGACGACTAATTCAAGAAAATTCAATATATTTTAAAGAATATAAGTATCCACTATAAGAATAAAATTTATTTTAACTGTAATAGTAGTAAATTCACTGTATTATATAAGGAGAATCATGTGCTGCCAACATCAGATTTTTTTTCTTCTGTATAAATATCGTGATTTTAAAGATTGTTTAAATTTATATTAATGCTACATTCGTCATGTGACAGTTTTATTTTTGTGTATTATCTGTGCATCTAAATTTTCGAACAACGTAATTACAAAATTTTTTAGTTTAAATGAACACTAAACTCGATTATTTCTACAACGCAGCCTAATTTTAATATGCATGCAGAATGAAAATAAATCAAGCGATTGTAAGATGAGTTGTATAAGGATTGCTGAAATATTTTCAAGCAAAATTAATTAGCTCTGGAGTCTGGAATATAAGTGATATGAATGAAATATAGTTGAATGAAATATAATTACATAGAAAGGCAGACGATTTAAATGTCGATGACGCCATTTGAATAAAGCTCATTTTGTGGAGTTAGCATTGTCTTTTTAGAAGAAGTTTTAAATTTACACGTATAATAAGTTACTGTAGTACTGTGATAATTTTAAAAATATCAGCGCTGAATGTATCACATTTTAGAGATATTTAAGTAAAGCTGCATTTCAGTTGGGAAGTGTTTCTTAATCGATGCTTTATGCCTGATTGATCTTTCTTGAATTTTATAATCAGGCACATAGGGTAATCAGAAATTGATCCAGGATTTACATCCTTCCTTGTAGATAAAGGGAATTCTATTATATATCGAAATTCGGTAATCACAGATACATGTGCCCAATCACTTTTTTTATTCTGATCACAGGTGGCGTTAATAGACAAGGGGAGGGGGGTGAGAACACGGGGATAATACATACAACATCTACTTGCTTGATATTCGTCTTTGTGACCTTGAACGATCAGAGGGACAAATGCCAGCTCTTGCCCTCCCCTATGGGTGCCCATGATCCTGATAACGCAATGACTTGAACAATATAGAATGGGAATGCATGAGAAAATCGAATGGAGCTTTTCCTTTTACTTTTAAAATTCTCCTTTAGTTACATGGATATAAATAGGGAAAATGAGATAGCATGCCTTTAAATTATTTACCAAGGTATACAAATAATAATCAGATCAGTGAATCAGTGATAATATTAGACTTTGAAATAGTATTAACTGTTTGTAAAGTATTAACTATTTGCAACAGAAAACCTAAATTTGATTATGACTCGAAATGAAATTTTCCAGGGTAATGAATATTCCATAAACTTACGTAGATGGCTTAGAGATCAACATAATATTTGAAACTGAAAGTGTTATGATCTCTGATGTTTGGCATTTTAACGAAAGAGTATATTTTGTTTTTTCCCCATCCAATATGACATGCTGTAATTATCAAGAGAAACACCCCAAGTGTAATATCTATACCTGAATTTATTATACATACATTCACATTTTTATGTCTATTTATATAAATCAGTAACAGAGTGATAAAAAGTAAAAGGCTTGGAATTGTATAGCTGGAAAGCATACATATATACACATGAACTTTTTTTGGGTTATAGAATAACCCGCGTTCGATCCTCACCACCACTCACTACTATCCATGTGTCTATGTAGAGTATGGACACAATAAATCTGTACGTTTGAAAACCCTTCAGAGAGGTGATGGGTTAGAGGGAAGATAGTATGGTCCATGTTGCTGACACCCCAATCTGCATCTGCATACTTTACCTGATTTTTTTTTATCGAGAACATACTTTTTTTATCTTAAAATCAAAAAAATTGATTTTTAAATTCCAACAGAGCCTTAACAACGGATCGTACTATTATGAGATGTGACGGTAATGAACCTGCAAGTTTTCTCCCTCTCTTAAAACATTAATCTGGCGTCATTTATCAGTTCGAAAGATATTTTTGAGTTCCATGACGATAACTACAGATCCGCATAATGTCCCAAACGTCTAATGTTATCGCCATCAGTATAGTTAATAACTCTTCACTAGACCCTGCTATTCCCGGTAATAAAACACTATGTCTGCTTTTTAGCGACATTTTTTTTTACTTGAACGAAAAACTGATAATGAAATATTAATGCCAATAAGTGCGATTAACATCCCATCTGCGATTTATGCTCTCCCTCTTCATTATAACATGACACTATGCTATTGATTATTTTCGCCAATATCTTACTCAGAGCGAGCAAAAGCAGCCTGTGAATGTAAAGTGTTAACAACCGTATACCGGAGCATAAAGAAGAAGCAAAAAAACCTGTGAAATATTAATGCTAATATTTGTTATTAATTGCCTATCTGCGAATTCTGATAATCCTTCTAATATGAGATCTGATAACTTATATGTTTTTTTGCAAGAAGCTCTACGATGACAAAAGCAGAGAGACTTGCGAATGAGGAAAGTAGGAACGCAGGGAAAAGGTAGGTTGCTAAGGAAAAACAGGTTGCTAAGGAAAAGTAGGTTGCTAAGGAAAAGCAGGTTACTAAGAAAAAGCAGGTTGCGAATTTCTAGCATTTCAGTGGAACCTGCTGATTTGGCTGCGTGCCAAAAGATAAGTTGATAGAAAAATAGTTTCGAAATTCAGCGGAGAAGTGGGATGAGCGATAAGGGATCTGTTAATTTTTCTGAGTAATACCATCAAGTTCGCCGAGGCTTTTCCGAAGAAAATCAGTCTATTTTGGGCTTGTCATAGGAATGTACTCGTGTTTTGGAGAATACCTTGAGAATCGAAGCAGCTACAAAGTCCAAATTTAGTTTGTCGTTGTCCCCTGTGGTATATTTTAATTCGTCTGATTTGAACCGTATAGGGTTAGTTCGTCCTGAGTTTGCCTCAGAAATTTATTCATTTTTGGGTAATAATTCGAGGACTGGAGAAGTTAGAAAGACCAAATTTAGCATTTCGTTGTTTTTGTGTTGTTTTAGAAGTCAATTCTTCGAATATCAACTTCATTGGACTAACCTGTCTTTGCTTCGACATAGGAATACACTCGTTTATAGGAAATAATGAAGCTTGTGAATGTATGAACCGTAAAGGGAAAACAAGAAGTGTGCATCCGCTACGTGAGCTGAGTCAAAGAGCTCCCAAAGCGAATTCTAGGGGTTGGTGAGCAAGGCCGAACACGGGACGGATTCTCAACAGGCGAAGGTGACGAAGTTCTCTAGTATCCAAAGTCTATCTCTAGTGTCAACATCTGTTATCTGTGTTTAGTAATTTGGTGGAGTTGGTGTTATTAACTGCTAGCAACTGTTATTTGGTGTTCGTAGTGTTGAATTAGCAATCTAGATAATAGTGACACATCTTTAATTTCAACAGTGTGTTTTCGCAATAAATATGAAATAAGGGGAGGGACTTATCAATTTTTAGATAGATTTATTTTTGTTTTGCATCATTACTTCAGCAGGTTTTAAAGTGACCAAGGCATATGAAAATTGAAATAATTTTGAGGTGTGCGTTTCATATTTTCACTAATTCCCCATAATGAATAATCACTAATTCTGGTAAATTTTCATAAGTAATTTTTTGTGATGTCAGCTATTTGCACAGTCATTAAACATTATTATATCGTCTCACAGAATATGAGAATATGGAAAATTCAGAGTAAAATACACTCTGTTCCAATATATATATATATATATATATATATATATATATATATATATATAGTATAATAAAAGTTTGAAAGTCCAATGAAAGAAAAGTGAGAGGATGCAACTCGAAAAACCTAACATTCTAGCAAGCTTACAAAACAAAGTATAAAGGCAAATCTTCAAGTAAATTTTAAAAAATACAAATTTCGAACCACCGAGCTAAAGAAAATTATAAAAAATCAATGGTATGGAACCTGTATATTGTATGTATTATGTATTACGTTAAATGTATTATGTTAATTTTATGTATTATGTTAAATGTATTTTGCATTGTCATTTCTATTTACTCATTATTTATTCATTTTTTACATTTGCATATTTGCAAAGTATCCTTAATTTTTTAAGTATGCTACGGTATATATATATATATATATATATATATATATACAGGTATCACTTATAATTA
Source organism: Amaurobius ferox (assembly GCA_951213105.1). NCBI lineage: Eukaryota > Metazoa > Arthropoda > Arachnida > Araneae > Amaurobiidae > Amaurobius > Amaurobius ferox. Next base: position 61,368,041 of record OX578152.1, read on the forward strand.
TGATCCCATATAGGCACAGATTTACATATCGCTCCAGTTCCGTGGACCTCACTATCAGCGTTTAACTAAATCTGCAGATATTTGATTTTCCAACAATATTTTAAATTTGGACCCTTAAATTTTCTGGATTCCGAGTAGAATGACCAATGCGTCATACACTTCTGGCAAATGTACAGAATCTTAAATCGGATTATAAAATGCAAAGAATTCCTCAAAGTTAATGAATTAGAAATAAACTTATACGTATATCCTCTTACTGAATGAAATATTTGTTGCAGAAATTACATTCAATTCTAGTCTGCGTCTATTCTGTGTGTTCTTATGTTGTCCTTTCTGCAAATGCTGCCTTATCTGTTCCATACAGTTCCTTTTCAAATGATTCAATCATATAGAAGCTGTCTTTTTGTTTCTGATAATAAAGTAAATACAATTTCGTTGCAATTTCAACAGTACGTGGGGTGTGTTTAGGGAAGTATCTCTGAAACGTGAGAATAAAATTGTGTTTTTAAAATATGAATGGACTTCTAAGTTCTAAAAATGTAAATAAAAGAATTCAGATGTGTTCAACATTTGACTTTTCTACCGGATTATAAATTTCAACTTTGTGATATGACAATGACATAAATTAAGATATTTTTTAATTATTACATTCTTAGGGATTGCAGAATTCAAATAAAAAATCTCATTTAGACATCTACTTTTGCAACATTAGTAAACATATTATTTTTATAACGTTTTCACGATTTTTGAAAAAGAAAATGTTTAAAAAGTTGTGGGCCATCCCTTGTTTTCCTCGGAAATTATTAGGCTTATAATGGTCACCGATTGAAAAACCATACATAATATCATTCAATTCCATAAAGTTGTTCGAAATATATCATGATTACGGCCAAACGCACAGAGACAGACGTAATTGGAATGGTTGATATGAGATCAGAGATGTTCAAAGTGTGTAAATATAAGCAAAATCGAGTGTCACATTTTTGACAATACCACAATGATTTTCCTTCACATATACTACGTATTGTAAGAAAAGTAGAATTGAATTTGAGTCTGGCCTACAGACAGAAGATTTCTGATTCCGAGAACTGTAATGAAATGCATATACCGTGTTAAATAAATTATTTCTAAATTTCATTTTCGGAAACGCTTTTTCAAAAATCCATTTTATTCTTTCGTATTCCGCAAATTTTAATTTCATCTCGATTCTAAATTTTTGTTCTTAAAAAAAAATTGTATTCCAACTGATAAAGAGCCAAATCTGTCACTTCGCTTTCTTAAAGTCTCTCGGTCTACGTTAGCAACCATTCGCGTTTTGATACATGATGACGTTTCATTATTTTCACGCGATGTATATTTTATATGAAAATATAATGGAATTATTTTATGTGTCGTCACGGGAGCGCATTAACATTAAAAACGTTAAGTAAAAATAAAGTGGTTAGTTTTTTAGTTGGCGATCAACTCGTGAAGGAGTTGGACGTATGTTTGCCCTTGCGGCAAAATGGCTAAATTCTTATTCTGAATTCGGTTAAATTAAATGATTAAAAATTACGAAATATTACTATAAAATATCGCGTTATTGTTAATTTAATAGGAACTAGTTATTCTCAACGTAGGTGAGATGTTAATGATCATTTTTGTGTCAAAAGAATATTCCATCTCTTTGAATGTTCCTTAGCATTATTTAGCAGTATTCTAGCATGTTAATCTATCTAAGAAAAAATTAATTATATTGAAGGAATGTTGTTCTGAATGATGATTACATGCTAATAAAGTGAAGTATATCTTAACAAGATTCTTTTATTTCACCAAGATAACTTATCCTCTTATTCGAACACCGCCATTTCGCCATTTGTCAGATGTCCGACAGTAGCATTCTAATCAACTCGAATCTCTAGGAATTCATGGATAGATATCGCTCATTACAGGAGACCCATATCAAATTCATCAATGATTCGATTTCTCGCCAGTCGTCTGCCTGCAGTTTCAGAGCTTCCAATGTCTTAGAACACCCGAATACGATCACTACCAACTGTGTGCTAGCCAGAGCGCACAATGGAACTTCTTAAAACGAAAGCTCGATCAATTAAGATGCCCTAGTTTAGCAGGAATCTGTCAGACACTTCCATTAAAATTAAGATTCAGCCTTTAGGAGAACCCATCATTCAAATGTACTAACATATTATTTGCAAAGATAAAGTATATTGTGATGGTGTCAAATACCTGACTCGCTCGAATTTTGGTGGTTTTATACATGGTGCCTATGTGTTTGTCTGTCCAGAACTCTGTGGCGAAGATATCTATGGAACAAATTGAGAAAATATAATGGAATTTTTCTTACGATTATGCAAATCGCTCAACCTTATAGGCCTGCTAGTTTCAGGTGTGAAAGTAATAAAGAATGCCATCAATTGTCCAGGACATTTTGCGGAAAATTTGGAAAAACGTTAAAAACATATGTTTTTTTAAATGTTATAAATATAGTTATTTTAAGATGTTCTATTTAAAAGCGAAAATTATTATAGGATGTCAAACATGCACTGTTAATATGGAATTACATTTTTAAAACTGAATTGGAAAAAAAATCTCCATAAAAAATTAAATACACTCATTATTTAATGAGAGTCGTTCTTGAGGTATTAGACATTTTATTTTTTGCAAAGAAGAGTGATATCTCTCGAAAATAAAATTAAGCAAACTACTTGAGATTTTGTGCACATATTTTAATCGGTAATAAGTAATTTATGAAGGAGCGATCATTCGGTATGTATCAGTTTTTTGACGCAACTATTAAGCAATTTTATTATCTTTTGGATACTTATTTCGTACAGTCATATGAATTTTTGGAAAAACCGGAAGTACTTTCTCCAGAATCGGAAATTAAATTTACTTTGTGGACCCTATATCCTCTTCTGGAATTCAATGGAATAACCATATTAGTCATCTAAGCTCCTATAGCCCATCCTAAAAGATGGATGTTAAGAAATTTTTGAACCAGAAATGTGAAGAATCCGGAAGTGGATATTTTTATTGAACCATCCGGCCTCCTCTGACATTTAATCCTGAATTTCTATCAGTCAGAATTTAAGCTATATATATAGACAATATTGAGAAATAGACGTCTTAAGAAATTTTTGAAGAAATTTTTTCGACCAGAAGTGGAAAAGGATATGAGAAATGACAGAAAGTAGAAACATATACCAACACCCACTATCCCATCCAGAATTTAACGCTGAATCTATATTAGTCATTATCTAAACTCTATCTATAATCACTCTTGTGAAAACAATGTTAAAATTTTTGAAACGGAAGTGGAAACGTAACCGGAAAAGAAAATTCTTAGTGAACCACGCTCGCTCCTTCAAAAATTGATCCTGAATCCATATCAGTTATCAACTAAACTGTATATATAACAAATCAAGAGAAATATATATTTCAAAGCAAATATTTTCCAAAAAACAATAGTATGTAAACGATTTTTTTACCAATTATAGTATTGATTTTAAGCGATATCTAGTAAAAAGAATGCTCTCATTTGCTATAATTCACCCAAACTATAGAAATGTCTTCAGCTATAGAGGAATGTCACGTGTTGGACACGATTTCCTTCTCTCTCATATATTTCATCACTTTTCACAAACTGTGTGTCATATTTTAGAGTTTATGACTTCACCATTGCAAAATCTGCAACCAATCTGGTGCTAGCGGTAGAATCAACTATCTTATACGTATATGTATGAATTATAATGCAAACACTATTTGCCTGTGTCAATTTACATACTAGAAAACAGATGAAAACCTTACAATGGTATTACATAAGATGGATAGTAACTTGTATATCTCCCAAAAAGCATGACTTCATGGCAGAAAAAAAAACTCCTCGCCAAGTAAAAGAAACAAAAACTTCTATCCAAAAAAGTTATGAAATCTTAAATCCGTCTTGCAAATGAACTAACTGAGCGATCCAAATTCTTTTTCAAATCAGGGTTAGAAATTTTCAAGGGGGTACCCTAGACTTGAAAGTAAAACTTCAGGGGAGGTGGTTTAGCGCAAATCATTTTTGAGATTTCATAACTATTTTAGAAAGAAGTTTTATTTTTTATACTTATCAGGGACTACTGTTAACAATGAAGTGGGGTTAATGAGATTTTTTAATAGTTTCTGTTGAAATATGTTTATCAAGATGAGGATGTCATGTCACAATTATACAGCACACATCTTAAATTGTACTTTTATACCGTCAAACACCATTTATTAATGTGTTACTCCTTTATGTACCTCCTACATATGTATGTTACATACTTTATGTACCTCTTACATAAAGTATGTACCTCCTACCAGAACACACAAAATAAGCCATCATTCATTAAAATCAGTTCCGTAGTTTAGTCTATATGTCCCTCAACAGCGCAGAATAACGGCCAGAACTACGGTCATAAAAAGTGCCATTTTAAAATACTTTACACTCGGATGCTAATGCAGCAATTGTAACTACATTCTTATGTTTTCCGAGCTTTGAGACAGTTATACAGAGAAAAAATTTCAAGCCTTTGGCTTTCTTGGGGCTGCTACAGACTTTTTAAAATTTGGAGCGTGCTGCGTCAAGTAAAATATACACTTATCAGCTTCGCAGATGACGGAATGATGGAGATGATTGCTCCATGTATTTGTAAGATGCAAGTAACGGAAAAATTGGTCATTATCGAAGACTGTAATGATTAGCAATTGTGTTGCTAATGAAACCACCTTAATCTATTTGCGTCTTTTAACGTGTTAAAGCATGAAATAGCTTGTAACTGCAACAAAACTTATTATATGCCTCAATTTTGCAAATATTTGTGAGGTTAGGCGATGTCACCCATGCCAAACAATCTGCTGCGTGGTATGACGGATTCGTCTACCGGCATAAGTTTGTGGACTTATGACCTATATCACGTTTTTGTGCTGCCCGTTGCAGTTATCGGTTAGTTTGGGCTGAAGATCACGAAATTGGTGTATGGATTCAGGTTGCTTTAATACGAGTAGAAGCACGATTCCTGACGTTGGAAACTCTCTCTTCAGGTGGATTCTGGGACTGTGAATAGAAAATATCTCATATTGTTACAAATCACCAATCGGTGGTAATATTTTAAAGTAAATGGTCATGGTTTTATGGTTAATAGATTATTTTATTTATGTGAATTTCGGTAAACTTGAAGTTTATGAACGCTGTACCCATCGAAGACAGTTTACATGGATTTGCTACAATGGAAGGCACTTATCTACACCTCTATCTATGGCATTATAACTGCGCGGATCGCATAATTCTTATTAACTGCGCAGGTCGCATTATTCTTGTTAACTGCACAGGTCGCATTGTTCTTATTAACTACGCCCCGATAATCTATTTGCAAAAGTATTTTCGAATACTACTTAGTATCAAATTTGAAGTTTTGAAATAACATATATATATATATATACAGGGTGTTCCATAGTGGGGGAACAGTGGAGGATTTTTTGAATCGTTGGTTGTAGAGCCGTTGTCCCAATTGCAAAAATGTTTCAAAGAGGATAGAAAGTTATGAAATAGTAATGTAAATACTGCACCATGTTTTTGCAGAAAATTAGGATAATTAACTTTTTATGCAGCCTCTCTGTCTAAAAAAGTCAAATTACAAAAATGTTACTCATACCGTATTTAGTATAACTGAATGAAATTTTACTGTTATACCGTTCGATTTCACACATTGTTATCATTAAATAAAATTTTCACCTGGAAATAAGGGAGTATCCACAAGTCAACTTCGATTGGAAATAGTTATTAAAACTTTTACCACTTCTTCAACTTTATTTTATGCAGGTATTTCAGTAAATCTATTATGTCATTATCATGTCGATTCACAGTCTGCATTTAAGCATTTAAGCAAATATTGCTACCGAACTGCAGTTTGAGTGATGACTCTGTTTTGTAATGCCGAACCCTGCGAGATGATTTTGATCTACGGCGAATGCAACTGAACTCCGTGTGACACAGTGAGGGAATACTATCGTTGTTTTCGTAAAGACCGTTGTTTTCGTATCGTTGTTTTCGTTAATGACACCAAAACCAAAATTCTAGTTATAGTGGCAGTGCTTAGTAATTTTGATACATCACCTCCTCATTTGTCCAGTCAGTCAATTTAGCGTATATTATACAGTACATTTGGAAACCATCATAATTTACGATTAGAAATCATGAAAATATGATGTGGATCGCACTTGACTTTCCCTACAGACTCAAATTCAGTTCTCTTTTTTCTTTCATGATTCATAAAATTGAGTTTAATTGCACAAAATAACACGCATAATTTTTGGAAAAATTACACTGAATGTGAAATTTTAATATCCAATTTCGTTTTTATTGGGCAACTGAACATATTTTCAAATGCGGCGTAATAGAAATGCGAAAAAACTGAAATATCTCGAGAATGGCTAGATCTAGAGTAATGGGGGTGGCTTTATAATTTTATTGTCAAAACTTACGTATAAAATAAGCATTTAATTAGATACATTTGAGCATACGTAGTCTTTATTTTAGATGGTGAAGATTTTTGCGAGCCATTTCGCAAAGCAAGACAGATTCTTTTTTCTCGAATCGTAACAAAATTTAATCAGAACCAAGGTAATCTAAAATTGACTTATCTTCTAAATTTTGTGAAAGTTGGTTAATTACTTTTTAGCTAGAGTGGGTACATATGATTTTAGCGGGGCATTTCGTCAAAAAAGAGGCAAATTCTTTTACCCCAATCATACCAAAATCTAATCAGCACCAGGGTAACCCACAAGTGACTTATCTATAAATTTTTATTAAATTTGGTCAATTAGTTTTTGAGGGTGAATACATACTATATTGCACAGGCAGACAAAACACAAACACAGACAAACACAAACGCAGACAGACACACAGACAAAGACGCGCATACAGTTGTCACGCTAATATAGTTTTTTGTATTTTAGAAGACTCAAAATGTGTAGATCCGTCGAAAACTCGAGTTGCGATTTTCGGCATGATTCCAATATTTTCCCTATACATTATCATGTATTGTAGGGAAAGTAAAAATCTGATGTGGGCAGCAGATGACTTCCCCTGCAGACTTATCTTTACGTTCTCTTTATTTTAATTAAATTTAATTCAAATTTAATTCAATGTTCGTTCTCATTTGGTAACTGGACTTGTTTTCAAAGGGGGAGAAGAGAAAATACGAAAAAACTGAAATATCTCGAGAACGGTTAGTCTTAGTGTAATGGGGTTGGTCTCATTATTCTCATCGTTAATAATTACGTAGGAAACAAGCATTTAATGGATATATTTAAGCATACCCAGTTTTTATTTTAGATTTTTGACGATTTTTGCTGGCCATTTCGCAAAAAAGCAGGTTATTTTTTCCTGAATCGTACCAAAATCTAATCAGCACCAGGATGACCCACAAGTGACTTATCAATCGAATTTTGTAAAATTTGATCTATTAGTTTTTCAGCTAGAGTGGATATAGACAATTTCTGCGGACCATTTCACAAAAAAATGTGTGAGTATTCTATTATTGTATGCTAATTCTACTGTTCATTATGTTAATTTATGCAAGAAACGCCTCAACTCTGTATGCGAGAGTCACGTTCTCACGACTGGCCAAGACTATAAATACGACAAGCGTTCGGCAGAGATCAGATAAGGAGATCTGGTAGATTAAAAATGCAAGCTTGAGTACTGAGAGTGTGGTGTTGGTTTGTTCATGAATGGAAGCACGCGGTAAAAGAATTGTTTCTATAGTATTGTGAGTATAGATTGCTATGATTTAAATAGTTGATTAGTATTGCTTATTCAGTTCAGTAACGAAAGGGTAAGATTAGGTCGAGGTTTAGATGTGATAATGCTAGCTTGTAAATAGTCTATGTATGTAATTGTATTTGAGTTGTCAGCAAAGTTAGCTGGAATAAAGTATGTGTTTGTTAAATGTTATAGTTCATTAATGGAATTTAAGTCAAGTAAAAACCTTTACAACACCGCCCGCACAGAGTAACTCAATCGTGGGGACTTTACAAATGCGGGTTATTTTATTCCCAATCAGACCCAAAATTAATCAGCACCAGATTCGCCCATAAGTGACGCGACTTACCTACCAAATTTTATGAAATTCGGTCAATTAGTTTCTTAGTGAGAGTGAATACAAAATCTGTACAGACACACAGACAGATAGGCACACAGACAGACAGAAACACAGACAGACAGACACACATACACACAGACGTCACGCTAAAAATGGTTTTATCGTATTCTAGAAGTCCCAAAACGTGTAGATCCGTCGAAAACTCGAGTTGCGATTTTCGTTATGATTCCAGTACTTTCTCTGTACATTACCATGTATTGCTGGGAAAGTAAAAATCTGATGCAGGCAGCACATAACTTTCCCTGCAGATTCAAATTCATTGTCTATTTATATCATTAATAATTCATTAAATTTAGTTTAATTGCACTAAATAACGCACATAAATAATGGACTCAAAATCGGCATAGCAAAAATGTGAAATATCTAAAATATCTCGAGAACGGTTTACACAACGGTTTAATTGCACAAAATAACGCTCACAATTATTTAAAATGACATTGAAATGACACTTTTAATTCAATTTTCGTTCTCAGTTGGTAACTTGAAGTTTTTTCAACTGTGGCTCAGGGTAAATGCGAAAAAACTAAAATATCTCGAGAACGGCTAGGCTTAGTGTAATGTAGTAGATCTTATTCTTCTCATTGTTAAAAATTATGTAAAAACAAGTATTTAATTGATATATTTGAGCATGCGTAGTATTTCATTTTAGATTTTGACAATTTTTGCGGGACATTTCACAAAAAAAGGCAGGTTATTTTTTTCCAAACCGTACCAAAATCTAATTAGCACCAGGATGACTCACAAGTGAATTATGTACCAAATTTTGCGAAAATTGATCCATCAGTTTTTCAGCTAGAGTGGATACAAGCGAATTTTGCGTGCAATTTCGCAAAAAAAAGGCAGATTCTTTTATACCGAATCGTACCAAAAACTAATCAGCACCAGAATCACACCCACGTGACTTATCTACCAAATTTTCTGAAATTCGGTCCATTAGTTTTTGAGTTAGAGTGTATACAAAATCTGCACAGACAGACACGCAGGCAGACACACAGACAGGCACACAGGCGGATACACAGACACGCACACTCAAACGTCAGGCAAAAAATGTCTTTATCGTATTCTAGAGGTGTCGAAACTTGTAGATCCGTCGAAAACTCGAATTTCGATTTTCAGCATGATTCCAATACTTTCCCTATACATTACCATGTATTGCAGGGAAAGTGAAAACCTGATGTGGGCAGCACATGACTTTCCCTGCGGACTCAAATTCATTTTTTCTTTATTTCTTTAATAATTCATTAAATTGAGTTTAATTGCACAAAATAACACTAAATTTGTATTTTTAATTCAATTTCTGTTTTTATTTGGTAATTGGACATTTTTCTAAAATGGCATAACTAAATGCGAAAAATCTCAAATATCTCGAGAACGGTTAGTCCTAGAGTAATAGATTTGTTCTTATTATTTTCCTCATCAAAAATAACATATAAAACAAGCATTTAATTGATATATTTGAACATACGTAGCTTCTTTATAGATTTTGACGATTTTTGAGTGCCTTTTCGTAAAAAAAGGCAGATTAATCTTTTCCGAATAGTACTAAAATCTAATCAGCACCAGAGTATCCTACTAGTAACTTATCACTTATCATAACTTAACTTAATTTTGTGAAAGTTGGTCAATTAGTATTTTAGCTAGAGTGGATATATGAAAGTTTTAGCGGCCTTTTCGCAAAAAAAGGCGGGTTCTAATTTTACGAATCGTACCAAAAACTAATCAGCACCAGGGTCATATCCAAGTGACATACCTACCAAAATTTATGAAATTTGGTCCCTAAACTTTTGAGTTAGAGTGGATAAATACAATCCACAGACAGACCGACACACAGACACACAGACAGACGTCACGCTAAAATAGTTTTTTCGTATTCTAGAGGTCTCGAAACGTGTAGATCCGTCGAAAACTCGAGTTGCGATTTTCGACATGATTACAGTACTTTTCCTATACATTACCATGTATTGCAGGGAAAGTAAAAAGGTAAAAGTCGTCAGATTCGGAAGCCAAATATAGTACAACTTAACATAAATAACCTGAAGTTCGAATGTATGAGAAAGTGGAATGGAATCACATTTTAAGAATGCTTTTTTCAACCAAAGAATATGAATGCCAGTTTAATGCACCAATAAATAACTCCTACAATTTCTGTAAACCCAGTGTAAACCCTTAATGCATGAGTCTGTTCTAATGGAAAGAGTACACAGAAGGGAATGTTCGATCGAAATCCAATCAGGTGTCGTGAACTAAGACATAAGACAAATACATTCAACGCCGACTTGTCTCCTGTGCTTGTACTTTGATGCTCAGATACGAAGATATCATATAGCTATAAAATTATATTCATGGATATAAATTCAGTATACGAAATTGCTAAAAATATACTTCAAACATTTTTAAAAGTAAACTTTATTAAATAAAATTTGGCATCACGTCTGATTTTAACCAGTAGAAACAACAAGATCACAACTGTAATAGAAGGTCTTTATTTCACTTCTTTAAGACGTACAAAACTTTAAAAGGCCAGAGCGCTTTCGAGCGTAAAAAAATTATAAATTTTTACTGTTCTTTTCGTGATTTATGCTCGATTTTTTGCAAAATGTTTTGTATTTTTGGATTCTCCTTAAATTTTATTGTATATTATTTATAGTAATATTTATATTATAGTATAAAATTTATAGTAAGTTTATTGATAATTGTATTTATGCAAATTTGTCACCTTTTCTGGTCTATATATGAACAATCATTCCTATTTCCATGTAGCCACTGATGAAGAGCGTATTTACGCTCGAAAGCGCTCTGACCTTTTTAAGTTTTGTACGTCTTAAAGAAGTGAAATAAAGACCTTCTATCACAGCTGTGATCTTGTTGTTTCTGCTGGTAAACTTTATTATTATAGATCATTAAAGTTTAATTTGAAAGGATTTCTGTGTGTGTGTGCTATTTAGAAAGTTATCAAGTTTTATTCAGTATGTAGGTGTCACATTTAATGTCCAGTAGGCATTTTGAACAGGGGAAGCTTGAGTAAAAGGGCTTGTTTAAATATATTTCCTTATGTTATTTAAATCTGCGTTTGTTTAAATATATTTGAATGTTAAGGAAATGTAAAATGTCGAATGAAATGCAAAGTCTTCGCTCGAATTAAAAAAAACATCTATCTAGTTCTATATTTCTTGATAAGCCGACGCGATGATAGGGCCGTCAAGGCGAGCGTTTCCAAGCGATCGTTCGATCGCCGTGTTGTGGGTTCGAGTCCCACGTAAGGCATGGATGTTGTGTTGTTGGGCGCCATGTGTTCCGCTCCCCCTCTGGTGCGCCTGGGGCAACGTCCTAGGACGGCTAAATGCTTCTTGTTGTGGCCGATGTATAGGCGAATGATACAAGTCAAGTGCCTGACCATTTGATATAAAAAAAAATCTTGATAACAAACCCAGATATAAAGTTTTGTGAAAATACAATAAAATTTGTGGCTGCTATTTGTACAT